>OX359282.1:34313220-35513220 GCA_947179155.2 Hedera helix | reverse complement strand
TTTTTCAAATATAATTCGAATTCGAGTAAGAATTTAATCTTACGAGTCAAATTCGAACAGTTTAGAATTCGGATCAATTTGACTCGTTTACAGCCTTAATGTTATGCTTGCTATATTTGACACCACTTTCGAACACCTTTTTATTTAAGATAATAATTAATTTGACTAAAAATGTTTAATTACATGAAATTTTTAGCAGTTTATATATGAATTCTTTAACAAGATTTTTTTTTTTTTTAAAAGTAATTTCAACTCCTATAAATAACCTGATTTATTCTAAACCTAGCAGAACTAATAAAACTAACTTAGGTCGCGATATATGCACACTCTAAATTTATTATTGCACAGTCTTTTATGTTAAACAAACAATATTATCCTTGACTAGTAGAAAATCAATTAAATCATTAAAAAAAAATAAACCAATAAATCACTATCGATTATATTTGTAAAATATAAAATTTTACAATATATCTTATCAATCTAGTAATAAATTTGTGAATTTCTAATCTTGATATATATATATATATATATATATATATATATATATATATATATATATATATATATAATTATCTATATTTAAATTCTAAAATAGAAAAATTGTAGTCGGCAATTATTTTTATACTTTACAATATTTGAAAATTTATTGACTAAATAATTTACTGTTTACTATGAATATAAAATTTGTAAATTGATTTCAAGTCAAATATATATATATATATATATATATATATATATATTAATAAAGTATAATATAAAATATCTTAAATTATAAAGAATGTTATTAATTAAGAAAATAACTAGCTTAATATAGTAGTTTGATATCGTATATGGTTGAGGATTTTGTTTTAAAATATCTAACTAGATTTATACACATTTTGTCCATTAAAATATGATGTATAATAAATTTAAACAGAAAATAGATAGATAGTAAATTTAATGATTGATTATATATATATTAACTACTAAGTGTAATATATAGTCTTTGCCACATAAAAAATGTGCAACAATATGGATGTCTATGTATCAGCACTCTTATCAAACTAAGAACGTAAATAAATTGAATTGAGTAAGTTATTCAGATTTAGTTCATAAAATTTATCGAATATAAAATAAAATTTGATTGAGTCTCGTTTAGCTATCGAGTCGGACATGATTTTGAACAGTTTAAATTTTTTAAATATCAATAAAAAATTATAATTTGAAGAAATTTGAGTAATTTATTGAATTTTAAACTTTGTTCATATTTAAATTGTTTATATTTTGAATCGAACTTTTAGTCGAACATGTACAAATTGAGATCGAATTATGATGATAATAATAATAATAAAAATAATAATAACTTGCCTTGAGTTGGATTGATTTCGGTTAATGCCAAACAGACCCTTAACAGTAAGATAACAGGCTGTACCACCATATAAAAAAACCCTACTCAATTCATCTGGCGCAGCCGCCATCGCTGAAGAAGAACACACCTCCGAATCAAGTAAACTCTTTCTCCCTCTCTATTTTGTTTACAGATCTGAACAGATTTTAATCTTTTTAGTTTTTTTTATAGTTCTATTGATTTTGTTTTTGTTTTTGTTTTATACGGATCTTTACAGCAGTTTACTGATTAATTTGCTAAAAATATACGTTAAATAGTTGTTGCTTTGCCTTAATTTGAGTATATTTTCAGTTTGATGCATGATTAAGAAGTTCATCTTTAATTTGCTAAAAATATACGTTAAATAGTTGTTGCTTTGCCTTAATTTAAGTATATTTTCAGTTTGATGCATGAGATGTTCATCTTTTTTCAGTTTGATGCATGATTTAGAATATTATTCTTTGAAATACACTTTGTAAATCGGAGCAACTCTTATTTTATTGATACTGTGTTATAATTTACACAGTAGTATGATATGTATTTGTAGACTCTTTGTTGGAATTTCTATTGACCGAATGACCGGTAGTTGTATTATGGGTAGAGTTCTGCATATTATGTTTTGCTTGATGATTTAACTTATATTTTCTTTGTCACCCCCAAATTATGCGAACCATTATTCAAATGGAATTAGATGATGATCTCATTAAAAACTTGGTGCCTGAGATGAAAATCATTGCAAAAAAATTAGTGTTATTTGATTTAGTGAAGTATGATCCAAAGAACAGTTTTGAAATTGCACTGTGAAGTTAAGGCAGATTGCAGACCCCAAGGAATTATATTATTGAGACAACATATGTCTCTCTCTCTCTATTCAATAGATTAATGTCTTTGGATTTTGGATCAAGTATTCTTTGATTCATAACAACCTAAGCTAATGACTTATGTGCTTATGTTCTCTATGGTTGTTTTATTGCCGTTTTCCTCATGATAAATGGAATATTGGTATTATATAGACATAAATGTATGTGCTTTTGGTAATGCAAGTTATATATATTATACTTTTGCTTAGCTATCTTAGATAACTTATATGCTGCCTGTATGTGGAATTCTGTTTCTCAGTGGATATTCAGTGTTTGTTTGATGAACATGCTTGTTGAGTTGTTTCTATTACACAAGTTCACGTTTGAATCCTATGGTTTGCCTGCCTTGTCTTTTATGAAATTCGTTAAAGAGTCCAGGAATGCCACTGCATAAATCTGCCTCATCATTATTAACTGCATTAGTAAATCTTGAATGGATTTTGTCTGTTGCGTGCCTTTATGGGTCAATTGACTAGAGAACACATTTGTGGGGAATGAGTTGATTAGATTGGAAAAGGAATATTATTCAACTATATTTATTTTTTTATTTTTATTTTTGTTTTGTTTTGTTTGAAATGTGATGAAATTCTCGAAAATCTTTTGTTGAGTTGAACCAACTTTCATCATCTCTAGTTGAGCTAAATCTTTATCTCAAAGTATGGATTGTATGCTGATTGCAATAAAATTTTGACAGCAATCTTGAATTTCTATTATATTTCAGTCCTTGTTTCTAAGAAGCAGTAGTTGTTGTCATCCAACTTCACCAATCTGTAAAGCAAATGCGCTATATTTTTTATTTTGTTTTTCTTTCTTGGTCTCATCTGGTACTCTTGCTTGATAAAATAGTTTTTATTCCTTAAGTAGTTGATTGATGAATTATCTTGCTTGGTTGAGTATTGAATGTTGCGCAGCTGTGATGCTTTCACTGTGTAATTTAGTTTGCTTCCTTATTCTCGATGTGATTTCCAATTGCAAAAGCGATGAATTGTCTTATATAATGTCGGTTGCCCCTTTCTTGTTTTTTATACTATTATCCTCTATTGCAAACATCAAGCTTTTTCATTTCAATTATTTTCAAACTCAAGGTGCGAGCTCATGTAGTGTTATCTTTGCAGGTAGTCCTTTACTATTTTGGCGGTGTTTATTTCTTCACAATGTCGGACAGTCATGAAACTGATAAGAACATTGAGATATGGAAGATCAAAAAGCTTATCAAGGCTCTTGAAGCTGCTCGAGGAAATGGAACCAGCATGATTTCTCTAATAATGCCTCCTCGCGATCAAATATCTCGAGTTACAAAGATGCTGGGGGATGAATTTGGAACGGCCTCAAACATAAAAAGCAGGGTAAATCGTCAATCGGTTTTAGGTGCAATTACATCTGCTCAACAAAGACTGAAGCTTTACAATAAAGTTCCTCCAAATGGACTTGTGCTTTACACTGGAACCATTGTAACTGACGACGGCAAGGAAAAGAAGGTTACAATTGACTTTGAGCCCTTCAGGCCCATAAATGCATCTCTTTATCTCTGTGACAACAAGTTCCATACAGAAGCTCTGAATGAACTTTTAGAATCTGATGACAAGTTTGGCTTTATTGTTATGGATGGGAATGGGACCCTTTTCGGGACATTGAGTGGCAACACTAGAGAGGTTCTTCATAAATTTACTGTTGATCTCCCAAAGAAACATGGAAGAGGAGGGCAGTCAGCTCTGCGTTTTGCTCGTCTCCGAATGGAGAAGCGCCACAACTATGTAAGGAAGACAGCAGAGCTTGCCACACAGTTCTATATTAATCCTGCCACTAGCCAGCCCAATGTTTCTGGACTGATACTTGCTGGATCTGCCGACTTTAAAACCGAGCTGAGTCAGTCTGATATGTTTGATCCCCGTCTTCAAGCAAAGATTTTAAATGTTGTGGATGTTTCTTATGGGGGAGAAAATGGTTTCAATCAAGCTATTGAGCTCTCTTCGGAGATCCTTTCCAACGTGAAGTTTATACAGGAAAAACGCTTGATAGGCAAGTACTTTGAGGAAATTAGTCAGGATACTGGAAAGTATGTGTTTGGTGTGGATGACACATTAAAAGCACTGGAAATGGGTGCCGTTGAAATTTTAATTGTGTGGGAAAATCTGGATACTAATAGATATGTGCTTAAACATAGCACTACAAGTGAAATAATCATAAAACACTTGAACAAGGATCAAGAGGCTGATCAAAGTAATTTCCGTGATGCAGCAAACAATGCTGAACTAGAGGTTCAGGAAAAGATTTCACTGCTTGAGTGGTTTGCTAATGAATATAAAAAGTTTGGTTGCACACTGGAGTTTGTTACCAACAAATCGCAAGAGGGATCTCAATTTTGCAGAGGTTTTGGTGGAATCGGAGGAATCCTCCGCTACCAGCTCGATATTCGATCATTTGATGATCTTTCTGATGATGACGGAGTTTATGAAGATTCTGACTAGCAATCAATCAACCTTTCCCATGCCGGTGCAGCAGGGCATGTCTGCTGCTGCTGTTCCTGTGTAACTGCCCAAAATGTCTCAAGGAGTATGATGAAGGTGCGTACTTACCATTTTTCTTAGTTTGTAATAGTTCCTATTAGCTATGGTGATGCTATATGAATCATGTTTTTCTCTCTTTATATATATGCATGTATAAATATTCCTCGTCTTTTTTCCCTGCGCCGGCTTTGGGTACTGCATTAGAGTTTGAGTTGGCGATTTCTGTTCATTATATGAAGGTCCAGCTGGATGAATCATCTGGATGGTAGCCTGCCAATCCCGTTATCTGTGGAGGATCTTATGAAGCTTGCTGTTGCGGTTGCTACTTGGAGATTAACTGGAACACAAGACTTTATAGTTCCATATATTAGCATTCTGCCAAGTTAGCATATGGTCAAGGGTATTGGAGAACTTAAGTTTGTGCTCTAAGAATTTCTTTTTTATCTGTTTACTTTTATACTTGTTTATGAAGAAGTTTTACATGCTTTATAAGAATACCTTTAATTGCTATGCTTCAAGGAGAAGATTACTGTTTTTCAAAGTGGCAGGAATTACAGCTAGAAATTAAAATTTTCAGATAATTATGGAGAAATTGATAGCAGTTGTATATGTATATATTCACTCATTACATCAATGGCACTGTGAAAACTTGAAATATATTACTCTCGAACACTTGCATATAAAGGGCATATAAGGGGCTAAAGAGCAACAATATTATTCAGATGATGGATGGATGTATACCTATACTCCATATGTATGCATAGTGCAATTGTAATGATTTGGGAATTATTTGTTGTATGTTCAAACTCTTCCTCCGAATTTCCTATCTCTACCATAAACGTCTTCAACCCCAGCATGGATAGACCCCGTGCAAAATAATTGAGTCCCGCTCAATACTATTAGTATCGTCTCTAGAGCCCGCTGCAAAAGAACACTACACAAATGAAATTACAGATTAAATCCTGAACCACAAGAAGCAGCTTGTTCTATGTTCTATCTCACAACGGTGACTCAAATAGTGGTTAGTTACTCAGTTTCTAGTCCGACAACTGCGGCAACGATATAAGACCAGTAGTAGTAGTTCCTACTGGCTCGCTGGTTATTGCATCAAACACCAAGATAATTCACCTAAAGCAAGAGTAAAGGGAGGGACAAAGACCCAAGGCAAGAGTAAAGGGAGGGACAAAGAAGCACCATCTATTACCAGACCTACGATATATGATCACTTTTCGAAAGAAAAGAAGAGATGATGCTTTTAGCTTTATATATAAATTTTAACTTGCCAAGTTTGAATCTATAAATTTTAACTTACCAAGTTTGAATCTACCCAACCAATATTGATCTCTTTGCATGCCAATCTGGGGGTCAGAGCAATAATAAATTAGAAGCAAAACTTTTTTTAAGATTGATTAGTTATAAGAAAGGAAATTGATAAAATTAACAAATCACCCCATGGCAAGTAGTGTGAGTGTCCAAGCTGCAAGAGAAGAGGCAGCAGCTGCATGTAAATTAGGGGCATTCCATTGCAAAACATTGTTGATTCCCATCATTGATGTGATGAAGCCTACAAAACCAGCTATGAGAGAAAATATAACCAAGAACCCGGTTGCCATGTTCCCAAATGGGAAATATTCGAGCTGGGATTGTAAGAACGGTTGCTGCAAAAGAATTTTGATCATGAAATTCATCAAATTATTGTTCTTTACACATAATTATGCTCCAAACTTTAGTTATTACGCGAATGTAACATAACTTGGCATTTGTTTATCATAAACAATAATTTATTAGTACCTGTTTCGCGAGCTTTTTCCATTCCATGGTTCACTGCCCATGCCCCGCGATTATGGTGACAATTAAATACAGGATGAGATTAAGGATTAGGAAAATGAATGCTGCTGATTTGCCTACTCCAGAAGCCATGGCCTTTTGGAATTCAAAGATAAGAAATTAAAGCAAATGTTAATTTTCTCACCCTTATTGATCCCAAGAGACAACTATATATATATATATATATATATATATATATATATATATATATATATATAGGACATCCATGACCAACATTATAAAATTAAGATTATCCTTACAACAGCTTGCGATCATCTAATTGTAGATCTAACGGTAAAAATTATCACCTATTTGCATTTTAGTTTACTTTAGTTTAAGAGAGCCCGCACAACTAAAGTTTGTACAATTAAAATACAAACTAAAAAATAATTAAAATACTCTACATGATCTGCACTTTAGTACTGCGCACATTTAAAAAATTCAATATATTATTATTATATTAAAGCAATGGTATTACATTTTGGTAATATCCCCGTTTGCACAACTAAAGTGTATATGATAAATATGTTAATGGCCACACTATTTACAAGTTAAACCAATCTAGACCTCATTAATTCATTAGCGGAGTTAAAGATAGGTGTCACAAAAACGAAAAGTTGAGGGTCGTCGTGTTGGCAGATAAAAGCAACAAGTACGAGAATTCTCCTCTTTCAGCAGAGTCAGTCCTTTCTCCAACGCCCGTCGGTGAAAAATCTCTCTCATCACCATCAAGACAAGACATGAACTACCGTACTCCATCTCTTGATCAACATCGCACCAATCATCATAAAAATGCTCCTCCTCCTTCAACCATCATCACTTTAATTTACTCCATTGGAGCTTTGGTATTTTATTCCTCCTAGTTTTTTAATTGGGTGATTTGCAAGCATAATTTGGATAAAATACTTCATTATTGTGCTATATTTTTTTTCTTGTTCATTTCCCCCCCCCCCCCCCCCCCCCCCCCCCCCCCCTTCTATATGATTAATTTTCCCAGCCTTGAACTCCTCGGTAGTTTCAAATTGGGTCAACAAGCGTAAAAGATTGGTTGGCTAATATTGGTTTGATTCATGTTGAGAAATAAGCTAATTGGTAGAGAACTCATTGGACTTAATTGGTTGTTACTAAACTACTATATGGAACAAAATATAAGAAAACAACAAATAGACGCAAAACTCGGCCAAAAACAGAAAAGCTATAACGACAAATTTACAGCACTTTAGTTGTGCGGATAGAGATATTATCAAAATGTCATTATTTTAATATTATAATAATATATTAAAATTTCTAAATGTTACAGTCAGCACTATTAAAATACGGATTCTGGAGGACATTTTGGTCAGTTTTGAATATGCACTTTAGTTGTGAGGGTTTCTCTAAAGTGTGGATGAGTGATAATTTTCACCGTTAAATTTATAATTAGATGACCACAATCTGTTGTAAGAATAATCTTAAATAACATATCTATTCTTTATCCAAATTAATGTTTTGTTGAAGTATTTTTCTTTCTTTCCATTACAATATTGGGGTGGGTATAATTTATTCAAAGATTTGGCCGGAATTCCTTACTCTTGTTGTTGGGTTTGCCTCATGGAGGGGAAAAGAATCCCGTGGCCTTTCCAGCTCTAATTAAACTACTTGGTCATTCCATAACTATTTAGGAGAAAAGAAAGACTTGCTTGCCAACAAATCAAAATCTACAACTTTTTTCAATGGTATAGACTCAATAAAGCAATACTTTATTAAATGGCCATCGTTATTATTCTCAAAAGTTCATAGAGAAATATCCTCTTTCCATGTCTAATAAATTTTCTTGGACAATTATGCTCTTAGTGGTGTTAATCCAAGAAGAATGATTGAAGAAAATCTGCACAAATCTTTTATATTTTTTGGATGAATGAAAGATAAAAGGATAAACAAACCATTCTTAAACAAAAGAAAATCAAAATGAGAAGAATTTCAGGAGAGGGGTCTCTTTGATGATTTCATGATACCATCATGTTTAGATGTGCAGAAAGCCAGAAACTAGTAAAATTGATTGAGGAATTCCAATTCCTGAACGTTGATCCAATTGCATACTTGAGACTGTCAAAAATATTTGTCAACACCATATGATAGCAAGAATGTCTTGCATACAAGGAACAACTTTTCTACTAATCTTAAACATGAAGGACCTTTATTTAAAAGGGATCTTTCTCCCTAATGCGTGATCCAAACAAAGCAGAAGTCATCTGTGAGTGAAACGACGACTCCTCCGTAGTGATTTTCGTGGAGCACGTAACTTCAATTTATCTCCAATAGATTCTAGACATTTAATGACAGTTTCTGGGCAGCAAGAGCCTCAGCCTCCAGTGTTGGCTCCCACAGTAGAGTAGTTTCGGCAAGTAATCCGGTCACAACATAAGGATCCATGTTTGAAGCTGGGCGCCGGTCTTCCAAGTAACCTAACACATGAAAAGAAAAGAAAAGAAATATATAGTTATGCAAGCAATAAGTTACAGTTGTGGAGGTTTTTTTTTGAAGCAGGCAGGTTTCCATTTTGGAACTCTCACGAAACACCTGTATCCAATCAAAAACATGATCCAAAAGATCGAAACGTTTCTGTTTTCAGTTAACTGAGGCAACACTCGCACAATGAGATGGGGGAACATCTTCTCTTCTTTGGGAAAAAATTGGAACCAAGGAGTACTATATCGATTTTGTCCAAACATGTAGTTTTCAACGACTAACCATAAGTGCAATGGAGTTGATTTCTACATGTATAGTTAGTTATACAAGATTTTTCAAGCAACTAATTGGTTTTGTTATAATGCATTGGAAGCTGACAAAATTGTGTTTTAGTTTCAAAAATTACAAATAGAGACTAAAAGAAAATAGTATCAGTAGTAGGTGATACCTTTGCCTGCCTTCTCAGTATCACGCCCCACACGGATTGAGCAGCCACGATTCGCAACTCCCTACAAGTTGAAGCAAGTTATCTAAGGAGAAAATTGTAAAGAATGGCTCATATTTCTATTGTTGACTGTGAAAGGAGAATTGGGTGTCGACCATATCACAACATACCCAAGAAAAGGTGTTGATACTGGCAGTTTCATGCTTTCCCGTCAATCTTCTCTCATTTCCTTCTCCATATGCACTGATGTGCTCTTTGTGGCGAAGTGAAAGGTTCAAAATTGCCTTCTTAATTACTTCAAAGCCTCCTTCCTCTCTCATACTCTTCGTACTGTAATTCGGAGGATTAATAAGTTAAAATCAAACATTAACTCTGCATTATACCTTTCAGAATACTAGCATGAGAATACTCATCTATGGTATCCAGGGACAAATTATCAATTCAGAAAATAGTACCTGTAATTAGTGTGGCATCCTGCTCCATTCCAGTCTCCCTTTAACAGAAAGAGGAAAAGGATTTTTTTTTCTAAAACTCTTAAGCCATAAAAGAGAAATTGCACTTACATGAGATTTAGCTTACCTCAATTGGTTTCGGATCAAGTGTGAGAACAACACCAGCTTGTTCAGTAATTCTCTGTTAGAACAGAAGTAAACAAAAACCAAACAAAATGTGTTGGTATTAAAGTACAAAACATATGAATCTTATGATTTGAATTAGAAGATAATCACAGAAAGTCAAAGAAAACAATAGGAAAAAAAAAAAATGATGGGCTTAAGTTCAACTACAGGTACTTATAAAGTAGTTACTAAAGCAGCATGGGCAACACTTGACCTAATCTTTAGGGTGAGTTGAATAGAAAGGCGAGAGTTTCAGGAACATGATTTATTTGGTATCTCAATTGTTTGAATAAGTGATTCTTCCCCAAGATGGACTTATTTATAAACCATAATTGTTGACGATAACTTACCTCAAGGAGGTATCTAGCACACCAGATATGATCTCCAGCTTCAATACCGATACTAGGGCCCACTTGAAATTCCCACTGCAGTACAATCATTGAAATATTGCGATGAATATGGTCAGAATCAGTGATTTAGAATTTGAGTGTAGTTTGTGGTTGGGAAGGAGGGTGAATGAGGAGAACAGACCTGTCCTGGCATAACCTCTCCATTGGTGCCACTTATATTAATTCCGGCATACAAGCAAGCCTTGTAATGAGCATCAGATATGTCTCTACCAAATGACTTGTCTGCCCCAGCAGCACAGTAATATGGACCCTATAGATTGAAACACAATGATAAGACAAGTCAAACTATTATATATTCATCGGTTAATGTTACTAAATACTAATACATCCAATTTATATGATAGATATGCTGATTAATTTACTTAAATATATATATGATCTACGATAGCAGAATCATTATGTTGAGAATGAAGCATTACCTGAGGACCAGGGTAGCCTCCAACAGGCCAACCCAAAGGCCATTTTACATTTGGTTGCAATAAGGTGTACTCTTGCTCTATTCCATACCTAGAATAATAATTACAGAATAAATAAATAAATAATGTAGTACTATTCTTCTTCTAATAATCAAAAAAGAAACATAGAAAACACCATCTCTGACCTATTTGCTTTTAGAAAACCAAAAACTGGATATCTTTATTATTGTATTTAATACATTGTTCTCTCATAAAAATTAGGTTGTCAAGAAGTAGGAAGGAGCACAAGGATCTATGGAAGCAGCCTAGATGAAAGTTCACTTACCATGGAACCTCAGCTACAACCTTCGAGTCACTAAAAATCTGAGCAGCCTTGTGGCGTTTGTTCGTAGGGATAGGCTCACCTTGTGGTGTGTACGTATCACAAATTACCTTTTAAATTATCCAAAAGATAAGATGAGCAAGTCTTAATTATTAAACTTCGTGCTACTATTAAACTACAATAATATGAAAAGTAACGTAAATATTCGAATATACTACAATTGCAGCATAAATTACTATTAATCGGAGGAGTTTATACTCACCAATATGTTGTTACCACCACGAAAAGGGTCCTTAAAAATTGCTTGAGGGCTGAAGAAAATAATTCAATCAATATTACACTGAGAAATAAAAATGGAAACTCATTTAAGTACATCGCATTATCACTTATACTTTAGATCTTACTATAAAATTACTTCACTATCATCCCCAGGAGCTTGTCCAGTACTTGATCCATCGTAGTTCCACTTTGGAAGCTCAGAAGGGTATTTAACTGGCTTTGATATGGTCTAGAAACATACAGAATATGAAATTCAATAATAATTTAAATACACACCTATAATTATCAAACCACTTTAAGATTTGAAGTAATAATAAAGTAAGTATCATAGTACCCTTGATTTACTCCGGACATCAGTACCGCTTCCTCCAATCCTGTTTGAAGAGGCAATAGTATAATATGGTAAGTTGTGGTATGTAACCTAGAAGCCTATGTATACCATTACCAGTAGTTAACCATGGCACCTAGAAATTTGCAAAGAGAAATATTTCTAATGATTATAAAGATAAACAATGTTTTTAACTACAATGACAACTTGTGCATTATAATTTATGCAACATGCAGAGCATACCAAATATACTCAGCAATGATCTTATCAGTGTATGGAGTTACATCCAAGTTTAGTAGATCCTCCATCCTGTTAATGGTGCCATTTTCAGACTTAACTGCTAATACTCTAAATTTTGCTGCACTTTTAGCTGATGCTTTCTTGCTTTGTTTCAAAAATAGAGAACCCCACATCTTTGATGTCATTGAACTTGCTTCCATTGAATTCCTTGTAATTCTCATCTGCCATTGCACCGAAGGAGCCAAAATCTGAGCCATCTTCACCTATTCCTCACAAAAAAGAAAAGCAACATCAGTAAATATTCTTAATACCCCATTAGAAATGTATCAAAATCACATTTTATTGTGTACCCTTCTTTTAAAAATTTCACTTGCTGATCCTTTTGCCAATATGTCCTTAAAAGGTACTAAATCCACTCTTAGGAATACACATTAACCATACTCCCATTTTTTGGAGAGAATCCCTATAAACCTAAACTGGAAATGCAAAATATCTTACTTTGAGTAGTAGAGATTTCCATGATTAGCAAAAATCATGGGATGTACTATAATGATTCATATAACAGATTCAGTAAATCCTACATTAATAGTATTTTGCTTGTAATTTTAATGTGCATGTTTATAATTGCAGTTTCATATATCGAGGTGAGATATTTTAAAGATATGAAAAGGCAGTTAAAGAAAGAGATATAGTCCTTTGGGCTTTAGTTGTTAACATGCCGACTTAGTACATGTAGTTGGAAACTACCTTTGATCATTGTTACTACGAGTGTTCTTGCTTCTTTTTTTTGTCTTTACTTAATTTCTATCTTCAATTTATTTTTCTATTTCTAGGTTTTATTTCTCATTTCTAAGTTCCTTTTGATTCTTTTTGTCACGATGAAGACAAAATTCTCCTGTTTTGTCACAACATTTTCTTGCATGTTTTTTGCTTCCTAGCTAGTGAGGATATGAAAATCTGTCTATGGTGTTGAGGGGATTTTTTTTTTAATTATTATCTGGGGGTGGGTGGGGCTGCTATCTTTTTGTGTGTTTTTTACACTCACTTCTGTGATTTTATTTAATTTTCTACAAGGAAATGCACCAAATCATTAGGTTATATGATAAAACCACACCAAACATTTATCTTTCTCTATAATTCATTGTTCTATGCTTCTACTCAAAATCATGTCATCTCAAATTCATTGTCACTTTTTAATAAAACCAACATAGATTTCTTCGCAAGTGACTTCGAATTCAAAGGCATTGCCTTAGCTCCAATCCTCCCAAATCTCCAATTCATAGGTGTACGATTACTATTACTATTACTACTTTATATCACTTATTTTTAACTTCATTGGGGTATAAAATGAATAGAAAACTGAACCAAGATTTACACTTTCTAATTCTATAAAAAAATATTAATTAAAAGGAAAGTTACATTCATGTGGTAAAGTGGCTGACTGCCCTACCATTGCTCCATCCACTTTAGTAATACAATAGAACAAAAGAGAAAGTTACCGCCAAACAAAACAGAACCATAAAATTCATTACTATAATCATCTGCAAAAGTGTAATTGTACTTAAAGTGACCAGAAAGTCCTCAGATTATCTAGGATTCACTTGAGGTACTGGAATTAAAAATTATGAAAAAGATTAGATAAACTATAGAAGCAATAAAACTAAAAAGATCAAGACAAACAGTGACACATGCACCACATAAATCCCCACATAGTGGAATCTGTAATGCTCAGATTACGTATATCAGTGTGGCAGATTCCAGCAAACCCTTTTGTCTAAACTATGGCTAAACATGACTAATTCCTTCAAAAACACCAAAAGTTTTAGTCTTTTTAGGTTTTTAATCATCACAGTCTTGTTTTCTTTCATGTAATAACAAACCCATCAAGAATCACGGAGATTTGAATTTGAAAAGTACCTGGAAACTGCCAGAAAATGGCTTGAATAGCAACTGGAAAATGGGTCCGGCTTAAACTTGAGAAACAGAGAAAGAGGCAGAAAACAGTTGGGTATATTTGGTTTTTAAAGAGGGGGGAGAATAAAAGGGTTGAACATGGAAGAAAGTTTTGTTGGCTTTTCCTTACTAGATAGGCGTGTGTCTGTTGAGTGGAGGAAAATAGATTTTTAGTTTATCTGTAAGGTCACCAAGAGCAGTTTACTCTAATATTATACTCCATTGCATAGTTTAAGAATCTTCCATGCTGCCACTAATCGATGTGATTCATGTAATTTATAAAAATAATAAATAAATTTTGTAATTAATTTAAAATAATTACGACTGTACTATTAAATCAAATCAAATGAATTTTATATCAATTACAAAATTTTATAAATTAAACAAATTATCCGTGGATTGTACTCTATAGTTTATATGGTTATAGTCTATCAATATTTCCTTCTCATGGTACATTGACAATGAAAGCATAATGTGGTCACTATTTGTCACTTACTAGCGTGCTAGCCAGAGGTGTCCAACACGTTCGTATTTTTTGGTTTTTTTAATATCAGTTTTTTCTCTATTTTTATAATTTTTGATATTGACAGCGGTATGAAAAATTTTGAATTCGATAAAAATTGAAATTAATAATGTAATAATAATATAAATAATTAAATATATAATAAATAAATTTTTATAATTTTTTTTTGTAAATATGTATTTTTTATTTTATTTATAATTATATATATTATCATTCGGTACGAATCGAAAAATCGGTACTGATCATGTATTGACCGATACCAAAACCGATAACTCGATATCAATACCGATTCTTGATTTTTCAAATATTTGAGATCGATATCGGTTTCGATTTTTTACTAATGAACACCCTAGATTATTAACTATTATCATTTAATAGCAAGTTCAATTATCTCTTTATATTTGATATTATCTAATTGTGACCAATTGGGAAAGTAAATTTAACTCTTTATGATCAAAATCTGTGACATACACTTAACTAGTATTTAAATTTTAAACTAATGGAAACAAATATGCACTTTGAATATTTGTAAATTTAAAAACGACTTGTATATTTTTTATCATTAATATTTGTAATAGTTAATTTAAGTAGTACCCTATCGCTATCAAGTCTATATATACATAATTTGTGTAATTCTATTTAATTTAGGAAGTACCATAATTTAAGGAGTAGAAAAATTAGTGTCAACTATAGGATTTGAAACCTTTCAAGAACTATTGATCTGACCAATTCAGAAAGTAACGCAACACACTTTTTTTTTTTAATTATAAAATTAAATTATTCTTTATTTATAGGCGACACCTACCCATTTTTAAACACCAATATAGCATTAAAGTGAAGGAAAAAAATATTATTTTTATGTTATTGTCAGATATAATAATAAACAAATACTATATACTATTCAAATATTTAAATTTTTTGAATTTTAACATTTAATTTTATTAAATACAAGGCATACGCTGTACACTAACTAACTCAACACATAATTGAGTAGGCATATTATGTCGATTTTTATGTTTTAATAAACTTTTATTACATATATCTATCTGGTTTTGCTTGGACCGGTATCCAAAACATAAGCAAAGGAATAGAGTGGGATGAGTCAAAGATTTCCCAACAATATAGGTAACCATGGCGTAAAGCCGTAAACAAAGGTAATGTTTTTGAATTAAGGTCCTGGGTTGTCAAACAAACAACATGCATAACATGACAGAAAATAGTGAAATCTTATGTGAACAAATTATATATAAAAAATGAAATTTATATATTATTTATTAATGAAAATATATTAAATATTAAATATTCAACTGTAAATTTTACATTTTCTTTTCTTTTTTTTTCTTTTTTATATTATGTATATATAATTTATATTCATAACATTATTATCATGAAAATTGATATTTTTACATGTAAAAATGATAGTTTTATATTAAAATAAATATAAATATACAACAACTAAATATTACATTTATCTATACTATTAAAAAGTGATACATGATATTAAAATTTATGTCATGTTTTATTTTTTAATAATAAAAATAAATATAATATTTAATTATTATGTATATAATTTTATCCTCTATATTAATTTCTCTTATATGAATATAAAATTTATTAATTATTCAGTTCCTATTACCATTCATCTTGGAGCATAGAAGTTTGGGACAGGTGCAAAGTCAACGTGACCTCATCTATTTGCCTTTTACGGTTTTACCATTTTTTGGAACTTTAAATGCATACTTAATGTAAAACTATATTAGTCATATAACTGTGTTCCAAAATGTTGCAGTTCCCCATATAAAATTAATTCCAACCCCGTATTATCCTTGTTTGAGCATATTTGTAAAAACAAATTTTATGGCCAGTGTAAATATAATACATATGTAATTAAACAATTAAATTAATAAATATAAATATCAGAAAATATGAAAAATGATATATCAACAAAAAAAATCAAGTCCATAAATCATCTAAATAGACACATTTACGCAATGTCCTTGAACTTTTATTTATTTACGTGTCATATTTTCGTATCTAATTAATTAATTTTTTATCATACGTAACACTATTTAAAAAATATTTTATGTATTGTCTTAAATTATCCCTTTAGATTGTTTCTTATGAGGAACATGATATATCCCTTTTTATGGTAAACTTTAATGGTAATCATTTAATTTATTTGTAACAATTTTTGTGACTATCAATCGAATAAGGATTTTCTTATTCACCGGTGGACCCGGAGGATCCAAGAACCGGGTAAAACCGGGTACAAACCCAACCAACACGGGTTCCAAGTTCCAACAGCCAGAGAGGGAGAGACCAGATATAGAGAGAGAAAATATGGCACGTGCGAAGTTTTGTCGTACCAAGGGTTCGCACATGCGAAAGCCATACGGAGAGGGGAGAGAAGACAAAAACAACCTGGTTTTGGCTAAATTTTATTGAAGTTTTGTTTTTATTTGCAAGGAACAAAACGTAGATTGGAAACAACACTGCATCACTGCCACCATCAAGAACAAAGGCCAGTTCTTTCTTTCTTTTCTTTTTTTTATAATTTTTCCCTCTTATTTTGATAAATTCATCATCCACCTACCGCTATGAATCAACTATTCATAATCATACTATAATATAGTTGTTCATAGGTAGAAAGCACTTTGACAAAAAGAAGATCTTTATTTTTCAATTTTCATCATAAATCTTGATGGAGCAATTTGTCAACTTCATCATTCGTCCACCCAGGTAACAAATTTCGGACTCTCTTCATATATATGAATGTTCTCATGTGTTTATATATACGTAAATTATACATGTGTATGTTAAAGACTACATTTTTACCCCAAATCTGGAACTGGTTATGCTGCCGTTTGTTCTTGGTTTGTATCAATTTGTGGAGTTTTATCTCTTTTTTGGGTGGGAATTTTTAGTTTTACTCAAAGTGGTGAGCTTTTTCCTTTTTGAATTGTTATTACATACCCTTTAGCTTAAAATCACTGATTCAGACTCTATGTGGAATTTTTAGATTGAATTATTGGTACCAAGTATTTGAGTATTAGGATATGAATCTTCACAATGACTTCAATTTATATCCATAACTGTTATAGTTGTTGTTTAGGGTTTCTGAAATTGGATAGTTCTTTGTAATTCAAAATTCTAGATCTTATTATTAGTAAGGTAAGTATGAAGTTTGTATCTCGTTCCCTTTATGTACTTTTGTTTAGTGCATTATGTGTATTAGATTTTATCTAGCTTAGCTGGCACACCAATCTAGAGATACACATTTCGGGATGGTTCATAACTTTGTAATGTATGATATTAATATTTGTGCGGCTATTAGAATACTGGGAAGAGATTCCTACTCAAGCTTGAAGAACCAAGAGAGAGTTATAGTTCCTGCCATCAATTGAACAATATGGGTTAGGTTAGAAAGAAATAAGAGAGAGTATAGATAACAAGACTTTGTTTAATACAACTAAATGCTAATGAAATAAGTGGTATGTGGGAGAGAATATCCAATTATAGATAACAAGACTTCCTTTTATACAATTGAGATGATAAGGAATAATTGGAATTATCCAATTACACGTAACAAGACTTACAACTGAGATGATAATGAATAATTGGAATTATCCAATTTGTAGATAACAAGACCTCCTTTTGTACAACTGAAATGATAATGAAATAAATGGTATTAATATGAAATACACCTAGACAACTATATTGAACATATATAAATGTACATAATAATATTTATATGCATAATGCTAGGGTACCATGCTACCAATTTTATCTTTATTACATGGGCAATCACAAGTGGCGTGGTCAAGCAATCTGTTAGTGACACATCATTTTGAATTCAAATTTGGTATTATAGTATTATTATATTCATATACTGAAAGAGTATAAACACTGTATTGTTATCTGATGAAAATTAGTTCATGTGATGTTTGTATAATTCTTGTCTAACTACTAAATATGTAATTCATCTATAATCAACTGAGAGCTACATTAAATATATACTCTGATACTACAATTTTTTTTAATAAGTACTTTAATACTACAGAATTGACAGGAAAATAAAAACTTATTGCATCCTATAAAAAGAATATTCCCATTCAAGTGCTTTATTTTTAATTTTTTTTTCAAATCAGAAGATATTTTCTAATGAAACATAGACTTTCCATGCAGTTAGTTATTCATGTTGAGATCCAGATGTTGAAGCTTCATGCTTTACATGGTCGAATTTTTATTATGCCAAGTGATCTAAAACACTTGTAATTTGTGGTCTTACTTTTATTTGTGTTGGTATTTCAATGTATTGTGGTTTTCTACCCAACCCCAAAGATGGCATATTAAAATTTATTTTTGTTACCTTGATGGCATTATCTTCTATGTTTTTTGTTTGCCTGCAGAGCTGAATATAACCCAAAAAATGATTTATTAGATCAAGAATTCATGCTTAAAGGGAAATGGTTTCAAAGGAAGGATCTGGAGGTAAGGTGTTATTGTGTTAACATATAAGTTGGATGAAAAATCTAATTTCACTTTATTTAGGTCTTTGAAGTTATGGGCTGCTAAGGTGTCTGTGAAAAACAATTACCAGTACTTTATATATTTCATTTACCCGTTACTGCTAATTGGTCCACAGCATCTTCGCAATTAGCTACAAGCACTTTACTTCAGATACATGTTGTAAAGTTACCAAGTAGATCAAGAATCTTCCCTTGTAAATAATGGCAATCTTATTACTTTTCTATTTCTTGAAGATTATCATTTTTACTCATTCTTAAAAATTCTTTAAAAGTTGGTCTTTGAAGGACTTCTGTTCTTTTTTTTTTCCAGATTATAAACAGTCGAGGAGATGTCCTTCTGTGTAGCCATTACATGCCTATCATTCCTCCTGAAGAAAGAGCTCTACCCTGTGTTATATACTGCCATGGAAACAGGTTAATGAGAGATCTTGATTATAACAAAACCTACATCTTTTAAAGGTGTTCTCTGTGTGCATCTATTAAAATATATAATATGAACAGAATGCTTGAACGTGTGAACTTGAATAATCCTCAAATGCTTCAAGTTTAGATATTGAAATATAAATTTGAGAATACTATTAAAATATATAGAATTGATGTATCATTTGAACATCTTAAAATTCATGAGATATCAAGGTTTTATAATGACACTTTGTATAGCATAGAAAGAATATATATTGAGATATAAAGAAGGGTAGTTCATTGTTTAAAGGAAAGATAATGAAAGCAGCTGTGTGTCCATATTGACCTAGTTTTGCACTAGGCTGGTGAGTTTATCAGTAACTACTGTGTCCTTATCTTTCCATCTCGTGAACCCTTCGACCATGTCATGGTTCCGCATCAGGGAGTCCTGAGTACTGAGTCTACTGACACCTTGCTGAATGCTGATTTATCTTGGTATACTTTGAACTATGTCCTATAAGTTGGCTATAAATTGTTCAAATAACTTTATGTGCATGTAAGATTCTGAATTCCTTTGGCTGCCTGCTTTTTAGCTCCTAAAAACAAGATTAATGATCCCGTTTCCTGTCTTTATTTCCCTAATATTGGAATTATGGCCACTTTTATTTTGAATCCTTAGTATGGTCAAATTAGTTAGAATTCATCTCTTATCAACTTTTGTTTAATAACAAGTTTTTATCTTGATTCTATGCCAGTGGGTGCAGAGCAGATGCCAGTGAAGCAGCTATAATATTGTTACCTTCAAACATTACCGTTTTCACCCTTGATTTCTCTGGATCTGGAATCTCTGGAGGAGAGCATGTCACTCTTGGATATAATGAAGTAAGTACCCAATACATTTAGCTTTCCCTTAGTTAAAATGTCACTGCATCACATACATCATCAACTTCCTTCCCCCATTCACACCCACAAAGTGACAAAGCAATAGTTTGAATGTTATCCGTACTTTTAATCTATTTAGTATTATTTTCTCTTTTTTAGTTGTTCAAATTGTTTGTTTTCAACAGATAATATGACCTTTGAGGATACTTATGAAAAATGTCATTTGAGGATTAAATTTATTGTTTATGGTGCAACTGATAATTGCACAGGATTTACCTATTTAAGCATTGCTACAAAATTTTATAAGTTATAACTGATACATACATACAATGAGGAAGCCCCGCGGTGTTGAAAAGACTTGCACCTTTGTTCACCAGCTAGTCCCACAAATCTTGATACAATACACAAAACTAATGGTAAATCTGCAACCAAAGTAACACATCCCCTAGCTCAAAAGCTTTACACGCACAAAAAAAAACAAACTGAAGAAGCAACTAAATTACATATTTTTCGGCTAATGTGAAGTAACAAAGAGATTAATTCATAGACAAATTTTATAGCTTTAAATATTTCCTATTAATATTTGTATTTAAATCTGATTTTCGTCATCCCTTGTAATTTCCCAATTTTCTTCGTGTGTTTACGCACCAAATTTTCATTTCAAAATACTAAAAATTCTTAGGTTTCATTTTCATAGACACAGTACCTCAAGATTCTATGGACTTTAGAGCTCCCTTATGATTTGTACGTCTTCTTCACAAGAAAATATTTACTCAACTGCCCAAAAATAAAAAAATTTAAAATCAAAGTAAGTTCCATCTTCATTCCACTCAGCTAGAAAGGCATGTTGTCTTCCACAGATTCCAGAGCCAGAGAGATAAAGGTTGAAAACAGTGATATTTGAAGGCAATAATATTTTAGCTACTTCACTGATATATGTCCTACACCCAGTGACACAGAAATAAGTTAAGAAAATTCTTAGTTACTCCTTTCGTCCCATTAAGTTTCAAGAAATTTCCTATTATACCATTTAAATAAGCAATGATGCATAAAGTGACGTCCATAAAGTGTACTTTTTCTAACTTTTCAAACATAATGGTAATTTTGTCAATTCAAACAGTTAAGGCATTGATACAGGGGATAAAGTTACTAAATCTGAAATATCCCAACTAAAAAGGAGGTCACCTATATTGGAACGGAGGGAGTTAAAAAAGTTGGTAAGAGGTTGACAATGGCTGTTTACTATTGTTCTCCACGTATAGGAGCTTGATCATTATAAAAATTTTAATTATTTAATGGAACTTTTTTTCTTCTGCATTTAGTGCAAAGTTTTGTATACTACTTCTAGATTGGAATTAAAGGTGATCAGCATGTAACTTTATCATAATTTATGATATGTATAAATCACACTTTTTCAACTACATTTATATTGATTGATATTCTGGAAGGTCGTCCCGTTGTTTGTTATGCTTCTATTCTTTCCATATATATTATATGTTTGAGTAATAACTCATTTCTTTTTATTTATTAAAAAATAAAATCTCATTTTTTTACGAGAAGCGTGTAATGTGGCAGTTACATTCTTTATGCACCAGATTATTAATAAATGTTACTTAATATAAATTGATACGGGAAATTTATGTTTATTCTCTTCTCCCAGAAGGATGACTTGAAAGCTGTTGTCAATTATTTGCGGAAAGATGGAAATGTTTCTTTGATTGGCTTGTGGGGCCGCTCTATGGGAGCTGTGACCAGGTATTTACTCTACCTCTTGCCTTTTAGTTTTTTTATGTAACAATAGCAGAACCTAGGGACCACACTTTTTTATTTAAGAAACATACATGAAGTAACATTTGGCTGACTTTACATATTTCTCCTGCCAGCCTAATGTATGGAGCCGAGGATCCTTCCATTGCAGGAATGGTTCTTGACAGCCCCTTCTCTGATTTGGTTGATTTGATGATGGAACTCGTGGATACCTACAAAATACGTCTTCCCAAGTTTACTGTAAGTAGATCAATATAAGGATGCTCTCAGTCTTCACATTTGGGGGACTAAAATGTCATTCACCTTAACTAAAATTTCTAGTCGTTCTTAGCCTAATTATCTTATTTATGATGTCTGTTTTTGTTTGGCACTCTTAATCCAGTTAAAAAGATTATGATAAATTGGGTACAAGGTACTGATCATAGTGGATTTTTTTGGGTGTGCTTTTGTCTCTTATAGATCAAGTTTGCAATCCAATACATGAGAAGAGCAATTCTGAAAAAGGCAAAATTTGACATAGAGGAACTGAACACCATCAAGGTTTTCTTCTATTCTGTTTAAAACTAGTATTAGTGTTCTTATGGTCATCTTGTCGCAAGGAGTGTATTAAATTAAGTCTTACACTGTAACTATCTCTAAGGAAAGTCTAACCGTCTATATTCGTTCTGAACTATTTCATAATATTGGGTTTGCAAATAATGTTACTATGTTAGTGGGTATGATCTAGTGGTCTTCTGCTGGTTGCTAAATTAATATTGCATTTGTGGAAGATGAATAGTGAGCTTAGATGTATCCCAGTGAAATATGTTACAGAACCATAGTATTCTAACAGATTTACTTGCATTTCTGGTGTGAAAGTGCGGGACTTGAACAATGCTTAGTTATGGAAGTAATGAATAATAAATGCTTCTCCTATTCAACTTGGTTACTGGGAAACCAACTGCACAAAACTAATCTGAATTTTCACTAATTCAAGTGCTCACACTTCACTGGTTCGAACAGAATAAGGCACATGTTATAATCATCATTGAACGCTTATTTTTTCTGTTTTTGGGGGTTCCCTAATCATTTCCTGCCAATATTAGTCTAACCAAATTGCATCTTATATCTGTTAGTTTTGTTGATGTTTTGAAGGAGAGGCAATTCGCCAACATTAAGTTTTGACGGGACTAGGTGTTTCGAAATCTTTGAAGAGGGTTTTTAGATTTTATTCACTTCATTAGTTAATGAAATTTTATAGATATTCCTAGCTTAAACATTTCATAACCAGCTTGGAACTTGTGCCACCAATGAGTGTTAAGATCTTGTTCAGGGTAAAGTAGTCTTCTTGAATCATGAGGCCTTGAGGAATAATCTCAAGGTCTCTGGTTCCACTTTGCAAACTTGGGGCCAAAATTACATATAAAAAACACCAGCCTTTATGATTTTACTCATGTTGGTCCTTCTAGGCACTCCTGCTTTGCACTTTCGGTTACTAATGCTGGTGTAATGGACCAAACAGTGAGATTAATCATAAAGCTATTAAAAAGGATGGAAGTGAATTTGATTAATTGTTAAATGAGGACTATAGGTTTTGAGTGCTTCCTGCACTGTCAAGTGTCAAGTGAGATGTATCCGTAATTTACCTAAGAGTATGATTAGTGCCCAACTAGACGACATATATCAAAATTCAGATAGGGATGGCCTTCTTAAGCAGGTATTTTGTAGAAATTGAGTAAAGAATCAGTTTTATGGATACAAGATAACTATTGGGATGAAACACTTGAAGAAATTGCTGATTTCAATCCACAATTATTCGTTCTTGTTCATGGATATTTTTAGTTGGTTTCTGTTCTTTGTCAGACTGATAGTCTTCTTTTCTTCTTGTAGGTGGCGAAGTCTTGCTTTGTTCCAGTTTTATTGGGACATGCCGTTGATGACGATTTTATACAACCACATCATTCTGATCGCATATTTGATGCTTATGTGGTAAACATCTATATCTTCCTCTTATGTTGGTTGTCTTACATATCTAGAATTGGTACATGCAGGTATATTATGTATTTGATATTGCCTCTAGTATACCTTGGCATCTTTTCTTTTAGATAGAAGAGGAATTTTATCATAAAGAGGACGAGTACAATCCTTAGAGGGTGGGAAAGTTGTGGAGGCCTTGAGGATCTCAAGGTCACTGGTTCAATCCCTCATACTTGGGGCCAAAATACCCTATTAGAAAAGAGATAGAGGGCGCAAAGACGGGAAGGTTTTGTGGTCCTCCCAAATTACAAACTACAATCTAGAGAAACAAAGACATAATCATCAATGAAATATAGCCTAATCCCTTTGGAGATCTGACATAGGGATCTTCCTGAAAGCGTCCATCATCAAAGCCCATAAAAAAGAAAGAAAGCGACTTTATCCCTTAAAGCATGCAAAACAGTTTAGCAGTCACAAAAGGTTCTAGTGTTTCTCTACAACCATAAGTACTGAAGGATGACAAAACACGCACATCGCTAAACAAGATTGCCATCCACTGAAATACCCTAAAGCGGATGAGAATTGAGAAATGACTCCTTGATAGTCAAGGGAGACACCAAAAACACCTTGAAACTAAAGTAGACACCAGAGTTGACGTGCCATAGGAGTGAATTTGTCTTACAATCCTTCATACGCATAACACATATTGGGTGACAAGACTTTGTAAGGCCTACACAGATCATTGGTGTTAAGTTTTCTTTGGACCAATGCCAAACAAAAGCCCTAATCATCGCAATAATCTTTGCCTTCAAAATGAAATTTGCTAAAGGAAATTGGGATAATGGCCGAGAACCAATCAGAAAGACAAATTAGGATTTGCATGAAAATAAACCAAATGAGTCCAAAGAACACAGTTGCCTACTGGGAGAGAAGAAATGGACTAATGGAACTAGCTTCAAGGAGAAGGCGGCGAGAAGTCACATATGTTGCCGCCTCATTATTTAGGTTTCAGAAAGTGGAGTTGTCGTGAGATAGAATGACCTGACGGGAAAAAAATTAGGCACATACTCGTCTATTGCCGAAGTAAACATGCAAAAAAAGAACTACTACTTGGCTCATCAAAACTCCTATAAATTTATTATTATTTATTTTTTTAATTTGGTGTAGAGGAGGGAGAATTCCTTTAGTTTTATCCAATGGAGCTTGTATGCTAACACCTGCTTTTGGCAGGGGGACAAGAATATCATCAAATTTGAGGGAGATCACAACTCTCCTCGCCCCCAGTTCTATTTTGACTCTATAAATATCTTTTTTCACAATGTCTTGCATCCTCCGGCAGACAAAGTGGGAGGAACCTTTTCTGTGCCGTCTCATGATTACTTTAGCAAGGTAGAGAAACTAGATTTTTCTGTATTTCTATTTTGACTCTAGCAGAAGTGACAAGCCAGAAGTATAGTTAGTTGATTGTTCCATTTTACAGGGTAGTTGGAGTGCCATCCATGATTTAGGATACACAGATGACTTTCTGACCGCACCCTCAGGCATGAAACAATTACCTACTATATTTTTGATTTACTTGTTTCACATCATACCCTTGGAAGAATTTTCTAGTCATAAATTGTTCATTATTTGCAGCTCCAGCAGCAAGTAGCACTGAAGATGCCATTAATCAACTTAGATCCAAAAGACCTATGAGTAAAATTGAGGTCAGTAATTGGTTGCTTTTCTGTCTTTCTTTATGTAGTATAACTAAAGCGTAGGCTCATGTCCCTTTTATCAAACCAATTCGTGTCCAATACAATTCGTTGTACCATAGTGAAGGTTAATTCTAGTCACAGTGAAGAACTTTTGTTATTAAAAGAAACAAAGGTTGTAAATTGCTCCCCACTGCATGGACGAATCAGTTTGACATATTATTTTAAACAACCTTCACCCGCTCTCCCTCCCTTATTCCTTCTTAAAGAGGATATTATATACTTGAGTGGTTGGTTATTGCATTGATTCTATCAAATTCGAATCTCATATTCTAATGGTTATTATTTCTATTATCTCCTCCTTGAATCTCTCCAGGTCCCTTCTGATATCTCATCTAAAGATAACCAATCTGCAGCTCAGGTATCTCCTTATTTTATCATGTTTCTTTTCAATATTATATTTTTTTCGAATCTTGCTCTTTATCATATTTCTCCAACAGTTCATTCCCTGCTCCAATGCGAGATTATCCGCATAACTTTAACAGTTTGGTATTTCTCCAGTAGTTCATTTGCTCTCCACCCAAAAATGTTAAAATGAGAAATAATCCATATGCTTCTTTTTGGTGTGCTGGGAACTTGAGAAAGAGAGAGAGAGAGAGAGGGATCATTGTATTGTTGCTAAAGAAGTGGAATTTCACTAGCATTATATTGTTGCTGCAGGAAGAAGGATCTGGAACTACATCTTCTAAAATGATAAACTTTGAAGTCTCTAATGGTCACTTGCACGGGCCTCATGTTCCAATAGATGACGATGAGTATGTAGAATACTCACTCGATGACATGCCAGATTTTCCAAGCAACGTGGAGGAGGAAGAAAGGGTATGTTATACCATTCTCTACCTCGTTTAATCATTTGATATCAACAATTATAAACATCTGGTAACTGATCCTTCTTGAGTTACGATTTTTCAAAACTCTTCAGATGTTCATGGAAGCAGTGATGGAGTCATTAAAAGACCTGGAGATGAGACGTCCTCACAGTGAAGAGCAACAATCAAGTGTCGGCAGCGAACCCCCAGAGCCTTCACGGAGAGATGATCCCGATAATGCTTCCACTAGAGCGCGGAGTATATCCCAAACTACAGAGCCTGCCACGACCATCTCAGCTTCGAATGACAATGCGGTGGCATCCAAACCCCAACCCCCTGATACTAGCATATCATCTATCGCAACTTCAACAAACAACGTCTCAAAAGAATCAGGAAGTGCAGGGGATTCTACTCTTAGTGATAGTTCAGCGGGCTTCCAAAGCTCTTCCGAAACTAATATGGCTGATGGGACAAAAGCCACCCTAACCGTTGTTAAAAACCACCCAGCAAGCAATATCATGGATGGGTTGTTACGTCGTTGGGATCTCAACTTCTTTAAAAAATAGATGATGGTTTTGATATCATATTCTCACAAGTTCAAGCCGTATTGTTTGTTGATAAAAAAAAAATTGGAGGTATTTAGTGTTGTGAAGTAGTTAGCCTGAAAAAAGGAAAATAGAAAGAAACAAAAGAAAATGATGTGTATATTTCTGTGAAGGTGGTCACTTGATGGTATGAAAATGATTCACATGTCTGGAACAAATTGCGGAAATTAGGAGGTCAGTGTTGTCCCTTGTAAATTAGGAGTCTGTAATGTTCTGACTAAGATGATCCGATTTTGAACATGTACAGTTGGTGTGGACAGTTTGTGAGTGTTCATATATTTGGGTTGAATCTTTCTTTCTTTCTTTAGTATGTTTCTTTTCTGGCCATGAGACATGAAAGTTAAAACGACGAGAATGAATTTTCTTTTACTAGTTTTATTGTTCTGTTTTTAGCTGGCTGTCTGGCTGGTTTGTTTATTCACTTTCTTGTTTCTTCATTGTTTTCCTTCCATGTTTCATGCTCTGACAGTTTCTTTCACAGAAGATGATCGGATTCGCAAAATAAGTATATCATTTCATTGTTTTTTCCCTAGTAAATTTGTGAAATATCTTAAAATTCTTACTTTATGTTGGATTGAAAGAATGGAATGAAGAAAATAATGTAATGAAAAATAGTGTATTTGATGATTATTTTGAAAAATAAACAATTACAATGGAATGAAAATTTATTCCATCCGTTTAATTTTTATTTCACGTGAAAGGTGGTAGAATAAAATTCATTTTCAATATAATTAATGTGTAATAATTTGGTCATTATATTATATCACTCAGCTCCACCAATAATCAAATATATACTTAAAATATTTTAAAATTATTTCATTTATTTCTCTATTCCATTTATTCAATCCAAACACAGTATTATTGTTTTAACAAATACAACGTTTAATTTTATAATATATAAACTCAAATAAATACTAACTTTGAAATAATTCAAGAAGGCATTAATGAGCCAGCTGAAAATGACACTAAAATATAAGATCAAAATATAATTTTGTTTGAAAATAAACGATAAAAAATAATTTTGAAAAAAAAAAAACCTAGTGTTTGACTGTTGGATTTTTTTTTAGTTTATTAGCCTGAACACTTCTTTTTTAGTCTGAGAAGATAAAAAAACACACCTGTTTTATAGATAAGTTTCTTATATGAAATATATAATTATAAATTTCAGTTACTATTATTTTAAGAAATATAAAAAAATGCTTATTTATCTACAAAAGTCTTTTAAAAAATATCTTAAAATGTAAATAAATGAAAACCAGGTACATAATCTACATATATGGACTTGTAGTACTTTATGATTATAAAAATTCTTTTTTTTTTTTTTTGGTCTTTTTATTATTGAACTTATTAACAGAAAAAGTGTCTGTTAATATGTAGATTATGCCTATATATCTGTGTATATACATTTATATATATATAGGATGATTTATTAACTCTCTCTCTCTCTCTCTAAAACCCTTGTAGCTGCTGTTGCATGAGAGCGTCTGAATTACGAATACTAGGTTGATCGTTATCGCTTCATCAATGGCCTCATCTATGATCAAAACTCGTTACTCAAACCATTTGTTGTCACTCATCGCGAGTTCGACACGGTGCTTCATTTCTGACTCACCATTGTACGGAAATGCGGGATCCTTGTGGCGATCCATGGCCACGTTCACACGAACGTCAGTTCAATCATGTTTATATCTTTTTTGTTTCCTTCAGAATTTTATGCATTTTAGTCATCGTCACATATGTATACATGTATTTATTTTTCTGTTTTTTGGTTTTGGTTTTTTTGATTATGATCCCCTACTTCAACTAGGAGTTTAGACTTTAGGTTGAATCCTGAAGCCCATCTTGAATAAAGTCCATACACAAGTTTTCTCCATTAGACAGGTGAACATAGTAATCCAGGTTTTACCGCAAATATGATCTACATGTTGAATATAACATGGGCTTTATCATGAACAAGTTTCAATTGAAAATAGAGAAGAGGTCTGTACATATTTGATAATGACCCCATGAGCAAGGAAGAGCCAGAGAATGGGAAGGGGTCGAATTTATTCATTGACATTATGTATATAGGTACAGAATTTGCGGAATTTCTTCACAAGTTCTTATTTTAAGTGTATGAAATTGATCTTTCATAATTTGATAGGTCCTTTGCCAAGAGTCAAACGTTTGATTGTATTTGTTACATTGCATGTGATGTGTTACTTCTGAATTCTGATGGTTATGTCTGTCAAATTCAATTCATGAACGTGGCAGTTACCACTCATTATTTGCTGTAGTCCCTTTTCTTGTTAATTTATTTTTTTGGTTCAGAAAGCCTCATGTGAATGTTGGTACCATTGGGCATGTTGATCATGGGAAAACCACACTGACTGCTGCAATCACTAAGGTTGAGTTATTGTTACAATATTTGATTGCCCAAATTCATTTTATTCCCACATTTAAGGTTACCTGACTGAGCATATTGATCGTATGATTATGAAACGAGAAAGTTTTCAGTTTTCTAGTACTTTTGAATGGCTATGAATGATAAAATGACAGTACTGTTCCATGCACTCTGCAATATAGGTGCTTTCTGAAGAAGGCAAAGCTAAGGCTATTGCCTTTGATGAGATTGACAAGGCTCCTGAAGAAAAGAAGAGGGGAATCACTATTGCTACAGTTACAATTTTGCTTATGTTTTCCTCTCGGTTTCTTTCATTTTAGTCACTTATGTCTTTGGCTCACTCTTGCTTTCGCATAATAAATTAGGCACATGTGGAGTATGAAACTGAAAAGCGACACTATGCACATGTCGATTGCCCAGGGCACGCAGACTATGTTAAAGTAAGTACTTGAAAGTTGTAGTTGTTTCTGTTATTTCGTCATCATCTAATTTGAAGACGGAGAAGATTCATATATTTTTTTTATAGCTCTGTCCATTGTTCTACTTATACCCATCCAATGGATTTACTGCTTTAGGAAAAATCAACCAGCTAAAAAGAGCAAGTTCTTCAATCTGACCCTTTTAATTTCTTTTGATTTATTACTGAAGTCCAACCTAGGACCTTTTTTCTTTTCATTTTTTCTTTTGGTGGCTCCTAAGATATGAAGTTGATAGAAGTATCTGTGTTCATGTTTAACTTTGGTGTGATACATATAGTTAAGTCAAACAGCCATTTCTGGTTTTAATCAGATGATCAAGCTAATCACTGGGAACCATTTAATATGATTATATGGTTTCTTTCACAAAGAATTATTCATGGAAAATATTTTTTTGCTGGATAGAATAATGATCTTAGCACTTATAAGAGGGTTTCTGCTAAATCTTAGTTTCGGATTGTTTTTGAATTGTGAAGTTGTGAACGTATCATGGTACAAATTATTGTTGAGGAAAAGAAAAGATGTAGGTGAGATAAGACTTTACAAGTTAACTATATAGTTATAGCATGTGTGGGCATACCACTGCAGTTGGGGAGATATGTTTTTAACTTTTACGAGGACAAATTTCTAAATGGTACGTGTCAACTGGTGCCTAGTAGTCTTTTTGAAAGAGATATGTTGCTCTTGCTTCATCAGTTTAACTATTCATGATGCACATGTTTGGCTATCTAACTGTCATGTTGATTCAGTTATGTATATTGTTTAACACTTGACATTGTTTTGTAATTTTTTTTTAACTTCCCTGCTATATATTGTAAAATTGTAGAACATGATTACTGGAGCTGCGCAAATGGATGGGGGTATCCTGGTTGTATCTGCTCCAGATGGACCCATGCCTCAAACAAAGGAACATATTCTTCTAGCCCGCCAGGTGTGCACCCTTTCGTTACTGGCTCATAAATAATCTATAGTTTCTTTAATGCTCACATTTTTGAAGATTTTAATATCTTATAAGGATCCATTTTTATCCAAAAAATAAAATAAAAAAATCTTATATGAGTATCTTGTTATGTGCTATTGGGCGACTCAGGTTGGTGTGCCATCTTTGGTGTGCTTTCTCAATAAAGTTGATGCTGTTGATGACCCAGAGCTACTTGAGCTTGTCGAGATGGAGCTCCGTGGTATGCTGACTTAATTTATAGTGGTTAGAGTGTGCAGTGTATGCTGTTTATCAGATCTATATACATGTGCTACTTCCTTTAGTAAAACTAAGACGAATATGTAATTGTTCAAATGATTGTTGCAGAGTTGCTTTCCTTCTACAAATTTCCTGGGGATGAAATCCCAATTGTTCGAGGTTCGGCTTTGTCTGCTTTACAAGGGACAAATGAAGAGCTCGGAAAAAAGGCAATCTTGAAACTAATGAAAGCCGTGGATGAGTACATAAATGACCCTGTTCGGCAACTTGACAAGCCTTTCTTAATGCCAATAGAAGATGTCTTCTCAATTCAGGTACTTGACCAGATAATTTCTATAATACTGCTCTATCACATTCACAGTTATTTGAACTTATTTCTGTTGTAAGGATATTCTAACATTGTTTTTTTGATGTATTTATAAAATTGTTTTATGTCAGTCTCAAATTTTTCCGTCATATATGATTGGATATTTTTTATTTGAAGTTAACTACCATTAGTTTGAAGTTTTATTTCTCCCCCCCTTTTTCATGTGGAAAGGGACGTGGAACTGTTGTCACTGGGCGTATTGAACAGGGTACCATCAAAACTGGTGAGGAGGTTGAAATTTTGGGGTTGAGGCAGGTATATTTGAACACATTAATATGAAACATGTTTTTTCTTTTATCTTTCTGATTTTTGCAACCTGATTTTGTTATTGTGCTTCACATGGCTGTCTGGCTCTTAGGGTGCACTGAAGACTACAGTGACTGGTGTTGAGATGTTTAAGAAAATCTTGGATCATGGACAGGTAATTTGACTACTTTCTTGCCGCATTCTTAAGTACTTCAATTTCCATGTGACTATTCATTTTTCACAAATATGCTCATACCTTGTAGGCTGGTGACAATGTGGGTCTTCTCCTGAGAGGTTTAAAACGTGATGATGTACAGCGTGGACAGGTGAGTTGACTTGGTTAAGTTTCACACAAAGTTGTAGCACCACCCAAGTTGAAAGATTTAAATTTTTTCATCGTAAAAGCATTCCTTTTATAAGATACAAGGTATCTGGGCTCAATATTCTTTTCTTTTCATTTCTTATGTGTCTATTACAGGTAGTCTCCAAACCTGGCATCCTGAAAGCGTCTAAAAGGTTTGAAGCGGAGATATACGTTCTGACAAAAGATGAAGGTGGTCGTCATACCTCATTTTTCTCAAATTATATGCCTCAGTTTTATATGAGGACCGCAGATGTTACTGGGAAAGTGGAATTGCCTGAAAATGTTAAGATGGTGATGCCCGGTGATAATGTGACAGCAGTTTTTGAGCTGATATCACCTGTTCCTCTTGAAGCAGGTTTGTTTGACCGCTTAATATCTCTTTTTTCTTTCTTCTATTTACAAGTGATAGCTCAATATCTCCTCTCTTGTAAATTGCACTGGCACATTATGGCATGCTTGACATTTTCTGTAGGCATTGTAAGGCATCACTTTTATCCCAGGCATGGTAATGAGTTTCCTAGACTTAAGAAGCTAAGTATGCACTATCAAGAAATTACAAATCCAATAGCCTGTTTGTGTATGTTATTAATATTATACTATCAGCTGCAACATTTTTGTGATAAAAAAAACTTCATGACTAAGCTAAACAACGTAAACAACTGTTCTTAGCTTGTATGAAATCAATAATTTTGCTTTAGCTTTTCTATTAAGTCATCCACTATGTTAGTATAGTGCATTATACTATTTAAAGTCCAATTTCGTCTTTTTGGTAACCAGATGGTTAATTCTTGCCCTGTCTAAACTGTTTTGTCCGATTATCATACAACCCTTAATAGTTTTAAAAGCTAATGATCTCATTGTATTCCTATACATGTATGTAATGCTTGATATTTTGTATTTGGTTAAATCTAAGGATGCTGCTATGGTTATACAGGACAACGATTTGCTTTGAGAGAAGGAGGTAGGACGGTTGGTGCAGGGGTAGTTACAAAAGTAATCCAGTGAGATACCGGACACTGTCCCTTTTCTGAAAGTTGAAACGAATGTGAACATAATCGCTTCTTATGGATGAGTGCAATTTTTGTGACTAGATGCTTCGTTTGGTGGAAGTTTGGTTATCGTTCTAGGAGTAAATAATAATTGTTCCTGCAATAAAGTCCCATTCCATAGCTAGTGCAGATTTTCTCAGGCAGTTGTTTGTTTCTTCAAAAATGTTTTTGTCTGTAGATAAACGGCACTGGGTAAGTTAGAATGTTGAAACTTGTTCTTATATTGTGAATAAACCCATTGCTTGATTTACTGTTCTCCCATACTTGTTAGAATTATTATATTGTAATAGTAGAGGTTTTCAAATAAATAAAAAAATAACACTTAATGTATTTTGACCTTTTGAAGTTATTTTGTAAGTTTAAAACTAATGCAAGTTCATTTAATTTTTAGCTAAAGCTGTTATAAATATTTTAAACTATCTCAACATATTATTAATTAAAAGATCTATTACTTTCAAATTTTAAATAAATTACATAAATTCAAAAAAATAAACTTGCTCTCATTTTTTATATGCAGATGCCGAACAATTTTTTTCTCTCTCCTTTTTACCTCTAATAAAGCCCAAAAAGCCAATACAAACGTGGCTACCAAACAAGCGATATTGTTTAATTGAAAAAAATAAAGAAAAAAGCAGCTCTTGAACCCTGCTGCATCAGCTTCTTAAACCCTCCGTGTGTATATAAATAAACAATACTACTTAATTATGTGTATGATCGTTATCCCTTGATTATCATATGGCGTCTCATCTGTAATTAGAGTCCCTTGTCGTTCTTAGTCGCAAGTTTGACTCGGAGTGTACAGCGCTCACATTAAAAATTGAGGTCATATATGTTTTAATGGATTATAGATCTAATAAGTTAAGCTTTTAAATTAAGATAAGTTTTAAATGAGCAATATATGAGCCGAATATTCCCAAAGCTTCAATAGCCTACTCGTGGAAGGGGGTCGAATTTATTCATTGGCATTAGATATGCTAAATTGAACATTATAACATTGTTAAATTTATTACAACCATTTTTCCATGGCCACCTTACTATAGTTGATCAAGCCACATATCCTATTATCCAGCAACGAGAGGAAATTTTGTTGCCTGTTTTTTGCCGCTAAAACTGATAATCAAGTCACCACAGTATTGTCGTTTATTAATTTCCCTGTCTGCTTAATATAGCTGTTTCACATAAATAAAAAAAAATCCACTTACCTGCCATATATCATAAAAAACTGTAGGACATGATTGCTGGAGCTGCACAAATGGACGGGGGCCGGCATCTAGTTGTATCTGCTCCAAATGGACCCATGGCTCAAACAAAGGAACACATTCTACTACTAGCTAGTCAGGTGTGCAATCTTTTGTTGCTGGTTCATAAATATTGTATCCATCTTATGAGAATCCTGTCTGTTAGTGACTATTGAATGATTCAGGTTGGTGTGCGGTCACTGCTCGCTTTTGTAAAAATAATATGAATGTATTATCGTACAACAATTGTTACACAAGGGAGAAATGGAGAGCTTGGGATCCTAAAATTAATGGAAGTCCGTCGTGGATAAGTACATTAAAAAACCTGTTCGCCAACTTGACAAGCCTTTCTTAATGCCGATTAAATATGGATTTATATTTTCTATAATGTTTGTTACTCTACTATTGTGTTCAAAGTTTTCTGTTGCACTTTCGATGATACTGTAATGTTCTCAAACGAGTTATTTTCTACAGTTGAAGTTTTGGGGTTGACAAAGGTATATTTGAACACATCATCTAATATGCTATATAATACTTTTTTTGTTACACAAAAAGAGTCTCGTTTGTCAAATAATACTCTTTTTATTCGTAGTTAGCATAAAATAACACAATATCCTTAAGTTTGTCATCAAAATTTCATTATCATGCCTTCACTACTTAAATAACAACTTAGTATTATTTAAGGATTAAGAATGGAACTAAAATACATCTTTAATGTTTGCAAAATATGCAAATAGGACTCTTTTGCGGGACAAAGGGAGTACCATGAAGCATGCTACAATTTGATCTGGTCATTGCACTTCATGTGTCCATATCTTTTGTAGGATATGCCACTGCGTACTACAGTGACCAGTGTTGAGATGTATAGTATTTTGGATAGTACACAAGGTAATTTTGTTATTTTATTTCTGGCATTAGGTCAAGTTGGTCTTCAATTTTTACGTAAAGATTATGTTCTTGTTTTCCCTTAAAGTACACATTGTAATCCCCAAGACTGAACATATAATTACTATTATTGATGTCAATTCAATCTTTCAAATTATTGTCTTTCATCATATTGCTATGCCGGATACTGTCTGCCCCTTTTCTTGTTCTGAAAGTTGGAACATAAATGGTCGTTAGATATAACTGTAAATTTTTTACAACTACTTGCATGTATTCCACCTGCGGCTGAATGTTTTCTTCATCAGTGCAAGTTTTGGTGTGAACTACTAAGAGAAGTTTTTAGCTGGTCTTTTTATTTAGGGAATTGATATTTCCGCAATAATCACCTCGCATTAATAATAAATGACATTCACGTTAGTAAGATATTGCGTCTCCTTGTGGAAATAGTAGTTCCATTCTGTTGCTAGTGCAGATTTTCTCTTTGAGTTCAACTACATGATTACATTTTCTCAATTGAGCAAAATAATTTAACCTTTCTAAAGCTAGAAATGCACAGTTATTTGTTCATTTCTCTTTCAGTTTACATGAGGGTAATACTTTGTAAATGACTTCAATATTAGCAGTTAAACTAAAGAGAGAATATTTCTCGGATCCAAAAAAACTGAAGAGGAAAAAAACATCGTCTTCTACTAAAGGGCGTCATTTGTTGCAGCAAAGTAATGACTACGCCGGCACCACTCTTCTCACGATCATAATCTCCTACACGAACAAGAAATCATAATGTGCCAAATATATACTAGTCAGCAAATGAATTATACAGGCATAATATGGCCTACAAAAATTACAAAACAGAGCTATCATAATGTGCCAAATATATACTAGTCAGCAAATGAATTATACAGGCATAATATGGCCTACAAAAATTACAAAACAGAGCTACCAGTAGCCAACTTGGGGGAAATGACAATGATACAGTTAAATAATAATCGCCCTTGTGCATTAGGATTGCCCCCCAGGCACACACAGATAGAGAAAGAGGGGGCAGGAAGGAATCTAGAAGAAACTAACAGGCTAAGAAATGATAAATGGTAAGAGGTCAGAACAACTTGGGGTAAAGGATTCACAGAACTAGTGCACAAGTCATGCTAACTATAACAAGCAGAGGACACCTACTTGAACAAGAAACAGACATGCCAATCAGTTTATGCAACCACATATAGGCTGATATGACAATATAAAAAAACAAATCTTGGTCAAGATAGTCAAGAAGGATAGGGAGGTGGCAGAGGACATATTATCAGCTTTAGACAATAACATCGCCGAGATCAAACTCCCAATACAAACCAAGACATCTACCAAAGAGGGGGGAAGGGTTTAGCAACATTTCATATCATTGGTAAAAGGCATAGGAGTTCGCAATGTTGGGTTAATTTTTTAAAGAAATCAAGATGTAGGTCAAGAGACTAAGAACCATAATTCTCAGATTTTAGTTCATGTAGTCAGGTCACTCATCATGCACATATTGTTCAAATAGTAAATCTTATTATTATTTTTCCCCAAACAAGCATGGTACTAATGGTAGTTATTTCTCTCAAAACAAAAATAGCTTTGAAACTATTTCCTAATTCTCCTCTATAACCCACAGCTGTCTAGCTCTTTCTCTTTCACACAGTCTATCTTAAATGTCTCCTTAATTTTTTCTTTCTTTCTATTCTTTGTCCAAGTGCAACTAGAAGAAGGTTGCACTACTCCCATACCAAAAATGTGTAGACACTAAACTTATTTGGCTTTCTAAGTAGAATACATGTAGTCTAATAACATGTTGTAAGCAATTTCAAGCAACGATTGAGGTATGCCATGATTGCCATGAAATCCATTATTTAAGAATTGCCGAATATTGTGCACACGTAAAGCAATGAAAAACTCCTTCTTAGAAATATAACTTATGAACTCAACAAGCATAAACTCACGGACTTGCCCAATTACATCACTGTGGCCTAAATAATGACCTTCCTCTGCTGCACTTTAGCTCTCTCTGCATCAAAGATCGACTCCACCAACTTAACTGAATTCTCCAGCTCCCCTTCCTTGTTCACAACCACATAATCAAATCTCTTGACGTGCTTCACCTCCTCACGAGCCGTGGAAATTCTCACAAGCAATGTCTCCTTGGTCTCAGTCTTCCTATCAATCAACCGCTGCACAAGAGCAGACTCAGTCTCAGCCACAAGAAAAATAAACACGGCTGAATCCTGAAGAATCTTTCTCAATGTAGCTGCCCCTTGTATATCCACCCTCAACACAATATCACACCCTTCAGCCATATAATCTCGAATTTGTTGTTTTGGTATACCCTTATAATCACCATACACCAACGCATATTCCAGAAGCTCCTGCCTCTCCACCATTGATAGAAACTCCTCTTTACTCACAAAAAAATAATCTTTTCCATTAACTTCCCCGGGTCTCATACCCCTACTAGTTGCTGTGACAACAAAATGAATATTTTCTCTCACTTCTCTCAATCTTTTGATCACCGCATCTTTACCAACCCCACTTGGGCCACTGATCACTATGATCAAAGGACTAGGGTTTGGGACCAACGGCTGTGAACTAAATGGAGTACCCAATGAAGATTCAAGTGCACGGTACAATTCGGCCCTATCTGCCTTATCAAGAGCCGGAATTGGAACAGCAGTGGGGCGCCAAGCATCACCCATGTTGCAATTTGATGAACAAAATCGATGGCTTACAAAATTTGAGCTGGGAAGTCTCAAACGGAAGCTGTTGGAGTTCAAGAACTGTGAGTTTGAATAGCATATAGCGAAAGGGTTTGTAGATATTCTATATAAACTAAACGGGTTGGTGCTAGAACGGGAGAGAGAGGTACAAATTCTTCGGAAGAGCATCGAATCGAGATTACAGCCGCCAATGCGTGAGAATTTTTTACAGAGTTGCGGGTTTTGTTAGGGGTTTATCCAAGATTGCAGTTTCTTATTCTTGGGACAAAATGTATGGATGCTTGTGACGGGTTGGAGAAGACTCCGAAAAGTATACCCGAAAAAATTGAACACCGACAGTAAACATTGTCCATGTGAGTTTGGAGGGAGAATAAAAGAAATGATTTTATTTTTATTTTGTGAGTTTAAAAAAAAATTAATTTAAAATATGATATTATTATTTTATTTTTATGAGTTTATATTTTAAGAATTATTATAAGAATAATTTTAATATTTTAATATGTCATCTAAGTTTTTAATAAAAAAAAATTTAATTTTTTTTAAGTTTCTTAAAAAAAAATTGAGAGTCTTTCTTTCTAAAAAAAACTCACAAATATTTTTTTTTTAATCTCCTCTTTATATTCTTTTCTTCTTCCTTATTTTCTCTCATTTTTAATACTCACAGACACTATTAATGTTTAAATTCATTGGTTATATAAATAAATTATAGTCACAATCTCTGATGATTTTATGTGTAATAATGCTTGTAATATAAACAGAACATAAAAAGAAATTAATTATTAAAAAATTTTGTAGGATGATATATAAACATATTGTTAAATATGTGATGTAGCGAAACCCTATGTTCATGTTGTTCAATGCATGTTCCTCAACAAAAAAAAATATTGTCCATGAATACAAGAACTTCTCATTCAAAAATTATTTTGATTTAACAACTAAAAATTATCTTTTGTAAATAATGAATTGTAAAATATTAAGATACTGTTTAGGAATTATAACACTAGGAAAATTAGTTTAATAATAATAATTTTAACAATATAATATCACATAAATTGGTAGAATATTGATATTAACATAATAATAAGGATAAATATCAAATAAATTTTGTTATTATAATTATTATTAATTTTAAAATAATTTTTATAAAAGATTTTATTAAATTAAATTATTGTAAATAAAAATTTTATAATATATTACGAGATTTTTCAGACGAATTATAATTACAAACGTATGGGAACATTCTTTCACTTGGTCAACTTCGTCACACATATATTAAAAATGATTTTAATTAATCATGTGTGATCGGTGATGTTTTAGGAAGGGAAAAAATGATTTTATATATTCACTTCTTCAACGGAAACAAAGAAAAAAGAGAGAGAAACGGGTCGGTCCAGCTCCTATAAAACGCATTCTCCGCTCCATGCTATACACGTTTCTAAAGTCCACCTTCGACTCCTCCACCCTTTCTCCTCGTATAATTTGTCTGTTGATGATATAACAGAGCATATATAACTGCAGATTCCAAATTCAGAGCTCATATATCTCAAATATCCATCTGAGTTTACGATAGGGTAGTCAAAATCATCAATAATTTCAAAACCCTCCAATCCCTAACCTTATTTCCAAACCAAAACCCTCCAATTTTCTCTCAAAATCCATCCTGTAGGCAATAATCTCAAACCACAGATCCTCAATTCCACAACACAGACCCTAGAAAACCCAGAAGCATCCATGGACACGATTAGGGTTTCAAAGCAAACCCTAAACCCCTCCATCTCACAATCCCCATCGATTTCCTCCCAAACCACCACATCCACCTCTCTCACCGACACCGCGAATGGGTCACACGAGTTCAATATCAGCGGCTATGCGTTATCTAAAGGGATGGGAATTGGGAAGTACGTAGCTTCAGATACGTTCATGGTGGGAGGGCATCTGTGGGCCATTTATTTCTATCCCGACGGGAAGAGTACGGAGGATAACGCTACGTATGTGTCGCTGTTTATAGCACTGGCGAGCGAGGGGACGGATGTCAGGGCTTTGTTTGAATTGTCGCTGTTGGATCAGAGTGGGAAGGAGAGGCACAAAGTTCACACACACTTTGGGAGGGCTTTGGAGAGCGGTCCTTACACTCTCAAGTACCGTGGAAGCATGTGGTAAATTTTCTATTTTTATAGGAGTATGTTTTAAATGAATATGATATATTAATATGTTTTAAATGAAAATGTGTGTCTAGTGTATTTTTTCTTCTTTGGGTTTAAAAGTTTTGTAGTTGTGAAGAATTTTACTTGAATTTGGGATTCATGTCTGTATTATACATATATACCAATAGTCTATGTACAAATATATACCCGTAGTCTATGTATTATGAAATTGCATAGTTGTATATGCTGTAGATGATGACAGTTACGGTGATTTCATTTTACTGAACTTTTTAGGCTTTCTTTTGAACTCTGATGAGGAAAAGCAAACGACAATGAAAAGGAAAAAAAGTAGTACATATGGAAAGTGAGAAAAAAAAACATTTTACCGAATCCTTGTACTATGCTTTTTTTATTCGATGTTCAAGTATAGCGCTAACCTTAAGTGTGATAAATTGTTCAATTCTACTTTCTAATTTTCCATTTCTGGCATTTTCCAAGTTCGAATCATAGCCCATTATTGAGGTCTGATCATGAATTCATGATAAACATCCGTTCGGCAATAATCAAGCTAATGTTGTGTTTGCTAGTGGAATTTCCAGTAGAGTCGAAAATAAACATCTAGGAATGGCAGGGGATCAGTAAGTTAGTGCTGGGTAAGCTATATAATGTGTTGATGTTGCGCTATCAGTATTAACATCTATGATTTTTTATATCCAGTCAATGAAACAATTAAATGCACTTTTGTCCAGTAAGGGTATATGATTGTGTTAAGCCTTGGCTAGATATGTGCTATTTTGTTAAACAAAGGGTAGTTTAGGTATGTTAGTTGATTTACCTTTTTGAGAAATAGTTTGGTTATTATGTACTTCAGTTTAGTGTATTTGTTTATGTTTGTAGTCTCTATATCAGAGAATAGTTTTACTGTATATTTTCGTGAGTGAAATGAAATAAATGGGAAGTTTATCCATCAGTTAGCTCTCAAGCCTTCAACTTCTCCAAGTCCCTTTAAAACCCTAATTTTTGCGTTTGCTCAGTTAAACTCAAACTATGTTTAAACTTAACAGAGTAAGAGGAAAAACTTTAACTGGAACAAAGAAAGATGGGAGTAAGATTCAAGAGAGTTTCCATGATTTGTTATGAGAAAAAAAAGTAGGTCAATAGGAAAGGTGGAGGATTTATCCCTCTTGGCCCAATAATTCCTTTTCACATAAGTGAAAGGAAATAGAGGAGTAAGAGAACTCTCCCCCTTTACTAGAAATAAATTAATCCTCTATCTTTATCTAGAAATAAATCAATCCCACCATATTTCTTTATAAAGATATTTGACATCGGAAGATGAAGATAAGTTATCTGAACAATGTACAGTGACATGCCTTGGTAATAAAAATCATTCAACTCAACAGGAGATTTAATAATTACATATCAGGGTAGGTGGACGGGGAATATATTATGGTGAACATAATTCTTATTGAATGTGGTCCTTTGCCATTTGTCTTTTGCTAATTAGTGAGAGCAGTACATTGCTTAAATATGCAGTTTCCCTTTCCACTACGTAGATTTTACATGCAGCTCTATGTACACTATGATTAATTTGCTGTTGACAGATTGTCAGAGGAAGGCAACCATGAATGGAGAGTGATGATTGAGAGACCATCTCTGGAGAAACAGGTCTTTTTTGGTCTCATGGATCTTAAGGGGTCATTCTGTTGTTGGATTGCTGTCTATTCTCACCTTGTGTGTGCAAGCAGTTGCATCAGATTTAACTGTTGGATAAATAAATCTTATTGTGTTCCATTGCGCGCCATTTAACATTGTGCGAGTCCGTTGCAGTTGTTTTAGAATCTGATAATATAAATAGCTCTTTAATTTGCTACTTTTAGTTGTACTAGTTTAATGACTTTTTCCTTTGGAGTATTCTATGGAAGTAAGTAGTTGAATAACTGCTCTTCTGTTGAATACTCTGTTTTAATATAAACGAATGTTGATTACTGTGTATACAAATCTACTACTTCATTTCCTTATTAATTTTAAATTGGTGAATCCATTTGGTGTTTCAGGGGTTATAAACGTTTTCTCAAAAGAACTGCTCTGGAAACATCAGACTACCTTAAAAATGATTGCCTCGTGGTTAAGTGCACTGTTGGTGTTGTTAAATCACATACAGAGGGACCAAAGGTTTACTCTATACCATCACCACCATCTGATATTGGTCAGCATTTTGGACAGCTATTAGAAAGTGGAGAGGGAGCTGATGTGAATATCGAAGTTGATGGGGAAATCTTTGCAGCCCACAAGTTGGTGCTTGCTGCACGTTCACCTGTGTTCAGGGCTCAATTTTTTGGTCCAATGAAAGATCATGACACACAATGCATCAAAATTGATGAAATAGAGGCTCCGGTTTTTAAGGTTTGGGACTTGTTCTGTATTTGCACGCGTGTTTGGGTGTTCTAATATTGTATAATGTCCTTTATATTTTTTTGGGTCTTTAATGAATATTTAGATTTGATGATGATTGCATGTGCATTACAGTGGCTACTCATGCTGCCGAGCAGTTGCATCTAGAATTGCCATGAACTGCTGAGTTTTTGAATAAATTAATATTCTTGAATTGCACATACTATTTTACTTTTCATCCTAAAACAAATCATGACTAGTTGTTAGTGCTAAGTTTTGCTCAATTTTGTTCTTTTGTGAAAATCCGCAAGTCTTGAGGATTTTGGCTATTTTACACTATTTATGATGGTTCATTAGTGTGCTTTTCTATTTGAAACTGTTACGAGTCACATGCTGCTATTCACAGTTTTGGTTATGGTTTAACCTGATTATGTACTCTGTGGGACAAATAAATGTGGTTGCCTGACCTGCTATTTATTTTCTTGGTTTGATAATTTTGAAGGCATTACTCCATTTCATATATTGGGATGCTCTCCCTGACATGCAAGAACTTGGTGGTTTAACTTCGAAATGGGCTTCTGCTTTGATGGCTCAGCATCTGCTTGCCGCAGCAGACAGATATGGACTTGTGAGGCTCAGATTGCTCTGTGAGGCTAAACTTTGCGAGGATGTCGCCATTAATACTGTAGCCACAACTTTAGCTTTGGCGGACCAGCATCATTGTTTCCAGCTGAAATCTGTTTGTCTCAAATTTGTTGCACTTCCCAAAAATTTGAAAGGTGAATTTACCATTCTCCCTCTTGGTAGACTTTTACTTATGCGACTATGACTATCTTAACTTCTAGGAATAAGCTTTTGGGGATATGGGGTGTTGTGACAACATGGTTTTAGAAGGCAATTGAAATTGAAATTTTAGTTATCATAGAAAATTATTTTATGATAAAAATAGTAAAATACTTGGGACACTCTGATATGCTTTAGCTGTCAGCTTGTTAGGTAGTTTCATTTACTTCAAATTGCATTACTTTGTTTTTAGCTTGCACTTGGTTCTGCTGCATAGTTCTGTTCTCCTTGATTAAATGTGGATAGAATTATATCCTTTATAAAGGTTCTATGGTGCCATACTGACCTTTTGTGTTCCTAGAAAATATATTTTGTGCTAATGTAAAAGCTGGCTTTCTGTTCTGTTTTCAGCTGTGATGCAAACAGATGGATTTGATTACTTGAAGCAGAGTTGTCCTTCTGTCCTCTCCGAATTGCTGGAGTATGTAGCAAGGATCAGTGAACATTCGGTTATTTCTTATGGTTATGGGAGTGGGACTGATGTTACCGTTGATGGAGCTGATGTGAATGGGAGGCGGGTGAAACCAAGGCTATACTGAGTTGGGAAAATCCCAAATATTCACATTGATTATCCAACAGTGATTGTAGTCCCTAGAAATTAGTCATTTTTGGATTGTGCAACAGTTATCATTTATATACAAGGAAAATGGTGTTCTTTTTGCATTCTTGTGTATAGAGATTCTAGTTATTATTTGATATGTAATTGGCAATGTAGTGTCCTTTGCTTGTCTCAAATTAATTGTTTGTGCTTGTAAAGTTCCGCCCCTTATCTTTAAAATCTATGGTTAATAAGGTTATTGGTTGATTTTGTTATATTTTTGAGGTTCCTATTGATTTTTAAATGTACCATTTATTTAGTAGAGTGGTCTAGAGATTGCCTCGATGATGAACTACTGTGGTAGATAACCGCAGTTGATTTTGTTATGTTTTCAAGGTGGTTATTAAAAATGTACCGTTTATGTATTAGCCTGGTAGATTGGTCCAGAGATTGCCTTGGTGATGATATGGTCCAGGGATTGCCTTGATGATGGTTTATGGTCCAGGCCTTTCTGATGATGTATGGTCCAGGGATTGCCTTGATGATGATGTACCATGGTGGCGTGGCAGATAACCGACAGCTGAACTTCTTAAGCGTGGTAGATAACCAACTGCTGAACTTTATAAACGTAGTGAAGGTAGATTGTCATGCAGTCTAGTCAGAAAATTTTGAGAATTGATATATTGTTCCGAAATAGCTCAGGTAGGTCTGAAAATAAGTTACTTCTATGATTGATATAGGTTTGTAATTTTATTCTTGCAGCTAATGCCAATTTTCATGAAGTACTATCTACACATCGCCCTCCCTCTCCGTCACAGTAATACATGTTCGAATGGTTATTAAAAGTACAGAATGACCTACGTGAGAGGATGTGTAATTAATTCTATGCTATAACAAAATACTGAGAAATTTCATAGCTTGATGCCTGGATTCCTTTTTTTTGCCCAAGAATGATAACACAGAAGTCCTCTTCTGATCAGTCTTTTTATGTCCGCCAAATCTTTCTTTCATCTAAACTGCAGAAAACACCAATCATAGCCAGAAAGCAAGCAGAACTTTTTCTACACTTATCTTGAAATCAGTGGTCATTTTATAAGTTCAAGTTAGCCTAATACCAATGAACACCATGTACTTGAGCCTTTGCAAGAACCAGTTTATGCAGCCTCTAGCACAGAAATCTTTCCACCTGTGAATTTACGGTTGAAAGCCAATCAACTTTGTATCAAGTGTATATTATGATCCCGCCGTAAAATTGGAAACGTGATGTGAACAGCAGAGTCCACCACAACTAATTATACTTAGAAGACTACGTGTAATGGAGTCAATACCACTGACTTCCAGGACCACCCTGAGCAGCGGCCACTTTTCTTGCCAGGTATGGAGGTTTTGGCTGCAAGCCGTTGGATCCTTCAATGCTATCTTCAGCCCTTTCGTTTTTACAACCTGGGTTGCTCCGTCGAGGGTAAGACGAGCTAGAAACACCATATTGAGTTGGAACAGCTGGATTTCTTACGGTTCTTCGCTGGTCAAGAGACTCTGCTGCTGCAGCTGCAGCTCCACAGTTGTTGTATCGCAACACCGAACCCACAACTTTCCCAGGTCTTGCAGCACCTCCAGCTGTAAAAGCCATTTGTTATCAGAGGAGATGAGTCTTAAGAATTGTATGAACTGGGTACTGAGCGTTTGAGGCAGCCCACTAAAATAGCAAGAGTAAAATTACATTTGAACCACAAAGCTAAAAACCAGTCACAATACTAACGGTTCAAATTCATGTATATATACTACAGTCGTCACATTCTGTGTAACCACTCTCAAAACATTGCAAATGCCGCAGGAAAAATTATATTGAAAATTATTAATGTGAATGTGTGCCAATTGGTGAAAATACACGCTTTTCAAGAGGACAGATCATGACGTGGAGGAAGTAATTCTAGTATGATTTGTATGCAGTAGAAAAAAGAGATGATGCAATGGCGAGGTCAAATGAAGCCCAGTGATGGCCTTCTGATTAGCTCTTAGCTATCTTATTCCACCACCCAACGTCAACAACATGAGAGAAATCCAAGGAAAAACTCAGATATGGATTGGTCCGTTGTAAGTAGTCACAATATGTATTATATTCTTAAGCCCAAATCCTTAAGATAAGGAGAGATCTGCTCTCTCTGTCAAGAAGGTTACCAACCATTGCTTTCACAAGCAATTCAAACAATAAAATCCAGAGGAAGTGATCAAATTGAGAGGTAAAGAAACCGCGGTAATATTAAGATGTGAAAAGTTAAATACGTAGTGATGGCATAAAAAAGTGATGAGCAGTTAAGTAATTCACACCTTGAATACTTTGAGGAACTTGGATAGGCAATCTTGTTATTGGTATGCTAGAAGTCTTGTCTGCATGCGACTTCTCACCATCTTTGATGCAACATCTGGCGAGCTCATTTGTGACTTCAGTAGTATTCCGTGCTGAGTCGTTTGAATATAACACACATTGCCTGCATGAAGCTTCTGTGAGTGTGGAAGATGCAAGAAATGACATTCTAATTCTATTATCAATGATAAGTAGAACAGCATATCAAACTGCCGAATAAAGATTACCTGGGCAATGATGTGTGCTGCCTCTCAGGTGGAGTAACAGTTCCACCCTTTCCATAGTGCTCCTCAAGGTAAGCAAATTGCTTCTTAAATTGGTCAACAGCACTGTAAATGAGGAAGTAATGGGGGTAAGAAAAAGAATTATGCAATTGTCAAGCTATAGAGGGTGACAAATGGTGAGATGCAGTTTGCTGGTAAACAAAGGCCTTCACCTCCTTTTAAATAAAGAAAATGGAGCCTGCAACAGGTGTGGGAAGATATATCACGTTTAGGTCTTTCCAAGGATGATGAAGATTCTAGAAGTGTCATATATTGCTTACAGAAGTATAAATAAGAGAAGTCCTTTTAAATCTCACACTGGAGAAATCACAAATTTTAGTATGGGAACATTATACTTTCAAAGCATGGAGTAAAAACCCAAAGTTATATGAATGGCTGAATTGAAATTTACAAAAAAAATAATAATGCAAATATTTGTTGCATTGAGCATCCAAATTCAAACGATATTTAAGTATTCACCTGTATCTCCAAGTTTCATGTTTTGAAAAAGAAAAACATCGCACTGGATAATGAAGCTTGCTTAAAATCCTGCAACTTTGTAAGTGTAATCTTCTTAAGGGAGTAGGTAGGTATTAGTCTAAGTTGTTTAACATGCAATAACAGCCTTTACATTACCATAAAACTTCATTAATATTCCACAACTCAAAATGCAATCTTCATTTAAGCCCAAGGCAGCACTCTAGTATATTCAACGTCAAAGGTTTAGGTCTCACTACTCTAATTGAGACAACAAACCAAGGTCAAAAGAACATGTGACAACAATAGAACTTAGCAGAAGGATTGTACCCTCCACCATCAGAGTTAAAAAAAAAACTAATGTTCAAGAACACTTGAACATAGAGCAATCAGATAGTTATCAAAGATTGCCACAAAGCACTCATTTTTATCTTTCAATTTATGATCATCAAATAAATGTTCCAACTATGCATACCAAAAGTTCCTCTAATGAAAGTCTCATTACAATGAAAATGCAGGTGAAGATAATTGATGCATGATAAAAGATGATGAATAGGATAGCTCTATATTTCCAGATTAGGTCACCTTGGATACATGAAGCCTGTTGGTTCTGATCCCTCCAAGAACTCCTTCAGCATCTTCGGATGATATTCAAGAATCTCCCGGTATATTAACTCTCGTACATCGTCCTTCGTTATCCTTCTTCTTTCAAATTCAAATTCCATTTTGGTAACAGGTTGAGCAGAAGGTTCCCTCTCAACCTTTGCCAAGTTCTTAAAATATGGATCTGAAAGAGCCTGAAAACTCAAAACACAATATGCCCTTATAAAAAACAGGCAGTTATCTTGTACGGTGAGATATACAATCAAACATATATTGTACCTCTTCAGCTGAAGGTCGATCTTTGGGTTCAAATGCGAGCATTCTTTCTAACAAACGAAGTGCAAGGGGGTCTGTATTTGGGAACTTATTTGAGAAAGGAATAGGCTTTTTCCTCCTCATGCTGCTTAAATATCTCCTGGCCTTCTCATTTCGTATCTATAGGATAATATTAATGGGTGAGCAAATGAGCTAACCACATGGATGGGACATAAAATAGAATGACATTGAAAGTAAAAACATGATTATAAAATTGCAACATGTTCAGCAAAAGAAACAGACCCTAGCTATGGCTTCAGGAGATGGAGTTCCTAGAAAATCGGTCATCAGGTCCAACTGATGAACTACGTTTTTCCCAGGAAAGAGGGGTTTTCCAGTCAAAAGTTCGGCAAATATGCAACCAATGCTCCATATATCTATTGCAGGTGTGTACTGAAAATAACAACAGAGAATGACTATTATAAGTTAACATCATAAACAATTATCACAATAGAATCATGTATATGATACAATAGTTTCAAACCAACAATTTGGTTTGAAATATCTCCTGTTACTTCTGTGCGGATAAAAGAGGTAATAACTTTTGTACCTTAGAGAAGAAGGATCCACACAATTCAGGAGCCCTGTACCATCTTGTTGCGACATAATCCTATACATGTTAAATGGAAATAATCACCTATAAATGTAGAGGGAAAACTCCTTGCTTTTTCTTTCTTTTTTTAATTTTTTTGTATAAGCCCGACTGCTAAAATTTTCATAAGAAAACTGAATCGCTTGAATAGATCAAGAAACATACAGTCCAAAATATTGCAGTAGGGGTATCATTGAAAGCCACTCGTGCAAGACCAAAGTCACAGATCTTCAGTTTGCAGTCCGCATTTGCTAAGATATTTTTAGGTTTTAGATCCCGATGAAAGACATTTGCTGCAGATATGTATTAAAAAATCAGAACTGGACAAATCACCTCAGGCTAGAAACTACTTTGAAGTGATACACATCCTTGTATATACCATTATTAAAAAGTAATTATACTGCAATGGAGTAACTGAAGGCAGTCCATGAGTTGAACAAATACCTGTGTGTATGTACTTTAAGCCTCGAAGCAGCTGATAAAGGAAGAATTGATAATGCTCTGGAGTTAAATCATCATTTGCTTTAATAACCTGGTGTAAATCAGACTCCATTAGTTCAAAAACTACATATATGTCTCTGAATTCCCTTCTGGAAGGAGGTAACAAGATGTGTTTGATTTCCACAATGTCTGGATGTCGAAGGAGTCTAAGAAGCTTAATCTCACGAAGGATGCGTGTGGCATCAGAGACATGTTCAAAAATATCATTGATCTTTTTAATTGCCACTTTCTCCCCAAGATGGGTATCATATGCAGAGCACACAACACCATAGCTTCCTTTTCCAATCACTTCCTCTATTTTATATCTGTTCCCTTCTCCATACTCTGTGAAAAAGTCTACATCTGCAGATGCCTGCAACATTATGTCGTAACATTATGTGCGATCAAAATTTTGCGATGTATTCAAACAGTTCGAAAACATGTGCAAAAAAAGGAAAAAAAGAATGACATTACCACAATTTTCAAATTTAAGTTTAACATGTGTAATCATTCATAACATAAATGAAAAACACGAGAAACTTAAAATAAATCAAGTTAGATTAAAGAAAAGGTTGACATGGATTTAATCCATTTGGAGTACTTTGCATTGCAAACTTTCACAAGTCCTCCTTTGTTCTAGGTTGACTCCATAACTTCTTTCTGCTTTCCCATTCCCCAAAGTGTAATGCAGAAATTTCTTACTTACCTTTTGCCAGCCATTGCTGCAAATACCACTTCCCCATTCCGACCCAGACAGCAACAAAAGCAAAATTTTAGCCAAACATTGCAACATACATATCGAGCTAATTACATTCCAACCTTGGCAGGACAGACAGTATCCAATATATTTTAATTTACTCTGTATAAGCCTAAATTCCCAAAACCAGCATAAGAATAAAGTGATCACCACTTAAATAAACTATTAAATACAAAAATTTTAATTTAATTTATTTAAAAAGTTATCAAAGAAGTATGGCCCTTTCAATTAGTGAAAGACATCATATTTGGTGTCACTCAATGGGTAAAGAAAACATATTGTACTGCCTGGATCCTGAGATTCTAAGGTCTCAGCACAAAGTCCATGCTCTTGGAGATTACATAAAAGATCTATCCAAATACCAGCAACAATTAGCAATACCAAGTATAACTCATGCCTAACTATATACAATTATCCCAAATTGATCAAGACACCAGCTTTAATTCCTAAATCAAATAAAGTGTAGCACCATTACTGCACAATAAACTATCCATATTCAATTCAAACGTAAACTGTTAAATGTTAAATGTTAAATGTATGTTAAAGTGTAAGCCAGAAACATAAGCATCTAGCTTAGAAGCTGAGACCAATATAGACCAATGACCCATCAATCAACATAAATCCCCCAAAATACCACAATTGATTCAGTACAAAAGGACTTGGATAAACATAGAAAACTAGATTATTTCTTTTTAATGACCTCATTTGCAATAAATTAAAAACATTTCTAGCATACTCGGTAAGCAAATAGACCTGTTTCATCTCTCACACACACAAACAAACACACAACACTGACAAGTGGAAATGGGGGAGACTTAGTTACCCTTTTACGCTGATCAGGCTGCATCTCAGCAGAAAGCATAAATCTCCAACAAAAATATTAAATCAAGAAAGAGTACTGAACAAAATGGGGGATCCCCCAACAAAAATCAGCTAAGCTCGAAAATTAACACCGACCCAGAAGAGAAAAATCAAATATTTTCGGATCACAAGGCCAGTTGGATATAATCATTTCAAGGCTATATACAAAGAAAGAGAGATTTGTAGTGATAGCTGGAAAAGAGAGCTTTCCCTAAATTGTTGCGCTGAACTTAGTAGAAGATCTACGAGTCCGATGACCTCTAATCTTTATATATATGATTCTATGTATGTATATATAACGGTAGAAAACAGAAAATAGAGATGAATACAACACCCCCTTAAGTTTTTCTGCAGCACAAAGAAGCAGAGATTTGGAAGAGAAAATGCGAGATGCTATACGGATCTAAGTGGGTAGAGAGAAGATGGGAAGTGTGTATTTTTTCAGTTTTTGTGCGAGAGATTTACAGTCTTCAAGATGAATGGTTGGGAATTGAGGGACAAAAGAGAGGACAGAGAAAACAAGAAGACGTTTCAGCATTTAGCCAAAAATAAAAAAGAAGATGTTTCAGTACAATAAATTGTTTTTTTTTCTCCATTTTATTACTCCTACGCTGCGTTTGGACAAGGAAATTGTAACCATTACCCTTTTTTAGACTTTGAAATACTCCTTTTTTTCCCTTTTTTTTAGATCTTAAAATATTCCATTTGTTCCGAGAAAAATATATTTTTTTTATTAATTTTAATTTAAAATTAATATTTATTTTTTTTAATCTATACAATAATAAATTATCATAATATTAAATCTAATAATCTTAAAAAAAAATTTAAAAATGATGTTATAATTTGGAGAAAATGTAGTATCACACCACTCCTATACATATGGTGAGTTTGATCATTGATTTATTATTTTTTTGGGGGTCATGAACTTGACCAGTGTTGGCGAAGTGATTACTGATAGCTTTATGGTGGGATTTGATTCGTCCTATAAAAATTTGATATAATAAAATAGTTTACATATTATAATAAAGTTATAATATAATGATAATAAGTTATTTAATATTTAATGTAATAATTATAATATTATTATATTACATTTAATATTATATTTAATTCACTAAATATATATTTGAACATAATGAATAAATTAAATTATAAGTTAAAATATTAAATCAATTATAATTATTATTAGTTTGACTTTTATGACCTACTGTATTACAAATGCAATGAGTTAATATATTTATTAGCGACTATAATAAAAAATATTTAAATTGACATAATTGTATTACGCTTATTATGCATGTAATAAGTGAATCAGATAAAAAATATATCAAATTAATATAATTTTCTATTGTATTATAAAAGTATTACATTGATTTAACCTGAACCAAATACCATCAAATGAGTTTTGAAGGACATGTTTATTGGTGTAGAAAGAATAATGAAAAAATAACTTTTATAAATGGATGAATATTAACTTATCAATTTGAAAAACAATAAATAAATAAAAACTCATATAATATTTTCTTTTTTATTCTTTTGTAAAAATAAGTACTATTAATTAATTTTTGTTGTTTTAACACATTTTACATTAAAGATTTTATTGGTTAAACTCAAAGTATATATGATAAATTAATTACTTTCAAGGTAGTTTGTCAATAAAATAAAAGCACTGTTATTTTCATACGTAACAATTTGATAGTCATATACACAAGTAAATCCGACAAATGGGCGAGTGTAAACGGGTTTGGACGACTGTAAATGAGTTTGAGTTTATATGATTTGGGGTTAAAATGAGTTAAATGTGTAATTTGTTTTTTTTTTAATGTGGAGAATAAAATAAATATTTTATTTGATTTATGTAGAAATCATTTAATTTGTGTCTATAGTGAGACATTTTATAAGCTGTAAAATTATTTGATAAAAACTAATTTTTCTTAATTCTATTTAATAAAAAAAGACTACCAAATACTTTATAAGTACAATAGGTATAGTCAATTTTATTTTGAAATAAGAGAAAATTATTGAGAACTATTTAAATTCTAATTCATTACTAAATTATTACTAATATATAACTTACATAAATGTATTAATAAGTGTAGTTAAAAATATAATTTAATAGCATATTATGTAACTTACAAGTATATATGTATATGTATATATAGGTATATATACATAAGATATATGCATATATAAAATAAGTTTACATATAAGAAAATTATTCCCTTGCACACGAATTCTCTTTATTTTCTATCTTCTACAATTTTTCTATAAACATATCACTATCGCAAAATAATTGTTGTTTGGATTAAAAATTATGAATTGTTATCACAAGATTATTCAATTTTGAGGTTTGACATTTATTCTTGAGATATATCGTTTGCAACTCTTTAGCAAATCAAACGTGGTGAAAACGATAATGACCTTAAAGACAAGAATCACACGTATCATGTCCTATACTACGATGCCAATTTTTATTTTTTGGAGTTACGATTCTAACACCAAAGATGATTAGTATGCATATGATCTATAATGAATTCCACATTTTGGCGACGGCTCATAATTTTGAAGACAAGTATTTAATTAGGGTCTAATAGTCAGTTTACTTCCAATTATTATGAAAGTGAATATGGACACGGACCATTTATAACTTTTTATTTTATACTTATAAACTAAAACTCATTTAAAATGAACGGATATGGGTCACCTATAAGGTTGTCACCCATTTTGTTTGGTTTACATAAGTAGGAGTGCACACAAAATTGAATATAACCGAAAAATTGACCGCACCAAATTGAACCGTTGATAAACTAAATCGAAAATTATAAAACCTCAAAACTTGTAAAACTGAAAAATCAAAACTAAATCGGTCGATTTCGGTTTGGTTTATTCAAAAATCGAAACCGACTGAACGCCTTAATATTATAATATAATTTTTATATTTTTTTAATAATTATTTATTTTATATAATTATATATTTATTATATACCATTTTGTTATGAATTTGCAGAATGAAGAGATTATATATTAGTAGTTGTTTACCCAATTCCTTGTTATTCAATAATACATTGCTTTAAAATTTGGTGATATACCAACTTTATCTTTTATCCTTAAGTTTTAATAACCGATAACCGATTACGAAGTAAAAATAAGATCTTTTTATAAAATGGACTTTAATAATCTCATGAAGAATAATCTCGTATTATAAAGCGGCTCAAAAGAGCCGCTTAATTTGTTTCACATTATTTTTTATTTTTTCATTCTTAGAAATTTAATTATATTATAGATTTTATTTTTTTATGTATATTTTTTAATTTAATCTTCAAAATTTTATAATTTTATTTTATATAATTCACACGAACACCAGAGCGAGCGTGTGCCTCTGAATACTAATTTAGATAAAGCGTAACATGAATGGAAAGAGACATTCCCCCTCTCAACCCGGAGGTGTGCAGAAATTGTCTACTTGATCCCCTTACAGATACAAAATATATGGATAGAAGTAATAGGAATAGGAACATGTCCATTTCGTCGGTTGCATGTGCCCCCCATGCATTACCCCACAAGTGGGAATCTTTACTTTTTAACAATTTGTTGTAGGGTCCGCTTAATAAGTTCAATTACAAAACCAATCTTATTTTATAAGTCGCGTTATCTCGTGATGATGTTGAGAAATAAAATTTAAAATTTAAAATATAATTTTTATTTGTAACTTTCAATAACATGAATGTATTTTGAATTTAAAAAATGCGACCTAGAAAAAATGAAGAAGTACAAGAAAATAAAAAAATTCATTAGAGCTATTTAGTAAAACTCACCGGACTTGTATTTGTTGTTAAAATATCGCGTAATAATAAAATTTTACATTGAATTTTAAGGAAAAAAATTGAGACATATATGTTAACCTTTTAAATTAAGATATAATTTCAGATAAATATATATGTGCCGAATATTCTCAACACTCTTTTTGTTTCTTTCTTCTTACGATATAAGAAGTACTAATTTTTAAGATATTAAACATGCATGTACTAGTATGGTATAATAATAAATTTATGATGTCAAATTTAAAAGAAATATGTCATTTTTATATTATTATTACTTGAAGCTTATTTTATTTTTAAAATAATAAAATCAATAACGAGACTATTTTTTTAAAATAGGAGAGTCATAATCATTCTTTTTCCGGACCTTTCACCTTTTATAAAATAAATAAAATGGTAGAGTCCTGAAACCCAAGGAAACATCACGTAGAAAGGCTTTCTTGGTGTCAATTAAGTACAGAGGCCTTTTGTGACCATTATTCTGTTACGTGGACAAATTTTGACCATTCATTAGTTAATTGTCATGAAACATGGTTTTCTATATTTTGACGTGCCACTTAATTGTCGTTTTCATAAAGAGCATTGTTTGCTCGTCGTCCTAAACAAAATTAGGACATACTTATTTTAATTTAATTCTTTCGTTACTTTTGTATTATGTTAAAGTTTATTATAATAAAAATTTAATACATTTTTAAATTATCCATTTATTTTAACTTATAAAATTATTATTAATTTTTAAAAATTAATTTAAGATATTTTTTATGTAAAACTAGTATAATTTATTAATAATTATAAAACTATAAATTTCATAATTGGCATTACAATATCTCTAAACGCTAATATTCTAATCCTTTAAATACCCATATCACCCCACATGACCTTAATAAAATATAAAACGAAGCTGGATAATAAATATGTTATGCACGTTTATTTTTTTTTTGTTATATTAGACTTATATTTAAATATATATACTTGATTTTGTTATTGTTAATATTTATTCTTTCAACCTCATAAATAAAATAGGTTAAAAAGTATCATTCGGACCAAAAATCTTCAATTGTTATGTACACTTTTTTCATTTCATTTAATTTTTTTTCTCAATTTGTGTATTTGTTTGTCATAAATAGTACTTTTTGCCTATTTTTTATATCTATTTATTTCTCAACTTTTAACCGACGTTATATAAAGTATGATTAAATATCAATATTTTTAACGATTCTCTAATATTGAGTTTTAATAACTGGTAATTTCATAAAGTATTATATCCTAAATTAAATGGTAAATAAATCCCACAATTTGATAGAACAATTTGATGAAAATTTGAACTTTACTTGTAATAATAATTAATAAGAATTCCCATTATTTATTCTCATTCCAACATGTTTGAGTGGCCTGAGGAGGATAAGAAACATAATGATAAATTTGGTATCTGAAATATAGTATTAAAAAGGATATCATTGAAATATATATATATATATATATATATATATATATATATATATATATATATATATATATATAAATAAAAGTGTGTTTTACATAAATTTTAATATTTAAAAAAACACGCATTTCAAAACTGAGAACGTATAATATACCATTGCATGGAGCCGGGGACAATTTTTTTTCTGCCACGTGACTACTGCCATCTATATGTTACTACTTACTAGTTAGAAGTAGTCCAGGTTAGTGGTGACACAGAAACATCAGAACATCGGTTCTAATTATATTTATTTCCTTTCAAAATATATAATTTTTTTTCATAATTAATAATATTTTAAAAATACAATATGATATTTATAATTATATTAATATAAATTAAATAAATTTATGCTAGTTTTTAAATTTAAAATATTATAAATTGACTTTTAAAAATTAATATTATTTTTATATTCAATTATATTTTAAAAAACAAAGGTTATTTTTGTCTACAAGACGACCCAACTGAAAACCATACGATCAACCCATAAACAATTGTACCAAGCCCTAAAGAGAAAGATGAAGGGGCATTTGATAAAACTACGAAATCCAATATAACCCAAACACAACAGGACTCTAGATATATATATAGGCTTCATTAAATATATCAAACAGATAAAAATAACTCCAAGACCAAATATGCACACACTCCCTTTGTTACACAAAATAGTCCATTTGTTATAAATAAATAAATAAATAAACAAATTCTTCGCAACAAGAATTTAATTTCTTTTGTGATAATATAAAATAATACAGTGTTCTCAAGTTTAATATCACAAATTTATTATCGTGTTACTAAACTAAATAATCATCATATCTAGGAGTGAAGTTTGTTTAAAAAAAATATATAGAGAGAAATTCAAAATTTGTCTCATCCATTATCGTATCCTGCGTATTTTTCCAAAAATACTGCGTGATAAATGCTTTAGTTTCTCCTCTCCTGCTTCAAAGTATGCATACAGACATAGTTATATCTACTTAACTTTTAAGTCTTAACTGGCCCATTCAGTGTTTTGATTATTAGATCAATCCAAGCCTACAGCAATGCCTTTATATTTTTTGTGCTTGAATGGCTCAATGGTTCTAATTGTGTTTTGGTCATAACATTTGCAGGAACACACTGTTTATTTCATAACTAGACTACTTTCTCCACCAGTTCCTGCTGACTATTCTGGGACTGATAGCCATCTGATACGCTATGCTCCAATGTTGAATTCCCTCCTTTTGGAATAGTGCTAGTTGACTGTGTTCAGACATTTTCTCTTCATGGGATGGTACGTTAAGCTTATACTGATCCAGAAATTTCAATTATAAAAGTGTGCCGATAGCTTTCTGGTGCGGGGTGGGTGATCATTGGGAACTTCTTTCAACTGCGAACTGCTATTGTTTGATGGTGTCAGGTTCCACAACTTGCTGGTTCTTTGATGCCAATCTGTGAAGTATTCGGGTCATGTGTGCCCAATGTCTCGTGGACTCTGACAACAGGAGAAGAAATTTCCGCCCATGCTGTGTTTTCAAATGCATTTGCACTTCTTCTTAAGCTATGGAGGTTTAACCATCCACCTCTTGAACATGGAGTAGGAGAATTACCTCCGGTAGGATCCCAACTCACTCACGAATACCTATTACTAGTACGTAACTCCCACTTAGTATCTTCTGAAAATATTTACAGGGATCAAAATAAAAGGGGACTTGCTGCTGATGCAAGTTCATCATTTTCTAAACCCATATTTGTCGACTCTTTCCCAAATTTGAAAGTCTGGTATCAACAGCATTTGGCGTGTATAGCTTCACCCCTCTCTGGCATGGGACCCCGTGCATCAAATTGTGGATGAGCTTCTTACCATGATTTTCAGGAAGATCAATAGAGGAAGCCCATCTTTGACATCTGCAACGTCTGGTAGTAGTGCCTCATCTGGACCTGGTGAAGATACTAGTTTGAGACCCCAATTAGCTGCTTGGGATATTCTTGAAGCTGTTCCTATTGTGCTTGATGCTGCTCTAACAGCATGTGCCTAGGGAAAACTTTCCCCTCGTGAACTGTGTACCGGTTAGTCTGGTGTATCTAACTTATGTTAGTAATTCACCATCTGTTCACAGTTACTGTAAGTCGGTATGTTGACCACAAAGTAAAGAGTGTATTCTTGAAATTTGAATTACATATGACCTATATCATATGCTCTACCATCTTAGATCTCCTATATTGTCTTGGTTTATTTCCTCCAGCATCCTTGGCAAGCATTGCAAGTTACTTTTCAGCTGAAGTAAAGTCGTGGTGTTTGGAAACCAGTTTTTATGAATGGAGTGGATTGGCCGAGTCCAGCTGAAAATCTATCAACTGTTGAGGAACAGATCAAGAAGATCCTAGCTGCCACTGGTGTAGATGTCCTGAGCCTTGTTGCAGGTGGTTCCTACTCTCATCCCCAAGTTATGAAAAAAAAATTACTCCTAAAATGAGTATAAATACACACACAAACACATATATAGGATTGAGTAAAATTCGTTCTCAAGAATCTTTGACACGCAACACCTCATGTTTGTTTCTTCTGATTGAAGTAGTTTCCATAAATTTCCTTCCTGAAACAATGTACATGCCTTATTGTTTGAGAGAACTCTGATAGTGAAATAGCCTTAGAAGAATGGTCTTTCTTTTCATTATGTAAAAGCTAGGTTTTTAAAATAATGATTGATTGATTGAAACTTTATTTCTTGCAGGGGGAAGCTCTCAAGCGACCCTTCCACTGCCCTTAGCTGCCTTCGTAAGCCTCACTATAACCTACAAACTAGACAAAACCTCATAGCGTTATCTCAATCTGGCTGGTCCAGCCTTGGAAAATCCCTTGCAGCGGGCTGCCCATGGTCATGCATGCCAATTGTGGCTTCCTTACGGACCCAAAAGGCAAAACGCTGGAGCGATTTTCTAGTCTTTTCTGCCTCGCGGACTGTCTTCCTCCACAACAATGATGCAGTGGTTCAGCTTCTCAAAAGTTACTTCACTGCCACACTTGGGTTAAAAAGCACCCATACTTCAAGCAGCAGTGGCATTGGATCGCTTCTTGGCCATGGATTTAGATCCCATTTTTATGGTGAGATATCTCCGGTTGCCCCAGGAATATTATACTTGCGTGCTTACCGGTCCATCAGAGATATCATGTTCATGAGAGAAGAAATTGTTTTCGTATTAATGCAATCTGTGAGAGAGAGAGTTCGCAATGGGCATTGCACAGAGAGACTAAAGAAGCTTGAGAAAAATGGGATGAAATATGGGCAGGTATCACTTGTGGTTGCAATGACAAAGGTAAAACTAGCTGCTTCACTAGGGGCTACTCTAGCATGGTTTGGGGGCTTAGGGGGTGTTTGATAAAAATTGAATGAGCTGAATCTGAATCTGAATCTGAATCTGAATGAACTGAATCTGAATGAAAAAAGTTGTTTGATAATTAACATATCTGAAAGATCTGAATGACATATTTTTAATATTTTACCCCTCTGAAAAAATTCAAAGTTGTTGTAAATTTATTTAATATTACATAATATATTTTTTTTTTATTTTTTTTAATTTTTTTTTAATTTTTTTTCTCCATTCAGCCACCATTCAGCCACAAATTCTGACATTAACCATTCAGCCGCGCCATCTGACCGATTCAGCCATTCAGACGAAACAAACGCACTTAACCATTCAGCCACTTACCGATTCAGATTCAGACCCCCATTCAGCCACTAACAAACAGCCCCTTAGCACTGGTTCAGTCAGTGATAAAAGAAACCCTTCCATCTTGGTTTATATCTGTTCATAGACCTGAGCATGAAGAAGATGCAGGAGGAGCGGTTGCAATGCTTAGTGGTTATGCACTAGCATATTTTACTATGCTTTGTGGAGCTTCTGCTTGGGGTGTGGACTCATATTCATCAACACCAAAGCACCGTCCAAAAATTCTAGGCTACCACATGGAATTTCTAGCAAGTGCCCTTGATGGGAAGACATCACTTGGTTGTGATCCAGCTACTTGGCGAGCTTATGTGTCAGGTTTTGTGAGCCTGATGGTAGGATGCACACCTACTTGGGTGTTGGAGGTGGATGTAGAGGTGTTGAAGAGGGTCAGTAATGGACTGAGGCATTGGAATGAGGAGGAGCTTGCTCTTTCTTTGCTAGGGGCAGGTGGGGTTAGTGCAATGGGAGCAGCTGCCGAACTAATCATTGAAAGTCAACTATAGGGTTTAGGATTTATTTCCTTACAAAAATTTTATAGGTTGGTAAATGTAAATGTTGTAAGAGTGTGATTGTAAATGTTTTTGACGCTAGATTTTGCAGGATGAGATTTCTATAATCTCTATGTATTGGAGAAAAAAGTATCAGTTGGTGAATATCAAATTTTGTATATGAAAACTAAAAAGCTCAGTCTGCTTCTTTTTTTTTTTTGACAAATATTGAACTGGAACTTTGTCTAGCAGACTAGCAAATTTAGAAACTACAAGACAGCAATATCACTTGGCTTAATTCTACAGTATGAGGAGATAGGAAATTGGATGAAACTTCTTGATTTTATGTGTGCAATTAAGTTACTTGCGTAATGCTTGAAATGAATGTCAATCTAAATATTTTTCAAACTACTGGTACGATAAAAATTAAATTTAAAATTCCTTTTTTTTTGGGAAAGGAAAAAGAAACATTAAAAAGCAAAAGCATAATTGTTGATAGTGATACTGGACGTATTTCTTGACACAATTTTTACCATGTTAAGGTTGAATTTACGGACAATACTAGAGTTACCCATCACTATATCATATTACACCACTGTATCCCGGCAACTTGGTCAATCTTTGGCTTTGCATCACTCGTCTTACTAAACCTGCATCTTCCCACATTCCCGCAGCTGCATAAATGTTAGACAGAAGTACTCTACCAGCGCCATGAGATGGTTCAACTCCTGCCAAACCCTGTGCAGCCCTTTCGCCTACTTCCACATTACCATGTATTCTACACGCTGCTAACAAAGTGCCCCATATGACGACATCTGCCTTCATGGGCATGCTCCGTATCAGTTCCTCAGCTTCTTCTAATCTCCCAGCTCTGCCCATAAGGTCCACCATACAACCATAATGCTTAATATTTGGATCTACATTGTATAAACTCTTCATGTTCTTAAAGTGCTGCTCCCCTGCTTCCACCAACCCAGCATGGCAACATGCACTCAAAACTCCGATAAATGTGATAGAGTTGAGTTTCAGGTTACGCCTTTGCAAATCAGAAAATATATTGAGAGACAAATTTGTATGTCCGTGCATGGCCAAACCACATATGATGGCATTCCATGGTGAGACAGAGGAGACTTTATCTTGGATTTGATGAAAAACTTCTAAAGCAGTGCTTATGCTCCCACATTTGGCATACATGTCAATGATTGCTGCACCTAAATTGTCATTAAGAGGGATTGAGCTATTGTTTATGTATTCATGAGCCCATCTTCCATCGTTCAAGTTGCCCAAAGTAGCAATTGCAGAAAGGACACTCACCATTGTAATTTCATTTGGTTTGAATCCATTAGCTACCATTTCATGAAATAGTTCTAATGCTAACTCTGGCTGCTCATTCTGTGCATAACCAGCAATCATGGCGCTCCACGAAAATATATCTCTTTCAGGCATCTCATTGAATAATTCTCTTGCTTGATCAATCATTCCATTTCTTATTAGTCCTGAAATAAGGGCATTCCATGATGTGACGTGGTCCTTGGTTCCTAGTTCAAACTGCAATCTAGCAAGGTCAACTTTCTGGCAAGCTGCATAGAAATGTATAATTGTTGCCTGCATGAAGTTATAACAATTGAACCCCGTCTTTACAGTTATACCATGAAATTGCTGACCCTCACTGAATGCCATTGCTTGTCCGCAAGCTGATATTATATCTACAACCATCACATCATTAGGAACTAAACCGGTACAAAGCATTGCACGATACACTGTTAAAGCCTCATTCAACCTTCCTACTTGCAGATAGCCATCAATTAAAGTACCCCAAGAAACCACATCTTTAGCAGGAATCCTGTCAAACAAATTTCTAGCCAAATCAACAAGTCCAGCTTTTGAGTATCCATTTAGCATTACATTCCATGTAACTACATTCTGATCAGGCATCTCATCAAATAAAATTCTTGCATCCCACAAACACGAAGAAACACAATACATATGAACCAAATTAGTCAAAACAAGATTATACACCTCAAGCCCAAGTTTAACAACAAACCCATGAAGCACTTTACCATTCTTAAAACCCCTAATACGCAAATAAGCTGATATCACACTCGACATTGTCACCTCATTCGGAGTCACACCCGCTAATCTCATATCCTTGAAAACCTCAATTGCTTCCCTCCAACAATTATTTTGTGCCAAACCCATTACCATAGTTGTATACGAAACACAACCTCTCCTAGGCATAACATCAAACAGTTTACGGGCTTCATCCAAACGACCCGATTTCACATACCCAGCAACCATAATGTTACAAGATACAGAATCCAACACATCACAAGAATCAAACAATAATTTAGCATAACCCATGAACCCACATTTTGCATACAAATTAATCAAACTGTTGTGGATGAAATTGTTCGAGTCAAGGCCAGATTTCAAGGCGAGACAATGAATCTGTTGGCCTTGAGAAATGGCCAAAAGAGTAGAACAGGATTTTAGAGCTGAAACGAGAGCCAGTTCGTAATCGGGTTCTTTTCTGTTCTTGTTTTTGCCATTGAAGAACATGCGGAGGTATTGTTCTGCGCTTGGAGCCTGTATTGAAGAGATTTCGGGAGTTGCAGTGGTGATCCATTTGAGGAGGTTGTTTGGTGAGATTGAAGTGAAAAAGAGTGACAAGTGAAGGGGAGATTTGGGTCTGAAAGCAATATTCATGAGACGCGATCATGAGACCCTTTACAAGACTTGAAACTTTGATGGTTTAGGTTAAACAAATTTGGAGGGAAAGAAACTGAATTTTATTTTATTTTTCTTGAAAGAACTTCATAAAATTTAAAATATAATGAAGTTATATATATATATATATATATTAATTAAAGTAATAATGAAATATATCAGCAAAAAGAATAAGAACGTAATGAAAGGTTTGATCATTAAATTGTATAATTTACAATTCACATATGAAGACATACTATTTATTTGAGATATAATAAAAGTTTTGAAGCTTTATAGATAGTGTCTTGAAATTCACTAGTATAGAAACATTATGATGATGAGTCATGTGCTCTTGAATCAAATTAACAAATAATTTAGTATATTTGAACTATGTTTGTTTGTAACTATTTTGTATGATATTAAATTATTTATATATTTAAATTAGTCTCAAGTCAACAATCTCATGAATTATAATCATGAATAGTTTTTATTTATTTATTTATAACCGAGTCACTTCATTATCCCAAGTAAAAAAGTAAGAATAAATAAATAAAAAATTTGAAATATTAAATGACTTTCGAAGTAAAATATAGTCAATGAGTTATTATTTTTAATTATCACAGCATAAAAAATGTACTTAATGAAATGTAGATAATATAAATAATCTAAGGTTGTTATATATACACACACCTTACACGATACTTCCACACCTAAACATGCATTATAAAGTAGTAGTAGTATTGTAAAATCTTACAATCACAAAATGTGCAACTTACTTAAAGAATGTGCATATCTATCAACACCACTTACGAATATAATATTCAAATATAATATCAAATACTATATCTTATTTTATCATTAAAAAATAAAATTTAACACAATTTTTCATATCAAAACTCACTTTTTAATAATCATTTTTTAATGATGACATAGAATATAGTGTTTAATGTTATAATTAGATGTAATATATGTTAACTTATTATTTCCCAAATAGAGAACTGGAACTCCTTTTGGAAATGAGAATTTTATCAAACTTGCCATACCTTCTCCTTTCTTGCGCCAAAAAAGAAGACCTTTTCTTGTCCTTCACACAGATTCTGTTCTGAACCATTTAGACAATTCTTTTCATTATCTTTTTAGAATATTTCCAAGTAAAACTCTTACTATAAGAGTTTTATGCCTTTGAGAACCTTTATGTCTCGACCAATAAAATCAAGACTGAAAGCATCATCGATTTTGTTCCACGAAATGGACAAGCAGAGATTCCATTAAAAGTTATTTAAGTAGAACATCCAACAGTACTACAAATTTATAACAATGTTATTTTGGATATCATAAATTTATTCTCATTAAATTTGGTATACGCTCCAGAAAATAGAATGTACCACAGCATGTTGGTAATTGAACATCGTTTTAAATAAGTTCATGGAGAATGCCACTTGAAATCTGAATGATAAGAAAGTCCAAAGGAAATCTTATAGATGCGATTTCACAGCACAACCATCATGATCAAATCAGCGATGATGATGATCTCCTCCCTTCAAGGTCAGACTTCTGTTGACAAAAAATATGGTAGTTAAAATCATCCCGACAATATATAAGAAATCTGAGATATCACCTCACAAAAGAAATAAGTAAAAACCTGCAGTTTCAAAACAGCACAGAATTTTTTTCACAGCATATTCAACAGGCTGCAGATAGCCAGCTTCATTAATCTAAACCAAAGCCTAAAGTAGTTTTAATATGTAATGAAATCGCAACAAGACAGAAAAAGAAAAAGGAACAAAGCTCATGTCCTCAATAAATAGGTTGTTCGGTCTTCGCTTCCCAGCTACGAACTACCCAACTATGCATTATCCACTAGGGTTTTACTGATTAAAATGTAAGCCAGGCCGGTGAATCTGCTAGTACATTAGGCCTATAATTAATGTCAAAAGGTTACCCAAAACTTTGTTTTTTCAATCACAAGTTTATTTATCCCTGTAAATTAAAATGGAAATTATACTTGTTACAAAATTATTTTTGTGATAAGTATCTCGAATGACGGGGATGAGTGGAACAGTGGAAATGTAAACCCATTACAATTGATCTCCCTTTCCAACGAACAGGTCTTCCCTCTTTTAAGGCAACAAAATTAGGTGAAGAAACATGGGGCGGCTCATCAATGCACAACCATGCTTATAATCTCCTAGCTTTATAACTAAACTTAATTTACTTATTTAAAAAAAATAGATTAAACTTAGAGTTTCCTTATTTTGATCATATTGACAGATATCTTAGACGATTATGCTGACAGACTTGCTTCTTGATTTGAATTTTTTTCGATAAACTACTTCTTCAATTTCAGTTCACCGCTACGAAAGGTGTTTATATAAAGTTACATGTATGCATGTATACATATCCATGTCACAAAAGTGTGAAGAAAGACTGCTCAGGCTGATCTATTTTCAAAAATGTATGTAATGGACTAAATTCTGGGATACAAAAGGCTACAAAAACAAATAAACAGAAAAGTGCAATAATAGTTTTAAAAAAAATTAAAAACTCAAATGAATCCTAGGGCAGGGAATAATTAGGTGCAAATGACAGTAAAAATTTGAAAGGTGTTGGCTGGAAAAGATCTTTAACTGTGTTGGCCAAGTCGAAGAGAGATAAGAGGGAAGGGGATTTTGAACTGTGTTGGCCAGACCATAAGATCTTTGACTATGTTAGCCAAGACGAAGAGAGACAAAGAGGGAAGAAATTGTTGATATTCGCCACATCGGATTTATAATGTGAATCTCAAATATAATTTTGAGAGAGCTGCTCAATTAGAATACACAACTGACGGAACTAGTAACTGTTTTGGTCAGAAAATAAGATCTTTGCGTATGTCGGCCAAACGAAGAGATCTACGGGCGAAGTAATATGTCACATACAAACGCAAAGTGGATTTGTGATGCAAATTTTTTACTATAATTTTGAGACCTCTACACAATTAAAATTCACAATTTAGACGGACGGTCAAGGGAGGGAATAGAAAGGGGTGGAACCAACTATAGATAAGTTTACTTTTGGAAAGGGGGACTCAAAAAAGAAAGAAAATGGGGAAAAGAAAAAAGGGAGATGAAGAAGCCATTGAACGCTGATTAGTACAATTACAGGAATCACACAGCCTATTTCTCAAATAACTACGTCAATAAGCATATAATGAAGATACTGAAGAAGTTAGTTCGAGGAATTAAAATGGAATTCCGGTATGTTGAAAAACCATTTATGAGGCTATCCTTACAACTGTCACTCGGCATTCATATGGGAGGGGAACACATGTCAGTGCTGGAATTTATCTTCTACGATAGCTCTCTTTTTCTGTGCTCGTTAAAAGCCATATCTAATCCTTTCACTTTCTAATCGTTATCTTAGCATGTGTTGGGTGATTGAGGTTTCGTTTTATACTTTGGGTAAAAAAAATTGATCAATGAATATTCAATTCTTTCGTCGATATGGAATCGATTCACAACAATTCTTCCATTTTCATATAAAAAATACAATTTGTTCTTCTTTTATATTCCGTGAATTTTTCCTGATGCCCTCTGTAGAGGTACATTTAGCGGTGCAATTTACAGCATGATACACATACCAACTAATATTATATATTATAATACTTCTCTAAATAAGGTTCAATACAACTGTTTAATTCCCTTTATAGATGTTTGGAAGCTGAAAGTTCCAAATAAGATACTAACAAGTTGTTTGGTTAAAAAAGAAATTCATTTGAGAAGATCATAATCTAGACTGCTAACTAGCACAATCCATATGAAACAGATAAACTGATGATTCTGGTCCTATGCAAAGGTTTTTCTACAACCTCACCACACCACTAGGCATAGATCTCATATCCGTGCTCCTATAGCATGAAACTCATTGATTGACTTCCTAAAATGATACTACTACCTGTTCCAAAATTAGAGATACATTCTGATTTTTTGAAATCAATTTTTGAAATCCTAAAATTCAAATTTAAACAAATATGATAATTAGTTTTACGGTTGTGATTTTTAGCTAGTTTACAAAAGTTATAGATGTTTGTACTAAAATCGAATAAATTTGCATCAATCTTAATTTTAGGATTTTGCAAATTGACCATAAAAAGTCAAAACTTATCTCTACTTTAGGAATGGAGGGATATATGGTAACAGCCCTAACAGGGGCCATCAACAATTGTCTGTGTAACGGCAACAACTTTATCATTCTAGATTGGGTACCAGGTATTAGGTATAAATAATGCAAATGCATCTTCCAAGAAAAAAGGAAAGGAAAACACTAACATGAAGTAAAAGCTAACAAAACAACTATATTTGAAAATATAACAAAGCTCACCGCGTTGACAAAAATGAAAACATTAATGCACTTTGGAGAGAGATAATAAATTTCCATGTAAATGATGAAATTCAACAAACTGCCAAATCCCATGAATTCAAGTTGACCAATAAACAACATAACATAAAACTATAACGAGATTTTTAGGACACCACAATCCATTACTTCAATTAGGAAATTATTATTATTATTTTTTTTAAAAAGGAAGTAAAACTATGGTAAAATGATGAAGGGGAGGAGCCCTTCCACGAACAATGTATTTAAAAAAACAGAACAAGAACAAATCCTAACAAATAAATCTATAACGCATATATAGCCCACTCAAACCAAGCTACACTAAATAGGTGCAACTGCCCAAATATATTAAGTCCGCAAATGACCACCAGTGTTCTAAAAATCCCCGCCTAGGCGCTAGGCCCCCCCTTAGCGCCACGCCTAGGCCGTCTAGCGAAAAAAATTCCTCCAGGAAATTATACGGGATTGGACGGGCAAGACGGAGAAATTAGGCGGGGCTTAAGCGAAAAATTTAGGACTGCAATTTTATTTTATTTATTTTATTTTAATAACTAAGTTACAAAATGACGTTGTAGGAATAGATGAAGAAGTTGAGCGTTGTTCGGACCTTACTTAGGAAGCAGTTGGTGAAGCATCCGAAATGGATAGCATGGTAAAGCCTAGGAGAAATAGTAGAAATGTTAGAGTAAGAGAACTCCATAAAGGAATTTTTTTGTTTGATGATGACACGGAAGAAGAGGAAGATGAGGAGTATGATTGTGAACCCGATGGACATTATCTTGGAGGGATATGAAGAAGAAAAGTTAGAGAGAGATATAGAGGGATATAGAGATGATGATTATTAGTTTGTATTTTTTATTATTTGTTTGTGTTTGAACTTTAAACAATTGCATGTTTCTGTTTGAACTTTGACATTAGTAATATGAATATGTGTTTGAACTTTAAGCAAAAACTTTTATTATCTTTATTATATATTGTTTTCTTTTATATTATTGTTTTGTTTGGATAAATGTAGGATAAATATTAAAATTGGTTAAAATAAAAAATTCCCACCTAGGACCCACCCAAGCCCCCTAGGCACTAGGTCCCCCGGCCGTCCGCCTCCCATCTAACGCCTTTTAGAACCTTGATGACCACATCTAACACATTCTTATTTATTAAGGAGAGGCATGTACTTGCCATGATTTTGCTTGTGTAGTTTCCCCAAGTACTCAAATATGCATTTTCATTCAATGACCATAATTAAAGATCTAACAATATTGCTTCAGAGGCAAATGCACAAATTAGAGCTTTGACTCAGCCTGCATAATTCTAGTACCTGAGGACACCCCTGGCATTTTAGGAGATGTTATAATAGTACTCACCATACACATATCACTGTGTTGGAACTTGGAACTATGTGAGTCAAGTAGCTTGGTGATCCAATCAAAAATATAATTAGTTTTGACAAAAAAGCAATTTGAATCATGTCAATTATCAAACTTACTAAAAATTATCCAACCAAAAACATTGTCAGTAAATTTTAACTAAACTTATCAGGATTAAATTATCTTACATAAACGCTACACTTGCAACAGTTCTGATAAAACTATTTGTCAATGAACATTAGAACATTTTCAAAAATCCAAAAAACATCTATGTGAACTGCATATGGAAAAAAATATATTTTTGATAAGTACTGCAGATCAACATTATCTCTCAAACTGATACAAACCTAGCACTAACCAAGAACATAAGATACACTTGGAACAATTCTGATAGGACTATTTATAATGAACAATTAAATGTTTTCAAAAATCCAAAAAAAAATATTGAATTGCAGATCAACATTTTCACTCAAACGGGTATAGTTATAGCACTAAGACACATAGCAGAAACCAAATATATAGCTATAACCAAACCAAACCCTCAATAAATATGAAAAGGCAAACAAAATTTCCATTCAATTAAAAATCAGTAAACTCACTTCTTGTGCTTCCTTCCCCGTTTCAGGCTCCACCCCTCGAGCTTTGCAATGGGGCAGCCGCACTTGGCCCGAAAAAGCAGCACAGCACGTCCATTAGGTGGTGCCATTTTCCTCAACTCGGCACGCAAACACTCATAATCCGGATTCCCCTCACTGCCACCCTTCCACGGCAGCCGATCCACCTCCTTGACCGCCTTACCGGCCGATTTCAAGCAATCCTCCGTCTGCAGCTGTAAATCGAACTCCATTGCCTTTTTCAAACCCTTGCATCCCAATTTCCCGCACTTCCTCGATCTGAACCCGCAACAGAGCTCGAAGCTGAGGAGGGCCAAGAAAAAGAAGAGGGAGAAAGCGATGAGGTAGAGAGTGGAGATGTCGAGGGCGTAGAGGGAAAGAGAGATGGTGGGGAGGAGGAGAGAGAGGGAATGGAAGATGTAAGAGAAGTATGAAGAGATTAGAAAAGTGCCAGAGAAAAGGACTAATATCAAGATGAGAATGTCGAGGGTTGCAGATGGTGAGTGATGACATGGGAGGGACGATGAATTATTGATGGAGGAATTAGGGTTAGGGTGTGATGAGGGTTTTCTGTTGATGTGGTTGTGATTGTTGAAATTATTGGTTATGGCGGTGGAGGGTTTGGAGAGAGAAGAAGATGATGAAGGAGGGGACATGGTGATCGAGGAGGAGAGAAGGTGATGGCGCATGATAGTGAAAGGATGGGGTTTGGGATGGTAACTGAGGTAGGATTTGGGAAAGGGTTTTTTTTCAGGGGACTTTTGCGGGAGGAGGGAGAAAGGGGTGGAGGGGTATGCGCATGTTAGCTTACTGTTTGGACGGTGGTGCGTACATTAGCATTCATTTCATTCACCCAATAGAACAAAAGGAAAAGATTTACCATATATTTATTGATTATTGTTGCTTTTGAGCAATTTAGGTATAGAAGTGATTCTCCAATGAGATATGTAGCTAATTAAGATTGTGTTTGTTTATTTTTTAATAATTTTATATTTAAATTGATAAAAATATAAAATTATTTGTTAAAATTTTATTTGTCTTTTAATTGATAAGACACAAAATTAAGTTCAAATAATTAAGAGTTACATTTTAATGAAAAAATTTTGGTAATTTTTTTAAACAAATACATTCAATAATATTATCCATTTATTTTTATTAATTAAATATTTAAAATTATTAAATAAAATTTTACCATTTGAAATGGTAAAATAGTATACTAAAGAGAGCTCACTTTTTAGTCGAACAATATTTTAAATTCAGATATTATTTTATTCAGATGATCTAATTTATTAAGAATATACTAACCATTTAAATCTTAATTATTCAAACACTACTTAAGTATTGTTCTTGAAACTGATTTATTCTTATTGTGCATGTTTGGTTTGGAATTTTTAAATTTTTTGGGATTTTTAGAGTTCATAATGAAATTTAAAATTTTCTTCCAAATATAATTTCGCATGCAAGTCTCAAATTCACATAACATTTTTGACACATAAACGCTCAAACAAACTCTTATTTTATTATTCCTCAATATATATGAAATTTATTTTCAACATATCTCAACTACCTTGAAATAAAAAATACATATTGAATCTACATATTAACCCCTCAATATAAAAATGAAAATAATTTCCTAATAAACAATATATAATATTCACTTAAGTGGAGAGAGAATATGCTGGTTGATTTGGTAAACGATAAATTATTCAGTAATTTTGGAACAGGTGGCCAATGACCATAGAATAATTTTTCTTGGTAAACATACAAAGATGTTAGTTTTTTCTTTGTTTTCTTGTCCTGATAAAACACGGTAAATTGAATGGGAATTTGATTGATTAAACTCAAATAATTCATTAGTTGGTTGAGTGAGATTCGACCAAAGACCCAATCTCAAGATAGGCATAATAATAGCATAAATTAAGCCGAGTCAAATACAGGAGGCGTACAAGTTATTTGTACCTAACATTGGTGAGAGAAGTCAAAGAACAGCTGCGGATTATTTAGTATGTTAAACAATTACATTTCAGTCCAGAAAAACACTAAATTTGATCCATAACACACATGTAATTTTTATACGCACATTACACATCTTCACCAGTAAAATCACACAGAAGCTGGTTAATACATAACTTGATAGTTTCAAATATTAATGGCACTATAATTATTAACAACTAGCTCCCAGTAACCCCAGGTCTTGTATGATACCGAGATTTAATAGAATTCGCGATCAGGGAAGATCACTGGAGCTAACAGGGACCATACGTATAGTCCAGCAGTGACCCACTCGGTGCAGATTCGAACCCAGACCGACGTCCAGCCTACATCTATGAGGTCAGAGCTCTCTGAACTGTCGGTCCATCCGGAGAGCAGCATGGCTGAGTACATACTAGCCAGAGCAAATATCAAATGGAAGAACATATACGAATAACTGACTGGCCGCGCTTCTGTTTTGTTCTTTTCTTTCCCTGATTCCAACTCTTCCGCCTCTAGGAAAGGTTTTTTTTCACCTGAAAATTGTAATGAAACATTCTGACATGTCAAGGAACTTCAGCATCTATTGACTTTAGATTGCCAAAGAAATTTTTTGAAATGAAATATGAAAAACTTCCCACAAATTTCAACCAAGAGTGGCAATGTTCTTCCTAGAAAACCAGGAGGAACATAAAACATTCTTAACAAACGTAGAGGACAGCTAGATAGAATAAAATCTCGTATAAAGTGAAAAAATGTCCTCAACTTTATTATCTCCACTTCATTATCATGTATGTCATCACCACTTTAAACTAAACATTCATTATAATTAGGAATAAAGTTGGTAAAAGTATATATATCCTTAAAATTTATAGCCAGTTTGTGGGGAATGGAGGTTGTATAACGCAAAAGGAAGAACTTGGTGCACTCTTTAGGAAAGAAAGATCTAATAACTTAAAACTTTATCTGTTCTTACAGTTATTTGAGAAATATTTTTTGGGTTCATTAACCTCTGAATCCAAACCAACTTTGGATTCTCCAAGGCATCTCAATAAGAGCATATTTAAATAAGCAGGCTGTCAGTAAGTTGCCTAGTGCTCATTTTCATAACAGTAAGATTCAAGTGACAGGCTTACAGTTAAAAGAACATCTATAACAACGCTTCTGCATATATAGCATATTGAACAAAACAGTAAGGGAGATCCAATTGGACTGACAAAAGCCTAAGATTCCCACTCTTTAGCTAGTCACAGAGAAACATCAATAGTAGATCTCGAAAAGCAAAATGCCTATAAGAAAAATTGAGCACATGACCAATAAAGGACAATTAAAGAGGGAAGATGCTTTAATGGCTATATGGTATCCTCTAAGAAATCCTTGCTATAAGATTCAGTTCCTTTACCTTACAATAATGGTAGCAGTTTTTCAAGACCAAGTAAATCAAATTGGCTCTATCAAAACGTAGATATTAAACAGATGTCTAACCACCAAAAGTGACTAAATTGTAAAAAAGTTATGAGTATGCACATTTTGAGTACCTGACATGGGCGAAGATGGTGGAGATAAGAAGGTTGTTGAAGATCCAGCACGGAGCGCAGAATATAGAACTGAAAGAACAGTTGTGAGCATGCCAAGAACAAGGGTACCTGTCGAAACTACTTTTGATTTGTTTAGGCCATTGCACGCATAGTCTCGAGGCTCAGAAGATAGACCGGTGTAACACACATAAGCACAATAAACAGATATCACAGAAGCGGGCAAGAGACTACCATTCACCTGTTCACAATTACAAAACATAACAAGCAAATCTATAAATCCCATTTATGACTTCTTAAGTTTGTCAAATTGCCAAAATTTACTCAAAGTGGTTTCATGTGGACACAGATCCAACTTCCCAAGAAGGGAGTTTTACTATCTACAATTATTTGCTTTTATAAGGAAAAGAGCAAGAGCTATAGATTGTGGTTTTTTTGTGTACCAGTGGAATATATGTTTTTGTACAGGTATTGCTTTTATAGACAAAGAATTAAAAAAGCACACGCGCACACAACTGGAGTCATGAAACAAGCTTTTACAGTAAAAATAACTTACTTCTCCGAGTAGAAAAGTTGGGTGGTTCCTCTACAGCTATGTTTTCCTGACAAAAGGTTTGTCAGCTCACCTACTTAGCTTTTTGTTCATTCTATTAAAACAGACCTATGCGTGAGATATTGTATCATTTTCAGCACATTATGATCCTATTTATGCTAGGCCACCTTCATTCAGTATGGCTTACCCCCAAGACATTCAAGAAGAGGAAATGACAAAGTGCTTTGAGTAGAAAATCTTGCATACGGTCATAGAGTAAGGTCCTAAATTTGTTGCATATATCTATATTAATCTGATACCTTTATAGATCCTTGTGGAAGCTAATGATATTTACAAACATACAGGTACAACAATGAAGAAGTTAAAGCATTGGACAACAGTTATAGATAATGTTACTTACCTTTGGATGCAATGCGATAACAGCAAATGAAAATGCAAGTATTATGGTCATGACAAGGAAGAAAACGTTAAGACCACAGTCTTGACCAGAGGGATTGAACCAAATAAATAGAACTCCCGGGAACACGAATGCAGCAAGATAGCATACTACTGACACGCCAAGTAAAGCAATATACCTGAAAAATTCCCTCAAGAAATATAATATTTTAAACAAAACATAGATCAAGAAAATGATAAGAGATAGCATCTTGAACCAACCATTTCTGATCATCTTTGGCTACCCATGAATCGTTCCATGAGTGTGTGGCATCTAATAATATGATCACTTGAACTAATAAAAAGAACCCTGCCCCAAATTTTGATAGAGTTCCTGCAAATTGGGAAGTTTGAGACAATCAGTTGGATTTTGTTTCCCAGAAAGAAGATAGTTGAGTAGTTCCAGACGACTATTTTTTGGGTCAGTATTACAGATGAATTAGAGTAAAGAAGGTAATGTTTCAAAAGGAAGCATGAAGAATATGAAAATCACACACTCAGTTGTTGCTATCCCATAACTTGATCACATTGAATGACTTGGGTGGTGCCATAAATTAAAAGGACAACATGCATCATTCTTCTCATCCTCACATTGGTTTTGTCTCGTCAAATTCTATTGGGTTGACTTGGAAACGCATACTTCTTTCTAAGAAAGTGACGGTGACCAAAAAACACGAAAATAAACTCCAAGCATGTTGAGGATGTACATAAAGGTTTGTCTCGAGCTTAAAAATCATGAACCACAACATCATTGTTTATTTCTCTAATTCAATATTAATGCTTACATCATGAGTTCATGATATACATCATGCACGTGGTTGTCGCACACACAAACAGAGAATAAACAGCCAAACAGAATTTAAACTGCGGCACAACTGACCATAAATTGCTGTCACAACATTCGGGAGGAAAAACATGAGGATAATGAGCAATGCCCAAATGATAATCTTAGCCATCCATCCACCATGGTGCCAAGAATCACGCTTGTCATTTTGATCTTTCACTCCAATCATTATAAGGGCAAGTATAGCGAAAAACAAGAAATTCCCCAAGCTGACACGAAGAACCGCTTCTGTCTGAAACCATTCGTGTGAGTAAGTTTCAGAATCATTTATCCCTATAAAACAAAGTAATTGAACAAGGTCTTATTAGTAATGTATTCATCCAAATAAATCTAGGATATTAAGTAGATTATCATGTAAAGAAGCCTAGTGAAATTACATTTAAAAGCAGTAAATCAGTAAGTGATGCAAAATCTGAAACAACCACATTATGCTTCAATTCAGAACCATCTTTTTCTGCGCAAAAAATGCTTAAGAAGAGGGGACAAAGGGAGGAGATTGTACAGTACGAAAACGCTCATAAAAATGTTTAGGAGAGAAATTATAATGAAACCTCATATAAATTGATATCCTCCATACTCCACAGTCCAAAATACCTTTACAGGTGAAGAATATCAGCAGAGTAATTGTATTACTAGTAAACGAATTAACATATAAGAATCAAAAGACTAACATGGCAAAGCAAAAAAATAAACAAGTACTATCAAAAGAACAATTCAAAAAACACTCAATTTTTATTTTTAAAAATCATTAATTTGAGAAAAACCCAAATTCTATTTTTTTTTAAATACTGAGAAAGCGAAAGAAAACAAAAGCCCTTTTCTGATCACTTCAAGAAAGGTCCAAAGAGCCCATAATTCACATAAAGACTTCATTTTTTAAGGACAATCAATCATTTAACACCACATATTGTGTATATAATTAAAGAAAACGAAAAGTGTATAAAGAAATTGAGCACTAACATGGGAGTTTCTTCAAAAGGGGAGCTCCGACTTCTCTGAGAATCCAAGAAACGACCAAAGAAGTCCCAAAGAGACCGCAATAACCAAGTCTAGCTGAAAGCTTAGTAATTCCGGATGCCACTGATGTGCAGAGACCGCACGTCATTGAAGCACAACAACAAGCCAAGCACGACATCTCTCCCTGATTTCTCTCTCTGATTGCTGTGTTCTCTCTAGCTGAAGAGCTGAACGGATCGAGGTCCGATTGGAAGGTTTTGCTTGTGGGCTTCAATCCAAACACGTGGTTGATTGACTCGATTAAAACAGGGAGGATAATAGTATTTTAATTATTCATAATTAATATTATTTTTTTAAGAACTATAATAACAAGTTTTTGTTTATAAAGTAAATGCAAGAAGTATCAAATTATATTTAGAATTGTTTAAATAATATGATTATAATATTAGAATGCGTTTGTATTTGATAAATAATTAGAAATTTAAAATTAATGTTCAAATTATTTTTATAAAAAAATGATTATAACAATTTCAAAAGTTAATTCTCAAACATTTTATACTCATTAAAATCGATTATAACCAATCTCAAATATTTTTTTAGTAAGTTCTAATTATGTGAACTAATGTTATTTATATTGACATATTTATTTATGGTTCAATGAGTTAAGATTATTGCTATACAAATTTTTTTTATAAAAAATAATAAGTAAATAATTTTTCAAAATTTGCCTAGTTGATGTTTGACTACTGTGAGTTTAAAAGCTTATAACAAATTACAATACTATACATTATTTATGCATTTTTAGTACCTACTATAGTACTATGTAGTCATAAAAAGACTGATCTACCCTTATTGTTTTAATAAGTGAAATGTTTTTGATAAACTATGGAGATTCCTTTGCATATTTCACTTTTATATTCTTGTGGTTTAACATAATATTTATAATAAAAAAATCAATAAGGAAAACTTTGATTTTCAAATTAGTATTAATTAAAAATTACTTAACACAAGTACATTTTATTGTCCGAGTTGTGGTACACTAGTACTCCAACCTTTTTTTTAGGTGCAAAGGATGCTATTAAGGCCTTAGATTAATAAGAAATAAAGTCACTCCAAATCAACTTCTAGCAATATTAGATTTCAACAGGAGACTCCCTAGTAATATTAATAACATAATTATAACTATGTCCATCTCTGCAAGTTTGTCTGTGGATCTATTTCCATCTCTTTTAGTGAATATATAAGAGCATAGCATTCCAAGACTTCTTCAAGAGTTGACGACAATCGGCAATGAGTTTGCATAAAAAGAAGTTAAAATATTACGGACCGCGACTAACTCCGTCAACGGGCCCAAAACCCGTTTCAGCCATAGGATTCTGGCCTATGTAAGCTAGCTTGATTACAGAACTTGATCTTACAGGCCCACATATATTTACAGAATAATTATGATCTTATCTTAATTGATCCTCATCCTATAATATAATAAGATAATGAAAATGAACCCTTCTGTCCCATTTTAAATATGCCAATGGGACATGAAATGACACTTTGATAAAAAATATCAAATACTTAAAATGGTAATTTTTGTGATACATTCCTGGTATATATTCACAAGAATTCACATATGCTTCTTATTATTTGAACATGCCAATGGGACATGAAATGACACATTGATCAAAAATATCAAGTACTTAAAATGCTAGTATTTGCGTTACATTCCTGATCTTTATTTACAAGAACTGTTGGGATTGGATATTGAGCCTATATTATACTAGTAGATAGGATTTTTTAATTAATAAATAAATATTGTTTGATGTGTAAATTATTATAAAACATAAAAAATACATATATGAATATATCAGACAAACAAGACTAACCATATTTTAGTGACCTAGTATAACATGTGTCATTTATTTTTCTTTCTTTAATTTTCGGTGCGATTGTAATAGTTGATCTTAATTCTCACAAGAATTCCTATATGGTTCTTGTTAATTGGGAAAAAAAAAAAGAGTAGAGGACCAATGTCTGCGCGCGTGTTTGACAATTAAAAAAAATGTTTCCAATAAAAGAGAATAATGTAGGGTTGGTAGTGATGGAAGATAAGGTTTTATGGTGTTGGATTCAAACAAAGGGCCAGATTTGAAATGATGAATGGCCGGCAAGGCGATTGATTAAACTTGCACTTGTAGAGAGTGAGACGACACGTGAGGCTGATGCTTAATGAGGGTACATTTGGACCCTACAACGCGGACTATCAGACTCTGAATACTTGTGATCTGATATGGCTGGTGGTTACAATCTTTACACGAGCTTATACGTACATACATATATATATATATATATATATATAAGAGGTCAATGAATTAGGCCTTACTTGAAGTTGAAGTCTAGTAAGTGCAGTTAGGGAGCCATGGGAAGGTTGGCGGAGAGAATTGCAAAGTGGAAAAGAGTTGGGAGACAATTAAGGGGAAAGTTGTATATTATGAGGGCGTGCATCAGTATGCTTGTATGTTGGGACAAGTACTCTTAGCTACAGAAAGAAACTAGTACGTACATTTTGCAGCTCTTAGGAGTTCTGAAATTAAACCCTTTTTTCTTCTTCTTCTTCTAGTTATTTAAGTTTGTACTCTTTATTTCCCCTTAATTGTTGGGCTTTATATATGAGAATTTACACGTTTGTATGTGTGCCATGTATGTAAGCTAGTGCAGAAATTCCGATGCGAAAATTGCAGCTCCTCTGTATAATTAGTTAGTCTATAGCTCTGCGTGCGGGCACATAACTAACTAACAGTGTTAGTATATATGTATGTATATATGCTGAAACAGAAAGGTGGTTCTAGTGATGAGTCAGTCAATTTTTAGATGTAATCTGCCCCCCTTGTGTTTGTTTTACAATGCTGCAATCAGTGTTTGGAGTATGTGATATGCCTAGCTAGAACTATATATATTATTAGCAGGTGAAAATGAGACTTTGCAGGTGGTTGAATGTACAAAAAGGGGAAACATTCTTAGCACTCCCGCTTCCAGAAAACTATCTTCTTCTCGTATGATTTAAAGAAACAACATATTTTTAGTAAAAAAGAAATACTGGATGAGGATTTAAAAGGTTATTGTTTTGATCATATGTAATAATTAAGCTTAAGACTAGGAAGATCAAAGGTGATAGTATAGTAGTAAAGATTTCTCTCTTTTTACTGTGTAAGGTCATATGTTTTAAACAAAAGTTTAGAGAATCTATACGACCTATGCCTGTTATAGAATATGCATGTCATTTGGAAAAATTATTAGATGTTTCTAGGCTACGTGATGTCCCACACCACTCATGTGACAGGTATTTCAGAACCACTGAATAATTACTCTGTCATTTGACTAGGATCATTTTTTATTTATTAAAGTGGCTTGCTGATTTGATCAGTCTTGTGAGTTGTAATTTTTATGTTGTTCCATGTTCTTGCAACTTGATATATTTGGTTCTTATTTAAATTTTACATACTCAAAGAACATTACAAAATTTGAATAATGTATGACAGTGGCTACTTCCCCATTTACATGCACCAAACAAAACAAAACAAAAAAAGGAAAAAAAGAAGAATGAAAGAAAGGTTGTGATATATTTGTATGTATATAAAAATTATACATTTGTACTAAAATATCACTAAGAAAAAATAATTAAGCAGCTACCAGCTTGGTATAATAAGTAGCACTATATTACAGATACTTCCCCATTTATTTGCAGAAAAAGAAAAAAGGATCGTGATATTTTCAGCACTAAAATATTTTTAATGTTAAAAATAATATTTAAAAATTATACATTTGCGCTGAAATATCAACAACAAAAATTAGTTAGGCTGCCACTAGCTTGGTTTTTATCCACAACATATTTCAAAAAGGAGTATTTATATATGAAAAAATAAGGTTCTTAAAAACGTCTAGTCATCTGATTTACAGATTGGCATCAAGGGTTTTGGAGTGTCAAATCCTCTGTTTGGTTCACAACCTAATATACATAGTCATTCCACTTCTGAAGCCCAAAGTTTAGATGAGCTATGGACCTCATAGAACAATGGTTATCCTTCATTGAGTGGAATGAGTCCACATAGACCAACTACTGGCAGATTGTCCATTATGAGAGTTTATGCCCTCGGAATGGACTATGCCTTCTTGGGTCAGTTCTTTTTAGTGTTCTGGACTTCTGGGATATATTTATTCCAAATCGACCTTTTCTTTTGGACTAATTTAGTGCCACATGGACCCACCCCAAGTTCAATGAAAATGAGTAGTATTCACCACAGGAATAGAACATGTGACCTCTATTAATGTGAATAACTTATTTTCAAAATATTAATATTTCCCGTGAGAAATAACAATTTATAAATTTTTAATAAGTTTCTCTTAAAATAGTAATAAAAATCATTGGGAATTGAAAAAGGATTTTTACATTGACATCTATCTATATCTATATTATAAAATTTTCACGGCAAATTTAATATAATCGTGTCACATTTTTTCTTCTCTTTTGTCTTTATAATTTTAATTATATTATTATTTTATTTTTTATATTAATTTATATTTCTTTTTCTACGTAGTAATCTAAATTTTATATTTTAATCTACATAATTTATATTATATATATATATACATAATATATATATATATATATATATATATATATATATAACGCGTGTGCCATTTCTGCTAGTTTAAACAATTAACATAACAAAGGAAGCATGAAATAAGTCTCTCAATTAGAAGGACAAAAAATATTATTTTAGTTAACATCAGTCCAAAATCTTTGTGAACGAAAATTAGTTATACATTCGGAATTTCATCTTACTTTATAATTTAAAAAATATATATATGTTTTTAATTTTAGAATAGAAAAAAGAGAGTGTATAATATGCTTAATTTGTTATAAATGCGTTTGATAGTTAAAAAGATTGTGACTGAAAACGGCATGTACGTTTTTATCTTTATTTTGTCTTCAACTAACAAAGCAAATGATCACCGTTGGGGTCAATGTAGAAAGGATATATATAGGAATACTGATGGATAACAAAGGCCTTGTGTACACCTATTCAATTATAATTTGTGGTTTTCCTAGCTATTATTGTTGGATCTCCATATTTCTCCTTCTTCAAATTTAGCACATATACCATAGCAATTAAAATTTAAAAGAGAAGAGTAATCGTGATACTTATGACTATAAATTACAATGATAGAATTTGACGACCAAGAGATTTGAGAGGCTGCGGATTACAAAGATGAAATTTGGTGACCAGAGATTTAAGATTATATTTGTTCTTAGTAGAATTGGACAAAATAAAGATCAAACATATATATCATTAATAGAATGCGCATATTTTTTCTTAGTAGAATTAGACAAAATAAATATAAAACAAACATATATATCATTTTCACTTTTCAAATCTAACCACTTCCTCATATATATTATGATGTATATATATACATACAAAGTTGGGCTGGCAGTTACATTACAAATTTGAAGATAGAGATCCAACAATAATAGCTAGGAAAACCTCAAATTATAATTGAATAGGTACAAGGCCATTGTTATCCATCAGTATTCTTCACATATCCTTTCTGTATTGACCCCAATGGCGATCAATTGCTTTGTTAGTTGAAGACAAAATAAAGATCAAAACATACATATATATACCATTTTAGGTCGCAATCTTTTTAACTATCAAATGTCTTTTTAACAAATTAAGTATTTTATACATTTTTCTTCTTTATCCATTTCAAAATCTAAAATATATTTATAGTTTAAACTTAAAAGTAACATAAATTTCCTAATATGGCATTATTCACAGTTGATAGAATATATCCACCACTATTATACTTTTAGTCAATATTATTCATAAGTTTGATTCTTTTTTTTAATTTTAAATTTACCGTATTACAAATGAAATTATAATTTAAAAAGAAAAATAATTTATATGTCGACAAATCTTATTAAGAAATTAAATTTTAATTATTGTGTAGTTTTAGTATAAATTAGTATGAATCTCTTTTTAATTATCTCATATTTCATGTATTTACATATATCGATATTTCTTATTAATAAAAATTTATCTTATATAATAAAACACAAGTGATTTTGAAAAAAAAAACTCCCGCTCACCTCTTAAAATTTGATCCGGACCGTTCAAAAAATGGGATAAATCTCACAATTCATTCGCTTTATATCTCTCGAGCAATAAAATTCTTTCATTCTTCACTCTTTTTTTTGCTAGGGCTTTGTCTTGTGGGAGAGTGAATCACTCTTTTCCAATCCTCAAGCTCCCCATTCATCTTCTGTGGCCCGAGTCTGGCGGCCAGATGCAGCTGACGACCATCTCGGTCGAGGACCTGACGACCTTGCCTTCACTTGAGCGATTGACGATGAAAATAACAGTGTCATAGGCACGAGTGTCAGCTAGTTATTATATATAACAATATTGACTTGAAAATAAACAGAGAAGGAGAGTAATTTGGCTTCTTGCAGTCCTTTATGATCTTTGTATCTTTCTCTTCTCGTCGCGTACCTATAACAAGCTAAGGGACAATCAAATATAAGGACTAACCGACTAAGGCTATGCACGGGTGGTCCACAAAAAATGCAAGGACTATGCATTTTGACTGATGTAAACTAAATGGAGATTTTTGATCTTCTAATTGAGAGTCTTATTTCATGCTTCCTTTGTTAATCATTTAAATGTCACTGTAAAAGTCCTTTTTCCCAATGAATTTTATTACTTTTTCAGACAAATTTATTAAAAATGCGTAAATTGTTATTTCATAACGGAGTATTAGTATGTCTACAATACCTTCTTAACATGCGTCGAAGTCGGAATTTTTTTCCTTTGGACAAAACTTGTGGGGTTAAGAGTGATTTAGGAAAAAAAACGACTTATGCTGACGGAATTTTAAAATTTTGATTTTAAGGTAGCCCAATTAGACAGAGTCATTAGTTGGTAGAGACTTAAATAAATGTATCAACTGATCTGAATTTTTAACTTTGATAAATAAGATGACTCACAAGTGATTCCATAAAATTAGTTTGTAATCGAGATTTAAAGAATTTGAAAACTTACTTAAGCAAGGGAAAAGTGTTAGGTATCCAATTTTCGTGAAACACGATTACGTACCGTCTTACTAAATTATATTATATTTTTAAAAAAATGTGTGTACTTTGTGTCTTGTACCTAGGTGGTTCATGTTGAGAGGGAAAGATGTAAGTCTTTGAAAAAGACCCAAGAATGAGGTTTTATTTAATAAAATTGAATAATTAAAATCTGAATGACTAGAATATTTTAATATATTAGATCATCTGAATGAAATAGTATCTGAATCTAAAAAATTGTTTGATAAACTAAAAGTGAACGACACTATTTTACCATTTGAAAGGGTATAATTTTATTTAATAATTTTAAATATTCAATTTAATAAAAATGAATGTATAATATTGTTGAATGTATTTATATAAAAAAAATTACCAAAAAAAAATTCATTAAGAGACAATTCTTAATGATTTAGATTTAATTTTATATCTTACTAATTAAGAGACCAACAAAATTTTAATAAATAATTTTTACCTCTTATCGATTCAAACGTGAATTTATTAAGAGACATTAAATTATAAACAAACACCACCTTAATCATTTTCAAAACAAATAGAACACAGGGAAAATAATAACGACAGAATATTAATACAAACAAACTGGGACATTTTTCTATCAGCATATGTACACATACATGTATATAGACGAAAGAGGATGCGCGTGAACATAATACATGGAAAAATTAAGATTGTGCACGAATTTCTAAAATGATTTCCAACTGTACGGCCTCCAATTTTAGGTACTTAACCACCTGACGATAATATTTTATATGGATATTATATTCTTCCACGTGGCAATTAACCCACATTGCCAAATGGCAATTAACTACCAGTAACAATATTGCATATGTACCACCGTGGCGACGTCTTTCAACTGCTAGCTCTAGCGGGTGATTGCCACCACCACCATGGTGGTTGGTGCTGCAACAATCACCGATGCGGCTTTGACCATAGAGGAAGGAGTTGGGGAAGAATCTTCTTGATAATAAAGTGGGAACTTGGAGCAGAATCTTGCTTATACAAAAATTTATCCACAATTTTGGCACTAGGCCTCGCCACGTGTCTATCCCAAGCTTCATCGGACTCCGCTCCACATTTTCGAAATGCTTCCGTGGCATCAAGACGGTGAAATTTCCACCCCATTTGATTTTGGAGCCTTAAAATATTTTTCAATTGGCGACTAGCCAATTTACAAGTGTTGTTCTTGATTTTATGAATGGCTATTTCAAGAAGTCTAGCTCTGATTTTATCATCCTCATTGGCCACCTCAGCACTCAAAAATTGATCCAATTCGGGCACTCCAATGGCCCGCCTAAGCCCTCTTGTATAATCCGACTTCGGGTTAAACAATTGTCTCACCTCATCCACCAACCCGGCCCGTACCATTTTATTAACACGCTTCGATACAAATGAGTGAAGAACAGGTAAAGATACATCAATCCATAAAAAACAACATTCGTACCTCGACTGAAATTCATCATCAACTAATGATTTGATGAATGAATTTGATCCACCGGCTATGATCGGAAGCCGATCCCGCCTCACGATAAATTCTACTGTTCGTGCTACGTGATGTCGAAAATCAACGGCTGTGAAATCATCCGCATTAGAATCTACAACCCCTAGTAAATGGTGCGGTACCCCGCGACGTTCTTCTTGGGTGATTTTATTTGTCACTATGTCCAGCCCTTCATATACTTGCATTTTATCGGAATTTATTATTTCCGCCGAAAATCGAGTGGCTAGGTCTATAGAAAGTCTTGATTTTCCGGTGCCCGTTGCTCCAATCACAATTACAACTTTGTCTTTCCGGTGCCACGACATGAAGGGGTCTATGTTCAATATTCCTCTTGGAAAATTCAGCAGGGGCTGAGGTTGTTTGCAGGCAGAAAATGATATTTTCATTGTATAATCCTGAAGTGATCAGAAAAAATAACAATAATAAGGGATTAATTATAAGTGAATGCATGAAATAACGTCCCAAAATAAAGTTTTCAAATCTTTTAAAAAAAATATGTACATACAGATGAATTGTTATAGAAGGATAGAATTACCATGCATACAAAATTGAAATACCCCCGTATTATCTTGGACCATAATATATTACCTTTATATAAGTCACGGAGCACGATTATCTTCCCTCTGAGCTCAAAATCAAACGCTTGCACAATTCATTAGCGTGGGCTATTGTATTTATGGAGGTTGGGGAATACTTGTATGCCAAGAGGTTTAATAGATTTTACGTGACACTGAGATCAGAGTGTGACGCGTGTAGTGTGAGAAAATTGCATCCTATTTTTCTGCGTTGAAGTGTTGATTTCGGTCCTTTCAAATATTTATTAAAATATCGATCAAATAGTAGGGATAGTTTTATATGTTAAAACTAATTAAAATATCAATCAAATAGTATGGATCATTATAAGGAGTACTGCTGCTGACTTTGAAATTGGTTATAAGATTAAAATTTTAAAAGCTATCTCAAACTACTACTTAGGCACAATAAAAAAAAAAAGGTAGTATTTATTTATGTATTTTCATTTTATTTTCTTTCAATTTCCTTGATTTTTTCAAATAAGTCTTGTTATATATGACGTCAAATTTACGTCGATAAAAAATACTGACATATGTGAACACAAAGGATTTGAGATTATTAAAAATGGTCATATTTTAGTTTATCGTTTAAAGTTTCACGTAAGTCGCAATTGAATTTCATTATAAATTTGGCAACATATAGATTATTTTTCTTTTCAAATACCAAGCCTACTTTTATAGTTCAAATACCAAACATATATAGTTTTATAGTACCAACAATAATTTTCAAAGTTACTAATTTTGTTACATAAGTTTTTCATTCATACCGCACCTTGAATAGATAAAGTTAACTTATTAATTATACAGTACACAGTTCATGGAATATAATCATTAACTGAAAGTCACAGGAGAGGAAAAATGTCCAATAGTAAAGAGACTTTTCGTGTGTTTTCTTTTCACCTTTTGAAATCAAAGAAAAATGTATGTGTATCATCAACCGATCGAATGAAGCATCATTTAGGATAACAGGTAAAAGAACAAGTATAACTAATATTTTAGTGACAATGGGGTGTATTATGGATCTTGGAACCTGAAGATATCTTTAGCAGAAATAAATAAATGATATGATATAAATATATATAAATTAACTAGTATGGTATTCAAGATTCTTTACTTATGCATATAAATAAAAAAGTTCATGTTCCTATATATATATATATATATTTGATAGGTTTACATGTGCATGATCCTAAAGCTAGGTTAATCTCAATTAATTCACCTGAACTCTAAGCTCCAAATAACTTAAACACGCAGTATATATATATATATATATATATATATATATATATATATATATATATATATATATACAGTGAGGCTCTCATGCGGACTGATATAAACGAACCCGGAACGGACTTAAAAAATTTGGGAATACGCGGAATGGCCTTTGCCTTGTTTGTCCAAATATGTGGGCCAGGTACATATTAAAAAAAAAGCCGAATACAGCTCCTTCTCTGTTATACAAACCCGGGTCATCTTCTCTCTCTCTCTCTCTCACTACGAACCAAAGAGGAACGGAAGGGGAAGAACCGGCGATTTCGACCCTAAATCCGGCCAAATCGACACGGCTCCGGCGATTTCGAACGGAAGAACGAAGGTACTGTATTTAATTTTTGTTAATTTCTGTACAAAGCATGAGAATCAAATCAGGGATGTAGTTTCTTGAAAAAAAATTCGCTACTTTGGGAGTTTGGGTTGCAGCCACCTTGCTTACCGTTGTGGATTGTTTGAGAGTGCAGAGGATCTAGAGAGAGAAGATGCAGCCTTGGTTCGCTACTTTGGGAGTTTGGGTTGCTTCTAATTTTTTTTTTTTAAGGTCATTCTCATATAAATTAATGTTATTAAATTACATTTCAGTTAGAATTTTACATGAAATTAGTATCGGTATGGAAGTACTGGAACTCATAGTGGTGGAAATTTTCAGAAATTTTCAAGCTATAGCAGATCCAATTTGGGTTTTTTAATTTTGTAACTTTTGCTATCTCATGATTTTTAGGTATATTACCAAGTTGGGTTTTTATCTGAGGTTGTTATATTACCGAATTCGTATTCACAGTGACCGAAATTTGTGTTTTTCCTGTTTATGCCTTGTCTACTGAGATTGTAACTCTGTAATTTTTCAGTCTACTGAGCACATGGATTATTAAATTACAGCTGCAACTGCCCTAAAATTAAAACGTGCAGTGCCTTTTAACCAAGTAGTCTCTTTTTACCATTGGCAAGAAGACTTAATTGTTTTTGCTACAGGATTTGATTTTTATCCATAGCTACTTGTTTGCTTTATTCCTTATTGTTTGAAGTGAATTTGGTCAGGAATCAGCAATGAAAATGTTAAGTAGATGTTAGTACTTGACAGGATCCTTCCCTCCTCACACATGAAGCCTGACAAAAATAATATACTTGAATAGTTACAATCTACTTTCGAGTATATTGTGTCTCTATATATGGAGCAGAAATGCAGAGAGAAATAAGATGTGCGGGAAAATTAAGAATCATCATACCAATGTGATCATAACCAACATTCTGGATGCGTAGTAGAATGATGTGGAGTTTATATGTTTACTATACTAAATTAAATTAGTATACTAAATTAAATTAATATACTAAATTGAAATAATATCCTCAATAGTTGTTGAGTCGTTCATTTATTTGGTAATAAGATAATTAATTTGATATTCATTTCAATGATTACTATACTAAATTTATTGTTATTTATCATTTATTCATTTAATTGTTCAATATAATGAGTATTGTTTGATGTCTGCCTGCTGATAGAAAATGTCATCAAATTCGTCTTCTGCTACTTCCGTATGGCCTCTATTAATATGTCGTTGTGGTTCGGGCCCTTGTATAGTCAAACTTTCAATGTCGGAAAAGAATCCGGGTAGACATTATTATTCTTGCCCAAGAACAGTGGTATGTATTTATTTATTATAATTCTTGTTCATTTGGTCATTTTACACAACTGAATAAATTTATTGTGTCTAAAAAAATGCAGCAATGCAGTAACTTCATCAGTTGGTGTGACGAATATGTCCGAGCATTGCATAATCAAGGGAGGTCACAAATGGAGACATCTGAGCGTTTAAATTTAATAACTCATCCAACGAATACTAACGAGTCCAACCAATTACAGAGGGTGCAAATTGATATGCGCCAATTGCAACTAATTGTGCGATTTCTCATAATTGTTAATGTTATGTATGCAGTATTATTGTTAATCTTATTAAATCGGCTGTAATTTTGATAAATGATACCAATCTGTTTAGTAAACTGACTTGTTACTTTGCACTGGTTGTGATGATTAATAATATTTTGTATTGTCATGTTGTATTTGTGAAAAATTATGTAATACTGTTCCTTTTACATTGATATATAAAGGTGCTATATCCTAAAATTCCTAACTAGTCATAATGTTCATAATAATATACAGAGTTGGCACCAAATGGTTTTATCAGAAGACTTGGTGGTTTTGTTACAAGATATTGGCCACCAAAATGGCAAAAACTATAACCATCAACACAAAATTGAGAAAATTTAAGCTTTTCAGTATTGAAGATAAACAGGATCTTGTCCTGTAATTAAAGAGGACTATTTGAAAGAAAACCTTGTGAATCTGAAGCAAAACTCACTGAATTACCTCAAAGACAGAGAGAGAGAGAAAGTGGATTTTTGGTAGGCAAATCTATCGGAATTTGATTCAAATGGGTGGGACAAAATGTTTCATTATAGTACACATTATCAAGCACATGATGGTAGTCTGCACTCCAACTAGTTTGGGATATAAGAGTTGTAAGTTTAGCACTAATTCAAAGAAATTGCTTCTACAAGAACATAGTTTGACACTCAGTAGACAAACATACCTCAGCATGGACAGTCACTAAGACATTTCAAATTACATCAAAAATGTTGACGTGTAATCGAAACTAAAAATAGATAGATCAGATCCCAAATAGGATGCGCCACAGATGGTAGCAACAGCCACAACAACACTTCAGCCACATCAATACTCAAACACATAGGATGGCAGCTGTTCCAAAAAGGTGAATCCAAATATCCAAACCAAAATGAAATCCAAACAACTTCCACATTGTACAAAAACAATCCACAAAGTTTCCAACAACACGTCCATGACAGAAATCAAAGTTTCAAACAACTCCCATAATCCACAAATACAAAATCCACTGCATAAGATAGTTAATACAAAGACCCATTTGAAACCAAATCAAGCATGCAGAAGTACTACAAGTACTAATTACAACACTATCTATCACTATGCAACAAAATAGTAGTAAGCAACATCCAAATTAGCAGTATCCATCAGCTCACATTCACATTTGTAACTACGTTGATAAACCTGAAATACAATACAAAAAAAAAAATATATGTATATTAGTTTGGGATATGTAACTCATAATATTGAATAAATGAAATAATGAAACCTTTGTTAATATGACTACCATCCTCTGAACTTGAAAATGTCGTGGCACCTTCACTGATGGGAGAATCTCTACATAATAGTCAAAATAACACTCATCATTTAAAGATTGAGAGATAGAAACAAATGTTTACGAGTACGTAAATATTAATTACCGATGTAAAAGCATTGGACAATTCCTTTTGTCATGTGCTTGTCCGACTTTGCCACAACCATGACAACGTCTAACATTTGACATTTTTGCCTTCCCTAATGCCCTTTCTTTCCCTCTTTTAAGTCTTTTGCCACATCCTTTTGCCCGCACTTTAGTTGGTTCATTGTAAATATGGTCGTTATTACAACTCATCTTTCCGGAGACAACACTTGCACCAATTCCACCTTGTGAACTTTTACCACTATCTACAACAACATTGATTGATTCGAGTGCATGAGCCAAAGCATCTTTATAAATATTAATTCCTTCTTGGGTTGTGAGGGCTTTATCAATAACATCCACAGAACATTGAATTAATTCACTCCGTTTGATAAGATATTCTTTGTCACTATTTATTATTATGCCACTTTCATTATCGACCACTATCCCGGAGTTTGCCTTTTTAGTCCACCTCTTCAAAATATATTGCTGTGGTAATTCGTCAAAATCATGCATTTTTTGCAAGTAACCAAGCACATGTCTACATGGTATCCCCATACTCTCAAACTTGTGGCAACTACATGAGGCAAAACCCAATTCTTTGTCATAAATAAGTTCTCTTACTCTAAGTGCGACAAATTTTTTTCGATGAACTTGAAACACGCATTTATTGTCACTCTCCTTGATTAACTCAAAACGATAATTCAAGCATTCCCATATCTCATCTTGAAATTTATAAAACATTTCCCGAGTATAAATATCAACCATTTGGAACAAAAAATCATGATTCATCTTCACTTTAGGCTTCTCAATCAAATCTTTGTGATCGGCTAACAACTCTTCTTGGCGTTGGCGTACTAACCCCCTACTAAATTGAATCATGAAATCAACTAAGGAATTGTTCTTAGAGACATATCTTTTGAAAAATGCGTGAGAACTTTCCGCTCGTTGACTACTTGACATATTGGCTGAGAAAACATGGTTACAGTAAGCAGGCACCCAATTTGAACGAATGTCATACATTGTTTGCAACCATTTGTTGTCATGTAACCCACTCCTCCCAACAAGCTCCGTCCATGTCAAATCAAACTCTTCTTTAGACTCCGAATTCCATATACAATCGACAAATTCATTATAGTGAGCATTATACTTCACCGAGTCTACCTTTTCAGAAAATTTTGTCAATATGTGCCAACTACAGTATCTATGAAAAGTATTCGGAAGGGTTTCTAAGATTGCTTTAGACATCGCGGGATCTTGATCAGTAATGATCATTTTAGGGGCATCACCTGGCATAGCCTCTAAAAATTGGTTGAATAGCCAAACAAACGAATCTGAGGTCTCATCACTTAAGAATGCACAAGCAAATATTATGGTTTGACCATGTTTGTTAACTCCCATCAGTGGTGCAAAAATTAGACCATAGCGATTTGTGTTGTATGTCGTATCAAAGACGACTACATCACCATAAAAACTAAATGCCCTTCTAGAGGTAGCATCAGCCCAAAAACAATATGTTATCCTCTGTTCACTATCAACCTTAATTTCATAAGTGAATGATGGATTCTTGCCCTTTTCTAATTTGAAAAACTCACTCAACATTTCTCCGTCATGCCCCTTCAACTCATTACGTCTATCCCGTTCATAATTATATAAATCTTTTTGTGTACACCCAATGTTTTCAAACCCCCCAGACTGTACTCCAAAAAAATTGAATTGTTGATGTGCAGGTATATTTATCATTGCAAGTTGTTGAGACAAGCACTTTTGAGTACTCGAGACCCTTCGGTGAGATCTCAATAAATGCTTCTTTGATGGAGTTGCCAAAGGGTGACTATGACTCTCAATAAATTAGGTGACTACATATGCCCCAGAATTTATTTTCAACACAGCTACCTTTGCTTTACAACTCTCTTTTATCGATCCCCGACGCCTTTTACTTTCAACATCCGCAATTGTTAATCCATTACCTTGTTTAAAACAAACATACTCTTTTCTTTTCACTTCATCACTTCCTTCAACTTTCTTAGTAGTCCAACTTCGAATACTAAATCCCGCCTCTTTAGCATATACATTGTAAAAATTCTTAACTTCATCTATTGTTTGGAATTCTTTTCCAACAATAGGTTTCAGATGGTCGGCTACTTGTGGATTATAAATCAAAAAATTTCTACCTTCATCACTTCCAACTTCTTCTATTAACTCAAAATTATTCCCTTCAACTCTCCTATTCTCTACATCCATTTCCCTATTGTCTAAATTATCACCACATTCATCAATACCCCGTACGTCATCCTGAAAATTATCATCCATCCCTACAGTTGAAAAAAAAAAAAAAAAGTTAGATATACTCCAATTCAAAATATATGAAAATAAATATTAGAATAAGGTGGATGAGAATGATTTAGAGACCAACAAATAATTACTATTGCAGAACTAATCTTGAATCGTCATCTTTAAGCACATTTTTTAATGGAGCAATTCCCAGACAATGCAAGTATCAAAACCAAAATAAAAAAAACTGAACACCACATGCGGGAATATAACAACCTCAGATAAAAACCCAATCTCAGTAGACTGAAAAATTACAGAGTTACAATCTCAGTAGACAAGGCATAAACAGGAAAAACACAAATTTCGGTCACTGTGAATACGAATTCGGTAATATAACAACCTCAGATAAAAACCCAACTTGGTAATATACCTAAAAATCATGAGATAGCAAAAGTTACAAAATTAAAAAACCCAAATTGGATCTGCTATAGCTTGAAAATTTCTGAAAATTTCCACCACTATGAGTTCCAGTACTTCCATACCGATACTAATTTCATGTAAAATTCTAACTGAAATGTAATTTAATAACATTAATTTATATGAGAATGACCTTAAAAAAAAAAAAATTAGAAGCAACCCAAACTCCCAAAGTAGCGAACCAAGGCTGCATCTTCTCTCTCTAGATCCTCTGCACTCTCAAACAATCCACAACGGTAAGCAAGGTGGCTGCAACCCAAACTCCCAAAGTAGCGAATTTTTTTTCAAGAAACTACATCCCTGATTTGAGTCTCATGCTTTGTACAGAAATTAACAAAAATTAAATACAGTACCTTCGTTCTTCCGTTCGAAATCGCCGGAGCCGTGTCGATTTGGCCGGATTTAGGGTCGAAATCGCCGGTTCTTCCCCTTCCGTTCCTCTTTGGTTCGTAGTGAGAGAGAGAGAGAGAGAAGATGACCCGGGTTTGTATAACAGAGAAGGAGCTGTATTCGGCTTTTTTTTTAATATGTACATGGCCCACATATTTGGACAAACAAGGCAAAGGCCATTCCGCGTATTCCCAAATTTTTTAAGTCCGTTCCGGGTTCGTTTATATCAGTCCGCATGAGAGCCTCACTGTATATATATATATATATATATATATATATATATATATATATATATATATATAATGTTGTTTATATTTAGTTTGTCAAAAATAAATTTTGTGTTTGCAACATGCATGTGGACCTATACTATAATAGTCAATTCCATTGTAACAATCATTAGCTAGCTAGGAAATCAAATTTCTAACATTTATCTCCCTTACCAACTTGTAAAATAACTTATGTTTAGCAAGTCCAATGTTGTCGTTCGTGAGGGTTAATGCTGTCTGCTTAATTGTACGAAGCTACGTACTTAATTAGGACAAATTTACATACATAATGTTTAAATATAAAATCAAATACTATATTTATTTTAATTATTAAAAAATTGGGAATGATACGAATTTTGATACCATATCCCACTTTTTAATAGTTAAGATAGATATTGTGTACTTATACTTATTCACTTAATTATGCTACTTTAAGAAATTATTAATGACACGTTATATAATAATTACACTCCTGCCTCTTAATACAATTTCACAAATTTTAAAATAATCTGTGCGTTTTATAATATAAGATGATTATTAATTTTTTGAACTCAACTTAAGATATTTTAAGTAACTTAAAATTGACAAAATTTTATTTATTTATTGTCTACAAGATTTATTATTTCATAACTTTTAATAATTTATCTCAATTTTGAGTTTGAAAATCTCTTAAATTAATTTTTAAAAGTCAACAATGATCTCATAATTTAGAACAGAAATAATACCTCTTATGCACTAATTAAAAAGATGCTTTCTTTTGTGGAAAACATTTCTCGTATAGATTAATTAGGGATTTGACTCCCTTCCATTACATCTTCCCTTTTAATCCCATTCAATACACTGTATTTGTATAATTCTAAATAGTATAATGGAAATTACACCGGTCAGTTAATTTATATTATTGAGTAGTATAATTGTTATAAAAATGAAAGTAATCCAATATTTTTTCACAATTTAATGAACATGTGAATTTTTCATCAAAATTGTAATAGTTAAAAATTATTTAATACTTTTAACGGTAAAATTATTTTTAATGATTCTAATTTTTGGTATAATTGATCTTAATATTATCAACTATTTATTAACATATTTTGATCATTACTAATAAAATTATTAAGATTAAATAATTAGTATATTGAATGAAATTATAAATAATGTGCAATAGAGGGGGGCCAAATCTATTAATTAACATTTTGATTATTAGAATTTTCTATATTTGAGGAATCATTACTTATATTTTTTATAAACATAAAAGATATATATATGTGTGGAGAATGATGAGCAAGTCAATATTGAGTTTAATGTATAATTTGCATGTTTATGGAATATACAGAACTAAGTTAACCTTGAACGAGGCCCGTGAGAAACCTCAGGGTAATACTATAAGAGGGATTTGTAATTATCTTCTGCTAATTTATTGAAGGATATTAGCTTTTGATCCCCCTTTATTGAGCTCCAAATGACCCCATGCCTTGCATTCATAAAAAATTAGACTAGTAACCCGTGCAAGTCACGGTTAATATTGATAATATAACTTAAAATTATAATATTTGTCATTTGATATTTTCATTTGACTATAAATAGTATAATATGAATAATAGTAATATATTGAATATGAAATTGAAGCGTTGGTTGTATGTATATTAAAATTATTGTATATAATTTTTTAATACATGCATATATACCATTGAAATAATACAATAAAAAATACAAAAAAATTGATATAATTATGAGCATTACATATATTGTATAAGTAGAAGTGATGAATTCGGAACTAACTTAAAATTAACTCGTTGACCAATCAAAATTACTTAGTTAAATTGAATAAAATCTCCATTTACCTTATTATATATAATAATAGATTCCTACGAACATGTACAGACAAAAATTTTAAATTTTATAACAAAATGTAAAGTTGGCAAGTTTCTGCTGGATGGTGTAAAATCACTAATTGCCAATATTCTCATAAGTCCAGATCAACCGTCTAAAATAGTATATATCTCATCAGATGTCCCAATAAGAAGATTATGCCATTTGGCAATTTTTTAGAATAATTTTAAATAATAAATAAAAAGGACCAAGTTAAAAGAAAAATGGAAAGTGCTATTTAAGTCGCACCTATTACTCAGTCAAACTCGTTCCTCTTTCCTATTTTCGTTTTTTGTCCTGCAGCGGAACAGTCAGTCGTATTGAAGATGCAAACAAAACGAAGGTAGCAGATATCTTCATTGTTATGATCTAATACTAATAGCCCAAGACCAACTGAACTGTTTTTCTGGTTTTTGTTTTGCTGGAAATTTAAAAAGAATTAATGAATTTAAAGTATTTGAATCCAATTAAAAATTAAGTGATGAATTTAGACAACTTTGCCATGGAATTCTGAATTATTCGGAATGTCGGTTTAATTGTTTTTTTTTTTTTTTATCATTTAATATTATTCTAAAAAATTATCACATGACATATAATCTACTTGTTGGGCTGGAAGAAAAGACACCATTTGAGACGGTTAATCCGAACTCGTATTCTCATGATATATAAAAATAAAAAAAGTATAATTATAGTTGTCAAATAAGTTTATTACGGCTACAGTCTACATCAGCCATATAGTTTTGATTAATAACACCATAAAACATCAAATTTATCGTAATTGGTAAGATGCCAAAATTTTCGAAAATGAAATCTTTATAATTTAGTTATTTTAATCCATTGTCGTAATTAACTAAATATGACAGCCACAATCAAATTATCTCTCTCTATATAAATTATATATATATATAGGAGAATAATCCACAACAAACATTAGTTATATCTACCATTGAAATAATAATTCAATGGCTTAAATGAATCTCACCCCGCTATCTAAGTTAATAAGTAGGATAAAAAAAATATCAACCAGACCTAAGTTAACGGGTAGGATAGGAGAACAAAATTAAAATTATCTCAATCTCCTACCTTAATTAACGGGTAGGATAAGAATAAAAAATATAAAAAAAAATTTAATCACCCGCTAACTAAGATGCCAGGTAAGGGAACAAAAAAAAACCATACAAGAGACATACACAAGGGATGAGAGAAAAAGGAAAAAAGGAAAAATTTCACCTACCGGCTAACTAAGATGCCGGGTGGGGGATCAAAAAAAAAAAGCATACAAAAGTACAAACAAAATTTGTATGTTTTTTTTTATCTCCCACCCGACATCTTAGTTAGCGGGTGGGTGATTAATTTTTTTTTTTCCACCTATCATCTTAGTTAGCGGGTGGGTGATTATCCTACCTGCTAACTAAGGTAGCGGAGTTGGGATAAAAAAAAAAAATTCTCCTATCCTACTCGTTAACTTAGGTAGCGCTGTAGCGGGGTGTAATTTCTTTAAGCCATTAGATCATTATTTTAACGGTTTCAAATGCATTTACTGGAATAATAGATATAACTAATGTTTGCTATGGATAATTTCCCATACAGGATATATATATATATATATATTACTATTATTTCCTTTCTACTTGGTATACTGTGAAGAAATGAAAATGTGATGTAAAGAGATCATCCATCGGACCACCAACTCCTTATACGGCGGCTTTTGCTCAACTAGCGCTTCGTTTTAAAATGTGTATCTTTAGCTTTTCATTCCCTCCAATTTAGTTATGATCAACGACAATTCTGGACCAAACTTAGAGCAGCATCCCAATACTAATACAAACATAATTTTATGTAATTGGTATTTGGGTCAGATATGCTAACGGGCTATTTCTTCTCTGATATGGCTTCCATAGTTTGTTTGTGTGAGAAATGATACATTATCATATTATTGTCAATTGCCGGAAGGAAATCAAAGATTTTCCCGGTAATATCAATAGTTAAGAATTTTTCAATTTATGGACGACTGCTTAGTTTATTGATATAATTTATTTCTATCAATATAGAGATTAGTGATACAAATTTATTTAATAATTAGTTAAAATTTATAAAAACAGGTCCAAAAATCAACAGCGCGATGGACACAGTAAGTCATCTCCTCCCCCTAAGTTAGAATAAACTATTATACTAAATTAAGACATTTTAAAAAAATTAGATTTGTCGGAGGTGTGGTGGTTGAGATATGTTCTTCTCGAAATTTATTTATTGAGCTTACAAGTTATATTTATAACATATTTAACTACGCGTATAATTGAGATTATAAATATAAAAAAATAAGTTTGGAGACCAGCAACTCTCGAGATGGTTGGGGTTTAGGGTGGGGAAAAAATGGGCTAAAAAGAACATATTGGGAAAAGTTCTGGTTATTGCATTGGCAAAAACTTACCATATACTTTCATGTTCTTTGTATAATTAAAAATTTAATATTTTACCTCTTATTTTAACGGTGAATGGACGAAAATAGAATGACGAGTACAAATTATTTTATTGCTTAAAATTTAAAATGTTTTTAAACGACAATAATTTTGAGTTGTAAATAGATTTTGCGTCAAGCTATATGGATATCCATGAAACTCTTATGCTATAGTGTTAATTTTATTTTTCTTGTTATGGGAGTAAATATCTTCACCTTGTTCCTTGTTTGAGCAGAGCCAGTGGGGCCTCGGTGAACAGAGCAAACTCCAGCTATCCGAGTTTCATTTGTTTTTTAAAATTTTATTTTTTCCCAAATCCTTCAATGCTCTGATCTCTCCTTACAAACTTAAATTGATGATTTCTAAATCACAACCCCTCGATTCGATATGGATGATGATGCATTTGAATTAAAATGAATATGTCTGCACCTTCTTCACCTTCTCTCACTTCCTCCTCATCCACCACCACTTCTTGGTTTTCCGGCATTGTTCGCGGCCGTTTCGATAAGTCCAATAGCGCCAAAATGCCCAACAATTCCGCCGCCCCCGTCGATGACAATCTTGGTCCGATTAATAAGAAGAAGCAGTTCCGTGGCGTAATGTTCAAGTACGGTTCCAAGTCAATTCAGGTATGCCAAAACATTAATTCATACTCTATTTCTTCTTATGTGAATTTAGAATTTGCAATTTAGTTATTGATTTGATTCAAATTTAGTAATTGATTTGATTATTATTATTATTATTATTATTATTATTATGGTATTGAAGGCCTTATCATTTTTGAGCTTGTGGGGTATTTGGATCCCATGTAGTTTCGTAATTGCAACAAGATGTTATTCTTTTTGGTAACTAGAGCTGGAATTATATGGACCCGTTTAAGATTGTCTGTGGCCTTATAAGATTGTTAGTGGAGTTATTTTGCTCTCTAAACTGTCCAATCTTTGGAATGGCTCAAGAACACTACTGTTTTAGCAGATATATTTAATTATCTCACATTGCTTTAGGATGGTGCAGGATTTTTTTTTCCTCCTTAAGTTGTACGAATTATCAATCCTCAATTTGTATTAGTTATTAAATATTTAACATCTTTTAGTTTCTTCTGTCATCACTCATCACAACAAAGAGTTAACTTATTCGTGGTGAAACCTTAACTTGATGATTATCATGGCTGATAAGAGTGGTTAGACTGCTTTTGGTAGAACTGCGGTTTTTTTAGTGCCATGAGCCTGTTAAAGAAGAACTAAGAGGAGGTAATTTTATTACTGTTCATTTTCATTGGTGTTTCCGTATTATACAATCAAGATAATTTCTTTTAATGTAGGAGCATCCCTTTAAAATGGTATCGATTTCCTATCCCATGTTTGCCGATTTTTAAGAGATGCATGGCACCACTATCTCAATCTTATCTATTACTTTTTTTTTCATTTTTATTTTTTAATTTCACAATGATCATGCCTTGAGAAGTCTTAAAGAGAAATAACCCATTAAGTTTCCTACTTGGGGAGTGTACACCCCCAAGGTGGAGGTGATTACTCATAAGAAAAACAATAAATGGAGTAAAAAAGAAATGTGACACTCCCTAAAACTTCAGAAGCTTTCCATGAAAGATAAAGAGATAAAGAGAGATCTTGACTTTACAAACCAATCAATTACTAGGCTTATGATTATGCAGATCCTTATTTTCCATGCAAATGTGTCTTCATAGTCTATTTTTTGATAAGTTGTTGGGTGTCATTGAAGTTGCCTTTACTGAGAATTGAGCCCCCATCCTGGCACAGTGATCACATTACTCTGAGCGGCTTACTACTAGTATACTTCCTTCATGTCTTCATAGTATATTTCTTACTTTTTTTCTGTTGCAGTATTTTTGTTTTTACGTCTCGCTATAGCTACTGTAATTATCCATTCTTATGTTGTAAATTTAAACTATTTCATATCCCATTGTCCAAACTTTCAATTTCAACTCTTCATGCAGGTTGCCTTTAAAACAGGTGATTATAAACAGCAGGTCATTTTTATTGGTGGACTGACAGATGGATTTTTGGCAACTGAGTATGTCAATATATTTGTTTTCTCGTAATTACCATCCTACTGGATGTATTAAACTGCTCTTCCCTTCATCTTGACTCCGTTACAGTCAATAAACATCTATTCAGTACACACGTGCTGCAAGAAATAGACGTGGGACTTTTACACTTTATTTATATATTTATTATCATTGATTTGAAAAATAAGTTAACTATAATGTGAATTCATCATCAAATCAGACTTTGTTCATGAGTTATATGCAAACAGTCCTGCAAGCAACAATATTCAAGTTTGTAATAGCTCTAATTGTCAAATTCAACAAATTCACAAGTTAAAAATAAGAATAAGATTAGTTTTTACCTTTGAAACTATAGTCGCTTATGTTTGGATGATATAATAGTGCTATTCAGTCATCCAAACAAAAGCTGACAATTTTTTTTCTTTATTTCTAATTAAATTCTTAATGTTAATACTCATTACCTAAGTTGTAAGTAGAAACTATAAAAAAAAATGGACTGGACTAGTAGTGTTGTAGTGAACTAGACTAGTGGAGTGGTTTGGAATTTGGATGTAATTAAGGAATGCGTCGGGCCACCTGTGGGGTAGGCCGAAATGGGCCGGGCCAAAAAGGCACGAGCTTTATTTGGCTTTAAAAATGTAAGCCCAAAGCCCACTTTTTTGTGAGTGGGCCGAGCCAGGCTGTGGTCTTTGGATGCTTTTGCCAGGTCTACTGGGATGTGCTGAGCTTTAGCATTACCTTACTAAATGGCAGTAGTTACATGTGAACTTACATGTCAAGCTTGATAGCCTGGCCTTTTGACGTTGCCTGAAGCAAAAACTTTGACCTGTGGAGGCACACGCTTTAGTAAAGAAGCAGCCATAAGAAATTACAAATTCATCATTGACACATTGAAGCAAAAGAAGCAATGATTTAGAGTTGATAAGCCCCTGTACATGCACAGAAAATAAGAAATTAATGTATCTATTTGGTAAGAGGGAAGGGTAGGATAGGTTAAGTGGGCATGGATTGATGGAGTTTCAATGATTTATTAGGGAGGATATGTAAAGGAAAGGAAGTGTGGAGGGAAGGGGTTTTTTCTTGGCTCAACCAGGTAAGAGTACTAAAGTGCAGGAAAGAGAACGAAGGTGGCTCCCTTTCCTTTTTATCGTTATTCACTGTAAAAATTTCAATTCTTGTAGTATGTGAGAGTATTGGGCCGAATTGAGAACACCCCAATTTATCATGTTCAAACAATTAACTAATGGAAAAAATGCTTCTTCTGGAAGATAAATTCTCACATGCAAGCACACATAAATATTGCTCTTACAGGAGTCTTTTCCATATAAACTCTGTTGATAAGAATTAGATTTAGTGCCAGGAACTTGAAAAACAAAATTGTTTTTTGCAGATACTTGGAACCTCTTGCAATTGCTCTTGACAAAGAGAAATGGTCATTTGTTCAGTTTCTGCTCTCATCTTCTTACAGTGGATATGGCATCTCAAGCTTGAAAGAAGTAAGTCAATATTCTCCTGTTCTAACTATGATTTTATTGATTCTCCGAGGGATTAAATGCTCTGTGCCCTGTTCTTTGTCCAAGTTAAATGTGCAAGTCTGAGTCCTCTTGCTAATGAGGCAAAATTGTGGTATTTAAATCTTTTTCCTCTTCTGTTAGTGTTATCTTATGTGTACTTGAAAATTTGAAGTAAGATGTGTCTTAGAAAGAGGAAAAAGGGGCAGACTGTTAAAGAATAACCATATGTTGGATTCAGATGCCCACAGGAGACTTTGAAGTTGGAGTTAGGTACCCCATCAGAAGCAAAGAGATTCCCCATTGCTTTTTTTATTTATTATCTATTTTAAAAGTAAAAAATAGGTAGCCATAGCCAGACCCTTCTTATGTTCTAAAATGCACTTTTATCTTCTTCTTTTTTTGATATTCTTATTTTTCCATCAAAACTTTGTGGATTCAAAGGAATATGCCATCATTCTATATGATGTGATGTAGTTGCTCATCATGTATTATTATCTGCTAGTGGTACCTGTTTGGCTCTTGTATGTTATAGTGTATCTGTGTGCTGAATCAACTTTTCATGTGCATGTATTGAAGGATGCCATGGAGCTTGATCAGTTGATCAGTTACTTTATAAATAAGGAAGATTCTGTGGGCGTGGTCCTGCTTGGACATAGTACTGGCTGTCAGGTAAATGAACTATTTTCATGAAGCATTTAATGTTTAATGCAAAACTTACCAACTGCTTTTACAAGAAAATAAATTCTTCTACTTTTTTACTGGTTATATCTAGGATATTGTACATTACATGCGGACCAATGCTGCATGCTCCAGAGCAGTCCGTTCAGCCATTCTGCAGGTAATTCACCTTTCTAAATTCATTGTTGCTAATTCGGTTTCTGCAGTGAGTTAACCTGGTTCCCTGAATTTGTCATGCTCTTAGACGTATTGGCTCCTTGATTTGTACTTTACGTATCATCTTCAATAGCGTTAAAAAACTCAAAATGCAGATTTCTTTACTTTTGTGATTGCAAATATCTTGCTAGAAGCAATAATTAACAGACGCTCAATTATCCATATTTTCCTCAATTTGTTGTTTAAAAGAAAAATAGTCTGTAATAAGTCTTGGTTTCGTTTGCATAACTTCTTGTGAAAACAAATCTTGGCCTTGCCCTTTCCTGCTTTACTTCATCTTGCGTTGGTAGTTAATACTCCTGCAAAAGTTCTGTTGTAAATGAGAATATTTTTTTAATACAATTTGGCATAATTGCTTTCTGGAATGTTGAAAATTTTAAACTGCATTCTGGAATGTTGAAAATTTTAAACTGCATTCTGGAATAACAAATTTTAATGGTTTAAAAAATATGATTTGCTCTATATTAGACTGAAATCTTGTAGAGGAACTCATAAATGTTAAAGACATTATTAAGTATTATTCTTTTCCCAGCGAGAAGATTTTTGCTTTGCCTATCAGAGAAACATTTGAAATTCTTGAAGTCCTTAAAGTTCTTTACCTTTGGTTTCTTGTAGTGACATTTATAATCTCATATATGGTTATGGAACAACCTTTGCGGCGCCTTTCTAAACCCTGGACGTTATGCTATATATTGCAGATCTAATTGTAATTTTGTGTGAATTTTTCAGGCTCCAGTTAGTGACCGGGAATTTAGAGCAACTCTCCCTAAAACTGCACTTATGATTGATTTGGCCTCTAAAATGATAAGTGAAGGTCGAGGGTCAGACTTAATGCCTAGGGAAGCAAATTCAGATTCCCCAATATCTGCCTACAGGTATGGTGGTGCAAACATTGTTTCGTCTGTAATCACCTGAAAGTTTTATTAAACATAAACAATTAAGAAACGAAGCAGTTACGAAAAGCAGATATGTTATAATGGGTATGACAGAAAGGGTTTGATTTAGACATTACTCATCTAGATTTTCTAATTTGATTGTGAAAGTACTTATCAAGGACCATTATACCTCTTTATGATACAATAATTGAAAGCTGATTCAGTATTATTTCAAGTCAATCACTCAATCACTCAATCTATGACTCCTAATATTGATGTGAAAACTGCTGGTGTCTGGCTATCATGTAAACAGTATGGGTATCTATACTGGCTCCAACACTTCCTATAGGCTTCCTGATGTATACTGAGTCAGCTTTCATCCGCACTTGAATCAATAGACATTTATCTTTCATTCACATTTTTTTTCTTTCTTGAAGGAGTTATCCTTAAAAATGTGGCAGACGAATGCCATTATCTTTTCTAAAACTTATTTGATTCTTTTTTATTTATTTTGTTTAGAAGTTTCTGCTATTTTCTTGCACAAGTCTAGCTGAAAAACCATTTACCTTGCAGATATCACTCTCTTTGTGCATACATGGGTGACGACGACCTGTTCAGTTCTGACCTTAGCGATGACCAGCTAAAACAGAGACTAGGACACATGTCTAACACACCATGCCAGGTTACTGACCTCATACTTCTTCATCTTCTTGACGGGCAATGCTAATTTGTCCCCACTAATTGGGTTTTCTGCAGGTTATCTTTTCTATGGCCGATGAATATGTTCCAGATTATGTAGACAAGAAAGCATTGGTTAACAGGCTAGTGCCAAAACTCTTCTATGTTACTTTTACATTTTATTATGGAGATATTGATGCTCAATCTTACTAGGTTTGTCAATCCAGAATCCACGCCTAACGCTTTATCTATGTGCCTGTGTTTTGAGTTTCATGTTCATCGGTTCGACTCATGCAGATTGTGTAGAGCAATGGGTGGTGCAGAGAAGGTTGAGATTGAATGGGGAAACCACTCTCTGTCCAACAGAGTTGAAGAAGCTGTTCAAGCAATAATGAACTTTGTCAAGAGAGAGGGGCCAAGTGGCTGGGACGACCCGTGGAGCTAATTTGGTTCCCCTAATCAATTTCTAAATTTCCTTCTGCTGATTGGTTCAGTTGGGTTATTTTTCGCCTCCAATTTTTTTGCTGTTTTATACACTTGTACGCTAGAGATCTGATTGTATGGCATAATTATATCATACTTGAAGTTATTATTTCCATTTGCGGTTTAAATATTACTACAAGTGATCATTTAAATTGGATAATATATATATATATATATATATATATATATATATATATATATATATATATCGTCTTTTTGGTTAAGTTATATCAATTTTTTTTTGGAAAGTGATATACATTTCGACAAATATAATGACTGACAAAGTCAAATTGCAACTAATGTGTAACTAGATCATTTGTCAGTCTCTAATTAATTTGTATCTATCATATATATATATATATATATTCACATACGTCAACATTTAATATCAATAGATATGTGTGTGTGTGTGTCATATGTAGCCTTTTGGGTGTAAATATGTGATGCACTCCCTAAATGTGAGAACCATCCTAAAGCCGAAAATCTATTTAGGATGAAATGGTGGTACGTTAGTCTTAAAGCAAAAAACACATGGTGGCCCTTGGATGTGACAAACAACAAAATTTCAAGGTTAGGTAAATGTTGTTGCATCAGTCTTTTTGCTTTGTACATTTTCTATTCTAATAAAAAAATGATAAAAGAAGATAGTAATGTCAATGTTGCGAGAACTATTACAACAAACATTTTAATTTTACTATTCACAATACAATAATAAATAACAACAAAAAGTCATTATTTACAATTAATTATTCTTCCCCTTTTTTCTACTTTGTTCAAACAAATTTTTAACACTTTATTCACTTGAGTATTGCTTTTTTGATAATAGCTATGGAAAATAGTCTTTCTTCGACGACTGCGAGTCTCACTTTTTTGTAATTTTTGACTTTGATAGAATTGAGTGTGAAGTCAGCAACTAATATATGGAGGTTTTTATAGTATTGGGGTGATCAATCACCACTTTCGGTCGTTATTTTTGGTCGTCCCATAATTTTTGATGGAAAATAATTTGAATGGACAGAGTCAAGTTGATTTTAAGTTAAATTGGGCCCAGCCCAAGAACCCTGTGACAAAAAGTCTAGAGCTCAAGATTGATCCTTGCTCCAGGGTTGACTGGATCAGACTTTTCCTAGCTTGGATGGGCTATTTTGCACCCTTTTATATTTCTTTTAACTTATATTATTACAATTTAATAATTCTAGATATAATTTTTAAATATCAATCTAACGGGCTTATGGAGACGCGGAAAGCGGATTAAGAGGGGGAACCGGCCCGTGTTGGTAAGGCTGTAATAAAATTAAGGGTCCTTTACATAAGTATAAACTTTTAGAAAATAATTACAAAAATAGTGCACTAACAAAAATAATTAAAAAAAAGTGCACTAACAAAAATAATTACAAAAAGAATGCAAAGGAGAGAGAAAGAAAAAACAGATGAGAGGGAAAAGAGGACACATGTCCCTTATTTCCCTTCCCCCCCCCCCTCGCCTCCCCCCCTCCCCCCCGCTCCCGCTGCCACCTCTTTCCCCCTTCCCCGCCTCCCTCCGTCCCCCCTCCCCCTCCCCCTCCAGCCTGCCTCCTCCTTTTCCCTTCCCGTCTCCCTCCTCCGTCCCCCCTCCTCTTCCCGCCTGCCTCTTCCCTCCTCCCTCCCCCCTCACCGCCTGTCTCTTCCCTCCTCCGTCCCCCCTCCCCTCCTCCGTCCCCCTTTCCCCGTCCCCGCCTCCCTCCCCCCGTCTCCTCCTTCCTCCGTACCTCTTCCCCGCCTACCTCCTCCCTCACCTCCCCCCGCCTCGACTATACAAAGGTAACCAACCCTGTAATATAAAGGTAACCAAACTTTAATACAGAAGGAAACAAACCTTTAATACAAAGGTAACCAATCCTTAGTACATAGGTAACCAATCTTTAATACACAGGTAACCAAACCCCCAATACAAAAGGTATCCAACCTTAAAACAAAGAAAACCAACCTTTAATACAAAGGTAACCAAACCTTAATACAACGGTAACCAATCTTTAATACAAAGATAACCAAACTTTAATATAAAGGTAATCAACCCTTAATACAAAAAAGTAACCAAACCTTAATACAGGTGTAACCAACCTTTAATACAACGGTAACTAAAAAGTAGGCGAAGGAGGCGGGGGGAGGGGGTGGCTACCATGAACAGATCTGGAGCCACCACGAGGGGAGGAGGAGGGGCGGGGATGGGGGGAGGAGGTTCGGGGGTGGGGAGAGGAAGGGGACGAGGGCGGGGATGAGGGCGGGGGGCGTCGGAGGGGCTAGGGTGGGGGTGGGGGGAGGAGGGGTGAGGGCAGGAGGAGGCGGGGGGAGAAGGGAGAAGGCGGGGGGAGGAGGTGCGGGCGTGGGGAGATGAAGGGTGGGGATGGGGGGAGGCGGGCGAAGGGGGTTGCGCGGGGGAAGGGCGGGGGAGGGGAGGAAGAGTGGCACAACTAACTATGGAGAAGAGAGAAGATGGAGGAGATAAAATGGAGGAGAGAGAAAAGAATAAAACTCATCTAATTTGGATTTTGAAATTTGAAACCAACTACCCATTAAATCACCTAACTAAATTAAAGAAATAAAAATGCACTAATTTATAAATTAAATATTGAAGATGTACTAATTTTATAAATATTTTATGTATGCACTTTTATTGTAATATTTAAAAAAAATGTAAGACCCCGAATTTTATGAAATATAAAATTTAATTTTTCTTCATATATATATATTTTTTCATGAAACAGTAAGTGGTTAAATTGACGAAATTGAAAGTTAAGGATGTTATGTGCAAATTTTATTTTGTCGGACAATATTCGTTTTGTCGGGGAATATTCGTTTTGTCGGGGAATATTCGGGTCGTACGACGGCGCCGAAATAACTAATTATTGGTGGACCCCACAACGGAATATTTGTCGGATATAGAAAACGACAGAAGCAACATTTTTAAATAAAAATAGTCAACGGTGTTAACTGTTAAAATATCGGTGATAAAAGAATAGTAGCATACGGTAATTTATGGTATTTTCTGTAGCATGCGGTACTCTACAGTAGCACACGGTATTGCACAGTGTCTCATATTATTGACACCGTAACTGTTATGCATCATTTCATTGATAATTATCACTACATAATATTTTATATTATCAATTCAATTATTCTTGCTACACAGTATTTTGCATTATTGTTGCTACACGACATGTTGCATTATTAAACCAATAATTGCCACAGTAACAAATGCATGGTAATTCATATTATTGATCTGATAATTGACACAGTAGTCATTGCATTATTTTGAATTATTGTTATCACTATGGTAGCATTATGTTAATTGTCGTATTACTAATTGGTACTTTTATTAGACAATATTATAATAAAAAGATATTTATTTTATTAAGAAAAAATAAAAATAAATAAATAAATATTATTATTTTTCAAAAGTTACTATTCACTCCCGGAATTTACTATTCATTCCCGGAAAAGTTACTATTCACTGACGGAAGTTACTGTTCATCTCGGGGAAGTCATTGTTCATCTGCCGACAAAAGTTACTGTTCATTACTGTTCACTTTTTGAAAATTTTAAAGTTACTGTGCAAAGTTACTGTGCAAGTATTGAAAAAATTTTAAAAACGTTTGCGCAGCCTTAGGCGCGGCGCAACCCCTCAATTTTCCTTCCCCGGCGTGCTACGCATAGTAACTTCATTTGCTATAAATAGACCCCTTCGCTGAATAAGAAAATCATATCTAAAATACATAAATTTTTCTATAAGAATTTTATGAGTTTTCTCTGAGAATAGTAAGCTATTTTGAGTGTTTGAAAGCCAAAAGGAGTGCATGAATTTTTCAAGTAAGTCTTTTATTAAAGAGTAGTAATTTTATAAATTCCTATTTTTCACGGTATTCACAAATCTTCCTTTAGAAGACTCTTCTTTGAGAAGATTCATTTTTAAAAGCTTTCTTTGGAAGATTTATTTTGGAATATTATTTTTAAAACTATTTTAAAGTTGGTATTTTATACGACAAAAATTATGTTAAATATATATAATTTTGATAGTTCATATTATACGAATTATCATACACCTTGAAATTTATATGTGGTAATTACTAATTTTATTATAAATATATAGGTTGATCAACCTCATTTAAATCAATATCCAGTCACGTGTTAAGGTAAGGAATATCATTTTTTTTACACTCTTAAATTTATTACGGTAAGGAATGTCATTTTTTCTTCTTCTTACTTGTAAGGAATATTATTCTTTTCACACTCTTAAATTTATTACGGTAAGGAATACTATTCATTTCAAACTCTTAAATTTACTGTGGTAAGGAATATCATCTTCTTTCATATTCTATTATTTAAACTTACCACGGTAAGGGATTATCATTCTTTGATTCTCGAAAATAATATCGTTTCTTTCTTGTGCCATTTATTTCTATGTATTAAATTGTGGAAATAACCTGACTACGCGGACTACCGCATGTTGGTGAATAACCTTTCGTATTCATTCCTCATTAATCTCTGAGAATAACCTTACGGCGCGGATTACCGCATGTTTGGTGAATAACTCTTCGTATTCAAATTGACGGAAATAACCTTACGGCGCGGATTACCGCCTGTTGGTGAATAACCTTTCGTATTCATTCCTCATTAATCTCTGAGAATAACCTTACGGTGCGGATTACCGCCTTTTTGGTGAATAACTCTTTGTATTCAAATTCTATTAAATTGTGGGAATAACTTATGGCACGGATTACCGTCTGTTGGTGAATAACCCTTTGTATTAATTTTCTTCACCCTTTTGTTAATCAAACCTGCTACGGTAAGGGATATTATTTTCTTTCATACTCCTAAATCGAAACTTATTATGGAATTATTGCTTCTATAATTCCTGAAAATATTATATGTTCCATAATAGTTGAACATCATTATTTCAACTGAACCTTCCTATTTTCTGAACCTTTCTATCGACCTGTAACCGTTATTCTGAACTGTGGATTTTGAATATTATTTTTAAATTTCGCTCCACGTCATGTTGACAATTTGGACATTATTTGAATCTGCACAAAATAAACTTCTGATACTTATTGTTTATCCTGTTCTTCTGTTCATCATTTGTATCACTGTTATTTGTATTAATCATCAAGAATCAAGCTGTTGTGAATATCTGTGGCCGGGAGCACAGATGTGATATAATTGTTGAACAGATTATAGGTTAAAGGCGATATACTAGGTTAAAGGCGATACATCTGTTCGGTGTCTTTTATGGCACGTGGTGAATGTTCTCTTTGGCCCGTAGTGCATAGATGAACTGTTGTTTGGTATGGTTATGAGCAAAGGCTGAATCTGGTATAATCATGACCGTTGGTGTTATATTGAATGTCTTTGGCCCGTAGTGCAAAGATGAACTGTTGATCTGCATGATTATGACCAGGAACTGTGAAGTTGTATTATCTTGACTAATGGTATTTCAGATGATAAAAGTTGATGATATTTTTACAAAAAAGAGAAGCGAGTGGACATTATAGTCTACATTATTCTTCTAATAAATTGCTCATTCCGCTGCTATTATTGATCTGAACATTGTTCAAGAATTTAACTGTAGTTTTTGATATAAACCTTGTAGTTTATTGTATTCTATCAAGAACTCAACTGTTGAAGGCTAATGATAATTTATTCGTCATTATCTTAGTCATGATATTTCTTACTGGGCTATTTGAGCTCACCTTTTTTTTTCGTTCCATTGTTTTTCAACAGGAGATGAAAACGTAACGGGGTCTAGCCGGGGGATGGAGTGAGAGTCCGAGGAATAGCTATCATTGTCTTCACGTGTTGTAAAATAGTGTGGCAATAATAGTGAAGACTTAGTTGTGTATTATTATACACTGTATTGTTGTACGTTGTGTTTTGTTGTAATAATTTTGTTGTAGTCTTTTGACAACTCAAGTTTGGGCTGTGTGGGCCCAGATTTGGGGGCGTCACAAAAAATGTATTGATAAATGTAAATCTCCCTAAAATTAAATGGTTGGAGCTCGATTTATACCCATTTAATTAAAATTAAAATTTGATTCGATATCGTACCGGACTCGATAATAAAATAAGACTTAATCAAATCTTATTGTATAGTCAATAAAATTTATGAACCAAATATGAGCAACTCAATATTCGACTAGAATCGATCTGTTTACACCCTTACGTGTTGGTGAATTTAAAATTGATACAAAAGAAAATAAATGGAATCAAATTCTCATGTTTATGAATTTCTTGACAGACAAAAAAATAAAATGAAAAAGCACCTTTTTGGTTCCTTAAATTTTATTTTCATAATTTAAAAAATTACTATGATAAAATTTTATATATTTTAATTATTATTTAATAAAAACATAACATAACAAACATTGTATCACACAGTTTATTTTCTTTACAAACAAACAAAATATAAGAAGTTTATCAAGTTTTCTCCTGTAAACTCACAAATAACGTAATAAAGAAGTGTAGTTATTTTTTCACTAGTCATTATACTTTTCATTATTATTTTTTCTTATTTACTGCATTTATTATTATTATTATTATTATTATTATTTTATCTTTCACTCGTGTGAAGTTGAATGCGTGTTGAAGCGAGCCGAGTTAAATGCTCGTGTTAAGTTACATTTTGAACACGGGATGCAGGTACAAATAAAAAAAAAACAAAAAAACAATATCTTCTTCTCTGCATAATTCTAATCCATTTCACAAAAAATTCTACAAACTTGTACACACAGAATATTGATTCCAGTCGTAAAGTTATAGCTAACATTTGGGCGTGAGAGCAAATCTGGCAAACTTAGAGGGATTGAGGCCTCGTTTGTCCTTAAAGCAAGCTACAACAGAGGATCAAGACGAGGTTGAGTGCAGACCTTGGCGTCGCAGGCTATCAATGACGTTCAATTGGTTCTCTTTTTTCAGAATTACCCTTCTCCTCCTCCTTATCGCCGCTATCACTACCGCCTTTGTCACTCTCCCCGTCGAAAAGGTTCAATTTATACATCTGGGTCTCATCTATTTCGTTCCTTTATCAGCTTTAGCTAATTTTTCATTGATTAATTTTACTGGGTTTGTGGGTTTTCTTTAATCAGAGTAGCTAGTTTGAATAATGGGTTTCAGATGATTTTGTAGGTGTTAGCACTATGGTGTTCCAATTGATAATTTGTTTTTAACTTGTTCATATAATCTTGTACTGGGTTATTTTTATTTATATATTTATTAATTTCATTGAATTTTTTATTGGGCTTATTTAATTGTTGTTGAAGTTGTCTTGGCTGTCTAAGTTTTCTAGTTTATAATCTTCCTAATCCTTGGGCTGTTTGTGTTTAGATTTTAACAAGATTAGTACTCTTAAGTAAATGGATATAAGAGTTCATAATTGTTTAGTGGTTGTATTTACTTTATTACTTGCTCTCCTCATCCGTGGAAAAGGTTCAATTTTGTCTTGTCGTTTACTAAGTAAAATTATTTTTTTCTTTGTTTGTTCGTTTATTTATTGCATGGATGTGGTAGTTGATGATATGGGAAAGCTAGTTTGTGATCGAGGACCAGTATCCTTTTCATTAGCTAGTTTGTAGAATCTTTCCTGGTTGAACTGTTAGTTCTTGTGGTTAGCTTTCATTGTTTCCTTGCTGCCTCTATGGGATAGGCAAAGTATGTTTTGATAAGTTGGTCAAACTACCAACTCGGTCGTATCTTCAATCTACAGACTCCTTAAGGGTTAATGTCTTTTAATTGAACTACATTGTGTGATTGATATTGGATTTCTGACTTGGATATTGAGACCATGTGGAGTCTAGGTCAACTGCTATAACAATGCAGGCAATATAGGTATATGTTTACTAAGGTTGTGTTTGATTGCATCTTAATACATCTTAACAGCCAATCTCTTAATGAATCTTAACGGCCCATATTTTTATATTAAGAGGTCCTCTGAATAGTTAAGATACAAATATGACTCTAAATCATTCAGATGACCTCTTAATACAAAATTATGGATTGTTAAAATGTATTAAGAGGTAAGTTGTTAAAATCCATTAAGATGCAATCAAACAACACCTAAGTGATTTTGTTTAAATTTATATGATATGCTTGGTCTTACATTCTTTAGGGATTATTGTTTTATAGATATTGAAGGACTTCCTGATATGGGTTGAGCAAGATCTTGGGCCTTGGGGTCCTCTAGTGCTGTAAGTAGAGCTTTGACATTATGCAACTTGTTATTTATTTAGCTGTATGTATGTTCCTATTTCTCCTTGAGTGTAGTTAATCAATCCTGTTTCTTTTGGGTTTTGGCTATCATTCAATATTTGTGGTCAGATGTGTAAAATATGTAGTTAGTTCTCCTCGAAGGAGCTTATTAAAAACAATTAGTTGCCAAATGTCTATGATATGATCTGAAAGAACTCTTTTATACTTTCTTATGTTGCGTTTGATGTAGGATAAGGTAGAAAGAAGGAATAAAATATCTATCCCTGCAAATAATCGGTAAAGAAACATGCACAAGCACAAAATTTTAATCTCAAATCAATTCATATTTTATAATCTGAAAAATAATGAGGTATTACAATACTTAAATAGAAAACTCAATACTTGGAGACTAAGTAAAAATCCTAATTTAAAAATGAAACAATCTCCTAACTAAAATCTAGTACTATAATAAAACTCTCCTAATTAAAATTAACTATTATAATTAAATCTTCTAGAATATCCTACTAAATAATTACATTAATAATCCAATATTTATTTCTAAATAACAATACAAAAATAATAATAAATTTCTTGTGTTTTTTCCATACCGCATTATTCTCATCGCCTTTGAAAAAAACTCGTACTCAAGTTTTGAAATATCGAAGAATAATAAACCATAGTCTGGGAGATGCCTTCTAACAAAACATGTGCATCCAACCGTTCAATGTCATGAGCACAATTTTCGAAAACAACAATGACATAATATAGAAATTTGAAGTACCTTGAGACTCTAACGTATCAATCGGAAAAAGAAAATCAACATGGTTAACCCCAACTTTATCTTCCTTGATGTTATCGTAATTGGGGTCAAACTTAATTTCAATTTCTTCGATGCAAATCATCTCTAAATCGACAATGTGTTCAACACACTTACCTTCTGCTTCATATTTCTCATATGCATCATTATGTGAGAGTACCTGCTCTTCGTTATACTCACCAAATTTATATTAGTTATTTGATATGATTAAGTGTTGTGAGACATTCATCAGTTGTCTTGTAAGAATTTGTTTTATGGGTTTCCTCTTGTGAACACGTCACGTTAGTTGCACAAAAACGATTAGGATGAATATTTCCTTGCGCTTGAACAAAATATGGACGATAGCATGTAGTTATGTACCCGTAATGTGCTTTTAAATTTGCAAGACTTGTTCAAGACAGTGTAAGCTCATCGCATAATTTTCAATACTCAATACTATATGGAAAACATGACCTTTTAAGTTGCTCGTATGTGACAAATGTTCGATACTCAAGTTGCTTTATCTTAGCCCAAAGAATGTTTGGATCATCAAACTTAGGAGACATTGTAAATATGTACCTTTTTTCCCGCTAACCGAAAATAAGTAACAAATAGAGACAAAGCTAAAAATTCTAAAAGTTCAGGGGCTTAAATGAAACTTTAAAAACTTTCGAGGCTAAATCGCAAGTTTTAGAAACTTTTGGGGTTGAATTAAAAGTTTTAGAAACTTTTGGGGCTAACTTGAATGTTTTAGAAACTTTTGGGGTTGAATTGAAAGTTTTAGAAACTTTGGGAGCTGAGTTGAAAATTTTAAAAACTTGGGGATACCAAACTGTAATTTGGCAGCAAATTTATTGTATCAACAACATCCTTGTAGTAGATTTTTTTTTTCATTTTAATTTTGTGACAAGTTTGAGACTACGTTGTTACTTCAGATATTAATATTGATTCTCTAGCGAATTTCGACAATTGATATAGGCTAAAAAATTAGGGTTGACAGTAATTGGTTGAAATTAAAAAATGTTAGGAATTTGGCTCTGATACCATTATGATGTAGGACAAGATGGAAAGAAGGAATAAAATATCTATCCTAGTAGAGAATCGGTAAAGAAACACGCACAAGTACAAAATTTTAATCTCAAATTAATTCATATTTCATAATCTGAAAAATAATAAGGTATTACAGTGCGTAAATAGAAAACTCAATACTTGAGGATTAAGTAAAAATCTTATTTTAAAAAGAAAACAATCCCTTTACTAAAATATATTATTATAATAAAACTCTCATAATTAAAATATACTACTATAATTAAATCTTCTAGAATATCCTACTAAATAATTACATTAATAATCTAATATTTATTCCTAAATAGCAATACAAAATTAATAATTAATTTTTTGAGTTTCTTCCGTACAACATCAACATTGCTTATATATGGGCTTTGTATGAGTAATCTATAATTCCATATAGTTCAAGTAGTGTAATTTGGCAGGTATAGAAGAAGGATGGATACTAAATGTATATCAAACAGGCATGAACGCATGCTTTCTAAGTTTCCTTTTTAAAATATAATATAATAATAACATTGCTATTTTGTTGTAGTTGTATTCTAAATCTTTGGTTGTCTATGAGTAGACTGCCATTTTATGTGACATGTATTGCCATTGCTTAATTAACTGTGCCGTGTATGCATAATCACTATGTAGGTGAGAGGTGGATTGACAATTTGAACTTCAATAGCACCTAGGGAACTTGTAACTAGTAAAGAATTTCCCATGATCTAGCTTGCATTTCTGGAAACAGGATAAATAAGAGCGCAAAATGGCACGGATTACGACTTATACGTTAGATCAACTTGTTTCCTATACTTTTTGTTCCTACTTTACATGTACTAGTCTTATATAATATTTGCAGAATTCATCAAAGTATGAACAAGAGACAATTTTTTTAATAAGTTAAAGAGAGATAAAATACACTTCATGCTGCTGGAAGCGCAAGTCAGCAATTTGAATTGACCCTTAGGAAACATTAAAATGGACTAATTCTTCCCCATCCATTTGCCCCCTCTCTTGTAGTCTCTTCTATTATACACTTCTGGTTTTGTTCCAGGGGAAAAAATGTATAAGCCATTAAAATGTGCTCTGGTACCAAGTATAAATCTGAATGTCCAACCTCTTATGCATTTTTCACTGGTTGGAACATTTTTACCTTTCTTTGGCTAAAAGTAGCAGACTATGGGTGCTACATTGCTTTACATCTATTTAACTTAGTTCAAAGAAATTATGATACTGATTCAGGCAGAATACCAATAAAAAATAAATAAATAAATAAAATAAAAACTGATTCATGCATAATTCATGCTTGTAGATATTTCATGAATTCTTAACAACCTAGTGAAGCATGTTAATATGTTAGACAAACATTTATTTGCAGAAAGAAACCAACTTTTATGTCCTTACTAGGGCACCAATTGATTATCATTAATGGGGTACATGCTTGTGGAATTTGCAGGGCTGTTGCATACATTCCTCTAACGATTTTAGCAGTTCCAGCGTCAGTACTTACTGTAAGAACTAATACATGTTCAATGCACGGATCAATCTTGTTGTTTCCATAACATCTATGCCGATTGTAACACTTTATTATTAATACTTGTCCAATAAAATCCTTGTCCTTGTCATACTTTTCAAAAAAATAAAAAATCCTTGATGTACAGAGATTTTAGGCCATCATTACTTTCGAAGATAAGGTTATGTCGTGCTCTCCATTTGAACCTATGTCTTTTCAGTGCTTAGATTCAAGCAGTTGTGCATGCCATAATCATCCGCCTCCCGCCCCCTGCCCCCACCCCGCCCCCCCGTGGTTGCGCTAACGAGTAGAAGATAGAAATTATTGGTCGATATATATAAGGAGAAAAGTGTGGACAAAGCTAGCAAAGTAGCTGGAGTTTAAATAATAATCAGAACTCCTGAAAGTCTTACACTGGAAGATTGTCCCAAAGAGAGAGAGAGAGAGAGAGATGGAGAAAAAAGAAAGAAAAAAAATTGAAGCTACTCAACCCGCAACACCCAGATTTTTGTGTACCAGAAAACTTATTAGTTGTCATTTCTGACTATCACCAGATATGTAAAGATCCTTCTTTTCCCATTGTCATGTGATTTATTATGAGAAGTCATATTTCTGGGAGTATATAAGGTGGTTCTAACCTTTTTTGAAATATTCGATACTGTTATAAAGACATAATGGCTGAGTGTTAAATTTTTTTAAGAAATTATGCAAATAAGATGGTTCTTTTCGGAAACTTGGCATATATTCTGTTTTCTTGTTTTCAACATACTTTATGTTATGTTATATAAAATTTTGTAACTTTATGGGACCCTTTTTTAGAAAAATCACACTTTAAGGGAACTCGCTTTTAACTTCTTTTTTCCTTATTTAGTAAAATATTAAATCCGTTACCTCTCTTCCAGCTGGGTGGCGGTTATCTCTTTGGCTTGCCTGTGGGTTTTGTTGCTGATTCTATTGGTGCTACTGTTGGTGCCACTGCTGCATTTCTTCTTGGTAGAACAGTAAGTGATTAAAACCACATTCTCTCCAGTAATATTCTTCATAGAGATTCATGATATATGCATGATACCCTTCACTTCCCTTCTCTGCTAAGCAGCTAGTATAGATAGTAGCTAGTGGAGTTTTCAAATAGCACATCTTTCCCCTAACTGGGTTCGATAAGGTTTAGTTGCAACACATTCTTTTCTCCTGGAACTATCTTTTGGGATCATAAATTTATTTCGAGTAATTTATCTTATAAACTGGTAATATAATCTCATTTGAAATTTCTTTTCAGATTGCGAGATCATTTGTCATTTCCAAGTTAAAGGATTATCCACAGTTCCGGGCAGTTGCAATTGCTATTCAGAAATCTGGATTTAAGGTTTGTGTGTGTGCGCGTGCACGCGAGAATACCTAATCTTCATAAACTCACTTCGATTTTATGTACCGGCACCGGCAGTCACTGTTACAAGTAGGCTCTTTTGCTACATATAGGGTAGTATATTTTTGGATCAACCTTGAGGAGAGTTGGTTACATGATCACTAGTTCGGTTATACCATTTGTTTGAGATAATTTTCACTGTAATAGATCTTTTGCTTATAAAGCTCCAGTTTGTATATCTTTTTGATTAATTTATCTCCATATGTTGACTGTTTTCATTTTGACAGATTGTCTTGCTTCTTCGGCTTGTTCCTTTACTTCCGTTTAACATGATGAATTACCTCTTGTCAGTGACGCCGGTTCCATTATGGCATTACATGCTGGCTTCATGGTTGGGAATGATGGTATCTACATCTTCTGGAACTACCATTTTATTAATGATTTTTGCCTGTAACTATTCTGATTTTTTTGTATTTGATTAATTCTGCACCACACTTTTCTATGTGAACCTTTTTCTTTTGTTTTGGGGGGTGGGGCGTGGATGGTTTATATATGCGAGGTAATGTGCGTAAGATCTATATGTTCATCCTCTAATTGTTTTCAATTAATCTGTTTTTATTCTTATAATAATGTTCTTACCGTTAACCTGGTACAGCCAATTACTCTTGTGCTGGTATATGTCGGAACAACTCTCAAGGATCTTTCTGATGTTACTCACGGATGGCATGATTTTTCAAAAACTCGTTGGGTAAGAGCCATGTGATTAATTTTCCTGTTTTAAACTCATTTTTGTTATATTTGAAGTTCTTTATGCTTCTGCGAGTGTGAGTTTTCCTGTGAGGATGTCTGTTTATAGTTTATACATAGATGAAAGGCCGATAGGGCATACTTGATGCATACATTTTTTGTTTACTTAATGCATGCACTTTAAAATAATGGGCTGGCTTATGAGTGCCTTTAACCCTACACAGCATTGTACAGTTACATTTTATGGTTCGAGCCGATGAAAATGGAGTGTCACCATCTTATGGTTTAGTGATGCTCATTTTGTTCTTTGTAAGTGATGACATTTGTTCCTTTGCTGTGGATGCAGGCACTTATTGTTTTGAGTCTTGTGGTCTCTGGTGAGTTTCAACTTATACACATTTATTCTTTTTCTTTTCTTTCTTTTTTTTCTCCTGAAAAGTAAAAAAAAAAAAAAGATTTCATTTTTTCTGTAATACATCAGTTTTCTGTAACTTTGTGTTAGCATTAGTTTTCAATCCTTGAATTAAGCTTTCATTTAAGGAAATAATGTATCTGAAACACAAAAAGGTTGGAGCATGCAATATAACCCTGCTGCATAGTGAACAAACAAAAGGACGGGTGATATTATGACATACCTAAATTTTCTTCGACTCCTCAATATGTGTAGAACACCGCAAGTTTTATGCCTCCATTACCTTTCAGTATTATTGTAGCAGTTTTCTCTACAGCAGCAGCTTATGTGAAAATCGACTCAAGTGATTACACTCATGTTGGGTGCGAAGTGTTAGTTTAATGCTTTCAGAGTTTGTGTGTCTTCGCATTAACACTATTTTGGTCCTCCGTCCTTAGCACACAACATAACTGCTGAATAATATGGCTTATATGACACTATAACTTACCCATAATTTTAGTGAACTTATAAACATGGTATTTGTTGACCATAACATTGACAGTAACTGATGTACTCTTACTCTTCAATCTTTCTTGTTTTTGCATGATTGCCTTTTTTAATATTTACAAACTCACTGTAATTATCCCTGGCTTTATTTGCAGTGGTCCTAATGATTTGTGTTACAAAAGTTGCAAAGTCTGCTTTGGATAAAGCATTGGCTGAGAACGAGGACATGGATGATATTGTAGCCTCACCCCAGTTACCCATCATATCTGATCTTCCCGTGGATCTTCAGCAGCCGCTAATAGTCAAGATAGATCCCTCTCAGGACAATCATGAAAAGTGAAATCGATACTCTTCAATTCTTCAACTAATTTTCTTAGAGGATATATATGTACATGTACCTTTCATTGTTGGCATCTGTGTAGTGATGCTTCTTGTTCATCTGTACAGTCGCGTTAATCATCATATGTAGTTTTGGACAGAAACCTCTTTACTGAAATGTGTTTTAAGCGTATGTTTTGATGACAATGAGTCCATAATATCATTAATGGAAACTTTTCTCTGGTTGTATTCCTGTTCCATGCAGCGGCCCCCCCCCCCCCCCCCCCCCCCCCCAAAACCTATTTTCAATTTGCTGTAGCCAGAAATTTACCCATTATAATACGGCCTTTTATTGCCCTTTATTAAGTACAGTTTTGTGCTGTCTAGAGTTGTCTTTCTTCTGCATTGCAGGTGAAACTACAACCCACCAGGCCACCATGAACGGTCGCGATTTGTTCTGTCGTCTCCTTCTTGATGGATTCAACAAGCTTATGGATAACTGTTCATGATTTATCAGCAAAAAAAAATTGCCACAAAAAAGTTGATGGTAGGCCAGAGTTATGTTTTGGCAGGGAATTAGGAGGGAAGTGTTTTTTCAAGACTTGAAATAAAAGTTGGTGGAAAAGCATGAAATACAATGATGAAATGTGTAACAACATCATAAGAGACCTCATTATGAATTATGAAGTTTTTCAAGGTTTGTGGGTGTTTTTAGTTTTTTCTTTCATCCCTTCTGAACTAACACAAAAAAGTGGGTTGCTGCCTGTTGTTGATTTTCTACGCACAATCTTAGCTATATCCCATTGTCTTCTTGTGTTGAATGTGGAAGTGCATGGGACCCGACCATTTACTTGGTGAAAGAGTCGAGGCTTAGTGCTCCTCTAGAGAGATTATTCTTGTTATCTTTTTGTAAGAGCTGGAATACATAATTCTGATATCTTTTTAATTTCTTTTATTTCATTATGGCTAGTTTTAATTTTTCAAAAAACAAGCATATGTACTTGAATGCTTCTAAATCCTAAGCTGAAGTATGTTAAGGGTCTAGAAAATATCTTGCTAACACTAATATCCTTAGTTATTGTTACGTGTTTGTCTTCTTCATCTTAAGATTGAAAAGAAAAGAAAAATCATGTACTGAAAGAGATGAACACATTATAATAAATGTTATCATTTACAACGAATATTTACTCCCCAGTAACAAAATACCTTTACTTGCTACTCATGCGAATTATTCCCCTTCCCCGTACTTTTTACTCTAATATTCAAATTTTACTCGTGAGAATTAGTCCCTTTCATCGTACCATTCACCTTCACCTGTACTTTTTACTTCAATATTCAAATTTTACGTGTATTCCCTTTCATAGTATTTTTCACTCCAATCTTCAAATTTTTCTTTATATTTATAACTATATACACTGTAGCTTTGCATATAAGATCAGAAAGCAGGTGCACGATCAATGGTGGCCTCCTATATGACCCACAACCTAATGATCACAATCTCATCAGCAAGCATAGAATATAAGGCAGACTCCTTAAGTTATGGTGTTTATGTTTCCCCAAAAAAGTTGATTGAATGATCTTTTATGGCACAAAAGGATGCTAGTTTCAAAGTTTAATATAATGACCAGAAATTTTGAGTCTTCATCCTGGACAGAAGAAATGCCAAGATTCAGCCTTTTATCGCTTGTTAGGTGCTTCAATGGATGTCGAGATCAAACTCAGGTCATGGGGCTTGGCACAAGGATTTGGAACCTTAGCGACAAGCCGGTGGAGCTTCAGGTTAGGGTCGGTTCAATGTTGAAGAAGGCTCACACTTTGAAGCCAGGTTCATCGAAGAGGCTGAAATGTAAGAGCATTTACAAGGCTTATATGCCTAGTGTTGGTAGTGGTAGTGGTGCTAGAGGTGGTGGAGGAATAATAAAGAGCTTCTTGTATTATTATGATGAGACTTGCCACCCTTATATTTGGATACACGACACTGGGGCTGATTTCTTTAGGATGGTGAAGCAACAATATATTAGTCTTGAGGATTTAAGGGATTGCTCCGAGATCACAATTTTCAGGGATCATCAGAAAGGTTGCATTTCGATTCGCAAGAAACCGAGGCCAGAATTTTGTTGATTTTTATGTGTTTTTTTTAACCTTCTGTTGAATTTAAGTTGATGCAAGTGTGGGATCTGGAATGGAGTTGTGATATCTTTGTAACATTGTATTTTCTAGTTTTTCTGTTTCTTTCAGTTTTATCCTTTTCTTTTTGTGGGATTGTGTGTTATAATAGCATACACCAATATGTACTAAGCTGATTGTGAAAGGATGGAATATAGTACAACTTTTGGATGCAAGTTTGATTCTCTGCGGAGTTCTATTATCTAATGAAGGGAGTGGTCAATGAAAAGATTCATATTAGACCTTTTCAATTTGTTGGAAATTTTGATTTACTCTTTTCTGATGAAGTGCAAAATTTCACCATTTATATGAATTCATGTAATGAGCTCATATGAAATTAAAAATAAAAAAATAAAACAAAAAGATCTATTTGGACTTTAGAGAAATGTAATACCTAGTTTTTCATTATATTAGAATCAATTTGCCACCTTAGCTATAAGAGATCAGAGTTCCTTGGTCCTTCCATAGACTGGAATTCATAAGAAATTGACTTTAGGAAGAGGCACAGATGATAAATGCAGTCTAGTTTTATAAACTAATCTCCACTGTAGAACAAAACTCAGTTCAATTTTAACCTTATAATGAAAGCACAAATGTTAAAAAGTAAAATGCAAATATCACCTCCCTAAATTAATTGTAAAATAGTACTAAAATAACTAGAAGTTTGAACTCATTCTATGATCAACTTGTTTTTGTAATTGTATTTGAACCCTGTGTTATAACATAAAATTCTTAATCTTAAAAAATTAAAAGAAAAAAAAAAGGGGGCATGATTGAATTCCGTCCAACTTTCTTCCACGTCCATTTTCTCATACAAACCAAACTTAGCAAGTTGGCATCAAGCTTGCTTTTTTCCTTTTCATTTCCCCTCTGCTAAGTTTTCTTTAATCATGCCTTAAAAAAAGAACTTTGATTATAATCAAGAAGGGACCCGTCCAATATGATTTTCTTGTAATTTTGCACAAATCAATACCTTTAATTTTCAACTCATTACTGCAATCCAATTACAACACCTAAACGCTACCAGTAGACCAAAATTCTTTCTTTCCCCCTCACTTCATCTTCCTCTCTCCACAAACACCTCAAAATTTGATCTTTCTCAATTCCCATTACTTTCTCTCTCCAAAACAAATCATGGGTATATCATGGAGTAGCAACAACAGAAGAAGAAATAATTACTATCAAAACCCTCACCCACCTTCTCAATTCTTCTCTTCTCCTCCATATTCTTACCCCCCTGATCCTCCTTATACTGCGCCCCCTCCATACCCTTATCCACCGCCTCCTCCACCGGTTAACCCCATGTACTCATCTTACTACTATTCTGGTGGGTACAATGCTTGTAATTACCATAATCCAGTAATGGGTCGGTCCAATTTTGGTCCTTACTACTATGCTTATCAAAACAACGGGTGGACCGGAATTCAACCGCCTGTGGCGGCGGCGGCGCCACCTCCGGCATACGTTGAGCACCAGGAGGCCAAAAGGGTAAAAAATGATGTCAATGTACATAAAGACACATTAAGGCTTGAGATAGATGAGGCCTACCCGGGTCAGCATTTGGTTTCTTTTGTTTTTGATGCATTATTTGATGGGAGGTAAGGATTTTCTATGCATTTTCTTTGCGTTTTTTTAGTATATATTGTGTTGAGTATGTCTTTTGGTTTTATGCTTTTGATTGTAGCATTAGTTGCTTGTGAGTCGGATTATGTAATGGTTATTTGCATCAGGAACTTTTAGATTAGATGCTTGTAAATGAGTAAGTACTGTATTGAGTGAATTCAAAAACAGGATTAAAAGCATATATAGATTGAATGCAAGGTCTATAATAGAGTTGGAATCTTTTATTTTCCAAAATCTCGCCAGTCATGTGTTTAAATGATCTTTGTACAGAAAAAATGACTAATGTCTAAAGTATAAAAAATAACTTTGCATCAACCATTTATAGCGTCTGTCCAGGAGGTTTACTGTTGAAGTGTTATTTTCCTTAATTGTTGATGTTGCTATTGCTGTTTTTGTGAGCGTGTGCATGTTGGGTTAGTGCAGGGGAGGAGAGGTTGAATTGGTGATGTTAGATTGGTGGTGAGCATACTAACTTAGAAATTAGATCCTGATGGTTTTTCTATTGAGGCTTCGTTTGGTAGCTCTTCTTAGTGAGAGGGAGGCATGGTATTTGGTGACTGATTACAAAATGTTTATGTAGACAACTTCAAAAGGTTGGGCCTTCCCAGAGATGACTTCTTTCTAGTCTATCAAAGTTTTATTGTTTTCAAGATATGCTTGTGCTTGATATGGCTCAGGGCACGATGAGTTTGGTTCCCACAGTGCATTGTCACGGAAAGTGGGTTGGAAAAAGTTCCAAATTAGATTAATGTTTTTATGAGGCCGTTGTAAAAAATTGTCAGGTACTTAGGTGCTAACAAGTGCAATCACATATTGGGATAAGGTTACTGATTTTATTTCCCCATTCGTAGAGACCTGGTGTTGACGATCATACATCTCTTACTATTCATTGAGTTTTATTACTAATAGTATCCTTGAAAACAATTGTTGTCTTGCAAAGAGGAAAGGTAAAGAAGTAATTTAATTCATAATGTCTAACCAATAAGAAATCACTTTATTATCTCCCTTGTATCTGCGCATCAATGTCTCAAACTTCTTGCCTTCTCCTAAAACCCATGAACATGGTGCCTTCTTCTAGCTTCCATGTTATCTCCTACAAAGATTGTTGTCTTACTCTTCCTTGAAAAAGATATTTCCAAATTACTAATGTGATTTAAATAATGCGCGAAAATGTGAACAAGTGAAGCAATGGACAAGTTGAGAACAAAATGGGTATCCATACAACTCAAGTGATCATTTAGCCTCAGGTTGTTCTTATAATTTATACGTCCGAACTCCAACCTTTTCGTTTTCAATTTTGAGCTTTGAATACATCATAGCAACAATGATATCTTCTGGTTAAATATGTTCTCTTCAATATATCTGCATATATCTTTGGTAATTGGTTATGTTGTAAATATTCTATGCGTTGTCTTGCATGTCTCACATCTAATACTTTCACTTATGTTGATCAATCATAATTGTAAAAAGACTACTACCTATCTCTACCTACCTTATACCTTATATCTTATTTCCTTTCTGGGAGGTTTAATGTTTTCGCTAAACATATGGAAATTACTTTCCTGTCTCCATCCCTGTGCTTTTTGCATGGTTTTTCTCTATTTTAGTCTTGTCTTTCGTCACCTTGACATGAAAGTTAAAATTCCTAAAATAAGTTACGAAGCATTGTATTAGGAGCTAAAGGGTCCCCTCCAATGGCTTTACCTCTTTCTCATTCACCTATGGGGCAGTCCTTTTATGTCATGAATTAAACATTATTTGTTACCATGAGTTCTAAGGCCCTTTTCTTATCAATCCCCTTACCATAACTCTCTCTCTCCTAAGTGAGCTTGTTTAAAATTTAAATACTCTTGTTGAGAAACTTGAGGTTTGATATAGAATGGACAATTTGATGAAGATATGCTCTCTTATGGAGGTTCAAGGAGTTGCTTTTGGGTGTTTGAGTTTTGCACTTTTGCTGTGTTGCATAGTCTAGTTTCTTTTTCCAATAATTTCTTATTTGATTCTTTTGCAAGATTTGTCCCATGCAATTGGTTTATTTATGTAAAGATGGTAGTCTTGTAGGCAAAATCATGAAATAATTACAAATTGACTTATGAAGTTATATGTGTGCTATTTTCTTGTACTTGGCCAATTTTTTCTTCTCCTCAAAATCTTTATACTCGAGCATCCTCAAAATCTTTATACTCGAGCATCTTGTCCACCACATACTCTTATTGCTCTCTAATTCTCAACCTCCTAATGTAGAGAAGTTCCTGTTAAAAAACTTTAATAGTATATCCATCCATTATTATTAGAGAATGAGAATGAGATACTCAATTCCACATGGTGGGAAGTTTTATCACTGCCATTCGCTCTTTGTAGTGATCTGACCAGTTTCAATCCTTAATTATTGCTTCATTTCTTGTCGAGATGGGATAAAGGAAGAGTACTAGTGAAACAGACAGAAGATAACAGAAATACCTAGAATTAGTATAACTGAAAAGAGAAGCACTTACACCTTCTTAGAAACTCGTAGGGTAGGTCTTCAATCCAATCCTCCGTATAATGTGATCAATAAATGACAATGGGTCACTGGATTCATCTTCCATTCAATGGAAAGAGAGTACCAAAAGCTATATACTCTGAATAATTTGAACAAACAAAAACTTTTAATCCTCTACACTGAAAACAAGAGAAAGAAGAAAGAAGTAATAGATTGGGTTTGTTAGGCTTAGTTGGTCTACAATCACACTTATCTACTAATATGTGTGTATGTGTATATTAGTCAAGTTATTCTTGTTGAGTCTAAATACTTTATTTTATTTTGCACACTGTTTAGAGATGTTACCTAAATCGTGATTCGATTCAGTATGTGGAACAAAATTGGGAACGAAAAATTTCACTTTTTGTGGTACAAAGTACGGTACGGGTAGGTTTCTTCGAATCGCTTAGTTGGTACGAAATACGTTTACTCAAAATATGGCACATTGCAAATAGTTTTCTGAAAAGATATAGTTAAAATTAGTTAAATTGTTTTTGAGCATAGTGTTATAGAAAGAGCATTTTTAATGAGATTACGTCATGTCATCGCTTACTTGACACCCACAAGACACTCATTTTGCTACATTAGTTTGCATTTCCTAGAATCTTCTTTTATGCATTAAGGTTTTTAATAGTGTTTTAGATTTTCTCATGTGATTATTATATTTTGTAAATATTATTGATATTTTAGTGGATGATTCTTGATAGTCGATCCTAGCTTTCGATTATATTTGATTTTAGTCATTGCTTGTATTGCCCAAGGGCAATATAAGAGGATGCTTCTAATTTAAAAATCACCAAGTAAAATTGTAATCATTCTTACATAATAGAAATTTAAATATATAGAGATTTTTTTTTAGATCGTCACATTTACTGTACCAGAACGAAAGTGTAGCATGTTTTGGAACATTTGTACCAAAATGCAATTCCCTGCCTATTTTGCATTTTTTTTGTAACCAGGGCATATTTAGCATAGAGCATAGCAATTGCCATAATTGGATTTTGAAAAAAATCCTTGATGTAATATATATTAGCATTGATTATGTGTGTATAGAGTTTCCTTAATTAGAGATACGATTTTACTAATATTTTTCCCTGTAATTAGATGCTTAATCCTAGTATCAAATCCCTTAATACAAGGCTGAATGTCTTCTATTAATTTTCATGTAATTAGTTGCTTAATTCTAGGAACAATTATCAGACATTAGAATTATTTTCCTTTCCATAATAAGTGTATTCTATGAATCGCTATATTAAATGAAAGCCTTTCACAATGATTGTTGTGATATTCCTTTTCTTCATTGTAGGCTTCTAATGTCTTCAATCGATACTAAATAAGTGCAATAAGTTGCAGATGAAGAATAAAACGAAAAATATTGAAATTAAACAGAGCTTTTCTTCATGTTCTTAAGCTTTTTTGTTTCTTGCTGTTTTCTAGACAGTTGAGTGGTAGTGTAGTACTAATTGAAGGGAATTTAAACTTTCCAATATATATCATTTATGTGAGAAAGAGTTTGATATATATCAGAAGAGTTGGAGAGCTAATTCAAGGAGTCTAACATAGGACAATTGCTTATCAGTTGTTATCAGGTTAAGGTTCCTTTAGCAGATAAAAATAGTTATCACGTTAAGGAGATCATCTATTGGAGTTGTTGTTGTTTTTTTTAAAGTTGTTTGTATCAAGTGGTTCAAACTTTTACCATAATTTTGTGATAACTAATTTTACTACATTTGTCATAACTGAATCAAATTCTTGGATCTTCCCCTGTTTGTAAGCGGTGAGGACATAGAGCTTTATTTTGAGGATTAAATTTGTTTGAAGTTTTGGTGAATTTTTTTTGAGAAATTGAATTAACAAGTCTGGAAAAATTAAAAAATTAAGAGATTTAGTGTTGTAATTATAGGAAAATGTAGGTTTTGTTTTAGGGTTTAGCTCTTATATCAACAATTAGTTGCTTTTTGCGCTTTAAATGATGTAATTGAGAAAGTACTATTGATTTCGACATGATTTGATTTTAAAAATAAGTGATCAGAATATAAAAGTGAAGAATAAGAGAAGAAAATAAATGAAAAAAACCTTCTCAATAAAAAAATTAGTGGAGCCTAACAAACTCTACGGAGAATTCATTTGGAAATTTCATTCTTCTAAGCGTCAATACAAAGCTTGCTTATATAGAAGCAGATAAGCCTTCAAAAATCAAACTTTCATTCTACAGATTCAAGATTATTTTTTGAATCTTTGGGTTCCACAGTTTCCTTGAAGCTATCCTTTCGACCATCATTATAAGAAATAATGGGGATTTAGATTTTAGTGTTTCTAGTTTGCATTGATTTACTATAATGTCATTTTTCTGAACTAGCTTGTCTGATGAGTCAGTTGGGCTCAGATTATTTGGGTAGACCTGACTTGTTTAATTAAACTGATCATATAAGGTTCAGTTGATGGACGCCTATTTTCGAACACGATTAGCACTTATAATATATAAGGTTAGGTTTGGGTTTTGCTTATAAGTCATGTCAAAACAAATGCAACTCATAATTAAGAGGTATTGGGGAGCCAGACAAGAACATGACTAATGTTTTTACTATTACAAAAAGAATGTTCAGCCTATGTGACAGTATTTGTTATTGTTGGCTTCTAAATGAAACTATTTTTTTAATGAGATAAATTCTTAATACCAGCAACCGAATAGACAAAGCAATTATGTGGTTATACTTATCAGTCATGTCAGACCTTTGCAAGGAATGTCGATCCTACTTTCTGTGGAGAGAAACCACTTCTCTTCATGTCATTTGTAATCCCATCTGTTTTTCCTTGGACCCAGCTCCATGTCTGTAGACTTGTCATTATGTAAAGCACATGTAAGAATATATTCAGACAGGGCACCTATCTAAAATCAGGTTTTCCTTTATTTTTCTTATATTACTTTTACTCCTTCTGGTATTGTGGGATAGGATTGAATCAATATTTGCAAGAAACTTAGCCAGTTTGAGCTATATTTTATTAATTGACATAAAATTTGTTAACCTATCTAAGAAGCTTTAAAGTCAATATTCCATAAAAGAAGAAAGTTAATTGTTTTGATAGGGCTGCCTGATTTGGTCTAGGCCAGATCATTGTTTTTGTAACTGACATGGCACTTGGTTCTCAAGAAGTAATACTACACGAAAATCTGAGTTTTGTATTTTGAATTTGACATCTTCTTGGTCCCGGTATTTATCTTGATTCTTGAGGAAATTTTTTGCCATCAGAGTAAGGAACAGATTCGTTGCAGAAGCATCGACTGTCAATATAAATGCATGTTGAAAGTTGAGTCTTGATTTGCTTAGTTGTTAATCTTTAATGAATTATTTCTTTTATATTGAGATAGTATGGAAGACATCCGTTTTCTCTTTTATTTTATTGATTCTTTGTTTCTTTTTATCTTGGTATACAGCATCACTATATTCTACTTTGCGAAGGAGGAACGTAGTTGTAAGGTAATTCCAGTATTTCCTGAATCCTATATGCCAGTAAAAATCCCTTTTCACAAAGGACTTGGCCAGAAATTTCGTCAGCCTTCAGGAACAGGCATCGATTTGGGCTTCTTTAACTTAGATGATCTTTCAAAACCATCCGGAGAAGATGTGTTTCCTCTTGTAATTTCTGCTGAAACATGCTTGCCTTCTCTTCCCATGGATGGATATCTTAGTTATCCTTCCCCAAATGCATCCCCACACATGCAGATTACTCAAGCTGTGCTGGAGAAGAAAAATGGGGACCCTATCAAAGTGAGAGTTATCAAGCAGATATTATGGATTGATGATGTTCGCTATGAGCTTCGTGAGATTTATGGAATTGGAAACTCTGCAGAAGCCTTTAGTGACAATGACTCTGGGAAAGAGTGCGTTATTTGCATGACCGAACCTAAGGATACCGCTGTGCTTCCATGCCGACATATGGTGAGAGACTGTCCAAAATACTTCCTAACTATCTTGAGTTTGTCCTTAATGTCAAGAGGTAACTGGAAACTATAAGCATGTGCATACTGCAGACAAACAAACAATATATTGCATACAAAGGGATAGGTAGTTCTTGGAGTTTAAGTAACTAGAGTAATGATAAAATGGGTGCAAAGTAAGTTATCCGAGCTTGTGTTGTTTGGGTAAGTCAATGGACCAATAGATGGTTCCAAATGAATGAAATCCAGACATAGCTTTGAGTTGGCAAGAGTTTGGGCTTGCAGTCATTGATCAGTTCACTTGGGATATCCACCAATTTTCTGTTATTCATTTGGTATACAATTTCCACAAATTATTGCAGAATTGCCATACATAATCTTTGGAGAGTAGGAAATAGTGACTTTTGGACAAATAGTTTTCTTACTTGTTTCCCCTTTAGATTTAATATGCAAGTTCTTATGAGGTCCAAACACGCCTTCAAACAATTCTCCGAATTAATAGGGTGTATAGGTTTTACAAATTTTTTATTGCACATAACTGTATTTTATTACATATTATCTTATCTGACAATGACAAACTCACGTGTCTTGCTGCCTTTTATTTTCTCTGTGTTTCTTATTTTTATTTTTGACTCGGTTAAGTTTTTGACTGAATGGAAAAGGATCCATGTTTCAGTGTATGTGCAGTGAGTGTGCAAAAGAATTGAGGCTTCAATCAAACAAGTGCCCAATATGCCGTCAGCCCATCGAGGAGCTTATGGAGATAAAGATTAATAGTGTTGATCAGTGAGAGATCCTTTGCTTCATACTAAATTCTTTTGTATAATACAGTTTTACCTTTTCCTTTATGTAGTCTTGTTCTATATGTTACCATCAATTAATCGTATATTCTCTTTCCCCTTTCTCCTCTTCTACATGTTGATTTATTATATACACAAGACCTCTTGGCCTGTGGCTTATTAATGGTCACAGGCAGGTGTCTGATCTTGAGCTTCATCCACTTTTCCTTTCAGTTCTAGAGCACTCTCTTGTTTATTTGTTTTCTTGACATTACACTTTTTGTTTGATTATACTGTTTGTTGAACTTGAAATAGTAGTATTTTCTTTTTGCTTATCTGCAAATTTAGTCTCTCTTTTTTTCTCTCCTTTCTGCTTTTGTTGACTATAAGTGTTTTGGGCAGTTTTCGAGGAATAGTTTACAATCTAATTAAAGTTTTTAAATTATTTGCTTTCCCTTTATTTAACCTCCTTTTTGGTCACCCTTGCTTGCAATTTAGTTTACATACTCTTTTTGCACCTTTGGGTAAAATATAGAGGCATGAAGAAGATTCAAAAAGAGAGAGATGAGGGTTTCTATAGTTGAAGACATTCTAGGTTTACCCTTTTTCTTGAGCAGCCAAAAAGGGTGGGCTAGGAAAGAGTATTGCCATAGAAGTTAGCAGCAATAAGAGAGTCCCATACTAAGCATCTTCATCTTCATCTTCAAGCTTGGCTGTGGGTTCCCTCTGAACACGAGTTACAATCAAATTTGTATTTTTGTGGATTTGTACATCTTACTTGTACCAAGAAAAATTTACCATGGTACCAAGAAGTGAATTAGAGGCTTGATGGGTCCCATAGTAGATGCTTAAGCCATTGCATCATGGTTGGCCTGCAATATTTATCTGAAATCATTCCCCATATTGCATTCTTAAATTGCAATTGGTACTAGAAGCTAACAATATCAATAATAATTATTATTATTATTTATTTATTGGGGGGTTCTAAGCTGGTACGTGAAACTTGACAGCTGACTCGAGGATGGGTGACAAAAGATGTCACACTCGTTGGACCAGCTTGTTGTGGTATCATTTGCATGAATATGCATCCATGCAGATTTTTTAGGATTCGTGGCGTGTCGCTAAGTACATAGAAATAAAATTGAAAGGCCCTCTTGTGAGACAAAATGCCAACAAATTTATTCATACATTTGCTCAAAAATTTACCAATTCTCTGTTGAAATGAATGAGCTGTATGTATAGAGTTCATCAAGTTGCTGGCACTTGTCTTTTTCATTCTTTTTCTGTATCCATAATCATATATGGGTAATATATATTTACCATGTTTTAAACAAAAAATGCAGCTAGATGGGTAATATATAGCATCCCCCCCCCCCCCCCCCCCCCCCCCCCCTCCCCTCCACCAAAAAAAAAAAAAAGGTAATAAATAACTGCCTTTTCTTTTTCCTTCGATGTCTCTCTTCTTTTCTTTCATTTCAAATCACCATCCTAAGCATGTGAGATTTTGAACATAAATGGCAATGCCAGTGTATAATTGCCTAAAACCATTTCCTTCTTTGAATGACCGAAAAGAGAGACGAAAAAGAAAAAAAATTGGGCTCAAAAGAATTCTCTATAATTTAGATACACATTGGTACGATGGCATGAAATAGTAAAAATCTTAAAAATATAACTTTTCGATAATTACTTCGACAATAATCCGACAAAAAGAGGATTATTCAGATCTCCCTTGCTAGAAAATAGAGATGGAATAGCAGTTGAATGGTTAGTAATAAGTGCATTATATTTTTTACCGCTTCTACTTTATTTTTTAGTTTAAGTCAATAAATTATGTTCTCGCTGGAGTGTAATAAATGAAATGTGAAATGTAATTATTAAGGTTCAGAAGAACACGGACAAGAATGTCATTTCCTTTCCTAATCACCTCATACATACATCATATGAGAGAAGGATGGAATGGCATATTGTTGAGGCCCTCTCTCGCCATTGACATTTCTTTAACAAGTAAAGAGGGGACCCTCCCTAAAAAATGAAAATGGAGTAAGAAGAGAAGACAGACATGGGTTAGGCTTTTAAGGGCGACAACATTTATTTATTCTTACATAAATAAATGTGTACTACCTTAGAAAAAATAAATGGTTAGCTAGTTTTCTCTACTTTGCTCTTTCACCAAATTGTTAAAGCAACTCTCATGATTCAACCCAAAAAGATCTACATTTGCAACCCAATTGATTACTTTATTTTTTATTTAATTGTTAAAAAAAATGCATACTTCTCGAAATCTATTTTGTTTTTGCCATTTAATTTTTTTTTATTATTTATGATATATATATATATATATATATATATACACCGTTATTCTTAATACCGATTGAACTAAATTTTTTTTATTTTTTTTCAACTGGTACTTAAATAGTTGCTAGTGAAAATGACCCAGCTGCTAATTAATTGAACCTTCACATCAGGTAGATCTCGTTGCATTGTCATCCTAATGTAGTGGATATGATTTTAATGACTCGTGACATATGTCGTAATTAAAGGAAAAGGTTCAGTTTTATTAGGTGCGCTATGGACGTTCTGTACTGTTTAGATATAATTATGAATTGACCTTTTTATAATAAAATAATTGCCCAAATAGTATTTAGTTAAAGAATAATACCACGTACAAAAATTATAAATAAAAAATTATGCACCAAAAATAAATATTGTATATGATAGTCCAACTTCTTATTTTATCTCTTTTTTTATACAATTTGTGCATAATTTTTTGTTTATAATTTGCGGGAATAATATTAGAGAAGGGCTTGTGTCACTACACTGTACAAAAAGAGGAAATAGATAAAATAAAATAAAATAAAAAAGGTCTTCACTTAATCATGGAAAATAAAGAAAATTAGAGAAAGTTTAATTGGATAAACCCCTTAAATTAAAGTGGATCAGGCACACCAAAAAAAACCCATAATATATTGGGCCAGGCTAATGGGCTTTTGTTATGCCCTGTGTACTGGAGAATAGGGCTTGAGTATGTAGCCATATCCCATCTTTGGCGAGGAAATCTGACATCAGATTTTATTCATAAGATTTATTAAACACCAATTTACTTATTTATCCTTATTGTGTCTATTATTATTATTTATACTTATTGTGACTATTATTACTAGTCTCACTTGGAATTGATATTTTCACAAGTAAAAATAATAATTTCACAATATTTTTTTTACATGAATAATAAATAAGTCTCACACTTATGTAAGAGAGAACTAGTAAAATTATAATTTTTATTTATAAAAATATCAATTTCTTTCTTTTAATGTCCTTCCTCGCCTCATGGATATCAAAGTACAAACTCCCATAATAATAATCGAACTTCAAACAAAATAATTTTGAGATATCAATTTTAACCGTTGCATTAAGACATTGTTAATAATAAATAATTTATGGAGTATTATGTGCAGTTTTTATTATTTCGAAAATTAATATTTTTATAAGTGGATCTCATTTGATTTTATAAAAATATCAAATTAACTTGTAAAAATATCAATTCTATATGAGAACTGATATTTTCATAAGTGGATTCTATTAGATCTTTTGAAAATATAAAATTAATTTATAAAAATATTAATTCTCATTATTTATTAATTACACACTAAATTCCGCCATTCTTATAAAATAATCTCATTATAACAGTGCAGCCAAGCCAAATTAATGAAGCCAAGCGAAGCCAAGAAACCAAATTTTTATTATTTTTTTTAACTTTAATTTTTTATAGGGGTAATTAAGAGGGTAATGGCTAGTTGAATTAAGAAAAGCAAGTATATAATGGCCAAAACAAGTGTAATTGCTCTCTTGCCTTGTGCCAGTCTGCCCTTTGTTTACTTCCTACCCCTTTCTCTCTCCTCTCTCTCTCCCTCACTAAAAACTCTGAAATAGAGGAAACAGAGACGCCTGGAGAAGTTTAATGTGCACCCACAGCCTCTCTCTCTCTCTCTCTCTGCTCTTCCTTCTGAGACACTGAACGTGTTCTATTACTTTCTTTGCACAGACGCATTGCTTCTCTCATTTCTCACCCTCTGTTAGTTTGGAAAATTAAGCCCGGTCTCCACTTTTCTTTGCAATTCATCTCCAGACTCTTATTTTTTAGCTGATCCTGCTTCCATCAGATCTATTAACAAGAACCCCCTTCTCTCATTCCATTATTGTACCCTTTGGGTGGTTCTATTTAGGGTGAATATAATGAGTAAAGAAGAGTTCTTAAAGATCCAGGTAGTTTATTCTGCCATCTTTTATGTGTGAGTTAATTTTTACATGTCTATCTGTTTTTTGCTTTTAGGGCTTTGCTTGTTTTGAACTCAAGCTCATTGGGTGCTATTAGCTTTTGTTATTTTTCTCTTCTCTCTACTATTTTCCCCATACATTTGCAATAATTTCATTTTTTATGTTCTTCTTATGGCAAGTTTGCTTCTTCTTTTTTTTTTTATTTTAATCTCCCCCTTATTTGAATTGTGAATAAATGTTTTCTTCTGTGCTCTGGCTTTATTCTGTTGTTTTTCTTGTGCATGCAGACTTGTGTCCTGAAAGTTAACATACACTGTGATGGGTGCAAGCATAAAGTGAAGAAAATCTTGCAGAAAATTGATGGTATGGTGCCAAATTGCATTTCTTTTAGAATTGATTTTGTAGATTCATTTGTAACCAAAAACGGTTACTTTAGGTGAAATTGTTTCTTGGCATATTTTACATTTTTTTGTAACTGGGTGAAATTGGCTTCATGTTTTGAATTAACGGTTGATTTTGTATGAATTTTTTTGGGTTTTTGCTAGGTGTTTATACCACCAAAATAGATTCAGAACAGGGCAAGGTTACAGTTTCGGGTAATGTTGACCCGGCCACACTGATCAAGAAGCTTACAAAGAATGGAAAACATGCAGAGCTATGGGGTGCTCCAAAGGCCAATACTAATAACCAGAACCAACAGCTCAATAACCAGTTCAAAAACATGCAAATTGACCATGGCAAAGGAGGAAATAACAAGGGTCAAGGTCAAAAGGGTGGAAATAACCAGGCTCCTCAAAAAGGTGGGCAGCAGCAAATACCAAACCAGCAACAACAAATTCAGCAATTTCAGCAGCTTCAACAGCTACAACAGATGAAAGGGTTCCAAGATCTGAAGCTGCCTTCCCAATTTAAGGACATGAAAATGCCAGCCTTGAGCAAGGATCCTAATCAGAAGGCTGCCAAGTTCTTGCCAGGTGAGGATGATTTTAGTGATGATGAATTCGATGATGAATTTGATGATGATGAATTCGATGAGGATGATTTAGATGATGTTCCTCCTAATAATCAGATGAAACCCAATGGTCAAGGGGGTGGTGGTCAGATACCTCCAAATATGATGATGAATCCACAGCTCATGAAGCCTGGCCAACTTCCACCACATCTAATGAAAGGTGGTCCTCCTGGTGGTAATAATGGAGGAGGAAATGGCGGTGGAAACGCCAAGAAAGGTGGTGGTGGTGAAAATATTCCTGTTCAGATGAATGCTAATGGAGGAAAGAAAGGAGGTGGTGGAAATAATGGAGGCAATCAAAATCCGGAAGGTGGAGCACCCAAAAACGGTGGTGGCAAGCAGGCAGATGGTAAAAATGGTGGCGGCGGGGGTGGGGTTCAGAACAAGAATAGTGGTGGTGGTGCTCCTGGTGGTAACATTAATGGTAATGGAGGAAAGAAGGTTGTAATGAATAATGGAGTTCATGTTATGCCCAACATGATGGGCATGAGTGGTGGTGGTAGTGGTGTGGGCAATATGGGGAGTATGCCGATAGGACAAATAGGCCAGATGGGTCAAATGGGTAACATACCCACGGGCCAGATGGGTCAAATGGGTAACATACCCATGGGCCAGATGGGTCAAATGGGTAACATGCCGGCAGTCCAAGGCCTTCCGGCCGCGGCGGTGAACGCAGGTGGTCCTGGTGGTTACTTCCAAGGGGCTGGGCCTCAGGCCATGGCCGGAAACCCTCACTACCAGCAGCAAATGGCCGGAAACCCTCACTACCAGCAGCAAATGGCGGCGATGATGATGAACCAGCAACGGCCAAACGGCAATGACAATTTCCACCCTATGATGTACGCCCGCCCTCCTCCGGCGGTCAATTACATGCCGCCGCATCCTTACCACCCATACCAGCAGCCACATCCGGACCCATACACCAATTTCTTTAATGACGAGAACACATCAAGCTGCAGCATTATGTGAATTCATCCCCAAAGTTCCGCTAAGTGGCCTAAAGTTCGCGGATTTCTGGTGGTGCTTTGAAGCTTCAGTTATCGTTTTAATGACCTGCTAGTCATGATGATGCCATATTATACTTGGAAATGGGTTTTTTTTTTCTTTTTTTTTTTTACTCTAGCTTTGGTTACCTCTTGAAATGATCTTTCCTTCTCTTGAGCCTAAGATATTTAGTTTTTTTCCCCTCTAATTAGCATAGGGAGTACCTTATAGATAATAGTATAATATAATGTCAAAAACTTCAAGGACGAGACGATAATTAAAGTGGGATGACGGTGGGCTTTTCTTTCTAAATGAGATGGTTTATGTGTATATGAGCTGCAAACAGGAATAATATGAGTGATAATGGGGTCTCTAAAGAAAAAGCCCCCCCGTCTCTCTGCCCATTTCTCTCCTAAAGTTTCTTCTTTTCCATCCATTCAAAACTGTGAACTTCAAACTCCTTGTCCATCTCTAATTCTATGTTTGAAACTTTGTGAAGTGTAAGGTTGTTATTTTAGTAAGAAGTTATTTATCAATTTAATATAGGAGTAATTAAAGTAATTTATCTTCATTTATACTTTTGAGAGCATATTCTATTTAGAATTTATTTTAATAAATTGTTACAAATTCTAAATTAATTTATTTTTTAAAATAAGTTATAGCCTACTATTAGTTGCCACAAACGAGGTCTTAAGCCTTTTCCAGCAGTATAATTTTAGATTAAATATAGTCTAATATTTATTTTTATTTATTTAAGAGCATCTCCAGCGATTAGATTATCTTATGAATTATATTTAATTCATATGACATCAACAAATGTCTTTTAGTCTTTAATTTTTTTAACAAATGGACTATCCCGTGGACTATAATATAAAAAGATTAAAATAATCAATGAATTCAAAAAAACTCTAATCATCTTTCCACTATCTCATTTAAATATAATTAAAATTATAGTCTATGGACTATCAAGTTTATAAATTTAGTCTTTTTGATGTTTAAAATATAGTCTTATACTATATTTAGTTTAACTACTGGATATAAAAGATAAATCGTAGACTATATTTAGTCTAGGAATTTATTACTGGAGATGGCCTAACAGTTAGACTAAATATAGTCTGCGATTATATTTGAAGCACCAAAAAGACTAAATCAAGAAACTTGATAGTCCATAAATTATAATTTTAATTATATTAAAATGGGAGAGTGGAATGATGATTGAAATTTTTTGAATTAATTGATTATTTTAATTTTTTTATATTATAATCTACGGACTAATTTATCTGTTAAAAAGATCAAAAATTAAAAGACATTTACTAATATTATATGGATTAAATATAATCTATAAAATAGTTTACTTAGTGAAGATATTTTTAATTGCATGATCTTATTGTTGAGTAATTATTTAGTATTCTTCGAATACCTGTCACATAATATTCAATGTTATTTATATATTATTATTTTAATATTAAAAATAAATTTATTTTAAATATTAAAATAATAATATATAAATAATATAAAATATCAAGTCACAACATTTAATAATTTTTTTTGTTTGACATTACTAGCACAATCGTTCGTACCCCATGCATGTGTAGTGTGATATATATCATGGAGTCCTAATGTGGCAGGCCCCACAAAGTCATGATTTAGAAGAAAATAATTGGTCCCACCTCTGGTGAAGCTAGGACCCACGAGTGACTATTATTTGGCTCGGTGTTATTCTAAAAATATACCCAAAAATGCATGAGTAAAACTTTGGCTCAGTGATCAGTATCTGTAAAAGGGCAATGTATCTATTACAAGAAAAGTGAGAAATTTGTGTAGAACGTGTGAAAGAGACAACCTAACAACTTTATATTTTTAAAAATCTAACGGACACGAATTTTGGTACTAGTCTAGTCTAATCAAAAGAACAGAGCATAGTCTAATTAAACGAAAAAAGCATACTCATATATATAAATATGATTTCTCTTAAATATTGTGACAAATTTTTGTATAATTATAATTATAAAATATATCAATAAATAAAATTAAATAAAATTATAAGAGAATCTTATTTATTATGTATTTTTTAAAAAAAAATTACCATAAATATTTATTTACATAATTGACCCCTAAAATATGATCCATCATAAATACTAAAAGAGTCAAATAATTAAATTGATAATTTTCTTTTTAACCAACACTCGTTCAGTTGTTTGACATCTCACATGGGATGGTTATAAACTTTGTAAGTTTAATTGTTTAATAGATTGTTGATTCTTACTATATATATATATATATATATATGTCACTATAAATTCTAATAGTAGACATTATTTTTATAAAATTGGCCCGCCATTAAAACTTGCAGCGCGGGGCCCAATAATTGGTTTATATACGTCACTATAAATTTTAACAGTTAAAGTTAATTTGCTCTTATATTTATTTATCATAATAATATTTTTAATAAACGTACGTTATGAATATAATTTATATATATATATATATATATATATATATATATATATATATATATATATAAAAGAGAGATTAGATAGATAGATACGTAGGTGTGTATATGTGCTAAATTATGTTAGTGGGACATATGAGTATGAGGGGTCAATGAGGACCCACTGTACATCTGTCTAATCAGAGGGTGACTGATAGGGGACCCTAGTACTTTGTAAAAGTACCAGTCTGTTTGCTCCGGTTACCGCATCCAATAAGTTGTACGTAGAGAGTAATTCTACGTGGGGTGTAGGGCTGTCAACGGGGTTAGTCTTGACCCGGTTCTAATTACTCGAACTCGATTCGATTATTTGAATTTAGATTCAGTTTAAAATTCAATTATTTGATTGATTCAATTATTCGATAACTAAATAGATCGAATTCGGATTCATATCAATTTAATTCGATAATATTTTAATCCGCTAAAATATAATATAATATATATATATATACTCAAATAAACCCTATTTGTAGTTTGATACATGTTAGTTGTTATTGAGATATTGAAAGATCATAATATGTTACTGAGCTTAATCGGATTGGATTATCGAATCGAATTATCGGAGTATTTGTCCTTGATATCTGAGATCCGTTAGATTATCGGATCTGCTTCGAATTTGATAATTCCTTATCGATTCGGATTCGAATCACCCCCGATCTTATCCGATCTGAATCCGACGACAACCCTAGTGAGATGTGCAACAGCGGATTACAGTTTCCTTTTTTTTGAAAATTCTGGGGCTTTGATCTGCTACATTTGGAGATGCCCACGAATAAGTAGCTGCCTCATTTTAACATGTACGATCACTCTCGTGATGTGTGTGCTTACTCTGGATACTGAAAATAGGTCATTCATTTAAAGATAAGTACAAATATACAACACTAAATATAATATCAAATAAAATATTTTGATCTTCATTAAGTAACCCATATTACAACCATTGTTACTTTTAGCTCTCTGAAACTTTCTCTATGCAACTATATACTACTCTCTTCGTTTTATATTATTTAATTATTACTAATTTTTTAAAATTAATTTTAAATTTTAAATTAACATAATTTCTTTTAATATTAATTAATACAATAATAACTTATAAATTATTTAAAAAATATTACTCATTATAAGTTTTAATTATTATTTCATACTCCATATATCTCATAATAAACGTCATAATTTGACTTTAATGGTCAAATTGATTATTTTTAAAATAAATACTTTAAAATATTTATATAGAATTTTTAAATTACGAAACTTTACATTAATAGTATATTCTTCGTAATTTATTATAATCATAATATCTCAACATATATCTTGAATATTTTAAAAAATTTATTAATTTTAAAAATGAATAATTTGACCATAAAAGTTAAACTTAGACGTTTATTATTAAATAGAGAGAGTAATTTTTTATAAGTCATTTTAATTTTAAATTTAAAAATATTTTAAATTAATTTTTAAAAATAATAATTATCAAATAATTTAAAACATAGAGAATATATACTATATGAGTGCAAATCTTAATGCAGATAGAGTGAATACGTCACCCTCTGAGGTAGGCTTAGGACGGAAACAATTTTGTATGGGAGAGAAAGTAAAGGTTTTCATTATATATCGCCAGAGAAAGTAAGTATAAAAGAAAGTTGACAGGGAAAGACTTTAAAATATTCAAACTTAATTAAATTTAAATGAATTAAATAAATATCGGCTAAAATTAATTAACTAGTTTAAAATTATATTTATCATGAATAATATAGTTTTAAATTCAGTCCAATTCATAGTACATAAAATAGGTATCCAATCCAAATAAATTTAGGTCGGTTGGGTTGAACTCGTAGTTCCTAACCTTCTTTGTCATGTTTAAAACTGGGTGCATTTAATTCAAAATAAAATTTAGATAATATAAATTAATTTTGAAATTAAAGTTTAGGGTTTAAATTGAAATTTGGTCATAAGACTAACTAAATTAGTAGCATAGATGGCCTGGTGCATCATAGTATAGCCACGTGTAAGTGGAAGGGAGTGACACGTGTGAGGATGATGGAGGTGACCTTGACGGGCGGGCGAGGAATCACATGGGAGATGTGGGTTTGTTTGGATGTGCGTATATGCAGCAGGGAAGGCACGGGGTAGATAAACGTAACAATTGTTTTTTCTGGTTTGCAACAACTTGCATGCATGCTTATTTGTATAATTTTGGAATTTTCTCCCCTCTAAATATACTTTTATTCTTTGTTATATTCTTTTTCATTTTTTTTAAAAGTAGCACTCATATTGGTACAAGTATTGGGATGAGATCCTCTATATTCAAATTCTCTAATTTTTTGTGTCAATGTCTATGATAATGATTTTTAGAGTCTATGACGACGGTATGTACCGTCGCTATAGCCCTATTTTTTTTATAGAGTTACGGTTACGAAACATACCGTCGTATCCTAAGTATTGATCTGTTACAATATTTTTAGGGGAGTGTTTGGATATTATATTTTTATTATATAGCTATATTCTTCATTTTTAAAAATTAAAATAATATTTGTTCAGCATATTTGGTAGCAAGTTTAGGTAATAGAAATTATTTATTCTGCAGTTTAGGTAGTAAAACTTTAAAATCTACACACTTGTTACTAGGACTATGAAATCTATTTTCAGTTAATGCTATATATTTATTTTTTTCCCTTTTCGAAGGGGGAAAAAAAAAGAAATTGTTTACTTAATTACAATTATAGTTGAATTACTTTTTGAGTTGAAGTGAATTATTTTTCCACTCCAAGAATGCTTTACGAGGACAAAGGGTGAAGTACAACATAGTAAAAAAGCTACTAATAGACACAAGTAGAAGAAACTCTAGAAGGGGGGAGGGGGGGGTGGGGGGAGGGGGGGGGGGGTGAAGACTGGTTTCGTATTATCGAACGATTAAAAAACACAATTCAGCAACCATCGAACGGCGTAAAGTTGGCCAATTTAATTTTCTTCTGTTTACACCCTCGTTTGGTTACACGTACCCACGTGTCTCATAAAATTACAATTGCAAATTAAAATCTCTCTCTCAATCTGTTTGAAACAAAATTCACTTTTAAACCACGAGTGATGTGAGGCATATAAATAGGCCATATCTTGAAGCAAGTCGACCACACAGGGTATAGTTTGAAGTCACTAATTACCAGAAAATAAACAGTGATAGCTTGTTGGCTGGAGTGAGACTTGAGTCCTAAATATGGGCTCAGATCACTTGTTATAAATTATATTTTTTTTGTATCAAAATTTATGACGATTATTTTTAAAGTATAGCGACAGTATGTCCCGTCATTATAGATCTACAAAAAAATAGAACTTGTGGCGATAGGATATACCGTCATCATCATAGATCCTAAAAAACTGTTATTATATATTTCGATATAAAAAAATAATATAATCTGATAACAGATGATCTCTCCCTAATTAACATTCTTTCACTTTTCAACATTCAATATAATGGTCAAAATCTATATCTATTACATGCATGTGCTGCCAAAACATCGTCCAATCATCTACTATATATCGAGTAACTTTATAAAAGTTGGCATGTATCATAAGTAAACTACAAGCCACTGTAACAAGAAATTCTTCATCCTAATCTTCTCAGTATCCTTCCAATTTTAATTAAATATTTTCAAAATGACAGTATAGTGTATTAATATTATATGTTTCGCAACAAATATTAAAAATTAAAATTAGGACATGGTTTAATTGCGACAGTGTTGGAAATGTCATTTGTGCATAAAATTTTGAAATCCAATTCTTAATAGCACAAATAAAGGGGGGAAAAACAACATGAAATAACTCCTTTCCACGTATAAAAAATGTATGTCGGTACTACTGCACAGATTGCTGGATCTGGACTCCAGTGATGAACAACTTTTTCAAATACGTAACAGTTGGGGCATGTCTTGTTCTTATATTTCCAGAGGGGGAGGGGAGAATGGGTGCCCCACGTTATTATCTCTTTTTACGACTACTATTTGTTTGAAATTGGAAGGCGAAAGTGGAGAAGGCACCAACTCAATTGACATGAATTTTAAGTGTACAGTCGGCAACTTTTGTCAAACACTTTACTTTGTTTGTGTATATTCAATATTCATATACAAAAAGACTCTCATTTACAGATATTATGAATATATCTTCGTATGATGTTTTTGCTTAAAATTAATAAGTTGATATTTAGTAATTATGGTATATATAATAATAAAATTATGATAACAAACAAAATAAAATTGTGTCATTTTATACCAATATATATAGAAAATAAAATAAAATTGTACGATTCATTCCATATCAATTTATTATCAATGTAGCACACACTTATATAAACTGACTCAATAAACATGTTGAATTACATGTTCATTTAAAAAGTTAATTTATTATATTAAAATTTTATCATACTTATTAATTCATCTACACTATTAAATTTATCCGATATAAGATTCACGTGAAATACAAGATTGATATTTTTATAGAACGAGTAAATTATTAACAAAAGAAAGTTTGTTTATGAGAATTAATATTTTTATAAATAAAAAACATATTTTAAATAGGTTATTCTAAAATGAATAGTAATTAATCTCACGCTTATATAAAAATTTTTTTGGAAAATATCTATTTATACATAAAAATAACATTTATATGGATAAACCCTACGTAGATCGTACACATGTTGATGTATCAAAATTCAAAGGTAACACGTTTTTGAGAATGGTCAAAGTTACGACGTTTTTAAGAATGGTGATCGTCAGAGGCTCATAGCGCTCCCAGGGCCCCTCGCTAGACAGTTGACCATTGCATTTTCATCTCTCCACTGGTCCATTACGCTAACCAAACGGCGCCGTAAAGTTTTTTTCTTTCTTCCATATAATTCTTTTTATCAAACCGTATTCATTCCCAAATAGTGTTATGATACATTAAAATGTGGAGTAAAATATATATATATATATATATATATATATATATATATATATATATATGAGGTACAGAATGATTACCTACATAGAGTTGTGTTAAAGTTGATTAAGTTCAAAGAATTAAAGATCACAAAAAGCTGTCAATTCCTTACATTATTATTTAACTGGCCTGTTCATTTGTTGACTTCTTCTTCTTCTTCAATTTTCATGTTTTGTTGAATATTCACGTGCCTTTGGTGTTGCTGGTTCTTTATGTATGTCTGTGTGAGAGAGAGGGAAAATATGAAAGAGGTAGTACCATCACTGTAACAAACAAAAATAAGGAAAGTATAATTTTGACGAAATTTTGTTATAAATGTGTTATATGAATAAAATAAATAAATTATTTTTAATGAGAATAAATTTGTTTTTGATGAACTTATTCTCGACGAATTTATTTAAGATTGATTTTTTAACAATTTTTTATCAAAAAAAAATTATTTTTAACCGAATAAATTTATTTTTTTAAAAAAATTATGTGAAAAATAAGTTTTTTTTTTTAGTGCATGCAATGATGTCCAAGGAGTAACAATGATTACTTTGATAAAGAAGCATGTCTAAAGCGACTACGGGTACAAAAGATACATCTCTTGAACAAGATTGGTATCCATCATTACTCTCACCATTTTTTATACCGCCTCTTTTTCTTTCTAACCTAAGTAGTTAAATATTCGCGTACTTGCCAAAAAGAGCACCATGGTTTTTACCCTTCTTAATGTAACGTAATTTTGACAATATAAACGAACCCCTATGTCACAAGAAAAAATGTTTTCTTCTAATTTCATCTCATTGTTGGATTTATTCAAGTAATTTTGTTAATCAATAACGTAGTGATGTGCATATGTTATGGTTACTTCTTACCTTCATTTTGTTGAAAATTAAATTATACAAAATAAATAACACAATATTTAATATAATTTAGTTTTTTAATGACCTAATCTACAAAATCAATTTTGATATAATAATTTTCATAATATAATTTTTTACACGGAATAAAAATTAAAAAATTCTCTCACACAACAGCCCAAGATCCAATTGCACACTCTCAACTCTCTAAGATGTTATCACCTCTTAATTTTATTATTTCTCTTTAAACACAAGACTTTATTTATAAAGTACATACAACTCTTTTTTTTTATAATTTAAATACGAAATTCTTATATAATAATATATCTATTACAAATATAGATTAGTATATATATATGATCAGAATTCAGAACATGTGAGTTTGGTCGGATAGCACTTTCTTGTCGTTGGATTTACCTAATCTATAAATTTACTAGATATTGATTGTCCTGTCCTAAATCTCTTTTTATATATTATCAATTTCTATATAATATATTTAGATATTTTTTGACTTATTCCTGAACAAAGTTTATTAATTACAAATCATTATTTGAGAAAAATTGTATACTCTTTCAATTCGTTCTAAAATTAGAGGCCCACTATACTCATTTTCAAAATAAGGGTCTATTTTCACAGCCAAGTCTAATGATCAAGGGAAACTTCACCACCATATGGAAATGACTCAGTGTTGTTTCTGCATTTATTTATTGGATTTTGTTTTAAATATTGGTCACAATATCGTCTGGCCAGCTAAAAATATTGAAATTTATGAAACCAATCTCATGACTTATTTTTTTCCTTATGACGAAATTAATTTTGTGCACTTTAATATGAAAACATATATATTATGTTATGAGTCGGTTATATTAATTTTAACTAATTAAAAAAAATCTAAATTACCATAAAATATTAAAATTATTCCACTAATATTTTAAACCAAATGGAGTAAATAAGTAAGAATTAACCATAAGGAGGGAGGGTATTGCTAGTTTTGTACTAGTTTATATTCTTAAGTTGAGATATTATGTAAAAATAAATTTTCAATGCGTAGTTGTTTTAAATTTTAATCTTAAGCTAAACACAAGATCTTATGCACCTCCTCAATATAGACAATGTATCGAAATTCTAAAAATAAACATGCTCTTTTCCAAGAAATAATGGACATCTCCTTCATTATTCCTTGTCTTTGACATATAAAATATATATGTTTGTCTGATACTTTAATCTAAAATAAGTAAGTAGCTTCTTAATTCACATGCATGCTGTTAGGTTAAGAAATGGAGGCTTAATGAAAGAAACGTAGACGACACCATTGCAAATATATATATATATATATATATAGTACTGTCTCTAGAGTCCTAGGCATCCAACCCACAATCGAAAAGTTCGAATATATATAAATTGCCTGTTGATGCATATTATTGGCTCTCTCTATCCTACTACGTACTATGACTTTAAGCTAATATATATAATGGGCCTGCCTCTATGATCGATGTTTATTTAAGGATTATTTGTGTCACCAACTTGAAATTCGTAAACATTTAGAATTTGATAATTTTTTTAACGGTTAAAATGACAACTTTTCCAAAACAAATCTTAAATTTACAAGTACTACCATTAATTGTAATTCATTTCATTATATATTTAAATAAAATAAAAAATTAATTATTTTCTTATAATTATAACTAAATAGATTTACACTCCATTTAAATGTTTAGCTTGATAATTGATCGAAGAAACCTATAATACATAATTCAACAATTTATTATTTAAATAAATATTTAATAATTTAATAACAATAACTATTTTCTCAAAATTCTAATTAAATATTTATCATATATTTAATTAATTATTTTAATAATTAAAATAATAAACTATTATCTGTGTTTCGCATTGAATTGGTGAGTCTGTACAACTAAACAAGATAGAAATAGTATATAATTAGTTGGCAAATAGCTTAATTAATCACATTATTGAACACACTTTAAACCTCATCGTATACAAAAGAAATTGAAAACTAATATTTTTATAAGTGAAAATGATACTTATAAAAGCTAATCCTCACATAAATAGTAGTAATTAAGTAAGTTCACCACCATGTGAGAAGAAAAAAAACTTATGAAATTATCATTTTTATTTGTAAAAATATTAAACAAATAATTTTCCTTCTTAATAAATAGAATACTTTTTTGAAAATTAGATAAAATAGAAAAAAGGAAATCAAGTATAAGGTTAATAACAAATTTGGGAGGTCTGGGGATCTATTTTTGTCAAAGACAGAAATATTACAATTCTATAACAAATTTGGGAGGTATGGAGATCCATTCTTGTCAAAAGCAGGAATGTTACAATTCTATTAAAATAATAAATAAAAAAAATTGAATACCACAGTACTCCTTCTTTAGCCTTACACTTTGTTTCTAAGTTTTAAAATGGACAGAAAAAAAAATAAATGCATAAAAAAACTTAAGTTTTTTAATCTAATTTTTGTGTTTCTGAGTTTTTTAATAAACGGAAAAGAAAATAAATGGATAGAGAACTTGACCATTTTTTTTGTCAAATTTTTTTATTCTAAATTAGCATGATTTAGAGGGAAAAGAAATTGGAATAAGTAACATTTTTATAATTCTCATATTATCCTCAACTTATAGTATAATAAATTTTAAATTACAAATCATGTCCTCAATTTTTTTTATTACGTAATTACTAAACCTAGGCTGAGAAAGAGAAAGAAACTTACTTCTTCTTTGTCAAATTGTCGCAAAACAGAGCGTACCATACCCAAAAGTCACCAAACTGAGTGCAAGATTTTAACTTTTTTTCTTTATCTTAGTTTTCTATATATGTAACGTTTAATTTAATTTAATTTAATTTTTTTTTACATTTTTTGTTTGATTATGTAACTTGATTAGGTTTCACATTATCTTTCCACATTTGTTTCTGTCAAATTACTATCTCATCTTCTTCTTTTGGGGTTGAACGGGCTTTTTAAAGTTATTTCTAATTTTTTAAGATATTTGGTAAATTATTATCTTTCGATTACACAAAATAAATTTAAAGAGATATTTGACAACAGGAATATATCCTCTAATAAATAATTATGATATGGTTCAGTGATGCTAAAGTTATTTGATTGGAAAAAGAAGGTTTGTGCGTCAGTAGTGTCAATTAGAACATGTAGAGTTGCATCAAGTAGAAGAAATTATATCTCTCTTTTGCATTGTTGCTGTCATTTGTACGTGTTTTCACTTGTTTATTGTGCTGCTTCAGATTAATCTCCTATAGCTTGCTTTTGCATTGTGAGGAGTTCAATTAATTAAAGTTTCTGATCTTCCGTCTCAAAAGAGCATGTTAGAAGGTAGGGCGGAGCATGATACACTTTAATGCAGTTTAAAATTTAAATTACATTTGAAATTGTTTAAGTATAATTTGACAAATTTAAAACTACACATAAAATTATAAAGTGCGGTTTGATGCAATTTTGATTTAAAAACCAATTGAATATATGCATATTGAAAAATATTTTTCTATTATAAAAATTGATAGTAATAAAAATATTCATTGTAATTTACATTGAATGCTACTTATAAGAAATTAAAAAATGTGACATTGAGTAGTAATGACTGTTCAGGCTCAATAACCCTTATAATGTAAACTGATAAAATGTAATTTGTCCAAAGATTAACAACTGGGTAAATAAATATACTCAGTAATATGGACAATGTCTACTTCAAGCCTCACAAAATAATTACAACCAATGATTCAAATTTAATTAATTAATGTTATGCAAGGGACCATTGTTCTTCCTCCTCCAAAAAAAAAAAAATACATTAAAAGTAGAATGCTACCAATAAAGTTTAATAAAATTTCACAATTTTTTTACAAATTTACGAGCAAAATGAAGACTTGCTAATTGTCAGATAACTGTGGTATCAACTTCCAAGGTTTACATGTAAGCAAATGAATAAAGATCTTATTTATTAAAAGTAAATTCGTAAACCAAATTCAGCAAACACAATTTATATATATGTCTATCAATTAAAAAACTAAAACAAAGAGACAAAAGGATGAGATCGAAAAGTCGAAAACCATTAGTGATAGTGTGATACGATTTTTTAAATATGGTTTAGTTCAAAAACTAAACTCAAATCATAAATTTAATTTTTTAATTTATTTAAAATTATCACATATATCAAAATTATTTATATAATTTTAATTTATGCAATTTATATAATTTTTAATGCGATTTTAAGAATAAATCGATTTATGTTCAGACCCAATAGGAGTAGTAAAAGATCACGCATACATACTAGTTTCACTGTGTGACAAGACGTTAATCTCTATAGATATTATTATGAAGGGTCCGCTTAATGTGTGTCTTAAAGGCACACACTAAGCGCGGAAAACAAGATATGAGATCGGCTAAAAATTATTTCTTTATATAGTTGCACTGAATTCAATACACGGGGTCCACTAGTATATTATTTTTTTATACATTGAATTCAGTACTCCTACATAAACAAATAATATTATACATCGTTTTCCGCACTTAGTGTGTGCCATAAGAACACACGTTAAGAAAATCCTATTATGAAAAGTGTTAACGTGATATAAAGACCAGATTTTGAAGTTCAGATAAGTGAATCAATCCAAAGGTTATTAAACGTAGACAGTGTATACATATAATAATAGTGTAGCCTATGTACGTAGGTTAGCAAAGACCAATTATATTTTAACTAAAATCTAAGATAAAGAGAATATGTCATTATTTTTGCCCGAGTCGATCAAATGTAATAATTAATTATATTCAGTACTTCAATTAAACAATTATAATTTATATATTCAAAATGGTTGAATTATTTTTAATTTTTATAATATTTAACTTCATCGCGTGCTGTAGAAGAGTGTATGATACTTGTTATCCTTAATGCTTTGTTTCTAAGTTTTAAAATAGACAAAAAAAAAATAAAAAAATAAATTCTCATAAAATAAATTATACTCAATCCATTCTACAAAAAAGAAAAAGAAAAAAAAAAGAATTCCATTTGTAAAAATGTTGTTCAATAAAATGAGTTATCTTTTTATCGATAACAGTATCAAATAACATAATAGGAAGAAAAAAATATGCATAAAAAGAAAAAAATCAACAAATTATTTCGTTAGAGGTTTGATTTTTAATTTGTTGATCTCTTTGTTTTTGTTTAACATTTATTTAGTTAGAGGCGCACATAAATTATATTTATTGATTTTTGGATATGATATGACAATAATTTCGTAAAAATAGTTTTTGCTTAACATTTATTTGAATATTTATATTTGATTATGGAATATGACTTTAATTAAATTTTTATCTTACATATTTTTAATTCATAGTTCAATATTTAAGTATATCACATATAATAGAAGGGTAAATTTATAAAAGTTATCTTTTTCTTTTCTTTTTATTAGAACTTAGAAACACAAGATTTTTTTTTAAAGTTTTATATTAAAAACTCAAAAACAATACAATTTTTTTTTTAAAGTTTTTTATTCTTTTTTTTTTTTCCGTTCAAAACTTAGAAACATAGTGTTAAAGATTGAGTAGTTAAGAGAGAAAGAAAGAGGAATAATTAATTAATGTATGAGAAATAATAAAATTTTAAATCAATATTAATTATTTAATATTAGTATTAATGAGACTTTTTAATATATATGATTATGTCTTAAATGACCTATATAATAAAAAGAATGGAGTAAATAATAAATCTATAAGTATAATTTCGTTGGTAATATAATATACAGTATATTTATTTGCACATTCAGTATTATAATAAGAAAAACACATATACAATTAAAATAATAATAAAAATATTTTTTCCCTCTATTTATACTATTTTTCTTTTTTATCTTTAGTACTACTATTTTACTTTTACGTATATTTTTGTATGTGACATTAAATATGAACATAAATATAATTTGTAATTTATTGAATTAACATAATGGAAATGGAATGGGAATTAAGTTGGCTACCTTATTCCTAATGGGTCTTGGACTCAGTGCAGGCAGGGCAGGCTGAGCAGCCAGTAGCAGCATATATATATATATATATATATATATATATAGACATCAGACATTAGACAAGCTGCTGCTGCTGCAGCTGGTGCCTGCACCCACAATTAGTAGTCATTCATGCGCCCTATTAATTCACTCACTACTGCCCTACGCTACGCTACCCCCTACCAGTACTAGTAATATTCTCTAAACAAGAACTAATATGAAGAAATACTATTTTACTCAGCGACATTTCCTGAACCACTCAGCTGGTTTATTTTTTTCTTTTAAAAAATTAATTTAAAATATTTTTAAATTTTAAATTAACAAATAATTTAAATGATAATAGACGTAATTATGAGGTTTATAAACTATCTAATTATACGTAATATATAATTTTAAATTTTAAAATATCTTAAATTAATAATATTTAAAAAAGAAAGAAAGAAAGAATGTGTAATAATTAAGAACATATTTTCTCACTCTCTCTCTCTTCAAGATTCCAAGAAGAAAGAAGCGTGTGGGATAATAAATAACTAGTCTAAATAACAGATATTTTTTTATTATAAAAAGAGTTTTATTTATAAAAAATATTATTTTAATTAATAATAATATAAAATAACATAATAATTTTAAATTTATCATCATCATTTTATTCTTATGTAACCATAAAATAAAAATATAACCCATTACTTTCAAGGTTAAATATGAAATAAAGAAAACAATCTTAATATTTATAAAATCTGTAATAAAATTCTTTTTTGTAAAACATGATAAATAATCAAATAAAGAAATTAGATGAATGAAACAAGTCACGAAAGGTGACAGAGGGGGGTTAATTCCGAGGGGAATTCTACTACTTTAAGTCTACGTTCAATGCACATTCTCCGGTGAATTTATTTGATATGCTGGAGAGGAGTTTAACCAGAATATCACACGGCGAGGTAGGCCCCTCCATTGTTGTTAGCCTTAGGATGGTAATTATTCGGTGACATTTTGAAAATTAAATATAATAAAAAATTTATGTCATAAGATAAAGATAAAATTAAAAAGAATTGTATTTTATTTATTTTATGTTAATAATTAAAATTTTATATTAATCATAATTTATTTTATTTTAATAATTAAAATTTTATATTATTATTATAAAATTTATCGACATATATATTTACATTACTTTGGGAGTTGATTTAATGCTATATAGTATATCAATAAAAACACTTAAAAATGAATAAATTCCTTAGTTATATGACAGCTACTGGCATCCAAAATTTCAAGTTGTGTATGCTAGAAACAAAATAAAAAAAGAATATTGGAATTAATATCTAGAAATGCAATGTACCTAGCAAGAATCTCTGAGTATATATACGACTTAATCAGTACCTGGTAGTCAGTCCTATTGAACTTTTGAGGTACAATTAAATTAGTCTTCAGCATAAAAAATGGGTATTAAAGGGGGACTATGACCCATCTGTATGAGTGTGTTTTGTCATTCTGATAAAAATATACTGGGCAGATATTCTCACCATTAATGCTGAGAGATTATTTTACGAGGCAAGTAAATAGTATATTTTTTTTATATATATTTTAAAAATTCATATATATAAGAGATGAAAAAATATATTATTTATTTGTTTTAGGAATATAAAATAATTTTTTTTTTAAAATAGCCAAACGCAACTCTAAGAAATTCTGCTCATCAACTATGTACGCGTTATCGAAAATTTTTGGGCCGATTGATATTATTTAATTCATGATAATCATAAAATTAAGAGATCGAGTCTTGATATATTAAGATAAAGTGTATAAATATGTTTAAATTTTAATTTAAATTAACACACAAAAAAACTACGTACACATTATGTATTCTATCTTTGTATTTAATTTTTTTATCATTTTTTATCATCAAAGTATTATTATATCTTAAATGATGTGTACATCTCTCGTATTTTTATATATTTTAAAGCAGACATCTTTTGTAATTAAAATGTCAAAGTATAATCTATTTATATAATTCTTGAAAATTTATATTGAATTCCATTTTTTAAATAGAGTAAATAACATTCAGCTATATATAATTCAGATCTTTTTCATTTAATGTTTTTTTTCTCACAGGGTTTATCAAAATAAGCCACATAATTTAAATTCTATTTAAGACAAAAAATTAATAAGGTATCTATTAACATTATTCATGTACCACATAATAACTTGTGCATTTTCTACCGCAGTATTCATTTTCTTCTACTAGTTGTCTCCTCAAGTTACTCTCTTTTTGTCTTTTCCTATTTATAAAAACTAAAATTAAAAAAAAAAAGAAAAAAATTTCGACTAGCTGCTTTAGCTTGGCCGGGGGTGAGCTAGCTGAGCCAAGTAGGAACAAGGAAACTATAAAAGTATGAATTAGGAAGGTGATTAACGGCCAAAATTGTCAAATACCCGAAAGTAAATGTCTAATTTATTTAAATAAATATCAATAATTAATTCTAAATATAAATTAATTATATGTATTAACAGCAATTAACTTATATTTTATTTAAATAAATTAGACAATTTATATGCACACATATTAATTATTTAATTAACATGCAGAATTAAAGAAAAAATATGGAAGCCACAACGGGAACATCACTCACGACTCATAATTAGGTACCCACCCCCGTCTGCCTGCATTTATGTTGGTGTTACTTTCGTGGAGTGATATAATATATATATATATATATATATAGAGAGAGAGAGAGAGAGAGAGAGAGAGCTTTCTTATGAGTAATGATTATAATAATAATTCATATAATATTTTTTTTTAAAATGATAAAATTTATTATTTTAATATTATGAGTCTCATCATTTTTATAAAAATTATTGCATTGATCATTACTATGAGTCATTATTCATAGCATTTTCTTATATATATATATATATATATATATATATATGTGTGTGTGTGTGTGTGTGTGTGTGTGTGTGTAGGGCCGCATTCCTAGCAACTAGTTGTTTGATTATTGTTTCATCAATTAAAATAGAGGATATTTTTACAATGGTATTTTTTGTAATGCTAATTTTGAATTGCTAGAACAATAACTATAGCAACTGATTACTATTGATTAACTTCCTATATATTCATATATAATTTTAAATAATAGTAAAAGATGATTGTTTTTTTAAAATCATCATTTGATAAAATATATTTTAAATTTTAGAAAAACAAGAAGTAGTATGTAACTTGTGATGGGTTTTGTTTGTGAACGGAAATTGGTAAATTTTAGGGGAATGTATGGTAGGATGATGATGCATGCATGCATGTATGTTGTATTGACTCCTGGATAATAATTTTGTTATGCCCCTTTGACTTTTATAGAACCACCGGAACACTTTCTTAACCTTTTGTTTTTGTTTAGAGAATACTGCTAAGCAATTAAATATTCTGTTGAAATTGAATCGGTTGCTCCATTGCCATTCTCTTCCTCCTATTTTTGTTCTTCATTATTTATTTATATTTATATAGGAGGAGTCTTATGTTAAGTTTGACCATTCAATTATCTGATAGAGATGCTATTTTTTTTTATTCCCTTTCTAGGATGACGAACAACGAAAAAAAATAAAATAAAAAATAGAGTTACTATTTTTTTAATGAAATCAAGGTAGAGCTAAGATATACGCCCATCCCACCCCACCCCGCCTGGGGAGCTGTCGCAGGCACCCAAAAATAAAACCTTACTTTGAACAATATTAATGTAGTAATGAAAGTAAGAGTCGAACCCACAGAGAGTGAATTGTTTTAATAAATCTAATGTTTTCAAAAATGTCTAATTAAATGGGGGGTTTGTAATTATTAATTGACTAATTAAAATTCAAACAAATAAATAAAACTAAATAATAAATAATAAAGATTAGAAAAATCAATTAAAACAAACTTCAGTTCCTTAGTTCAGTATCCCCTTCTTTTAATCAACAAATTAACTAAGTTATTATTATCTTTTCCTTCAATTAAAATTAATAATCCTAGATAACCGACAATCGTCAAGCTACCTGAAATCCTCCTTAAATTATAAATCTAATGCAGCAATCGCTCACAAAAGACCCTAACTATCATACAACCTAGAACTATCAGTCTAGATTTAATATAACAGTTGCATTAAAAATTAGAGAATTAGATTATTCCAAGCAACAATCTCAACATCGCGGAACATTTAACTTCCCATCTTGATAACCATAATAATATTCAAAAGTTTGTCCACAATCAAATATTATTAATTGCTACTTATGATCAGATAAAATATCGTTTGCTTAATATCAAATCTTAATCTAGCATATGATAAATTATTGATTAATCTAACAGGCCATTATCAAATTAATCAAGCAAATATCATAAAACAATTAAAATAGATTATCAAGAATAAATTTCATGCATGAAGGAATAAATAATAAAACTCAATTAAAACATTAATTAAAAATAAGGTTCAACATCCCTTTGGAACTAAAAAATAAAATTAATCAAACATAATAAAAACAATACCTACTAGTTGAAAAACTCTCTCCAAGAAATTAGGAGAAGGATCTCCCAAAAACATACAATGAATAATGAAAGATTGACCCTCTATTTATAGGTCTCTAACTTGTCCAAACCCTAATAGGATTTATAAATAAAAATAAAAGAAAAAGAAAAATAATTATTATCCTAACCCTAGTTGGAATAAAAATCCAATTTGGAATCAAAAAGTAGCAAAAATTCAAAATAATCCCGTTTTGGACAAATTCCGCCCAGCCAAACGCCCCTTACACGCGCCGTTGACCGGTCAACCTTTCAGCCGCGTTGCTGACGTCACCGCCTTCCTCCGCGCATTGCGCGGAGGCTTTTATTTTTTTTCCGTAACCTTCAACCAAACGACGTCGTTTCTTATCCTGCTGATGCCCACCGCGCAATGCGCGGACGCCTGTTCTGGTTAATTACGCAAATGCCCCTCCGCGTCTTTTCTTCATTAATTACGATTTTGCCATCAGCCTGGTTATTTACCGAAAATGCCATTTAACTTTTGCGGATTTTCCAGATTTGCCCCCAAGCTTTATTTTTCCTACAAAATAAAATATAAAAATACTAAAAATCCTAAAAATACATAATAATAAATAAAACACCTAAAATAAATAAAAACACATAAATAAAAAGAAATATAAAAATAGTATAAAATTACCTAAATTAATATAAATTAACTAAAATCCTATAAAACCTATTAAAACCAAAATAAGCTAAATAACTAAACATTTAAGCACTCAAATAATATAAAAACTAAGTATTAAGGCATAGAAATATCGTATAATTTAGTCCTATCAAATACCCCCACACTTAGCTTTTGCTCGTCCTCGGGCAAAACAAAAATAAAAATAAACAAAAATAAAATAAATCTAACTACTAAACAACTTACTTGAGCAACAGATCAATATAAATTTCAACATCAGCCTCAAGGATTTTTAAATGATAACTCAAAGAAAGTTTCAAAACCATGCAAAATTTAGAACTTTAACATATTTACCAATTCTACTTTATTCAAGATCTTTTTTGTGTGTGTGAATCCAAATGTATCAAACTAATCAAACTCGGATAAGTTTAGGTTATTAATTACCTTATAAAAGACATACGACAAAACTCAAAATACTTATTTTTCTCATCACTTTTAGCTAATACAGACAAATATAAATCAGAAGATCAAAAGGTTTTTAATCAATGAAATATACTAGGATTATCAATTTTTTTCTTTCAAATATTTTTTCAATTTTTTTCTTTTAATGGGTGCATTTTATGCTCCATCCCATTTTCTTTCTTTCTTCATTTTTTTTCACGGTGAGTACTTTTTATGCTCCATCTCACCAGCGAGTGCGTTTTACGCTCCATCTCGCTTTTTCATGTGTTTATGAGTGAGTGCGTTTTACGCTCCATCTCAACCCACCACAAGATTTTTTTTCTTATTCAATAATCCTAGAAAAGTACCTAAATCATCTCTTCCAAATTATATTTTGTCTTATATTTCACTTTAACTAATGATCAAATAAGATATAGAGTTCAAAAATATCTTTTATAAGCATTTAACCATTTAAACTTCCTCTAAATTAAAATTAGCTCAAACAAGTGGATATAAGTGCATAAAATTTTTAAAGATCTTAAACAAAGTAATAATCAATAAAAAGTCAAAAATTCAAACTAAGCAAAAATTTATCATTTTTTCAAGAGTTATTAAATAAAAATCAAAATTTTATCATTGGCTAAAAATTTAAAATCCAATTAATTCATTGCTCAAGTGACTCATCTTAAAAATAAAATAAAAACTAACCCATTTTCGTAGGAAACACGGTTACACTTAGCATGTGCAACAAGCCTTTAAACCCCAAGGTTACCCCAAGTGGACGAGTTTTGTCTCGTGAGGGTTTGCAGTGAATTTACCCACAAAATTTCAAAATTTAAAATTTTAAAATTGACCTAAAAATAAATTTTTTTTTAAAATAAATAAATAAAACAAAAATTTCCTAAAAATAAAACAAATATCCTAAATCCCTTCCCCCACACTTAAAATTTACATTGTCCCCAATGTAAACTATAATGCAAAGAAATAGGCACAAATAACTATAAAAAGAAAAAGGGAAAAGAAATGCAAATCTGATTTCTTGGGTTGCCTCCCAAGCAGCGCCTTTGTTTATTGTCATTGGCTCGACAACAGGCCAAACCACTACGTCACTCCAATTGCATGTATGTTGCGTACTTCATCCACACAACATTCCTCATAGGTAGATTACATCTCGTCTGTGCATGATATGATTGTTCCGGAATGAAATCCTGCAAAATAAAAGGTAAAAAATTATTTTGAATAACAGGTAATGGAATGAAAAGTTCTGCAAATTTATTTAAAATCAATGGCAAAGAATTTAATGAATCTGTAGCCCTCTTCAAATCTTGTTTCGGCTCAATTTCTTCTTCTTCTTTTGTCAATCCCAAGCTATGCGTAATGGCCTCTTCCAAATTTTTCTTTTCATTGTCTATCGTTTCTGGAGTTCCCTCATCTTTACCACTGCTCAACACAATTTCATTTTCATCCTCCTCGTAATCCACCATTGTGTGAGATGGTAATTCTTCAACACTTTGCACCTCCAATTGACTAACCGCAACTTTCAGTTGTTCCACTTGAATACTTATACGCTGAATATTCACATTTGTTTCCTGCTGAAATTGCAAAGCAACAGTCATAAAATGTTTAGACATATTTTCTAAAGACAAATTAGAGTTAGAAGATTGGTCCTGTTCTTGATCGTTGGGATATGTCTGATTGAACTGTTGGTAATCTAGCATATGTTGACTTGCAGGTTGGTGCACTGGTGGATTCCCATAGCTGAAATTTGGATGATCCCACCATTCTGAGTAGTACGTGTTTGAATAGGGATCATAGTTTCCTTGCGGTCCAAAGAAACCATTGGCATCATTTACTTGTCCATAGGACTCCTCTCGAAACATTGGACACAACTCCGTTGGATGTCCTACTATAGAACAATTCCTACAAGCCTTCATTGGTTGTCCTCTATCTGCAGCCCAGACATAGATAACAGAAGTCAGTTCATCAACTTGTTGTTGAAGAGAAGAAATTTTTACCGCATTAAAATAATCATCGTCTTGGTTCCAAGCCATGATTTTCTCCTTCACCTGCACACTCAATTAAACTATGAAAAACAAAAATAAATAAATAAACTAGAAAAATAAACTACAAAGAAAACAAAGAATAAATTAAAGCAAAACACTCCCCGGCAACGGCGCCAAAATTTGGGGAGCTGTCGCAGGCACCCAAAAATAAAACCTTACTTTGAACAATATTAATGTAGTAGTGAAAGTAAGAGTCGAACCCACAGAGAGTGAATTGTTTTAATAAATCTAATGTTTTCAAAAATGTCTAATTAAATGGGGGGTTTGTAATTATTAATTGACTAATTAAAATTCAAACAAATAAATAAAACTAAATAATAAATAATAAAGATTAGAAAAATCAATTAAAACAAACTTCAGTTCCTTAGTTCAGTATCCCCTTCTTTTAATCAACAAATTAACTAAGTTATTATTATCTTTTCCTTCAATTAAAATTAATAATCCTAGATAACCGACAATCGTCAAGCTACCTGAAATCCTCCTTAAATTATAAATCTAATGCAGCAATCGCTCACAAAAGACCCTAACTATCATACAACCTAGAACTATCAGTCTAGATTTAATATAACAGTTGCATTAAAAATTAGAGAATTAGATTATTCCAAGCAACAATCTCAACATCGCGGACCATTTAACTTCCCATCTTGATAACCATAATAATATTCAAAAGTTTGTCCACAATCAAATATTATTAATTGCTACTTATGATCAGATAAAATATCGTTTGCTTAATATCAAATCTTAATCTAGCATATGATAAATTATTGATTAATCTAACAGGCCATTATCAAATTAATCAAGCAAATATCATAAAACAATTAAAATAGATTATCAAGAATAAATTTCATGCATGAAGGAATAAATAATAAAACTCAATTAAAACATTAATTAAAAATAAGGTTCAACATCCCTTTGGAACTGAAAAATAAAATTAATCAAACATAATAAAAATAATACCTACTAGTTGAAAAACTCTCTCCAAGAAATTAGGAGAAGGATCTCCCAAAAACATACAATGAATAATGAAAGATTGACCCTCTATTTATAGGCCTCTAACTTGTCCAAACCCTAATAGGATTTATAAATAAAAATAAAAGAAAAAGAAAAATAATTATTATCCTAACCCTAGTTGGAATAAAAATCCAATTTAGAATCAAAAAGTAGCAAAAATTCAAAATAATCCCGTTTTGGACAAATTCTGCCCAGCCAAACGCCCCTTACACGCGCCGTTGACCGGTCAACCTTCCAGCCGCGTTGCTGACGTCACCGCCTTCCTCCGCGCATTGCGCGGAGGCTTTTATTTTTTTTCCGTAACCTTCAACCAAACGACGTCGTTTCTTATCCTGCTGATGCCCACCGCGCAATGCGCGGACGCCTGTTCTGGTTAATTACGCAAATGCCCCTCCGCGTCTTTTCTTCATTAATTACGATTTTGCCATCAGCCTGGTTATTTACCGAAAATGCCATTTAACTTTTGCGGATTTTTCAGATTTGCCCCCAAGCTTTATTTTTCCTACAAAATAAAATATAAAAATACTAAAAATCCTAAAAATACATAATAATAAATAAAACACCTAAAATAAATAAAAACACATAAATAAAAAGAAATATAAAAATAGTATAAAATTACCTAAATTAATATAAATTAACTAAAATCCTATAAAACCTATTAAAACCAAAATAAGCTAAATAACTAAACATTTAAGCACTCAAATAATATAAAAACTAAGTATTAAGGCATAGAAATATCGTATAATTTAGTCCTATCACCACCCCACCCCACCCCACCCCACCCCACCCCACCCCCACCGTGAATGATAAATGGATTCCTATATTACTATCATTTTTCCAAAGTAAATGTTAAATGCATGAAGTTTGTCTAAATTGGGAAGGGAGGAAGAGTAGGTTAAAAAAATGGGAAAATATTTAGAAAGAGATTCAACGAATTCACAACCCCTTCCGCATAAAAAACACAGTCATGCTCCAAATAGTAATGACAACTGGGTGAGGTGGGCCTCCCCTTCCTACCAAGGGGTAATTATATAAGGATAATGTCAAGGGGCTTGAATTCGGAATAGTGTCCTAAATGATATTTTTCATGCATGCACTTGACTTACTTTTGCTTTAACTATTTATTTAGTAATCCAATAATTTATGAAGAAAATTAGTTAAGAAGGAAATTTTATTAAATAAATGTGATAATTATCCTAATGCTAAAAGCAAAAACTTTATTGGGGGGGGGGGGGGGGGGGGGGGGGGGATGGGCAGATGAGACGAGACGAGAGGATCGACAACAACATTTATAGGTGACTACTTATGAGCTAGGTATTATTAATCATAAGAAAAATGAAATAATGGCATTTGCATTTGGGGCCATGCTTAATATGTACTGTAATTCAAAGTGACCAGCGGCATATATAATAATTGCTACAAAAACCTTACGTACTGTGTACTGTCACATGATCACCAATTTGATTTAGAGCTGTTTGATTTGGGGGGGGGGGGGGGGGGGGGGGGGGGGGGATTAGTATTAATAAACATATTTAAACACATCCACCTTGGCTTGTCAATGTTCATGTTCGATCTCTCAGTTTTATTTAGATAATACCACTTGGGCCAAATACTTTCTGTGTGGAATACTATTTAATTGTACTGCCTCCACCATTATTCATTAGTTTTATTTTTTTCAATTGTTTGTTAAGCCACAAATTTTAAAACATATCGAAAAACATTTTATTTACCATTGGTATTCATGCTACTCTTTTCTGTGACACGAGGAAGGGATCGAGGGAGTATTAACGGCCCCAAAAATATGTTGGGCTTGTCTTGACCGCCGTTGGGTATTTTTGGAGTTTTTATCAACTCCAATGGGATCAACTTTTTATTAATGCTCTTTTTTGGGCCAAGGGCACTATTTTTTAAATTCTTTTCGAGGTCGTTATTGGATCCAATTACATTTGTAAATGAACTAAATATTTGGTCTGGGCTGGTGATATCTAGCCTAAGACTTCATTAACAAATCTAAATTATTACTCGTGGGTTTGGGTTTCAATGATACCATCAGACATTTCTCACTGGACAAACGCTCTAATACAACGTAGTAAAACCAGGTTTAATTTTCTTTTATATCAATATCAAAATATTATAAACCAAATATCGAGTTATTTTAGTTGATTCTGCGTTAACTCAACGATTCAACTTTGATGACTCGACACCTCAAAAGGTTTTCTTTTTTCTTTTTTTGTGTCGACTCTTTGACATTTCTAAAAAGTTTCAACAACTCAGCTCAAAAGTTTTTTTGATTTACCTGATTTCTTGATTCATGCATTCGCAACTTCACGATTCAACCTAGTCAGTTATGCATTCTCACCAACATATCAATTTGTTTACATGCAAATATACGCATAACCTAGATTTCTTTCAAGGTTTTAATTAAATTAACAAATACGTTGAGCAACAAAGCCCGTTTATAAATTAAATGAGTTTAAAAATTATCAAAAAGGATTATTCAAAGACATTGTGAAGATTAAATTAACAACTCAAACATATATCTCAATGAAATTTATAAATATAACTATTTAAATTGGCTAGATCATTAATCTGAATTTTAATTTAATTATTTTTGTGGGTGTATTTTCAGGCATGTAATATTTGTGAAACATTCAATCAAATTTAATATAAAAATTATTTGGAATAAATATTAACTGAGATGATTATGAATTGGTCTTTTGGAAGAACAGGCAAAATTTTACAAAATTTTAGTACATATTTACTATTAAAGATACAATGTGTTCTTTATTACTAAGAATTGAGCAAAAATCTATATATATCAAGTAATGAGTGATATACATTTGGTGTCCCTTACTATTTTACATTGATTTTAATAATTCGTGAATCTAATTGCTATACCTTGAATGAATATATTAGCAATATATGTACTAACAGATTGTTTGGTTCAAATACACATTGTGTGCATTTTAATCGCAATTATATATAGTAATTCGATCTTCGTGCATTTCTCTGATATGTTATTTTTAAACTTTATCCGTACTTTATATGAATTATTAAGCTTGTATGAAATAAAACTATTTGGATAATATTAGGAGTCTCAAAATTTTAAGTTAAATAATATTTCAAATGATATGTCATTAATTGAATAGATCTCTTTTGACTAATTATGGTATAAAGTATCATTTGTTTTATTCAATAACATATTTTCTACGATTATACGAGTAATTGACACTTGTTCCACAAAAATAAACGAATGAATGCACACGCACACGTTATGATTTATCAATCATCGTATCTAGTTTGTGTACGTAGTATATCAACTAGCGTTGAATTGATGTAGTTAAGGAAACAAGAGGGGGCAAAACGAAAAATAAAAATAAAAGAGAAGAAAGATAAAATAGGAAAAAAAGAAGAGAAGATGGAGCAAATGCGAAAACTGGCAGTTGGTCGCTTATTAAAATGATGAAGAAAAAGAACATAATTATTTCCATTACCATGAAGTTAAATAACAGTCTTAAGCTATAACATTAATCCAATTCCTTGGATTATATATTATTACATTTTCATTATGTAATAACCGGCCACCATTAAACATATATTAAAGGCTTATTACACGGACAGTACCGTATTGTTTTCTATCTCCTTAGCGTCAGAGCAAAAGCACTTTTGGACTTCTGCTGCTAGTTCCTCCACACTTAGCTGACACTCGAGCCCTATCTGTAATAGTACCAGTCACGCAAGTTAATTATTAGAAAGAAAGTACTAATTAATACTCTTTCCGTTCTAAATTATAAGATTAATTTTAAAAAATCAATTTAAAATATTTTTAAACTCAAAATTGACACGATTCATTTAAGTTTTCAAAATAATAAATCTTATATCGAATAGTACTTTTTAGGTAGTTCATAATATTCATAATTATATTGATATAAACTAATTGTAGTAGACCATATTTGTAAATATTAGCTTTCAGTTACGTACTAAAAGTCTAAAACTATATATGCTACCAAAGGGATGGGAGTATGCATATAAAAAGTGTAATTTTATGAATCTTTATTTAAAATAATCCACTGACATTATTATGTAGAAATGAAGTAATTGAATTGTATTGCTTCTCTTCTGTGAATCTGATTATCTTTTTTCTTTTTTTAATTTATCAGGAAAAAGAATTTTTTATCAAAGTCTATAGTAATACAAAATGTGACAAATCCATTAGATTTGCATTATAATTAATATGAAACTGATTATCTTACGCTTATGATTCTTTGCCAGTTCTTATTGACGATCCTTCAAGTACGTAGGACTGTGTTATGCATGCATGGGACTTCTTCTACGCATGTGTTTTATATTTGTGATATGTGAAATTTTGTACAATGTTTGAAGTAATAATAAGGACATAAGAAGGGTAATTAATCAACTCAACACACTAGCTTTAACAAGGGTTAACGATTTGATTCACAGAAGTAATATTATAATTTGTAATTAAGTTTAAGGTTTAATTAAATACCTACGTACGTACCTTTATGACGAAGTAGTACAGGACAGTGTCATCCATGGTACTGATATTCAAATGAAGAACCTCAAAAGAAAGTATCTCCAACACATTGATGATCTTCAGAATTTGGCCTGGAATTTTTCGGGACACGGTTCTCAAGATAACGTTTGATCCGGAGATCTTAGCTTCAACGTTTGCAACCGGAGAGTTGCAGCAGCATGCTCCAACTACATCCTTAACATCATTTTCAGAATCGGATCGAGGACTGATTAGCTGCTGAATTAGTAGTGGTTTTGGACTAGGACTAGGGCTTAGACTTATCTTCCTCCGTTTCGCGGACTCCAGTGAGAGTAGAACTTGGTGCAACTCCTTGATGAATTCTATTGCACCCCCTATTATAGATGCTTGGTCTCCCTTCATTTCATTTCATATGCATGATCATGTTTTCAAATATAGAAATAAGAATTAGTCCAAGTTAAAACTGTTAATCACCATTTACATCCAATTAAACACACACTACTCCAAATCATTAGTTTCTATTGTGTCATGCAACTAGTTTAAGAAAAAAATAATAATAAGGAAATGAATTGTATTTATAACATGCTGTCTAATTATCATCTACCATGATAAAAAAAATATTTAATTATCTAACTAGGTTATGTTGATGCAACCACATAATTAACTTTTTGTTTTTTTACTAATACATACATGATATATTGCTATTGAATAATATAAAACTAGTAGATTTACAATCAATTCTTATAAAATTTATTATTATAATATGATTGTGATTGTCACAATTAGTTGAACGTGTCAAACATCTCAATACGTATATTGGTTAAATGACAAAATAACTATTACTAAATTTGATGATAATGTCATAATATAAATGAAATGCTTTGCGCAACCAGTCATCTTATCCCCATATATATACGAGGATTGGAGAATTCAGATTTCCTGAACTTGACACCAACTTAAAATATTTAAGTGTATAAAAGTTTGTTAAATTTGCTAAACAATTTTTTTTTGTCATCTAAGTACCCCTTTGAGGGTCTACGAGAATACAATTTTTTCTAAAGCGAATATACCAAATTTGACTTGCATATAACTTGCATAATATTGTAAGTTGTGTGCCAATTAATTAACTTTATTGTATCCGGATTCAGGAGAGAGATAACCTACCCTTTTGATGTAGAAAGAAGGGGTCAAGGAGCGTAAAACTTTGAGATGTTCATTCATCTGTCTTCTCCTATTTCTCTCCACAGCTATGTGAGACATTGTTCTGCTTATAATTGGCAAACAAAGATTTTTTTATGGTTTATATAGGCAACTTTAGGAGAATGCATACATATACATTCAAGTAGGACATATATATATGTGTGTGTGTGTGTGTGTGTGTGTGTGTGTGTAGGTAGCTAGGTTGTTAATAAATGCAATGTGTTGGAGTCCCGTGAGGTTAATTAGTTTTACCCTCTCTCTTGTCTATCTATATATTACATCTCACGTTTATGATCTTGGAACAATTACGTAGGTAGCCTGTGGGAGTAAAAAATTAAAGAAAGAAAAGGGATTAATTAATATTTCTCATGCTATATGCTATATATATACTATATCTTAATTTGTCATGCATATTGCCTGCGGTCCCAAGTGGCAGCCACTTTATCATGCATATTATCATGCATGCCCCGTTCTGTACTTCTTCATCTCTCAAATTCCTAAAAATCCCTGTTAATAAATATATATATAGTACCCATTGTTCCCATATATCCGGAAAAGAAAAGAAGTAGCTAGGTGGCATTTCCTCTTGTCAGATCAGATGTTTTTGTTATCATAATTCACATATCTCTCATTAATTTGTAATTAGATAACTAGACATTTATTATTTGTACTAAATTTCTTCTAATATTCCAGAGTTAAAAACCAACTCGGTGTTTCACTAGGTATATCATATATGGATGGGATGTGTGCTAATTAATACAGTTTATTGTATGTAGCAGCTTGATTATTATATCAGCTGGCATTAACTTCAGGAGGAACTGTGCTTGCAAGATACTATTTGGTAGTTGAAAAATTAAACCATATCGAAAATGATGTGTATGTATAATCTTCTTTGACACATTGATATATATTGCGTTTATGTTCAACTCACAAAAAGAATGAGGGAAAAGGACAAAGAAGGAAAAGGAGAAGAACAGCTTAATTTGTCGACGACACTAAATTATGTTGGCAATATACTTAATAGTGAATAATAGATCTTTCAAAATACAATATATATATATACAAGATTCTCCTCACATAATTAATAAGTTAGTTCTAAACTATGTGATGGAAATTTTGTGAAAATAACACTTTCTTATATAAATTTAAATTGTGTTCATGAAGATGATTTTTTCCCTTGACGTTCACTTTTCCTCCCATTTTTCCAGTTCTAACAATAACATTAAAGTGAGGAAAAGGCAAAAAGAATAAAAGAGAGCAAAATTGAAGTTACAAGGACCTTTATACTGAATGTCATTCTTATTTTTTTTTATTTTTTTTTGTATCGTTTGTACAGTTTAAAATTTTAATATATTTTAGTCATTTCGACTGTTTGATAAAAGAAAAAAGAAGAAGAAGGTATTGCATGAGTTTTACTCCACCTCATCATTGGCATAGGCACCGGCACCCTACTGAAGCATAAATTCTTCACTACAATATACAGCTGACATGCTATTCCAAGCTCCTCCTCCCCGCCAACACCCACCCCCCCCCCCCCCCCCCCCCCGGAAAACCCCCACAACACACAGACAAAAAAAGAAAAACACTAAACTCCCTTGATGCACATGAATAACCAGTAACTGCCAACTTCAATTAATTTCCGGATATATTAAAAACTGAATTGATATATTCAAACATATAATTTGTAAACCTTGGGTGCAAACTTTCATAACTTATATCGCGTGGCTAACCTCATTTATGTAGCACAAAATTGTCAACTATAATTTTGCGCATCACTTACTTAACATAGTTCTACTTCACTCAATCAACATAAAAACAATAAATCGCCTCTGTGCTAAGCGCTAGATGAGCTTTCTGTCTCTGGCCCTGTGTTTTAAAAAAGATAAGATTTTTATGATCAGGATTTGATATAAAAGATAAAGCATAAGAAGAGTTGCACTGGCAAAACAAGAATTACAACAGCAAAGAACAGAAGGAAAAATGTAGCATACAAAACACCAAAGCTAGAAAGGTTTCAATTTCATAGAAATAGCTTGCTCGGAGGAACAAAAAAAGGAAAAATGCAGTACTGCTTACTCTTGGTGGCCCCTTCACATCTGTGGCCAATAGTCCCAATATCTTTTAACTTCTACTATTTCTAATATCAGATACATTTTAAATTTAGTTTTAAGTGTGTCCATTGTAATATTATCATCCATTTCACATCCTAGTACCTACGTGAAGCATTTCAAGGAATAAAAACAGTTGATGACAAAATCATTCTCATTTTCAACAAACATTTTCAGCATGTGAAAATTGAAAGAATACCATGAACTATATGGACATAAGATATCAAAATCATTCTGGAATATCAACTATTAACAAAAAATTATGTACCTCGAATAGATTTCTCAAAGTCCTGTAGCTGCAACAAGAAACCAGAGTTAGGACATGCCACTGGCCGTTTACTCTTCACATGTTCCAAAGCTTCACAAAGTCTCATTCCACGTTTCTTCATCAGGTAAGCAACAACAATAGTGACACTGCATTATTGAACATCTGTTGGCCTTCGTTTGCACTATTTGATTACTGAGTATTAAGAAATTAAGAAAGGCAAAAAGGTTCTTTTGAAGCAATGTTTCTGCATGTGTTGTCAAAGGTTAAAAACCTTGAAATGAAAGACAAAAATGTAAGGTAGTCAATAAATGGTTTCCCCCCTATAGAACTATGCAAGGAGGTGATCCATAAAATGGCAGTGTAGAATTTGTGTGGCAGGTACTCACGAATTTACTTGCACAATGTTTGCATATTAGTGGCAAAGTCAAGTACACCAATTAAGAAGAACTGAGCGGAAGATGAAACATAAGTCAACTAATACAAAAAAGAACAGAAAGATGAAGCGTAATGTTACAAAACCACCACTAACTATGGTTTGTCATCTCAGGAATGACTTAGAGGAGCTTTGCATTAACCATTATTTGAGTTTTTGAAGAATTGTTATTTTCTGATGATCAAAACAAGGCAGAACCTGTTCTCTAATATTTATTTTAACTACATATGAGAATTAGAAAGGTAAGGATTGAGGGATGGGGTGCAACAGATCACCTTCTCGATCTTCCTGCAAAGCAATGAACCAATACACCACCTCCCGTTTCTTTAGCTTCATCAATAAAACCGAAACAATCATCAAAGTATTGGGATATATTTACATCAAATCGGTCCGCAACTGCCACAACCAACAAAAAGAAATAAGGAAGAAGAAGAAGAAAGAAAGAGACAATAGCAAACACAAAATAATTCTTCAATTATATATATATAAAAAGAATATTTTTAATCCCAAAAATTTCATGTGTAAAAATTTAGAAACTTAAGAGGTAGTAAAAGGAAATTCAGTCCCGAAACAAAAGATAAACCAGCAAAAATAAAATTTGAAACAGCTTAAAATAGGGAATTGATATTTCCACACGCTTTTTTGATATTTCTATACGGTAGGACCCACATTTAGAGCTATAACAACGGTTTACCGTCGATATACATCTATAACTGTCGCTAGCTCTAAAATGTGGGTCCTACCGTGTGAAAATATCAAAAAAGAGTTTGGAAATATCAGTTTCCTAAAATAAACATACAGTTAAAGGCAGTATTTGTGCATAACCCAAGGAAACAACTAAAAGGAAGTTCAATGATGCATAACTATCTACTTATTTTTAAAAACAAATAATGCATATCTATCTAGTTTCTAGATTACATGTTAACATCAAAGATTGCCTTGAAGGTAATAGACTTCCCTTCTTTTTCTAGTATTTTATATAGTTCTTTTACCATAGAGTTCAGCTATGAATTAACAATCAAATCCTGCCATAACAAATAAATAACTTATATTCAAGAAGCACTATATGGATCAAGTCAAAACTTTCTACCAGCAACAATCTTGTATTTGAACTCATTTGGATGAGCAGGTGGCAATGAACTGGCCACAGTTAATATGTGTGTGATATTCAAGCTTTTCAAAGCACTTTTATTATTTGCAGCTCCAAGGGAACCCAAGTAAAGACCCTGAGAAATCCAATAAAAAATATAACTGTTGACAATTGCAAAATCATTAAAGAAACAAAAAGAAAATAGGATTCCAACATAATATCAATAAAACAATAATTTCATATCAACCTGTAGTACCTCTTCAATTTGACATGGAACACTATCATCTCTTATGCTTTTTGTTGCATATATAGCCTGCAAGAGTGCTGTTATTCGTTCCCTATGGATTTCATCAAACTGATCCATTGCTAGCAGAGGAAAACTTATTTGGATTTTACGGCCTTTTTCCTTCAAATTAGTACGAAACTGTCTGAGCTCTCAGGACTTCTCACGATAAAAATCTTCCTCAGATTCAGTATTCATTAATACCAAATCACACTGTTAACTAAACCAAATCTGCACATCCATACAAAACATGCCTTAAAAAGTAAGCGTAAAGGCAGAATATACCCCATTTGAAAAATGCTACCAAATTATTTTCAACGTTTTAGAAAAACTCAGCTGATGTTGTTTACAACTACAATTAATTCATAACTAAGATTGACAGAGATGGCTGGATAAGGGGTTCTTCCTGCTTGTGGATATTCAAGTATAAATGTAGTCATTCAGTTTCACATGGTATAACTTATTCAAATTATTAGTAAATCTCAAATTCCAACACGTATAGCATCCAATTAAAAAAAAAGTAAAGATGAAGTAACTTAAAACAGTTTTTCAGTTCTACCAGAGTTCCGGATTTTATTTATTTTTTTTATAAGATTTTTTTAATAAAGGCACCAAGGGAGTGCAGATGAGATACAAACATGAAAGATAAAAATCCTCCACACTAATCACCCCATCAAAATCATATGCCAAGGCTAAAATCTAACAAAAAATCAACAAACTCAACAACAAAACCAGGATATGCCGCATTCTCCCGAAAGAATAACAGCCTCAAAAATAAGTATTGCACTTGTGTAGATGTACCGCTCCCTCCCCTCGAACTTCTACCATTTCACTTCACCCCTTCCATATCCCCCACCACAGATAATGACGGATCTTTTCTCAGCACTATTCTATTGGGAATATTCTGGAGTGCATAATTAATTAATTATAGGAGAGATACTAGAGGGCTGAATTAGTGGTAATCATTGATTGATTGTAATTGATTCTTATTTCCTTTTTTATTTGTGAGCCTAGTCTATGGCTCCTTCCCTTTGATTATCAATACAATGAATTATTCTCTCCTCTCTACAATTCTACATGGTATCAGATCCATGAATTTCTGAGTTTCTTTAAAATAATAAAAATAAGAAGAAGAAGAATTTTTTAGGGTTTGGTTTGCCAGGCTTTACTCATCATGCCTATATTTTTTTATATAATTTTCTGGTCACTCATTTCTTCTGGATCTAAGTTTATGTAATGATCCATGCTTGTTTCGGTTAGACTTAAAGCATATGTTTTGTTGATGTTAGCTGCTGTTGGAGATTCTTTTGGGGCGTTCACTTGATATTTTGCACCATAAGAGGGTTATTTTGCGCTATTTATTTTGTGGAAATTAGTTGTGGAGTTTTTCCTTTAAGCTATGTTAGGGACCAATGAGAGTGCAATGTCTGGTGCAATTGATTCTAGAACCTCGACTAATATTATTGAGGTTTTGTCGTTTTTTAGCCGTCTTATAGATAAGAAAATTAGAGAGGGTTAAGAATTATCCATAATGGCGCAAAAATGTGCGGCTAACTCTACTTAGCTGCGACCGAGGAGATCATTTAACTAAAACAGAACTCTCTGATGCCGCTTGGAAAACAGTCGATGCTCGTACTCTATCAGATGCTAAATCTATGGAGAGTAATGTTGTGGATATGGTTACTCATATTGAGACTGTGAAAGAATTGTGGGACCACTTGGAGGTTTTGTATTCCGATCAGAACAATCTCGCCCATATATATGACGTGTCTCAGGAGTTTTACAAGATTTTTCGCGATGGGAAACCACTCAGTTCTTTACTGATTTTAAAAAGATGTATGAGAAAATGAATTCACTACTTCCTATCTTTGCTGATGTCACCAAAATGTAGGCACAACAAGAGCAACTGACTATTATGGTGTTTCTTAGCGCTCTTGGATTTGAATTTGATGGTGTTCGCTCGTTGATTCTGGTAGTACTACAGTACCTTCATTTACAGACACTTTTGCTCGTTTGTTACGTGTCTCCTATGAGACCCCTTCTATAGTTCCTGACTTTGACAAGTATGCCCTTATTGTTTCTCTTGGACAAGGCGGGGGCCGTGACAGTACCGATGCATCGATTTGGTGGTCATAGTGGCAGACGTACTTGTAGAGGTGTTGGAGGCAGGAGGAGTAGTGGAGGATGAAATCAGATTCAGCCAAATTAGTCTTCTCAGTCTTTTAATGGTAACAAATCACGCATGATTTGTTTTTATTGTGAGGAAGTAGACCATGTTAAAAAATTTTGTAGGCATCTTTAGACAACCTCGATTTGCTAATGTAGTTGTTAATTCCGAACTTGAAGTATTTGTTGTTCCTTCTTCGGATACAAAGACAATTACTATGACTCCGGATGAATATACTGCCTTCACCCAATATCAAGTTTCTCGACAATCACTAGCTACTTCCACTGCAACTCTTACTTAGACAGGTAATACCAGTGTTTGTCTTACTACATCCTTGCCTTAGGTCATTGACTTTGTAGCATTCGATAATATGACAGGTATATCTAGTATTCTTTCTAATTTTCAACCAACCTCAACATTAGTCCTTCTCTATCTTTGCTTTCTACCTTATATTTGCCTGATCTTCCTTTCAATCTTATTTTTGTCAGCAAATTGACGAATATGTATAATTCTTATGTAACCTTTTATCATGATTCTTGTATTTTTTAGGATCTTATGACGAAGAAGACAATTGGTAGAGATCATGTTGTGGGAGGCTTATATCTGTTCGACCAGGCTATTCCTTGTCCCCTTGTTTGTTCTAGTTTTGCTTCTCTTCAAATTTACTGTCAGTTGGGGAATCCTTCTCTAGCTAGCCTAAAGAAATTAATGTCTAGTTTCAACTATTTGTCTAGTTTAGATTATAAGTCTTGTCAATTTGGGAAACACCATCGCGTGTCTTACCCTCTAAAGTTAATAAGCGGTCTACAAACCCATTTGATTTGGTACATTTTGATGTTTGAGGATCTTGTCCCATTGTGTCTAATCTTGGATTTCGGGATTATTACATAGTTACTTGGATTTACTTGATGAAAAATCGTTCCGAGTTATTTTCTGTTTTCTCTAATTTTGTCATTGAGATACAAACTTAATTCAGTTGCACAATTCGTATATTACGCAGTGACAATGCTTTAGAATACTTTTCATTTCCTTTCTCTGCTCTTATGACTCATAAAGGCATTATTCATCAGTTTTTTTGTTCAGATACACCACGACATAATGGTGTTGCGGAACGAAAAATAGTCCTCTTATGGAAGTTACCATGGCTTTACTCTTTGATATGCATGCTCCTTGGTCCTTTTGGGTAGATGCAATCCTAACCGCATGTTATTTAATTAATCGCATGCCTCATCTGTTTTGCGTGGTGATATTCCCTACACTACTTTATTTCCTTCTCAGGTCTTGTTCTCTTTGTCTCTAAAAATCTTTGGTTGTATTTGTTTTGTTCGAGATCACCGGCCTTGTTTATCTAAATTAGATCCTAAAGTTATTAAATGTTTATCTCTTGGTTATTCTCATACTCAAAAGGTTTACCATTGTTATTCCCCAGATCTTAAACGATATTTTGTTAGATCTGATGTTACCTTTTTTGAAAATACACCTTTCTCTTCTCAGCCTCATTCCTAGTCTGACTTAGATGAGGAAATACCTACTTACATTGTTCAGACTATTTCTCCAGTTGTTCCTTAGACTCAACCAGTTCCACCTGTTTGCTATATGTACAATCGGCGGCCTCAGACATATATAACTCTTCCTACTGCTACAACTTTTGATCCTTCACTTTCACCGGATGATCCTGCAAATATATCCTCATCTTTTGAGTTGTCTGTTCTGGACAAATCAATTGCTATCTGCAAAGGTACACGGTCTTGTACTCATTATCCTCTTTCTACTGCTATCTCTTACACTAATATTTCTGCCAAACATCATAATTGTCTTTCTACTATTTCTACTAACCCTATTCCCAAAACTATGAAAGAAGCTTTATCTAATTCTGGCTAGAAAGTTGCAATGGAAGAAGACATGGTAGCTTTAGAGAAAAATGGCACATGGGATCATATGATACCTCCCCCAAATGTAACTATTATCGGTTATAAGTGGGTCTATATTGTGAAAGTGAATCCTGATGGCTCTTTAGCTCGCCTCAAAGAACACTCGACTGCCAAAGGATATGCTCAGCCTTCTGAAATTGACTATTTTAAAACTTTTTCTCCAGTTGCTAAAATGTCTTCTATTTGATTGTTCATTTCCATGATAGCCTCTTATCATTGGCCTTTACATCAACTTAATGTGAAAAATACATTTTTACACAGTGATCTCAGTAAAGTAGTAGTTTATATGAAGCAACCACCTGTTTATTGCTCATGGGCAATCTGGGTTAGTTTGTAAGCTAAAAAGTATCCATACGGTCTCAAACAATCACCTCGGACGTGGTTCAACAAATTTTCGGAGGTTGTACTTAAGTTTAGCTTACTACGGTGCATTAATGATCATTCCATGTTTCATTATGAAAGTAGTACTTGGAGAATTTTATTGCTTGTCTACGTCAGTGACATTATAATTATAGGAGATGATACACAGACCATCAATGATCTCAAGTCTTTCTTAATGCAGCAGTTTGAGACAGGATTTAGGTCGCTTAAAATATTTTTTGGCCATTGAGGTTGCTAAATCCAACAAGGGCATTTTTCTCTCCCAAAGGAAATATGTCTCAGACCTACTTGACGAAACTAACTTACTTAGCTCCCGTCTGGTTGACACACCCATGAATTCCATTTAAAAATTAACTACCACAAGGGGAGAACTATTAGAAAATCAAGAAAGATATCAATGATTGGTGGAAAGCTTAATTATCTTACTGTCATTCGTCCGGATATTGCATTTCCAGTCAATTCTTATCTACTCCTCGGACCTCCCACTAAGTGCATATTTGAAAGTATCTCAAGGGTACACCTGGGAGAGACTTAGTCTTTCAGGATCTTGGTCACTTGCGTATAGAGGGTTTTACGGATGTGAATTGGGAAGAGGGGCATCCAATAAATGCTCCACTACTAGATGTTGTGTTTTCTTTAGAGGAAATCTTGTCTCATGAAAAAGTAAAAAGCAAACTGTTGTGCAGATCTAGTGCAAAATCTAAATATAGAGCAATGCCTCATGTAACTTGTGAATTACTATGGTTACAACATTTGTTAACAGAACTGGGGTTCACTGACATAATTCCTATGCAATTATGGTGCGATAATTATGCATCTCTTCCTATTGCTTTTAATCCAGCGTTTCACGAATGAACTAAGCATATACAAGTTGATTGCCATTTCATTTGTGAAAAGATATTTATGTGAAGACTGGAGATCAGCTTGTTGATGTCTTTACAAAACCTTTGGAAGCTACTAGAATATCTTTTATTTGTAGCAAGTTGGGCATGATTGACATCTATGCTCCGACTTGAGGGAGAGTGTTAGGAATATTCTAGAGTGCATAATTAATGGAGAGATATTAGAGGGTTGAATTAGTGGCAATCATTGATTGATTGTTTGATTGTGATTGATTCTTCTTTCCTTTTGTACTTGTGAGCCTAGTCTATATAAAGGCTCATTCCATTTGATTATCAATACAATGAATTCTCCTCACCTCTCTACAATTTTACAGATTCCTTTTCGGAACTCGAACCCCCCTCCAAGCACTCAAGAATTAGATCACTGATTCAGGCATCACCCATGCCAAACCCCATAGAAAGAAAATCGTTGTCCACAACTGACTTATAAAAGCACAATGAAGAAGCAGATGATCAGCTGACTCCTATTCCTACCGACACATGTAACATGGATTAACCAATTGTTTGTGCCAAAAAGATGTTACAAGGGATTGAATTATCAATATATCCTTTCTTGTAGTTACTGGTAATTGCTTCAATGTTCATAAATTTATCGAGACACAACCAACAATCTAATGTCTCTAATCAAATTAATCAGAAGCAGAAAATATAAGGAAACCAAACCTACTTGTCTTGTCAACATTGTGGAATTCGTGTTTGTAGGAAGGGTTCTTTGGTGGTACAATGGAACAAAAGTCTTAACGTTAAGCATGAAAAAAAAATTGTATAAAAAAAACTTCAACACAAAGGAAATGTTAGCATAGCAGAAATAAAGTACAGGTAACAACTAAAATAACAGTGAAGGTATTTTCAATTCCTTGACTTGCCAACCATTCAACAAGAATTCTCTTTTTCATTTGCTTCCTTTTATATGAATCTTTTGTCCTTCCTCCAAAGCCCCAAAAATGTGATTTATAACAATGAATTGAATTATTGCACTAAAAGGAAATTAGGGGGGAAATTGGGTAATTCAGCAAAGCAATAACCAACGAAGAAGCAATCAAAATCAAGAGAAATAACCTAACAGTTATAATCGAATCAAACAGACGAAACAACAATCTGGGTTTTGACAGAATCCCAAGACAATAGGTAATAAAAACAGAAAACCCATCACCATAACAATTATAAGAACAAATTAAATTACTATTCGTTTAATCACATATATACCGTGAGCAGAGATTTAGAAAATGGGCAAGGAAAAATCACCTCTTGACGAGTGATTGCAGTTCTGTTGTACACGGCGGGTACATTTCTAAACCATGGAGCCACCTGCGCCAACCAAACTCGGGTCAAATTAACCGGGTCTGGACCTCCGTTGTCTTGTCTATGCAATTAAGATGATTGATTGGACGGGGACAAAAATATCTTTCAAACGCAATTAAACTCTCATTTTTTCTGTATGGACTCATCAAATAATGTAAAATATCATTTTTTGTCAAAATAGTGAAGTATTAAATAATGTGAATTATCATTTTATTTGATAAAATTATACAATCTACTATAAAATAAAAGCAAGAAATGATGACAAGTAAATAATTGTACGTTCCCATTTATATTACATATATTTAAAATTTTAGAATTATAATATTTATATAATGTCATATATTAATATTAAAACAGGTTTGTGTCTCGCACGAGCTCACTTGTTAGTGTCAATAATACTGAAAATATTGAATTTTAATTTTAATAAAGAATAATTTGCCTAATTAATAAAAAAAATACTAATTTAAAGTAAGCACTATTACAACTAACCCTAAAAAATTAATTATACTATGAGTTTCGTACATCAATATTTAATATCAATATTGTTTACGATGCTACTTTGGTGAGTTTTGATCACCCGTGTATGGGCTAGGTTCAATCTGCAAAGAAAAAAACAACCAATTATTCTTGACAACTTATGTCATCAAAGAATAGTTTCAGTATGAAAATTAGTATTAAATTAGAGAGAAAAAATGTCAATAAAAATTTAAAAGGTTTTAGTATTGAATACAGAGAGCAATTACTTTGCCTGAGTGTTTAGAGCAAATTAAACCCATAATAAAAAGGATCCAAAAAGATATTATTTGAGATATATCATAAAGATAAATATATTGTTATATATAAGGTTATTAAATTCAAATAGGACCAGCGGTTCGATCAATAAAAACTAGAATCGGTTGACACTCCGATCTGATTTAACCAAAATAAGCAATTTTTAAGTGAACTGATCAAAACCCAGTTTGAATCGGTTTATCATCGGTCAAGTCGGTGATTCACCTGGTAAAACCGATTAAGTTGACCCAGTGAACCGGTTTTAAAGTATTTTTTAATATTTTTTTGATATATTTTTTTTTATTTTTAAAATTAGATATTTTTATTTTAACATAATTTCACTATATTTTAACTTATAAAAAATTAAATATTTTAAAATTTTATTAATTAATAATAATATTTTTTATGTATTTATGACGTCACCGGTTCAATAACAGTTCAATCGCTGCTTGAACCGGTGATCCATCCACCCGATACCTTTTTCGATTCGATGACCGGTCCGAATTTGAAAACATTGGTTATATATAACAACGTTCAACTTAATATTTTTAAAAGTAGTTAATAAAAGAATTCAAACTTTCAATTCCAAGCGAAGAGAGTTTGTGTTACTTTGTTTGAACTAAATGTCTGTATATATGTAAGGTTCTTTAGTTAATTAGAAGTATATGTGGTATCACTAATTTGTTGTTATGTATGTATCCATTTATACGCTTTTGCTGGGGAATAATGGGCATCATGACTCAATAAAATATGTATGAATGAACTTTTTGTGATAATATTGAACAACAATTTAGCTGTTAACCACAAATTCATTTTATTTATTTATTTTATTTTTTCAAATTTAACTCACACACCCCTCACCCTTGTCATTGATACGAATTGATCCCTCAACCTCGGATGAAATGGTCAAACTCAATTCTATTCATTTTTTTCCTTGGTGCATGAATGTTTAATGAAACATATATCAAATATGTCTATACCCGCCTTAACTCTTATGCTGCATTTGGATTGCTATATATAGATTTGGTCATGGAAAGCAAGAAGGACTTGAGGTTTTATGGTGCCAATTCAATGGTTGTGGCTAAGAAGGATTTGTTATGTTTTTTGCATTTGTTGATGGAGGGTCTAAGCAAAAAAACTCAATTGTGTTGGGTGGGCATCAATTGGCGAATTATCTTGTAGAGTTTGATCTTGTTTCGTCAAATATTGGGATTAGCACTTCATTTCTATCTATGAATTCAAGCTGTTCCCAGCCCCGGGTTCTCTAGTTAGCTTTCCTGTAATTTGAGTTTAAGAAAGTCTATTGGATGAAAATTGTTGTATTCGATCTTCCATTAAATGGAAGTGATTATGATTTATAGCATATGCGTGGCATTATCTCGTTACTATATCACAAGCATGATACTCATGTAAGGTACGAGCAAGTGATTAAAATAGTAAATTTATTTGCTAATAACTGAATATGAATATATGTATATTTATATAATTGATACTAATTTATATAATAATGATTTGGATTGTTTGGAGTAACAAACACTACAGGAGTGTATTCCACTATTCTTAACTGACAAATTATAAAATTAGATTTAAAAAATGGAGTTTTATATCACAAAACAAAGAGTTTTCCCTTGTTTGACCCAATGTTTGTGTAAAAAAACTGAAGTAATAAAATGTGAATCACTTACACCACTGAACATTAAAAAACATGTATTTTGTGTAGAGTAATAGGATAATTATCCGGTGATAGTTTATGGTGGTGACACAGTCTTGAGACAATAAGAGTGACAAACTCAGTTACCAAAATAGTCTCAATAATACAATCCACATTCACATACTTCTTCTGTTGCTACCTTCGTTTATACTATGCGCGCGCGTGTATATATATATATATATATATATAGGTTGATTGGAAAAAGAAGAGTTTTTTAAGATAAGAAGTTTGGAAAGAAGCAACTCTTCGATTTTACATTCCAAATTAGAGAGCAACTCTTCATATCTAAAAGCTAATTGCGAAAATTTATTGAAAACCAATTCCTATTGCGTTAGATCGCTCTTCGATTTTACAATGCAAATTGGAAAGCAACTCTTCGTACTTAAAAGCCAATTACGAAAATTTATTGGAAGTCAATTTCTATTGGGTTATATCGAATTAGCTCGATTAATTAGTGTGAGTAAACTCCATTCTTACGAATCGTCTCTTGTGACTTTATATGTTAGTATTAATATGTTAATTCTTTAAAAGTTAATGTTACTCGTATAATTCTAGAAAGATGTAATTTTTTTAATTATTAATACTCCCTCCATTCCATATTATCTATCATTAATTAAAAGAACATACACATTTATTAAGGATAACCATTAATAACTTAGCTTTAAGAGAAAAATGATACTATTATCCTTTATTGGAAAAACAAGTTCATCAACCCAGTGTGAAGCACGAACTGTATGGATAATAATTTATTATATTATTAAATAAATAAATATTAATCAATATTTTGAGATGATAATTGTAACTATTAGATTACTAAATATTTATTTAAATAATAAATATTGAATTATATATTATAGGTTATCTCAATCAATTATTAAGCTAAATATTTGAATAGAGTACATATTTATTTAGTTATGATTATGAGAAAATTATTATTTTAATTTTATTTAAGTTTGTAATTGAATTTTATATAAGTGTTTATATTGATTAAATTTACTTAAAATTCTAATTCGAGTAGAACTATGAAACTCAAACTCTAACAAATTTTAATTTTGTTATGAAATTAGCTAGTAATGAATTCACTATAAATTTTCATCTAATTTTACAGTTATTACGTTTTAAGAAAATTCACTTATATTATTGATGCAATTAATCTTGTGATTTGGTATAATTTTATGTTTTTAATAAATTTAGATAATATATAATATAATGAGTTATATTGTCTTAATTAATTATATAAAATAATGATAAAAAAATATATATATAATTAAATTAGTAAAATCAAAAATAAAAATTCTTTTAGAAGCTACTATTTCTATTAGAGATTGATTGAATTTTTTTTTGAATAATTTATAAATATGAATAGTATATATTTAATAATTATATTTTTTTTACTACTTATACTAATTTGAATAGGAAAGAAAATAATCTTTTTTATTCTATTCTTATTAGAGATGGAAATATTTTTAAATTTGAATAATATTTAATTAATACAAATTTAGATTATATTTATGCTAACATGAATAGAAAAGTTGAACCAAAAATTTATGAAATCAAATTAAATTTGTGTTTTTAATTATATAATTGATGAAATAGTAAAGCCCTATCCGTTCAATGTTCTTCGCTAGAAATGAAGATCCTCGACTGAGAACTTGAACCAAAAACATTTATAAGATGCTATATTTATATTACCAATTCCCAATTATTAGAACACTGTTAATTATTATAGAATTCTTGGGTATCAATGCCCCTCTCTCCCCTCCCCCATCCCCTAAATCGATTTCGCTGCATATGATTTAATGGAAAGTTGACTTATCTTATTGGGCAATGAAAACATGTTGGCCTTTTGTTTTGCGCGGTAATTCTGAAGAAATTAAGGATCTGTCATATTAATTGAATTTTTTTTGCACATTTTTTAGGATCCTTTACATAAGTATACAACTTTTAAAAAATAATTATAAAAATAATATATTTACAAAATAATTACAAAAAGAGTGCAAATACAATAATCACATTAATTATTCAATTTTACAAATCCCTTAAATTAAGGAGAAGTAAATTAAATTAAACAAATCCCTTAAATCAAGGAAAATTAAATTCTACAAATTCTTTAAATCAATGAAAAGTAAATTAAATTACTTCAATTCAATTTCTCCATCTCTCTCTTTCTCTTACTTTGACTCCACCTTTTTCCTTACCGAAGTCTGCAAAAGATAACTAGTAACCAACTTTTAATACAAAGGTAACCAAACTTTAATATAAAGGTAACCAATCTTAAATACAAAGGTGGTTAGTAACCAACTTTTAATACAAATGTAATCAAACTTTAATATAAAGGTAATCAACCCTTAATACAAAGGTAATCAAACTTTAATACAGGGGTAACCAACCTAAATACAAAGGTAATCAAAACTAGTTACTACACATTCAAGAATTAGTTACCTCCATACTAGTGTGTTGGTTACCTATATACTATTGTTTGGTTATCTAAATTTACTAAACGAAAACTTTAATACAAAGATAATCAATCCTTAATACAAAGGTAATCAAATCTTAATATAGGGGTAACCAACCTTTAATACAAAGGTATTCTTCCACCACAACCACCACCATATTCTTCCTCCGCCACAACCACCACCATCTTCTTCTGCCTCTACTACCATCTTCTTCCTCCGCCACAACCACCACCATTACCATTTTCTTTCTCTGCCACAACCACTACCGTCTTTTTCCTCCGCCATAACTACCATCATGAACGTGAAAGATGAAAAAAAAAGGCGGAGAAAATGGCGGAAGAAGATGAAAATGGAGGAAAGAGAAAGCGAAAAATGAAGGAAAGAGAAAGATGGAGAAGATGAAAATGACAGAAGAATAGAAAATGGAAGAAAGAGAAAGATAAGTGAATTTAATTAGAATTTTAAATTTTGAAATTACCCAACTAAATTAAAGGGATCATGGTCACATCATTACTACAATTAATTTAAACTAAAACTAACTGTATTTATTATGTAAATAAAAGATTAAAAATGCACTCTTTTTGTAAATATATTTTTAATGCACTTTTATTGTAATTTTTTTATAAAAAATACTAGAATATGTAATTAACCCCATTTTGTATCGTGCATAATTATATGTTCAATCCCATATAATTGAAATGTAATAATAATATAATTTGTTGACAAAAAAAGTTGGGCTTCTTGTATTTTTGGTGCAAAAGATACCCAAAATTGGGCTTCTTACACGTTGTTCTATTGGACAATTTAATTTTTTGTTCATGCAAATAAATATTTGTTAAAGTGTTTCTTAAATAGACTTTAATATAGTGCTAACAAAAAGAAATATGCCTGGAGGCCCAGTGACTATATCAGTTAAGGAAGGAAGAGAGAATAGAAAAATCTACCTTTTTTTTCTTTCCTTATTCTAAAATAGAATATCCTGTTTTCTTATTCCAAAAATATGCCTGGAATATTCCGACGCAAGGAAGTAACTGTACAATTAACTTTGGTTCGCTATGCCCCCCATTGATCAATGTTAAATGACATGGTAAAATTTAGAATATATGAATGATGGACCAATACAGTATTAACATACAAGTCGAGAAATATTTTTTCTCTTTGCATATTAATACTGTATTGATCAATTATTTAATTTATCATAAAATTAATTTCATACTAATCAAATCTTATTTTAATCTTATGGAGAAGTTGGGAAAGGAAACACAAAAAGGATTAAGGAGAATATAGGAGAAATTTACCTTTAATCGCTAAATTATTTGCTAAAATCGACTTCTGGTTATCGAGAGATATATTAGAATTTATAACTTTGTACAGTAAAAAAAAGAAGATAAAATTACCACCGGTTAGATTTAAATTTATAACTATATACGATAAAAGGAAAGACCTAATAATAAATATAAATTCGTTGGCTTATTGTTTGATTCATTGAATGTAGTCATCACTTCTTGGGCATCAATGAATTGACCTAATAATGAAATGCAACGACTCCAACCAAACGGCTCATAAGTTTCTAACGCTAGGCATAACCCAAAAAAGAGAATATCCAATGAACTACCTAATTATCTGTCCCACGGGATGGTCCCAGACAGGAACTCACACGCACTTATGCAGAAATATATATATATATATATATATATATATATATATATAAAGTGATAATATTTGCGGAAAATATGAATCGGTGGTGTCACATCTGTGCAAATATTTTAATCACCCAACAACTGAAAAAAATAATATAAATAAATATCAATACAGAATATTTAAATATTATATTTATTTTAATTATTAAAATATAAAAAGTAATATTAAAATTTATGTTATATATTTTTTAATAATTAAAATAAATATAATATTTAATTTTGTGTTGAAACGTTATTTATATAGACTTGCCCAAAAAGATATTCAATCACGCATATCACATTGCTCTAAAGCAACCAATCCTTCCTTATCAACAAGATAAACACTATAAACAATGACTTGCTTTTTTCTTAGTGGGAGACTGCAAAAAATCTAGTCACCCCTTGTTAAGCAAATACCCAAAAGCTTATCCACATTCCAATCCGGTCAAATTCTGCAATCAGCGTCGCCCCTCCGCTTCCTACATAAAAAACCACACTAACTGACTCAGTCCCCCCAAACCATTTCTCACTCTCTGTATTTCTCTTCCATGGCAGCTTTTCTTCTTCTCCTCTGCTTCACCTTCCATATTGCTTCCTCTGTTTCTCGAACACCCACTTCCCCAAATTCTGTTTTCTTTCCAGTCACTAAGGATTTTTCAACCCTTCAATATACAACCCACATCTATACGGGAACTCCGCTTTTTCCCACCAAGCTTGTTCTTGATCTTGGTGGTCCATTTCTCTGGGCAGATTGTACCGCAAAATCTCCCTCATCGTCTCGCCGTGTCGTCCCATCTGGTTCACTCCAGTGCTCAATGGCAACGGCAGACACAGAGTGTGGTTTATACCCTGAAAACACCATTACAAGACTGGAACAGGCAGGGGAACTAACAGAAGATATCATGGCCGTTGATTTTGTAGACAGGGTGAAAGCCAGATCAATCGGATCCGTCCATCACTTTTTATTTTCATGTGCTCCTACTGTACTACTAAAAGGCCTAGCAAGTGGTGCCAAAGGTATGTTAGGCCTCGGAAGAACTAGAATTTCATTACCATCACAACTTGCTAACACTTTCGGCTTCCACCGGAAATTCGCTATCTGCCTATCGGAATCAGACGGCGCTATTATCGCCGGCGACGGTCTTTCACTTTCCGGCAGTGACATTTCAAAGTCACTCATGTACTCACCCCTCATTTCCGGCAAAAAAGGTACATCATCAGAGTATTACATTAATGTGAAATCGGTTAAAATTAGTGGGAATCGGTTGTCTCTAGGCAAATCATTAGAGGCTAAATTAAGCACAATAGTTCCATATACCACTATGGAGAGTACAATTTATGATACATTTGTGAAGGCCTATAATATGGCTGCCACATCTATGAACATGACTAGGGCGTCACCTGTGGCACCATTCGGGGTGTGCTTTAGCTCAAGAGGGATCAATAGCGCGGCTGCCGAGCCCAACGTGCCGATAATTGATCTTGTGTTACAGAGTGAAATGGTGAAGTGGAAGATATATGGGAGGAATTCAATGGTGAAGGTTAATGATGAAGTGATTTGCTTGGGAATTCTGGATGGTGGTTCAAGTCCCAAGAGTTCAATAGTCATAGGGGGTTACCAGTTAGAGGAAACTCTTTTGGAGTTTAATTTGGGGACTTCCATGCTTGGATTTAGCCCCTCATTGTTAATGAAGCAAACTACTTGTTCCAATTTCAAATTGTACTCCAACCCAACTCAGTAATCCCTTATTTGTTCATCTTGTGGGATTTGGGAGTCCCAAATCCCCAATAGCCAGTATAGTCTTGTACAGTTATTTCCAGGTTAATGGTACGAAACTGGGTGAGAAGTTGTTTTTTATTTGCTTTTGGCTAAATCAAATTAGAGCATATTTGAATATTAATACTTCTTGTTTCTGAGTGCTACAGCTAGAAATGTTCGATGGGAAAGAATAAAGTTGTCTGGTCTTATCCAATAGGACAGCACACACATATATGGAACTTCAGGCAAACTTATAAAATAGTTTATGATCAGTTAAATAATTATTTATTTTGGTAGCGATAAACCATCCACGTCCAAAATCTTGAAAACAAAAGGTGCTTATAATACAACTATATAACTATACCGGCAAGTAGGCTATAGCCTATACTGCAGCATTATTTTAATACTCACACCACCTGTTATGCATGTAAATTCTCAACTCTAGCTGTTTGTTTAATTATTAGAAATGAATTAACACGTTAATTGCGTTCCATAGACTTTTTTGCCAGTTGAAAGGAAGGCCGATACTTGATAAGTAAGTACTCCAATAGTATCCGTACTTGATTTCCAGCTGCATCCCACATCATAATCTTTAGGTTAACTCTTCAGTGGCCGGTGCTAACGTTAATACTCTATATAATACTATTATTTATATATATTTAAATTATTAAATTTTATTAAAAAAATTATCAAAATAAATATTATAAATATTTTAAAAATCAAAAAAATAAATAAAAAATAAAAATTGGACCAATTGCAAGCACCGGTCGCTAGGACCGGTCCTCCTAGAATCACTCTGATCTTTATTCTTATTATCAAGCCACTCTAACCAGAAAAAGGAAGAAAAGAAAAAAAGGAAAACAATTTGTTGTTTTCGATCATGGGCATAAACCTTAAAATAAATGAAAATATTTTCGATCATGGGCATCAAATTGAGAACAATTTGTTGCAGTTTGATCTTGCTACAGCAAGATTGGACTCGGTTATTATAAAATAAATTTTATGGTAAGTTCACTTATAGACTAATAAGATGCTGACAAGTAGATGGAGAGAATACTCATTAGCTTACATGTTAGTACCTTATTGGTGTAAAAGTGAACTTACCATGAAGTTTATTTCATAGTAATTGGATCCATCAAAAATGGGGTTCAGCTCTTCGCTCTTGTTCCGCCAATTTCAACTTTTCATCTATTGCTTAGAATGGGTGTTGTGGGCACTTACACTTGCACACACATGTATAAGACTAATATTTTTAAGTTCTTATAATAAATAAAGAGAATTGATATTTTTACAAGAAAAATTGATATTTTCATAAGATTTCACTCACATGATGTGAGTCCCACTTTTTATTCACGTGGGGAGAGTTTTGTGAAAATATTAATTTTTCTTGTAAAAATCTTAATTCTCTAAATAAATAGCTATGACTACTTGGAGGCCTTCCTATTGTATAATAATTATTGAAGGCAAAATGCGATAATCTTCGGCTTGCTTTAATTAATTCCGTAACAGTAAGCTGAGAATGATCAAAATTGAGCTGATCCATTTCACAAGTCAGAGATTATACCATTTTCTTTAATAATTTATGCACATGCATGAAAGGTATACCTAATTAGTTCTAGTATTGTGCATATCTCTAATAATAGAGGGAGTATGTTAGATGACCACCAAAAACACATGCATATTACTGAGCATGTGATGTGAAAACATGGAAATGAATGTGAAGAATAAATCTCCATGACTATTAAAGTGATGAAAATTCACCAAGTTGGAATAGCCAAAATTTTGGTACAAGTTTATACTAAGAAGCATATAATAATTAAAAATTACACCTCTTTTGGTGAACACAGAATCACGGCCAGTTTAGCATGGAAATTAAGACTGCCGTCACATTACAATTATTAAGAATTAAACCGTGGATCTAATTAACTACCAGCCATACCCGTAACTCCAAGTCAAAATATAACTACCAATAGTCGAGCGTTTTTAGCCAATACAAATATGACTCAATTGAACACCATAACATACCTCATGGCTTTCTCCTCCTTTTCATTTCTTTCTATTCTGCTCTGCTCTCTTCTTTTCCTGTCCACTTCTGTAGCCGAACCCCTCCTCGTCCCAAATCATTTGTCCTCCCAATCACCAAAGATGCATCCACACGCCAATGCCTCACACATCAAACAGAGAACCTCTCTTGTCCCCGTCACCTTAACCGTCGATCTCGGCGGCAAGTTCCTACGGACCAACTGCGAAAAAAGCTACACCTCCTCCACCATCCGTCCGGGCTGCTGCCGCACACCTCAATACCGCCTTTCTGGGGCGTCCGCACACCTCCCCAGGACCAGGCTGTACCAACACCAGCAGCCTGGAGCTTTTTGGAAAACATCGTGATCCGCCACGCGGCACGCAGTGAGCTTGCTTCAATTTGCCATGCCCCAAGTTCTCTTCTTCTGCGCTCCTTCAGTAATCATGGGAAAGCTTGCTAAGGGCGTTACGGGAATGGCCGGCCTTGGAAGGACTAAAATATCCCTCCCTTTTCAATTTGCCACTGCCTTTAAGTTGAAAAGAAAATTTACCCTCTGTTTAAGTTCCTCAACAAGGTCAAACGGAGTTGTACTCATTGGCGATGGACAGTGTAGTTTGCGTCCTGATTTTTATGTCTCCACCTACACTCCATTAGTCATCAACCGGGTAAACCCTGAAAATGCCCTGCCCATCCTTCGAGGGATGGCGAACCGTCACCCGAATACTACATTGGAGTTAAATCTACTAAGATCGATGGAAAATCTGTCCCAATTAACACAACATTATTGTCAATCAACAAGGAAGAAAGGATAAGGTGGAAAAGGATTAGCACCAATTGAGGAATTTATGAAATTATGGATTGTAGACTTGTCCTTGTATAAATTTATTCTAATTAAAACTAAAAGATGATGATTGGACAAACGAATTTGGTCAAATAGATATAGCCGTGTGGCATTTGAGATTTCTAATTAGATTGTCAACATGGGCAAAGGGGCGTGCTATCACGCTGGGATTAGCGGACATCTTCCTTCACTCTTAGCTTAATTTTTTTTTTTTTTTTTTGAGAATCCACTCTTAGCTTAATTTGATCGTTGGAGACTTTTATTTTTAAACTCAAAATTAACATAATTTTTTTAAATTTTAATTAATATAATGATAAATATTATAAATTATTTAAAAAATATTACTATTTAGTTTAAAAATATCTCATATTAACTTTCAAAAGTTAATACTGATCAAATAATTTTAGAGTGGAAGGAGTATCTTAATTTGACATTGGTTAAGTTAATAACTTTTAAAATCAATAAATATATAAATCTAACAATTTTGTTAGATCTAATTAATAAACTATTTAAAATTTACTAATAATGCCCAAGTTTCATTATTTCAAAAAAAATTGTCGTCTATATGTACAAATTACAGTCACTTGTACACGCGGCCCTAACAAACAAGAAGGACGAACTAGCCCAAATGCCCCACAAGTCATTCTCCATCTGAAACGACCCAGTCATAAGCTCTTGTTTGGCTTTCTACCCACTATCCACGAACCCCAAACATGCAACAGTGGTGTATACTTGCAACATGGAGGAGCTGTTAGCTCTCCATGTGTAGTCCAGTCTGCCTTCTTGTCACTCAATTTTGAGTTACAACTTCCAAACCAAAATCATATTATGTCACCATATATATGTATATGTTAGCGTTCTACTTAGAGATGCACAATTAGCAAACCTATACATTAACGGCTATTTTTGTTGGTAGAAAGTCGGTAAAACTGCACAATAGAGGTATGCTAATGGAGGTACTAGAGTCTAAAGAGAGTGAGTGACTCACGTGATTCTTTGGGCAAGATCTAGTCTTCAATATATTTATAGGGGCGGGTCACCTGGTTGAGTCACATGTCGTATTTTCATGATGTTAATTAAGACTTGTTCTCACCTACCTTTGATATAATCACGTGTGGTAGTATTTTTATTTAATGTTTTGCATGTGATTGATGATCAAACCACATGCCATGTTGGGTAAAAGTCCTTATTGTAGTCCGCAATCATTATCGCGATTGATGATCAAACCATGTGTCATGTTGGGTAAAAGTCCTTATTGTAGTACAAAATCATTATCGCGGTATTATATGCCAACCGCATATGTAATTTTAAACTATCTATTATGGACTCAGGCAATGTAACAGTTGTACCATAAGTTTCTGCATGTAGGCATATTATTCATGATGATCTTAAGTTGCACTCTAATTGCAATGGTGAAGTACTATATATGATACTACTGAAAACAAAATGGTCAACCTTTTTTTCTACTTAAAGGGAACACGAAAGTAGCATGAGCAACTCTTAATTTTCTCCTTTTGGGAACAACTATGGCTAACCAACACCTAGCCACATCTCAATTACTCCTTATACTTCTAGCCATCATAGTGGAACGAATAACTAACAACTCTCCAATCTCACAACCAGCCTTTTAATTAGCACACATCTTTATATAGATTAATGTGTAAAACATGAAGTTCATGAATTTTGACACCTAAATTTTTCTAACCTTGCATCTTCTTCACATACAACTATCTAATGCATCTTTATATTGGGGTGCCTAACCATTTTGAAAACTTACTGTCCTATTTCACTAGCCGCGAAGTTTGATGATGAAAAACTTGATAGACGATGATCAAACTTCTCTTAGTGTTTCAAATGATGCATCAACAAGCGACCAATCTAAGTATGATCAAGATATTGGGTCTAATTCAATGGCGAGGAATGGAGATGGTCTGACGAATAATGCAACGTTTACTTGCAGCTCACCTTTTTGGAATAAATACAACTCTGGCTCGAATGGCAAGAGAAAACAAATAAATTTGTTTGAGTTTAAAGTATCTTGCTTTTTCTTATTAATGTGCCTTTTTGATCAGAAGCTACAGGCATAGATATGCTAAACACTTGATGAAGTCCGCCATAACAAAATTTGATAAACAAATTTGTCCAAAATTTGTGGCTGATATGCAGGTTATAGCAGAGGCATTGGGAACTTTCATTTTGATGTTCTGTATATGTGGGATCATAGCCAGCACAGAGATTACAGAAGGCCAAGTAGGTCTACTTGAATATGCCGTCACAGCAACTTCAACAGTAATCGTCGTGGTTTTCTCAATAGGAACCATTTCTGGAGCTCATGTTAACCCGGCTGTCACGATAGCTTTCACAACTGCTGGTCCATTCCCATGGTCCAAGGTAAGTAAATTTCAAACAATTCCGTATCAAAAATGTTTTTTTCCTCCGAAATTGATGTATTTCTTTCACAAATGTTTTTCAAGGTTCCACTATATATATTGGCACAAACAGTTGGTGCTGTGGTGGCAACATATGTGGGAAAGTTGATGTAAGGCATAAAACCAGAGCTTATGACCACAAGACCAGTCCACGGATGCGCTTCAGCCTTCTTTTTGGAGCTCATTGCAACCTTTATCATCCTCTTCGTAGCGTGTTCACTAATAAATGAATCTCAATCAGTATGATCATAAAAAACTCCCTTCCCAGTTTTTTACCTTCACGAGTTTTGACATAATTTTGCCAAGTTAAAACGCGGTTTCTCTGCAGGTAGGGGCATTGTCTGGAATTGTTGTAACTTGTAGGAGTAGCCATTGGACTTGGAGTATTGATCACTGAGTTTTGCCATTATTTTTTGTTCTAATTATAGTGTTTTTAAAATATGGACAGGCCTATATCAGGAGGATCTATGAATCCATCAAGGTCAATAGGACCTGCAATTGTTTCATGGAAGTTTGAGGACATATGGACTTATGTTACAGCACCAACCATTGGTGCTGTTGCAGGCGCTTTCTTGTATCGTGTTTTATCGCTTGATTGCAGGGTGAATTGTAGGACCTCTGCTTCTCCTACTACCACATTACTCTGTAACTCCTCACATTAGGCTCAACTAGGACCCTATATAGTGGCATGAAGGAGAATGTGGTTCAGCCTGGCAGTAGTTTAAGCATAGTTGCTTGCGTATGAAGGGCAACAAGTGTTTCTTCTTTATCTAAAGGATGAAAACAGGGACCAATGTACAATCTTACAGCCACAGGGTTAAAAACATATGCAATTTGTGTACTCCTAATGCTATTTTATTACTTAATAATATGACAGTAGCTTACTGAGCATTTTCATGCAATGGAAGTTGGTTAATTATAACATTTATGGGCAGAATGAACCTTTTTTTTGGTAATTAAAAAGCTTTGAACTTGCTACGCTACTGAAATAAATGGAAGCACCATAACCATTTTGCTTTTGCATTAAAGAGTGTTGTTGAACATATATACAAAAACATCAGCCACCAAACATTATCAGTATTGTGTCATTCAATCAACATGGGAGGTTGATCTTTAAAAGCTTTTTCGGCTTTACAAGATGAAGTATTCGATATTTTTTAGCGAATTCCAAGGGTTGGTGAACCTGTCCAAATGTAGAACATTACTAGCAATTCCAACCAACTTAAAATTAAGTGGAAAAGCCATCCATTATTGTAATCAAACTGCTGTTATCACCCCCTTCATTAAAAGTACACAAAGCTTTAAGACCGTGCCACAGTTTTCCTTCCTACTTTTTTGATGGTTTTTTTCTATCTTTTTTTTTTCCTGATTAAAAAAATGATTGGGGCGCTTCCAGTTTGACATTTGAATCTTTGTAGACAATAACAGTAATTTAAGCCAATTGGGTAAGTGAATTAAGATAAGATGCCTGTGTATTTCTCCATCTAAATAGTCATTCAATTTTGAAGGTGTCCCCAAGGTCAATGGAAGAATTGAAAGAAAATGTACTCGTCACTTGGCCCAAAGTTTACACTTGCTATTTGTGCAAGTCTTAGTCATTGGAGAATTACTGAATTAGTAGTTGTGGTTCTGATTACCCAACCATACCCTACCCTCTCCTCTTTATACACTATCCAATTCCACCTTTTATTCATTTCTTTTTCTTTTTTTGGATTTTCGCATCTCATCATTTCCTCTTGGGCCCCAGAAAATGATAAACCAGTACCACCGTTCCACTACCATCATCTTTATTTTAAATTTTTGGTGCATAAATCAGTCTACCGATAAGTTTTGCTTCCTTGATCTTTTAAAATTTTCACCCTCCTAAATACAATTAATGAACTTGCCGCTAAAGCTGTAAAATGAATTAAACGGTTCAGACTCGATTTATACTCGCTCGATTAAAATTCGACTCGAACTCAACTCGAAATATAAACGATTTAAATATGAGTCAAATTTAAAATTCGATAAATTATTCGAATCTCTTCATACTATAATTTTTTATTCATACTCTAATCACATTCGCTCAAAAAGTTTAAATTATTCGGACTCGATTGGAGATCGTGTCCGACTCGATAGCTAAACGAATTTCAATTAAACTTTATTTCATACTCGATAAATTTTATAAATTAAATTTGAGTAATTTAATATTCGACTCGACTCGACTCGACTCGACTCAATTCGATTTATTTACTCTCGTACTTGCCGCATGGCCATGAATAATAATAATGGATGAAAATGAGAAAAAAGAATTGGTACAGGGGCAAATGTGACAGTTAGGGTACAAAACAATGGGCCACTGGCAATAAATACTATGGGCAGTCAGAGTCACCAACTTGTTGAGTTTTATCCAAATCAGTATCTTTACGCAACTTGCCCACCCCTTATCCTGTTCTTCTTTTTCTTTTTTTTTCTTTTATTTTTCCCAAACTTGTTCTCCAATTTTTTCCATTTCTACTTATAGCATGTTCTTTTATAAATTAACAACGCCACCTAACATATGACCCACTTTTGGTATAATTTTCAATGATATACCTAACAATATTATTCATATTTATTTTTAATGTTTTAAAATTATATATATAATTTTTTTTAGTTTAATTTAAAATTAAAGATATATTTTTATTTAAAAATAAATTAACATAATATTTTTTATTATTTTTTTACTATCATTTATAGCATTACACTACTATTACTTAGTTAATATTAAAAATATATTTAATAATATAAATTATAATTAATAAATAAAATACAATTATAAATTCCGTGTTTGGCATAGAAAACCGAACTAGTGTAATTAATAGCACAATTTTTTTTATCAATTCTAAAATTTTAGAATGATCGTTCAACCTTAAAATTCAAAAATATAAATCTAAAATTTAGAAAAACAAACTATTTTTTCACCTTTTATTTGATTTAAAAAAAAAATTCATTAACATTTTTACTATCACAATCATCTATTTACCATAATCTCTTATGTATTTTCATACATTTATTAATTTAGTTAGTATTCTTTAAAATTCATATTTTTGATAAGAATAATATTTAATTATAATTTTCTTTTATTATTAAATTACGTAAATATAACTATTGAATTTTAAATAAGATTCTACTATTACATAAATCGATAAATATAAGACTATGTAAACAAATAAATCATTAATTTAAATATGACTATTATCATTTATATTATATAAATAGATGAACTATTATCGTAAATTTTTAAATTTATTTAATTTCTTATCAATAATTAGTTATACATTATTAGCTAAATAATATATTTTAAAAAGAAATAATTTTTTTATAAAATTATCATACACAATATTAATTTATTATTATTATATTATATTAATATAATATTATACAAAAAATATTTAAAATACTATTATTTTATAGGAAAATTCGTGGTTGGCACAATATTAGGGGCTAGTTAAGTATAAAATAAAGGTTTCATAGGGTACACAAAAATAAGGTGAGAATTTATTTCTGTTTTAATGAATTTTGGTGTTTGATATGCAATAATGAGATTTACACAAAAAGTGGTCTGTAATTGGGATGCGGAATGTTAACTTCTCTCTTTCCCCCCATCCTTATACGTAAAGTTTGGTTGTCATATAATTAAGATTCCTTAACAACATTGTTATATAATAATAATAATAAATGAAAATTTAATTAAACGGAAATTTCATAACTGAAATTAATAGTATTTCAGTCCTGCCTAATAAAGTAGGACTAAAGAAATATTTTTTCTAACACATAATGAATTAGGTGTCTTCGAGATTCTTTTTGCTTTGGTATGACTAAGACAGACACTTGAACCAAGATAACTTTTATAATATTATCGCCCAATTTATCAACATTATATTGGTCCCCTCTCCCCCCAAAGTTATGTCAATTAAATAAATAAATGATAATTGTAACGTGGACGTTGGTTTGGATGCTATCTGGAAAATTGGATAAATTGGCGTTCCTTTGATTTCTATGACTTTTTAAAAAGTAGACTGCTAATTAGCTTTATAAAATACGTTGTGTTATAGTTTCAAACATATTTTATTAGTCTACAACCTTCAAATATTAAATGTCAAATCATCTCACCAATGAATAAGCAATATAGAGTGTCATCTATCTTAAGACAAAATAAATGGGAAGATGGGTTGGTTAATATATGTAAATGACTCGAACTTATTAGTTGAGAATTTAATGTTTCTTTCTCCCGAATAAGTCATACTTCAACTATAAATTCTTGAATGTTTAATTGCGTGAAATACGCTTCTCTATTCCTAATTTGAAAATCATAGACAAGACACGAATAAATTGAGTTTAAACACACACTCCACCTTATTCACTATTAAAATTTAAAATCCCATCATCTTAGTTTTGCGAGAGATAATAGTAACGATTAGGCCAAAAACCTTTGGTTGCTTGAAACAATAGTCCTCTAGAGTATAGCCTAAAATTGCGGCTTACTTGAATCATCAATGTATGTATCAAAGTTGAGATGGTTGGTAAAGCTCTCCTAACAGGAGGAAAACTACCCCTTCCTATCAAATTTTTCGGCGGGTGTAGTAGTTTAGATAGATATATTCATTATGGAATACTCCTTTGTTTTAGTCCAAGAACCCATGTTACTATATATATATATATATATAAAAAGGACGATTCGTAAATATATTTTTTAAATAACATATTTATGTAAGTAGCATACTTTTATCAAAATAATATTATTTTAAAGATTATTTGATAATATTTTGTAAATAAAAAAAAAAAAAAATGGGATTACAGAATGTCACATCATGTCATATTTTTTTTAATATTATTTTTTAAAAAAAATAAAATCAAAACGATATCATTTTAATAAAAGTATATTATTTAAGATATATGTATATATATATTCAGCATGAATTGGTGCACAAAACCAATTTTGATAACTTTAGCGTAAGTTGTACATCTTGACTATAACTTGGGAGAACTTCACCTGTTACTCTTCAAACTTCAAAATGTAATTTTACATCAATCACTATGTCATGAATATTTTGGCTACAATATAGATCCAATCGGAGAGAGATAATATTTCCCAAAACAATGAGACAGAAACTGATTTTAATCGGATTATTTAGTTACACGAATTAATAATAACCATGCCCATTGTTCCCTCCTCTGCCGGCACCGTCAAAAAGATTTTCTTTCCGGTAAGAAATTTAGATGGAAGGAAGAAAAAGTTGACCCTGACTTGACCATTGCCATCAAAATTTAGCTATTAATTTTTCCGGCGATTCATATCCATGTGGACCATGTCCTTTAATTTGTTTCTTCCTTCCTAGGCGGCCACCCCACAACAGAAGAAATTTAGGTAGAAGAAGGAAAATTATGGATATATTAATACCATAAGAGCAATGAAAATTAAGAAAAGAAGGCAGTAATTGGATTTTAGTTTGACTGTGCAGAGCTGAGACGGAAAGTATGGAAAGGCCTGGAGGAGAGTTTTGGAGGTCAGTGAGGGTAAATTTGACCAAAAAATATTAATTGTCCTGTTAATATCAATTTTCCTTTTTTATTTTCTTTCCTCAATTTTTTTTTTTAATTTATGTGAAAACTATAGCTTGGGATAGAGAGTAATGCTTGGTGTTGGTGTACCCATATCTTGACGGGACGGAAGTAGTAACCACTAGGGGTGTCCAAATGATTCGATTTTTTCGGTTTTTTACCGAATCGGTCCAAACCGGTACCGGCGGTACCGGTTTTTTTCGGTTTGATTTTTTCGATTTTTTTGTAATAATCGGTACCGGTAACGGTTTTGGGTTTTTGTAAATTCGGTACATTTCGGTATACCGAAAAAACCGAAATAAATAATTATTATTATTTATAAATAATAATTATTATAAAAATGAATTAAATAATAATTATTATTTGTAAATTATTATTATTATTTAAAAATTATTATTTAAAAATAGGTAATAAATAGGTAATTTTTAATTATTATTTATAAATTTTAATTATATATAATATATGCGGTTTTACCGAAAAATCGAACCGATTTTGTACCGAACCGATAATTCGGTACCGGTTTCGGTTCTTGGTTTAGCGGTATTTTCGGTTCAGTACCGATTCGATTTTTTCGGTTCCGATTCGATTAAAAACTGATGAACACCCCTAGTAACCACGCCCATTCTCCAAATGTCGTGGAAAAGTCAAAAGTCTCCCCGGTCCCTAAGATTGAACCTGAAATGTGAGCCCCACCCGGATAAGAAATCCCGGGCCTCACCTCAGCTATCCGACGCACGGGAATCATCGCCCTCTTACGGGGTCCCCATTTCACATCTTATCCCATACAAAATGACGAGATTGACCTCATTATTCTTCCTATAATATGACAACCCTCACAGAGCACTCTCCACGTCCAAAGCCTTCGTTTATATCTATCTATACATATAGAGAGAGAAAGTAAAGGAAGTGAAAATTAATTAATCATGTTGGGGGTGTTTAGTAGCTCAATTTTGTCGCCGCCGGACGAATTGGTTGCCGCCGGCTGCCGTACACCGTCGCCGAAGATAACTTCGGCAGCGCTGGTGAAGCGGTTCTTGGGGAGTAACCCGTCGGCAGTGTCCATGCAGATTGGTGACGACGCTCAATTGGCCTATACTCACAATAACGAGTCAGTTTTACAGCCCAGGTATATATATAATACGAGTAATTTTTATTAAATAAATAAAAGTTGCAAAAAAAAATCACTAATACATCATTCTGACGTCGTTCTGCTCCCGTTCCCGGATGATTGCCCTTTGAATACGGGGCCGGATTTTCTGTAACAAAAAATTATCTGTTTATGTGTAACAGACGTATCATGATAGTTTCAAGATCTATGATAATATTATGTACCGTCGCTATATTTTTATAAAAAAAATAAGACTATGACTATAAATCGTAAAATCATCACTATAAATCTCGATACAGAACAACAATTATAAAAATTTGAACCCCTTTGAATATACACTCTTACCTGAATTAATTGGTTATTTTAAAATCAAAAGGATCCGGTGCATTCTGCTGATCTAACGGTCGCAAAAATTCTTACAGTTTGATGCAGCAGAATTATCGAGGAGTCCCATAAATAAGAGAAAATGGATAGGATGATATATGAGTTCATTAAAACGGTGGTCAAATGATATTTCCATGATTCCTTAAATTATTAAAGCTTTTCCAAAGGTTATGATGGATGATAAACAATCCAATCCATGAACAAAGTATGGTTATTGATTTGTGTTAAGTGAATTTTTTTTATGGAAAAAACTGCAGATACACCACACATATCGAAATAGATGTGTTTCGATTTAAAAAAATATATATAATTTTTTGAGTTTTAATAAAAAAATATTTTAAATAAAACCCTGTAATTTCAGTACGGGTGGATTTGCCTCCTTTTTCTATTCTACTAAATCTTATGACTTTTTGCGTATATTTATGTTGATACCTATATATGTATGAAGCTCATCTGAGCCGCCGACATTGTCGGTCACACTAATTTTTTCCTCTTTTGTCCGATAAGTCTAATATTATTATTTTTACCTCATTAGTCTAATTCGGTCACCTTTTTTTTTTCCTTCTTTTGTCCGTATATTAATATTTGAACCTTTTAACATTAATTTTTTTTAATCTTTCTATTTAGGGGATGTTCGGGGTTATTTATTTTAAAATTAGGTATAATTTAAAATTTAAAATGACTTATAAGTTATTTAAGTAATAACTTATAAATAAAAGTATTTGATATAATTTTAACTTATAAGTCAAAAATTAAGTTCAATAAAATGTTAAAGTGTTTAGCTAAAATGACTTATAAATTAAAATAATATATAAGGACTATTAAAATAAGAACAAAACAATTTTATATTTGGTCAAATCTACTTATTTTAAAATAATTTATAAGTCAGTTTTTAAGATGTCAGAATTTGTTATTTCTAAAAAATAACTTATAAGTCAAAAAATAAGTCAGTTTCAAACACTTCAATAGTAAAAAAATAACTTATAAGTTGGTTTGAAGAACTTATAACTTGTGGTCGAACAGGCCCTGGTCTTTCATATTTTATAAAATTCTTATTTTATTTCACATAATTTGTACACGTAACGCATGTCCGTCGGGTGCTAGTAAATGGAACAACGCATATGTGGTCATAGATTTTTACGAGTTAAAGTTAGTGAACTTTTTTTTTAATACCCAGTTGAACTTATTTCCATATACGTAAGAGTTTTTGAAGAATAGTAAACTTGATTAAGTTTTGAAAAAATTAATCAAGTAAAGTAGACTCGCTCTATATATAGAGAGAGTAAAGTCTGTTAGTTTCATCAAAATAGTTGACCGAAGCTACCTCAAATGGTATAGAATTCTCTCATATATACATTAAAGGATCATGGGTTTCAGTCTCAGTTGGGATATTATTTGATCTAATGCTTGAGACACTATAAACTTCAATCTCGGTTAATACGTACTTCATAAAATTCAGTGAAGACGTTGCTAATAAAAAAACAAAAAACCACGAGTTTCATCGAAATAAAGAAATTTTTTTAAAACACCGATGACAACAATTCAAACAAAGTGTTTTGTTTTTTTTCTTCATCCTCGTGTTTTATCATCATGCTCTGATCTTGAGATGGATGGTCATGATTCTGCAATAATGTCAAAGGATAGGGTGGGCCATGGCCATGAGAGTTCCTCAGCCCTTCAACAAAGCCAGTTTGGCATTTTCCTTTGCATGCTTGACACACATGCACCATTTTAGTACTAGTATTTACTCATCCAAAATACAGAAACAGATTCCTTTTATGGGATTCTGAATATAATCATCCAGCAACATAAATACCTCAGTTTCAATTTTCAACCATTCATGCATCTTTGATTAGAAAAACCATTTATACATCTGGCACAATAAGTACTGTCATTCATATCCTGACACTAATTCCTTGACTTGGCCAAATTTTTTATAAGTCTTTATTTTCTCAACCATATACAAAGACTACCAAGGTTTTCCTATACCCCTTAATTTCAATTTTGAAATACTGAAAATTAATAATAAAAAATAAAAAATTGCTGATTTCATGGTAGGTTTGGTTGGTAGGGGGATCCCCAACTCCCAACTAAATGATGTTAGTCCATTGATTTATGAATTTATTGGCTCCAACTTGTTCATTCAATAACTTTGTCAGTAATCGATGTCTTAATAGACCCTATATGCTTTTTGGTGAGAATTTATGTCAACTTCATCTTAAATCATATGGTCACTAAAACATAACTTGGTGATGGAAATGGCAGATCATTTGCGGTTAAGGAGGATATATTCTGCCTCTTTGAGGGTGCACTTGACAATTTAGGTAGCTTGAAGCAACAATACGGGCTTGCTAAGTCCGCAAATGAGGTGGTTTTGGTGATTGAGGCTTACAAGGCTCTCCGTGACAGGGCACCTTATCCTCCTAACCATGTTGTTGGCCATCTTGATGGTAATTTTGCCTTTATTGTGTACGACAAGTCCACCTCCACGTTGTTTGTGGCTGCTGTAAGTAAATAAAATTCACCTACCGATTAGTCTTATTTTATTTTAGTTTTGAGTAGGTTTTACCAACAATTTGGCTGTTGCAATTGTGACAGGATCAATCTGGTAAGGTTCCTCTGTATTGGGGAATCACTGCTGATGGCTTTGTTGCATTTGCTGATGATGCTGATTTGCTTAAAGGTGCCTGTGGCAAGTCACTTGCTTCTTTCCCTCAAGGTGGGTTGGCTAAGCATCGTCTTTTATTTCATTAATCATTGATTTACTTGGGATAAACGATAGATTGTTATTAAATAATGAGCACAATGTCATTTCATGTCGCATCACACCATTTCAACCCACGACAATACTTAATTTAGAGTGCGACATGGAGAACTTGAAAAAGATGTGAAACAACTAACTTTGTTATTTTTACTTTAATCCTTGGAGTTATTGATGATGGGATGGCTGGATTCTACAGGGTGTTTCTTCTCAACAGAAATTGGAGAACTGAGAAGTTATGAGAATCCTAAGAACAAGATCACTGCTGTTCCAGCCACTGAGGAAGAAATCTGGGGAGCTACATACTTGGTAACTTAATATCTTAATTTGTAGAACCACCACTTGCTCATTAATTATAAGTATCTAGGTTGCAACATGATTCACTTTATGGGGTGCTAAATTCTTGGTATCAAAAAATTCCATTTTCAGGGACTTGTACATTCCAAGTTTGATTTATAACCATCATTGGTTCCTCTTTTTAATGGGAAATAATTGTTGGAAAACAAAAAGATGTTAAAGAGTTGGAAGGTTTTAATTTTTAAACTTGCATTATCATTATCATTATCATTATCATTATTTTAGGCTTATAGCAGCGAACTCGTGCCTTGTTACAGATTTTGCTCTATGTAATATGAATAGTTTGTACTCCCTCATTTTCAAATTATTTGATCATTGTTGACTTTTAAAAGTCAATTTAATACATTTTCAAACTCAAAATTAAGAAATTATAAAATAATAAAGCTTATAATGAGTAATATTTTTTAGATATTATATAATATTTATCATTGTATTGATTAAAATTAAAAGAATTTATATAAATTTTGAGTTTAAAAATATCTTAAATTGACTTTAAAAAGTCAATAAAATAATATGGAACAGAGGGAGTACATTTTTAAGACCGTTCACCAAAGAAACATTTAGAAAAGGGACATCTCTTTTTATCATTTTTATTATTTATAGAATTCAAGAAAACCAACAACGTGCAACTCCTTTTGTTGTGATCGGTATCGGTGATGCATGATAATGATTGAACTATGAGTTATCCAAAATTACATCCTCCCCAAACTAAATATCAAAATTTGAAAGGTGAAGAGGAAATCAAAGCATGGCCTACCACATGTATCTGTGGAATAGATGAAGATACATGAACCACAAGAAAGGAGTATTGTCTTCCCTCTTCTATTATGTGTTAGTGTAGTAATTCATTTAATTATATTTTGTGGCATTGGTTTAACTGAGCGTCAACTTCATCGTACGTTCGGATATCTGCTTTGATTCACATATATATTGTCTCACTACATATGACTACTATTGCTGATTTGTAAGGTTGGAGGTGATGTTATGTCAGGTGGAAGGGCCGGCAGTTCTGACAGCCACAGAGTAGAAGATTTTCTTTCTCCAGATAATTCATAACCAAAATCGATTGCTTGAAGAAAAAGGATTACATGGTTATGAATGGAGGGCTTGAATGGGGGGACATGTAGATATAGCTGAATGTGGGCTTTTAACTTTGTAGTATAGTGAGAGTAGTTTTATCAAAGTGGTGGTAAGTTAGAATGCTCTGAGCTTGGTGGTGGTTTGCTTCCTTCTGTAGTTGCTTTCGGACTAGGCTTTTTACCTTCTCTTGACCGGTGTATAGAGATGTTTTTATTCTAATAAAAGTTTGGATCATTGGTCGAGTCTGCATGAATTATTATCTTTAAAAGTCGTATTCTTAAATTTTGTGGAGGACCAAATATATGCAGTCTTATTTCAATTTAAAGAGGCTATTTTCAGTACTTGAACTTGTGACCAAGCATTCAACAAATGACTTGCATCAAGCAAGACTTCTCATGAATCTTAAGTTTTCATTTAAAATGTTGATATGTTGTCTAAGCAAATATTAGCATATGTACTTTAATGTAAAGTGGGTCCAACAAAATATAGTCTTTTAGCACTAATATTCCTTTGACTTTTGAAATAGAGATTTATCATGTCAAAATAAATAATAATAATAATAATAATAATAGTTGGTGACATTCTTGGGCTCTTGGACGAACAAATTATGAGGTCTGAAGGGGTTGGATACCTTAATATAGAGCTTGGGTTATTGGATTTAGTTTGTTAGTATTAGAGCTAAGAAAAGGTGGATTGTAATGGAGGTTATGTAAAGCCTAGAAACTTAGTGGGTGTTTGTTTAGTGCTGAATGGATTTTTTCAAAATTTGAGTGAATTAGTCATTAAAAGTGTTTGTTTGGATAAATATAAATCTGAATAGAATTGAAAATTATTGACCGAATAAGGTTGATTTATTTGGTTGATTAGGTCAGCTACTTGGGTGAATAGTTTTTTACTTGCATGCCCCTCCTAATAAAGATGATCAAAATTAAAAACTCAATTACAAAGTTGTGTGAAATATTGAATGCTCTATTTATAACAAGCACCTCAAAATTACAACTGGTGGTTCCATTTATAAAGTATCCGCTGGCTTGAAGTTCTCGTTCTGGAAAAGCTTCCTCAGATCAAGGTTGAAGAAAAAAGAGGAGAAAGAGAGTTTATTTTTTCCCAACAAAATAAAATAAAATAAATAAATCTACGGATACATCTATGTAAGCAATGTTACATCTTTTTTTACAAGTGGGGCCAAATTTCCCCCAAAGTCATTTAATTGAAAGTATTTTTTAGTTTAGCAATTTGATTGATAATTTTTTCAGTTCAGTAATTAAATTTTGAATTGACTTTGAATATAGTAATTAAAATATTAATTAATTCAGATTACATCAAACAAACTAGTTCAAAACATCTTTGAGGGTTATAATTATAAAATGCACTTATTCAGATGTTTCAGAAATGTCAATTATCAAATATATTTTTTTTATTCAGAATTCTACTTATTCAGCTCATTCAGAATGCTTAAACATTCAGAATTGTTTCATTCAGTTTTATCAAATAGCTCCTCAATAGACAACTTGGGAATTGACAAGGGTCGTTAAGCAAAAGTGAGAAGATAAATATATTCTTCTTTTAAATAGCGTTTAGAGGTACCTACCAATGTTGATTGTTTCCTTACTCTTACCAATGTTAATGTCATCAACCTAGCTCTCTTGTTCAATCAGTCGATCTCTCCAGTCTCTATCTCTATACCCATCTGGATCTCCTTTCGAATCTCCCCATCTCCTGTTTTTCGGTTTAACTTTTCAAAATCAAGGAAATCATCTGCCCAAATAAATCTAGGCAACAATTAGAAAAAAATGGAAATTTTAAAATTTTGGCCAAAAAACCCCAATTTGTTTTTTTATAATATCAAGTAGGTATTAATTAATTTGTTTGTTTTATCTTTTTATAAAAACTAATAAGAAACATAATGAATAAGTATAATAATAATAATACAATTTTGTAAGAATACCGAATACAGGAGTAATTTTTTAGTGGAGTGAGGAGGGTATGGTTCGAGGATAATTCTAAGAAGACCAGTGTATTCGGACATTTTTAGTGATCGGCTGATGTGGATGCTCCACATCAGCAAAAACAATTCAGCATCAATACATAAGAAAAGTCATTCTCTCTTTTTACAAAAAACCCCGGTCAATACAAAAAAGAATAACCCACTTGGATAGCTTTATTACTGAAAGAACTCTCTCTCTCTCTCTCTCTCTCTCATCGCGTGTCTGTATCTCTCTTTCTTCATCATTGGTCATTAACTTCCTCATGGAACAACCAAATCAAAAGCTTTCAAGGTATAGTTGATGTATACATATTATATACTGTACCCTTATTGATAATATATATGTATATATTTATGCCCTAAAAATTGATTTCATGATTTTTATGCTAAAGATTTTTGGAATTGGAATTCTTATGCTAAGATTTTTAGAATTATTGAAACTCAATTCCTAAACCCAGAATTAATTGGTACTAATTGAAGCTTTGAACTCTTTTCATATTTATATGAAGTTATAGTCTTTTTTTGGGTGTTCTTGGTAGTGGTTTTTTTGTTCGTGTTCTTGTTAGTGGTTTGCATTTGGCCATTTTTAGACATATAGTGAGTGTCTAAATATATAGAGTTTAAATTGTTTCTCTGTGTATTTTCCTAATGCTGCAACCTAGCCCTGCAGTTTGTTGATTGAGGTGATGAATTCATTGTGAAAGAGTAATGTTGTGGTGGTGCAATGACGGCTATGAAAGATAGTGGCAGTGGTAATTTAGGTTTATTGTGGTGGCAGGTCTATATGGTGGCAGTAAGTTTCAATAATCCCAAAATTAGTCATAACAGCTTGAGCAGCCCCTCGTGCCAAATTTTAAATACTGTTTTATAGTTTTGTAATATTGTGGTAAGACTTTGTTTCCTCTTGTGTGATGCAAAAGAAGCTCTGGATGTTGAATTTGGAAATAATCCTTGCAATTGATTTCTAGGTAGAATTTTCTTGTTCTAGTTCTTTAATTAGCCTATTTTATACCTGCAAAATGTGAACATAGAAAAATATTCCTTGTCCTGCAGTAGCAGCTTCATTCTCTAGCTCTGCTTGTTCATGTTGAAAAGCAAAATCAATACTTATCCATTCAGTTCCACTATAAGCTAGGGTTTTTAAATCAACTTCCATCTTTCCAGTTGTATCTTTTAAGCACATATAGCCCCTGGTCTTAAGACAATGGTTTCCCCCATACAAGACTTATTTGCTTCACAGGTGAAAGTTTTTATCATTTCAGGTTGTTTCGAAGATGGGTGATCAAGCTCCTTTGTACAGTTTGCCCCATCACTATTAACTGTCATAGAATTTTACTCTTCATAATCTATGAGTATGTCAGGCTGTGACTCATAAGTGACACCATCATTTGCAACTGAATAATTCTCTATCTCTTCTTCTCCGTGTTGGTGCTCAATCGAGCCTTCGTTTCCATGTATAACATGAGTTACTTCTATTTATTATGTGTATATAAATTGTCTCATTTTTGTAGGAAGACAACATGGTATCAGGAAGCATGGTGGAGTGCAACGAATTTGATTTAAGGATTCAAAGCAAGCAATGTCATTGAAGACAATTTGCAATTTGTAAAATTATCCGCTCCGATAAGAATGGAAATGAAGGTTAAATCTACTACGCATGCTCGAATGGAAAATGCGATTTCTTGGGATGGTGCAAGGCTATAAATGAACAAAAATCATCATAAACTTTTGAAGCGCAACTGCCAAATAATTCCATTATGCATGATGTTACTATGATTGAAATGAGACGTGAAATTAAATTATTGAAGAAATTAGTTGTTATAATACTTATTCTCTGTTTGTTTTTTATTATGAAAAACTAGTTGTCTTTTGTTGGAAGTTGTAATGAAGGTGAAGTTATGAATGAAATTGTAATGGACGAAGTGTAATGGAATTTCTAATGAATTTAGTTTTGTTGTAGAAGTTGTAATGGAAGTGTCCTATTGATGGGTATCTGATTGATTTACTAAATTGATCACTAGTTTTGACATTTATTTTATTTTTTTCATTTGATATTATAGATAGCACTATAGGATATCTGTCGGATAATAAACAAGTAATTAAGTTTCAAATAACTACGACTAAATTAACAGATCATGTTTTCAGAAATGTCTCTAGCTGTCCATTACATTGCCAGACAAATCATTCTACAATTGAAAAATATAAGATCCTGAACTACCAACATTAACTTTGAAGATAATCAGCAACACAGTTTGGCTCTCAGTAGCACATTCAGCTTCAGTCCACACCAAAATTATAGTCATATTACTTCACGGTCAACCTTTATTTGAGAGTGAAACCTGCAATCAAATTACAGCAAAATTATCTGCTCTGATTGTTTGTATCATATCCTTCACCACTCCTCCAATATGGATTATAGTAATCCTGTAATTATCAAGAAAAATAAAATGATGGTTTTCAGCAACAAATAACATTGGATAAGACACCTAAAAATAAAAGAGAAAGCAGTAAAATAAGACATTATACTTGAAAATGAAAGGGGAAACCCCCCCCCCCCCCCCCCCCCCCCCAATAATAGATATCATGATTTGAGGCAAATGGAAAGTCGTCAACGCAAATTTGTGTCTCTAACCTGAAATGTTTAAAATAATGATCATTAAAACCTCTAAAAATGTAACTTATTCATATAAATTAGTGACAAACCTGTAAATTAAGATCTATTGCACAATATCTCATGTAGTCTTCTGGACCATGTTCAACTTGAGAATTGTTATTGGGTAAGCTTAAAAAATAGTCACTTTCACAACTCTACACAATAAAAAGAGCAGTAAAATAAGACATTTAATATAAATAAATAACAAGCCTACATTTGAAAAAAAATAAAGAAAAAAGTTTACTAAATTAGTGACATCTATGTTATGTTGAATGGTATCGTCTTTCCCTTTCTCTTTCCTCGCTTTTATACTTCTAACAACTTTCTCAATCTTAGATTGAAGCCTTTTAAAGTGAGGCCGACCTTTACAATGAACTGACAAAGGACTACGAATATTGTTGCTTTCTTTACAACCACTACCTACTTGGATGCCTTGTCCGGAAGGACTCGACTGATTACTTCCACACGTTCCATCATCTTTTTGTAGTACATTAACAAGCCTTTTAATCCAATGCATAACAATTTTTGTCTTATCTTTATTATCCGTCGTCAAGTCTGCCGCTTCAAAAAAAGAGTTGCACATCCTATCAAAACGTTCATTTTTCGTATTCAACGTTCAGTCGGAATATATGATCTTAACCTTATTATGACACCTCTTCATGTCTTTCCTCCACCTTCGAAGAATAAATTTATTCGGTAAGGTTCGAACTCGTTTTTTTAGTAATACCGTTAGGGAATGTCTACATAATATTCCCTTGAGCTCAAATAATTAATAGTTGCACTTAATAATACATTCATCTTCTTTAAAATAAACTTTAAAAGTGATTTCGCGAGTCCCTCTAAACATATCTTGTGTAATATCGTACAACTCAAAACCACATTCTACTTTAACTGAATCAATGGCACAATAAAGCTTCCCTTTTACCTCTTCTTGAAACTCCTTGAATTTTGTCGTGGTATAAACATCTTGAAATTGTTTCTCAAATGGATAATCAGTAAGGCATGGAATCCAATGGTCGAAGGAATTGGAATCAGCCTCATTCTCTTTTTGCACCTTACTTCTTAATGCATTCTTATACTGCTCAACAAACTGTTTTAAGGCTGTCTTTGAATTCACATAACCATAAAAAAAAGCATTCATGCTTTCACTTCTTTGAGTTGAGGACATTCCAGCCCAAAAAGTATTCTTTAAAAATGTCGGCACCCAACGACTTCTCTCATCGTATAATCCAGTCGACCAGTCATTCTCTTTCAAGTTAAATTTGTCAATGAAACTATCCCATCGCTCTTCAAATTCTTTATTTGTCAATTAATCATAAACTGCCTTTTGCATTGAATACTTGATAAATTCATATTAATTGCAACCACTTAATTTATTGGGCAACTTCTTCATAATATGCCACAAGCACCACATATGCCGCGCATTAGGGAACACAATTTCAATAGCCTTCTTCATTGCTTTGTCTTGGTCAGTGATTATTGCGGTAGGAGCACAACCATTCACACATGCAAGCCAAGTTTTAAAAAGTCAACTAAATAACTTAATATCCTCATGAGATATTAGTCCACAACCTAAGACTATTGACTGACCGTGATGATTAACTCCAACAAATGGGGCAAATGACATGTCATACTTATTAGTTAAGTATGTTGTGTCAAAAGTAATGGCATCCCTAAACTCTTTATAAGCTGCCATACTCCTTGCATCTGCTCAAAAGACATTTTGTAGTCTCCTATCATCATCCAAATCCATCAAATAAAAAAAAAAATTGTATTATTGGCTTGTATTTTATTAAAGTAGTTTTGAAGTGCCATAACATCCCCATCACTATGCTTAAAACGCCAAACTTTGTCAAGATAATTGTAACAATCTTTCTCTGAAAATGACACATTTTCATGCCCACCAGCTTCAACCAAGAAAGAACAAAAATTTTTTTTTGGTCTAATACCAACTCTATAATTAAGTTCAAGTCTCCTTTTCACATACTTGCTCATAATCCGATTTTTCTTATAAAATCTAGATTTTCCAGGGCTCAATTGATGATTATGATCCAATGTTAAAGTCTTTACTCGCACTTTCCGTCTTCGACTAATATAACCCTAATCTTTGCATTGCAACCAGTTTTGCTAATAGGGCGTAAGTTGAAGGCATTCTTTGACTTGCTTGGTCGACATCCTGACCGAGCACATGCAAGAACCACAAATTTAGTCTCTCCATTTATTCCTTTTTTCGTAAATCTTAATTTCATCATAAATCCTTTTGGTTACCAAAATTAGTGTAATATTCCATGTATTCATCAACAGAACCAAACTTCATTCCTACTTCCAGATCTCTAATCACTTCATCAACTTCTTCACTTTATACTACATCCTCCGCCATAACACATTCCTCAATATCATTCATTTTCCTAGTTGAATCAAAATCATCACTACATGTTATTTCTATAAATTTATAAAAATAAAAAAACTTAGTTGTCATAAATATATAAAAAAATGTATGACATTAATTAAAAATTAACTTCTATATATTCAATCAATTGGTACATTCATACCTTACATATAAACCAAACAGAAACACGAATAGGAACACACACAAAAATGGCCAAAAAATAATTTAAACCCTATATATTTAGACACTCACTATGCCCAAAAATGGCCAATTGCAAACCACTAACAGGAACACCCAAAAAAAGTCTCCAACTCCATATAAATTTGAAAAGAGCTCAAAGCTTCAATTAGTACCGATGAATTCTGGGTTTAGTGACTGAGTTTCAATAATTTCTAAAATCTTAACATAAGAATCCTGATTCCAGAAATCTTTAGCATAAAAATTATGAAATCAATTTTTAGGGCATAAATATATACATATATATTATCAGTAAGGGTACATTATATAATATGTATACATCTACTATACTTTGAAAGTTTCTGATTTGGTTGTTCCAGGAGGAAGTTAGTGACCAATGGCGGAGAAAGATAGATATAGACGCGTGATGAGAGAGAGAGAGGGAGAAAAAGAGAGAGTGAGTTCTTCCAGTAATAAAGCTATTCAAGTGGGTTATTTTTTTATTTTATTTTTGTATTGACTGGGTTTTTTGTAGAAAGAGAGAATGACTTTTCGTCACTTAAAATATTCCAAAACGCCGGTCCCTTTAGAATTATCCAATATTAAAGGTGGACTTTTATTTTATCAATTTTAATTTAATTAAAACTTTTGAATTTCAATATTCCATCATCCAAGGCAAGCAAGGCATCAACTAAAAAGTTATTGTAGCTGTCACTAGTTCTCCTCTCCTCTCCTCTTGCATTTTGATCCATCCACGTACTGATTGACACTCAAACAACATGCTCCATCCATCAACTACAAATGGAGTAGTAGCCTAGCTACTAGGACCATTTTTTAAGTTTTCTTTCCTCCCTATTTCGCATACATACCACGCTAGCTTTGTCTTCCAAAATAAAAATTGCTTTGATTTTAAGAAATCAATTCCTATAATTTTAAAAAATTTGTGATTAGTCTTAGAAATAGAAAATTTATATGATAATTTATGGTATTGTTATTTATAATTGTTCATAAATATCAAACAACTCATATCAATTTTTAATTTAAAATTATCATAGATTAATTTTTTTTTTTAAAATCCCGCAAGTAAAACTAAGAAAAAATGCCAAGTAAAAGAGTAAATAAACTAATTAAAATGTTACTGCACTATATCTACATAAGAGTCACATTTAAAGTTACTTTGTAAAATTAATTCAATAAATATGATTTTATTAACTAAAATTAAATTAAATTTGTATCAATTTAGTTTTCAAATTTTATTAAGTAACTAAAAAAGGCCAAATTGGACTCTCTCTCTTTTTTTTCTTTCAATATGTAGGAATTAATAAAGAACTAGATATTTTGGGATTACTTCCAATAATTTAGATATACTTTAATTAATACAGTGTTGGTTTGGTGCACTTGTCTCGGTGGAGGAAGGAAAAGTTTAGTAATATGTCCGTATTTAAAAGGATGATTTAAATGATATATTTTTTTTAATAGTACTATTAAATTATACAAATTAGTTAAAAAATATATATTGATTAATTTATCTTTGATTATATTATATTTTAATTCAAAAAATAAATCAATCACATACAAATAAATATCATAAATTAATTCACTCTTTTTCTATAAATTTAAGAGTTAATTAAAATAATTAATACACACATATTAATATAATATTAAAATAAAAAATATATTTATTTATTTTTATTTAATTATTTTAATTTGTGTAAAATTTAACTTTAAAAGTGATTCCTTTTAAGGGATGGAGAGAGTACTATTTAATAAGCAAGAGCCTTAGAGGGTAAAACTGTCAAAAAGAAAAGACTAAGGTCAATTGGATAGTTTTTGGGTCATTTTTTGAGTTTGTCGAACCAAACTCGCGCTTTCATTTTAGTAAGAGTCTCCCTATTTTCTCTCTCTAAATCTATATAAATATATTGGTTGTATATCTGTGTCAACGTGCACTTTCATTCAATTCTAGCTGCTCTGTATTCCGAACCCTAGCTAATTTTTCTCAAATCTCATCCTCAACAACAAATCAAAGGTACGATTTGTATGTATATATGTAATTTGATTTCTTTGTTCTTGTTTAATAGATTTTGATCGTTAAACAAGATCGATAATTTGGAGTAGCAGAGTTCTGAAGGTACTAATTTAGTTCTTTTCTTACATGAGTATTAATTATTCTCTACATAGTCCACCTAAAAATGATGAATTTGTGGTCTTGTAGATTTTCTGTATATGCAAAATCTGGCACTGAAATTGGTGTTTATGTTTAAAATGGGAGAGAGATGGAATTGAATAGTTGGTCTGTGTAATTGATATATCAGGCAGTGACTGTTAAATTCAGTATGAGGTATTCAGCTGCTTCTTTGTGCTGATGAACTGTACAACGTGAGAGAATTCAGTCTTATGGATACACTAGTGCGTCGGTGTTTGGTGTTGGAAGTTTTGTTGTATGCCTTTGTTTGAATGATTTAAGTTGTAGAGAATTTATTTATTTATTATTAGTTTCTGATAGGTAAACAGGCAAATTTGGCCTGGGAATTTATTCTAATTACGGAATTGAAGTATGTTGCTTTAACAAGAACGTGTTGGATTTTTAACTACTAATACGCATATTCGAACTTTTTAGATGCTCTTAGTGTACTTCAGATTTTTTATTTTTTTTGTTTCTGTATATTCATCAATTTTTGTTTTGTTTCTCCTTTTCAATGAATTGTAAAATTCCGTCTTCAATTGCAATGTCATGGGTTATTTCTTCAAGGGAACCCTTTGGATATGATGATATGAAAATTTATCAAAAAGCTGGGAATGTTTTTATGTTTATACATTATAAAGGCATAACATAACTTAACAAGATTTTTTTTTGACATTTTTAATTTAAATTACCATCTCCTTAGGAAAAACTAGCCTTCTTAATGCAAGAAGGATGTTGATTTTCGTTGTTTATTTCTTTATATGAAAGTTCAATATGAAGCTAAAACAATTTAGATGAACTCAAAATGAGACCGGTTCTTTTGGAAATTTTCATAATTTGTTCTTTCTGTGTGTGTGTGGCAGATAGATCTTGGTAGTGATCTCCAAAACATAGCAGATCAGTCGTGTGTATATGTATATGTATCTATCTTTATGGGTTTTGGGGGACATGGTTGTAGTAGTTTAATTTGTGTAATATATTGCTTGATTCATTGTTCCTTGCCTTTAAATTTTAATGAGTTTGTATTTGGAATTTGGAAAGTCTAGCATATAGATTCCTGGAAAGACTATAACTGCATATGGATCAGCAAGGGCATGGACACCCCAGTATGGGGGTGGTGGGTACCTCTGCTGAGATGCAATATGGTGTGCCCCCATATCAAGCTAACCAACTGATGGGCCCCTCTCCTCCTGCATCAACTGGATCAATTCAATCTTCGCAGACAGCTGGTCTTCCATCCTCTCCAGCTCAGCTTGCACAACACCAACTTGCTTATCAGCACATCCACCAGCAGCAGCAACAGCAATTGCGGCAACAACTCCAGATATTTTGGGCGAACCAGTACCAAGAAATTGAGCAAGTAGCTGATTTTAAGAACCATAGTCTGCCGTTGGCTAGGATCAAGAAGATTATGAAAGCAGATGAGGATGTAAGAATGATATCAGCTGAAGCTCCAGTCATATTTGCCAGGGCCTGTGAGATGTTCATCCTTGAGTTGACATTGAGGTCTTGGAATCACACGGAGGAGAACAAGAGGAGGACTCTTCAAAAAAATGACATTGCGGCAGCCATTTCGAGGACTGATATATTTGATTTCTTGGTTGATATCGTTCCAAGGGAGGATTTGAAAGATGAGGTGTTTGCTGCAACAATACCAAGAGGGCCCCTTCCTATAGGTGGTCCAGCTGAGGGCCTTCCTTACTATTATATGCCTCCACAGCATGCTGCACAGGTTGGATCTTCCGGTATGTACATGGGTAAGCCTGTTGATCAAGCCCTTTATGGCCAGCAGCCACCTCCTTACATGGCCCCGCAGATGTGGCCACAACAACAGCAACCACCTGAAGATTCTTGAGCAAGGAGTGAACAGACTTGCATGTGAGTATTCTGGTGGCATACTGTGATTGAAGATTGAATATTGATGGTGCCAATGTGAAGTACTGTTTTTGTTTTGGTAGTTACAGTTACTGCATGCTTATTTTCGGCACTTGATTTTATTACCCTCCCGTTACTTCTCTCTAAACATTGTCAAAGATGTAAATTCTTACATCACTTATTATTGGATATTTTTGCATTTGTTTCAATATTATCATATATTGAGTCTCCATAATTCTAGCTCCCGGGCCTGGAAATACCTGTATCTTCATTTATAATCTTCTGTTTTATAATACCTTGTGGAGGTAGAGAACTATGCAGATTTTAATATGCCACTTTGTGGATACCTAACACCTATGTCGGTACCATAATCAAAGTGAGAGCTTAGCCCATTACCCATGTTTTTTTTTCCTTCAGGCAAGTAGTTGTGTTTACCTATTTCCAGTCTTGCATTTTGGGATGGTGGATTTGTAACGCGCGCACATATAACTTGTAAAGGATTGGCTAGGAGTTGAGAGACTAAATACACAGCATATTGTTTGTCTTGATCCCATGTCCTTCAGATTCAATCTGTAAACTCATTGGTAAAAAATGAATAATCTTACAACTTTTTAAATCAAACATTGAATTAATATAGGCCAATAACGTATCTGGAGGCAATTTATGGTTAGACATGAACTTTTGTATTTAGTTTGGCAATGTGTTTATAATTTTGATTTTCCAAACACCTTATATGAGGACGGAAGTGATTGATTTGGAAGTCTACGTTTGAACCCAATGTCTGAAGGCTAAATCTCTAATCTTCCTCCCATTAAATCTCACATGGACTGTAAATATTTTGTTTGTTGAGGGGACACCAAGCCCCATTGATACGTGTTTCAAAATACCGATACAACACTGAACGTAAAGTACAATTTACTGGAACTCATATAGCAGTAACACTTGATACTCCAAAGATGGAAAGTTTAACAAAATACTTAGTTGCATGGTCAGAGAAACAAAATACAGTTGGCCCATGTATTTCTATAATGGTTTTGGAAGGAAATTAGAGAATTTCCTCCATGCCTCTGTACATTCCTCTTTCTAAGGTACCAATTCTCTACCATTACAACAATATCAACATTACTTCGAAATGGCTGGCCATTAAAGGCGAGAACAAGGGGGAAATTGCTGAAGATGGACAGATGATGCTAGAGAATTAGTTGATGTCTAAACAGTAGTTCCATTCTGCCATGATCAGTTGACTGGGCAAATATCTTCCAAACTGCAAACAAGCGAACAAAGTATTAGTACGTGAATGTTTGCAAATGAAGGTTATTGAAGTAATAGATGCCATCCACCTTCTTCCCAAGCACTCGATGATATCACTGGTAAGGGTCGACCTTCTCTTATCCTCAAAAGCAAGTGATGCCGACTTCCTCATTAAGATGGACCCAGCAATGCAACCCAACAATGTAGGATTCATACTTTGTTCAGCTTCAGCAGCTCGCTGTCGGGCCCAGGACAGGAATAGCGCAACACTGACAGCATCAAAAGCAATAAATTCTTAAGATATTAACAAATTTCACAAGTCCAACAAACTAAGCATAATTTCTTACCTTTGGTCTAGATATATTTGCATGTTTTAAATTTTGAGTTCTTTCATTACTTACCGAAGCCATCAACATCGAATAATCAAAGACATAAAAACTTGCAAAACCAAAATAGGAGGAATATCCTTAAACCTAAAGGTTTAACTATATGCATACTGCACGATGGCCTCTTACTCTATTCATGGCTGCCAAATAGTTGGTGATCTAATGCATAGCATATTTGCACCAACATTTTTCCAACGAAAAATATGCTAAATTGGTCTGGGTGACAAAAAATGAAAATTTTATTTAATTAATCCCTCCGCTGGATCAAGATTCAATATGTTTCTTTTAAAGTGCCCCAAAATAAGAATACGTTTAAGCTAACAAACTTATGATGCTTCAAATTTAACATCAAGCTAAACACATGTATGCAACACAGTGAATGTGATGGTTTATATCAATTTAAATTAGTAACATAAATCTGTTAAAGGTAACTTTATGCCCTTAAATTATTATACACTTGTTTCGCAGACAGAGTATTAGCATAGTTAAAATTCAACAGTAGATAAATGCTGCAAAGCAGCAAGTGAATAGAACTTCTCTATCAGAAGAAAATGATATTACAAAATTGCAATATATTCAATATAACCACTATTCAAATAGTCATATGAAAACTGATATAATGCTTCTCCTTGGAAGAAAATGTAAAGTAAGAGACTTGATATCGAAAATTAGAAATTGGAAATAGTTTACTCCTATGATGGCATTAAAGAAAACAAAGAAAGGAAAAACATGTAATTTGGAATATTCACATGTACTACTAGGAGAGGCAATATCAAAATTTAGACAGGATAAAGTTGCACCTAAGATATGCATATGTCATACATATCAGGACATTCATATTTATAAAGTTAGATACATTGTTTGATAAATCACTTGCCTTCCAGAAAGTATATCACCCTGTCCACCACAGCGCCGAGGAGAACCATAGATGCTTACTGACCTCACTGCGTATATCATAAAGAATTAAATTTATTGCAAGTCGTCATCAGTATTATGAAAACAGAAGTAGCTATGTAAAGTGACCCAGAAAAGAGGTAAGACCAATTTAATTTAGCTTCAGGAATTTGGTAATACATAAATCATAGAGAGCACAGAATTAGACATAATATAGAGTTCTTTGTCAGCTCATGATCCCGTCATACCAGTCGCATGAGGTCTCAGGTCATGGTGGCTATTCCAGGGTTTAGCTCATGATCTAAACTGCTAGTGGAGTCTAGTCTCAAGTCGACAATTACTCTAACTAGGTTCAAGTTGTTATATGATATAAACATAACAGTATAAGTAAATTGGACATGTTTTAGATGAGCTCTATCACGTCAATAACTCATTAATTACGCCCATTACTAACCAATCCAAAAAATTGCATCTTCTAGGTAATGGAACCATAGATTTTAATAAATCAACGTATTTTGCTCCATCACAATCCCCAGTTCCAAAAGATGCAATATTATTATTATTATTATTATTATTATTATTTTCATAGAAGGTCCATAGGGCATAAATATTAGCTTTGATTCCTAGTTGTGTGAAAATTCGCCACATATAATGGTAAGCAACTGTCATGAAATAAACAAATATCCATGAGTGGCAAACCTTTCTAGCTCAAAAGTTGCAACAAGGCCATGCAATAAACCAAATTCCACAAACAAAAATACTCTAAACTGCTACAAGACTAAAGAATATTAAATCACATACAAGATAATAATAATGCAATGGGTATTTGAAGATACCTGCTTCACCGTCACTGATGAGATCAGATTTTCCTTTCCGTAGAATAGTAACACCACCAATCCTAATTAAGAAGATATTTATAGTTAGTTCATTAGACTACAGGAGAGCTCAGTCATGAATACATGTAGACACTGCATCCTATAGAAGGGAATTATGATATCAAATGATACAGTGGTCCTACGGCGAAAAATCTAGTAGTATTGCAAAAAATCACTTATCCAAATAATAAATGTTCTCTAACATAAGGTAGAAACCCAGCTTTTGCAGATATTATATGCCCCTCCACCTGATATGTTCTTCTGGGGTGGTTCTCTCGTTTCATCTGTCCATTTATTATTATCCATTGTTGCAACAAATAAGAAAGGTAACAAAAAAGAAAGAAAAAAACACTCATCATTAGAGCGAACAAGTATTCTACCATGCTTCCTTAGTGGAAGAAAGGCAACAAAAAAGAAAAAGCGAACTTTTAACAACAGATTAATAACATAGAATCACATTTCGCATGATAAGAACTAATGAATAAGATGCCTCTAAAAGATTAAATTAAACTGTAGGAATATTTTTTATGATAAATAAATTTTACAGATGAGTGGATATAGTAGCGTATTTACCCTTTGGCAAGATTTAGTAATTGCTCAGATCCATCTTGGTCATTTACTTCACAATTAAGTACTTTCTGAACAAGACGCTTGTATTCATTTACATTCGGAGTCAGGACTGCTAAGGGATACCCGTTCACCAGATCAAGACAGTTTGTTACAAGAAACAGCCCGTCCTAAAAATCACCCACATTTCCAACTTAGGAAGTCAAAGTTTCACAGGTTTAGAAAGTTAAAGGAACAAAGACAGCATAAAATAATGGTTGGACAAGAATCATATAGTGTATGTTCTACAAATAAAGAGAAATATGTGGTTGCATACCCCGTCTATGACCATTGGGACATTGGCTTGCTTTGCATGCTTAATGATATCACTGACACAGTCCTGGACATGTTATACAACAATAAAAAAGGATTTGATTTGACAAGCTAAACAGAAAAGATAGCAAAAAAATATTGAACTGGAAAGCGTCAAGAACTATTTTCCTGGTGTAATCACACTAGAATACATTACTTCTAAAAGCAAGGATAAATGACCTAGTTAATTTCAACTTAAAGGCATATAAGAGTCGCATTTTAAGTTTAAGTAATGAAAGTTCAATGGCTGAACAGCAGATAAAAGTATTCTTACTCGTGCATTAGCAAAACTTATATTGGTAGGGAAAAATTAAAGTGCTAAGTTAAATGAATTATGTATTTCTTATATGTCTAGAAGTAACACCATCCTTCGTACTTAGCAATACTTGATAGTTCATAACTTCATTATTACAGCCATTCGTATCGAGTAAACATAATGTATTACTACTGGCATCCCAATTTACTTGCAACACTTTCCTTTTAGAAATGCTTTAAAACTATGCAAGTAACCATTTGACTTGCATGATTTCCATCCAATCAATGACTAAAAAAATTTAACAATGGTTATTAATTTAATTTTTTTATAATAAAGAAATCGATGGTGATTAATTTTGGTCCTCGCTTGGGTTACTCTTAAGAGAGAGAAAAAATTAATTCCCTTGGATATTGTTATTTTCTACAAGCCTATTTGATAGTTCCACAAGATCCTTCTTTCTCACATGAATCATAAATGGGTCATCTACTCACATGAGAGAGGGACTTGTGGAAATAACAATTCCCTTCTTTTCATTTTGTGAGGTCCACTGGCAGTACTTTTAGGATATAATATCAAAGATTGAAGATTACTTAATCTACGTAAAAATAAGTTTTGCAAGTATATTGGGATGGAGGGAGTATGAAACTAGGGGTGTTCATTCGGTCCGAACCGTACCGGTACCGAACCTATCAAAATTCTCATACCGGAACCGGTTGGACCAGTTGGGTATACCAGTAAACCGGTTCAGTTCCGGTTTTACAGAAAATTATTTTTATTTTTATTATTAATAATAATAAAAAAATAATAAAACTGGTACCGAACCTATACCGAACCGGTAGATTTTATACCGAACCGACCGGTTCGGATGGGTCCGGATAACCAAAAAACCTAAAAAAATGGCCAGCCCTATATGAAACTAATCTAATCAAATAAGTCTTTACGGGCAATTCAAGGCTCTAAAATACAAATGCACACCAGAAGAAACGGGTCTCTTCCAAGGCCCGGACCAACAACAAGACAGTCGAATCTTTCCATCCACTTATCAACCTCAGCAAGAACCTTGGCTGCTGTCGATCTCCTGTCCTCATCCCTGAAAATATTTTCTCATGAGATTAAGCAGATTGGACACAGTCAAGTCCAAAAGTTGGAAGGAAAATGAATTCTTGACCTAACACTGTATGATTCTTCCAAAATAGGGTGCACAATTAGCTCAGGGCTGTAGCCTTTAATAACAGGAGCTGCATCTTTAGTACAGAACACATGGGACAAATCTGCACCCTGAGTAGAAAGAATAATAAGATTATGTATTGAAATAACTTATTAAAATATATGTATATATATACACACACACATATGCATTGGAATTAGAAGGTCACATATGAGAATGAAAACAAATATTATCTTTGTATAATAAGTACAAACAAATATTTATGGAAACTAAAAAGCAAGAAAAACTTCAGTAGAAATAAAAGAGGCCAAGAGTGAGATAACTAACGATTTTCAAGGCTGAAATAGCAGCGAAGTATGGGGCACCTGTATATTCACGGCAACCGCCTACAACAGCTATCTTTCCTGATAGGTAAAATGGAATTGTTAACTTATCAAGGAGAACAGATCATAAATCGTTATACTTGTTTCTGCAAAATAAACATTTACTATGCTACTAAAAGAATCATTAAAAATTGATGTAGAGTAAGTTCTTGTTTTCTGAGGGAGGACAAAGATGTCTAATGATGGATTGCATATACATAAATTCTGAACTCATTTCAATATCAAATATTGCTTTAACTTACTAAATCTGGCCCGGACATAAAAAAATAAGCTCAGATTGATCAACAATCTATATCATGCAAATGTTTAAAATCCTCATCCAGCTTACAAACAATGATATCTATGAAAATAAATTAAAATCTTCAATTCAGCATGCCCTTACCCATTCAATAGATTATGTAATCCACGTGAATAACTTGGATGTTGACTTGGTAGAACAGAGAAATGTAAAACTAAAACTGGTTTCAATGAAACAGGCTTCGTATATAATTTTTTTTTTAAGTCGAACATCAAATTCCGAAGCATCGATACCACTATAGATATTAAGACACGTTTATTTTCTTCATAAGAACTTATAGAATCCAAAACATAAAAATTCTACTCTCCTTAATCAACTTACATTCATGATGTTACTTTCTATCAGTTGCTGGCAATGGTGAGTAGTATCAATAAACTTTCGCAACAGCTTAAAGTTGTAAGTTTGATTAGAGTTTCTAGAACTAGAGTTTCTATAGCCAATCATAATGTAGCTAAAGTCTATATATAATGTTTATGCTCGAATGTATAACCGAGGAATGCCTAAAGTATCTGTGCATTTCAAGCATTAATATAAGTTATGTCTTCTTGTTTTTTTAAAAAAAATAAAATTATATCGTGATGTTATGAAATTTACATCGATTTCATTAACCTACAATATAAAATCAAAGAACAAACAAATGCCTATACAGTAAATAATCTTATCATTGTTTTACTACAAAATATCTAGGAATAAACCCCCCCCAAAAAACTCCATATTAAACCTGCTCTACTCTAATCAAGAACTTGTACACCAGCATATGTAAAAGAATCAGAGAAACAAACTATTGTCAACGTAAAAGAGGGTACAAATTTTTTTGCGAGAGCTCACCAGCTTGGCCCTTATGTCTAGATAGGTCAAGAATTGGAGTAATTGATCTCAAAATGTTGAGAGCATCAGCTTCTAAAATAGGCATCACAGATTGCATTCTGTTCTTTTGGTGATTATAGTTCTCGCTAAAACCTCCCAAACACCTTATCAAATGCTGTTGCCTTCTAATTATAGCAGAGGAACTCAGCATCCATCCAATCCTCTGCAACTGTCCATAAAGTTTTAAACTTTTAAGTACCCATTTACTAGATATCTAGACTAACACAATACATATACAAAATCACCCAAAAAAGCACAAAATACATATATATATTGTTGATTGAGCCAGAATTTGGAAAAGGGTACTCACGACTGATGTTTATGAGGAAGAATTATCGACGGTGAGAATTCCCTGTAATTTCAGATGAGTAAGAAAGCCCTTGGAATCAGTAAAATTTGATGATTTTGTGCCTGTGAGGGAAATGATGTGCTGCTCCGGACGTGTACGTATTCCTTGCATCCCAGCGTCAGAAGGTTTGATGAAACGTGCAACATGTCTAGTCTAACAGCACTGCACTGCACTGCAATTGTCAATTTGCCCCCTAAGTTTCTATTTTTACTTATTTTTTAATGTCTTAATATATTAAAATAATTTATCCTAATCTAAGTAGAGATGTCTTGACGAAGGAGAAGATAATTTAATGTCTTCAACAGGAGAAGAAGTTTAGTTAGAGCAGGGAATAATTTATTATTTTTAATTTTTTATCATGCGATGCCGTTTTTTGTATCTATTTTCATAAATTATTGTTATTAAAAATTAAACTCTCTATTTTTATATTAATAAAAATAAATTATATCAGTGAATTAAGTGATAATCGATAAGTTATTATTTTTACTTAAATGCGTATTTCAAAATTTCTATCAATTTTTTTTTCTTTTTTATCAACAGATTAACTCTTGGTTGGATATATCTCAACTAATATAGTAAGCTGACGTGAATATTATTTACAATCTTAATGTGTATGCTTGAGATTGCAAGTATAAAAGAGTACGGAGGAATTTTGGAGGGGAGCAGCTCTCCTTTTCATTCTAACTTATTTCCTATATTTTTTTTCATCTCTATTTTATAATTCTTATTTTTTTTTATTTTTTAAATTATACACATAGTGTGTGCCACAAAAAATAGTTATTATTATTATTTTTATTATTATTATTTTGATAAATCTGAAAGCATACCATTAAACATAATAGACATTACACCTAGTCTTTCTAGTCCGGTAGGCCAACAAACAAGTGGTATTGACAAAGCAAATTTGATTATTAGAGAATATTTTAATTAATTTCTTAAGAAAATTTATAAAGTTTAAAATTGATATAAAATTATTTAAGTTTTATAGAAACAATTACTACAATAATTGTAGACTTACTATAAATGTATTAGTTACTACAATATTTTTAGTTTTTTAAAATTAGAATGAAATTAGAATAATTTTAATTTTTTTTGATTTTATACATTAATTTTTAAAATTGTATCCCTGGCCCCAAGTAGTAACAGAAATAAAATTAGCAGAGTGAAGAAAGGAAGGCGAACGGAGAGAAAACCAGAAGTTGAGAAGAAAGAATGAGGGAATCGGTGAAAAACGCGATGAGGTCAGCCGTAGTGGTGATCGGAGCGTTAGCTTTCGGGTACTTAACCCTGCAGCTCGCTTTCAAGCCCTATCTCGAAAATAACCAACAACAACAACAACAACAACATTTGCAATCCCTCCAAGACCAACAAAAATCATCATCTGATTCCCACGACCAATTTGATGATTCCCACATACTAATCTCCGACGAGGGTTTCTCAAACCCTGATGATTCTTGACTTTCTCAAGTACTTTTTCACTCTCCTCTCTCTCTCTAAGTTATATACGATTGGACCCTTTTTTCCCCCTTTATCTAGATAGGAATTTGTTTTGTGTAGTGTCTTTTTTACTGTTAATTTAAATTTGTGCCTTCTTTTTCCCTTGAAATGTTATTGTATTACATTATATCAGTGTTTTGAGCGGGATTTTAGCTTATAATTCATACGCATCTACCTTCTTCTGTAGCAATATTATTTTTACAGTAGTCAATGCTTGAAATTACGTTTTTTACATAGTGTTTAGCAGATATAATAGAAAAAGGACGAGGACAAAAATGGTTGACAGTTTGGGATTCACGAAGAGGTATGACAATTGAAGGAAGTTTGTATTTGGTGAAGGCAAATGCTAGAATGGCTTGAAAACTTGGAATGTAGAGTGGGAGAAAGGGGAGTGGTAAATAAAATTAGTAGATTAATTGCACTATAAACGTGTCTCCAAAGAGATTTAGGAATCTAAGTTATTAGCTAGTTTAGTTGGAGAGTTGAATATTTTGTTAAAGTTCAACAGGTTCTATATTCTTAACCTTAGATGAAGAAGGCACTTAACCAGAGACCATGATTCAATTTTCAACTACGTTTCTTGGATACTTTTCTCAAGTCATCCCCTAATAAAGTAAGGAACTTCCCATAGAGGACGTGTTCGCTTTAAAGTTCACACGATTGATATCAAGTTACAATTTTTTATGAAGACATAGGAGTGGGTGCGACCTCCTTGGCTCCTTGTGAAGAAAGAGTTTAAGAACATAAATCTTGTGGACATGGTTGAATCAAGCCGACTGGATGTCAGAATTTTAAGTCATTAGATTGTTTCAGAGAGAAGTTGAGAAATTTTGGGATATATGTTGAGCTGAACTGCATGGATTTTATTGAGAACCTAGCTGGGATTAGTTTAGGAATCATATCATGACAGTTGGGTTAAAATTATCAAAAAAAGAAAAAGAAAATGGAATTATATTACTAGACAGGAACAAATTAGGACCAATGGGGAATATATTAGGAGCAAATCGTGGGGATTAATAATTGATAGCTAAGCTAATTTAAGTTTTGATGGATTTTAAAGAAGTTGTTCGTTAACAATATCAAAAGGGAATTGATAGTTCCATATGCATATTTGATATTTCAATATGTGCTCCTCTCACATGAAGGTGGAACCCACTCCACCCTCATGTGGGAGATGACTATGTGGAAATATCAAATATGCGTGTGGAAATGGTGATCCCCTATCGAAATTACCCTTTATAGTAGATGAGTAATGTTTTATGATACTACTTTTTTGTCCTACACTCACATACTACTTTTTTGCAATGGTGCCATTGTGTTTGTAGGACTGTAAATCATTTTTCTAGTTGTAGTGCAGGTTGTTGTTCTTGGAGTTGATCATTTTCGGTCTTATCCATCTTTCATCAATCTATAAATTTTTATCAGTGTTTAGACATCTGGAGAGAGGATATATAGACATACAACATTGGTGAACGGTGAAAGAGATTTTGTTAGATGGATTGAGGAAGGAGGGCATATAATAGATTGCTGACTTCTCCAAAGATTTCATTGTTTTTTTTTTTTTTTTAATGCTAAATAAGATTTCATTGTTGCATAGTGGAAATTTTTGCTTTTCTCTTATAGGCTTCCAGTGAAGTTGGTCTAAGTTGTTGATGTAATCATTGGAAGGCTGGAGACTGTTTTTTTGGGAATACATAAGCTATAAGTTTTGTGTGGTCACTTGAAAGGTGTCACTCTCTGCAGTAAGAGAAACAAGGTTTGAGTGTTCACAAAGGTGTATTCAAGTAGTAGAAACTATGTTTTCCGAATACTGTGTTGTGTTTATGGACGATTCAAAATGAGACTTCAATTGTTTCTTTGGCAGCAAAATTGCCTTTTGCTGCCAAAGTAGTTAATGTTGTCTTCCTTCTTAAGGGTGTTGGAACGTCGGCAAATCCTGGGTTGGTGTCGCAGATAAAAGCAATAGAGGGTGCACTCCACTACCGCTAGGATTCTTAATCACACAGATGTAATTCATAACAGAAGATTAAATTAGGATTGGTCATGCATCTAGGTAGCACAAAACTCCAGTGTCATTTCTACCTATTGATATATGACGTCTTCCTGCTACAATACTGCAAAGAAATTGGTGCAGCTTCTGATTTGACTGTAGATTGACTTGATAAGGGATTACTGACTTTAATTAGCCAAACCATTCAAGTTTGAGTATTATATATATCATGTATCTACCATAAGAGTTGAGCCCAACTTTGTTACCTAAGCGAATAAAGTTTGAAAGCATTGGAGTGTAGTCACTTGATTTCTGTTACAAGCCTACATTTTTTATGACAAGGCTTTTGTTTTCCTTCCTCGCCCCCTCCCCAGAAAGTGAGTGTCTAGTTAAGGTTTGTTCAAGGCATATTTAATTTAGATTTTTAATAATTATTATTTGAATAACAAATTTAATTTTAGAAACAAACTATTGAGTATTAGATATCTCAAATAAAAAAGCTTAATACTGTAAAAAAAATTAAAAAAATAGGACCTCACTTTTGGATGGTGAGACTTTGAGAGTACTTTCACCCGCTTTTCATGATCTATTAAAAACTGAAAAGAAATAAGAGGGGGGGAAAAGGGTCAAGAATTTTTTTTTACGCTAGCTAGTTTCATTGAATACGCTCATTCGATATTTTTCCAATTTTTTTTTATTTTTAATTTTGGGTTGCTAATAATAAGAAATATATTAAATTACGATAATTGTTTGTAGTTTACAAGCATTCACGGCCAGATTATGAGCTGGATTCACTGCATTACGAGGAATTTAGACAATACTCCAATACATCAAAAGATCTATCTACCTATATTTGATAATATCTGCAAGTTTTATAATTCAATTTATTCGAATGTTACCACAAAAATTATATTATATATAATTATGTTGTTAATAATATTGAAAATATAATATGTTAATAAATTAATGGTAATATAAAAAATATGTTTGCCATTCTATAGAAAATAGAATTGGTCACCCGACTGACTGACTGCCTGCTATGAACCATTCCACTCGATGACCATGCATGCAGTCTTGTAGAATTTTAGAAATAATCCCAAAACGATTCAGCTGGCCTTGCATTATACAAGCAATGTCACTTTTTTTAATGCTGCTGTTGTCGATTTTGAATTTAGATTAATGATTGAACCTCAAGTTTTTAAAATTGAATTTATTGATATTGAATTGAGATATTTTACAAATAATAATATAAAATAATATTCTCGAGTTTCATATTATCATACGCTTTTCTATTATTAAACTAAATAAAAAATATATTTTTAATCTTTATAAATGGAACTGTTTTTATAAACAGCTAGAGTAAAATAGAGGTCGACTATTTGACTTTGATAATTATAACTTCCACATATTAAAACAGTTGGCATGTGGTCATGGTACTGAATCGTCGTGATTGCACGCAAAGCCAGAGGCCGGCCGGCCGGGCGGTCAAATCCAATATCGTGCAAAGCTATTGGATGGAATCATGGAATGTAAGTGGTGGTTATGGTCCCATTTCCTACGGAAATAATTAGAATATTGTTTTATTGAAATTTTTGTCAAATTAGCAAGGAACGATTATGGTTTTATTTTTTTATCAAACGATGGTTCTGGGCATCAGTAACGTGGTGTTTCACATTATTTATGTGGTGTTATATGAATATTTAAAGTGAACTATTTTATTTTAAGTGTTCACATAACACCAAATGAATGGTATAAAGTACCACGTGACAGGTGTCTCAGAATTATTAAATAATTATTCCGCTAAAATACCTTGTGTCACTAATCTATTATATAATAAAAGAGGAAGAAAAATAACTGTCTTTTTAAAGCTGTATAACACGTATGATTTAAAAAAAAATATTTAATACATTTTTTATTTCATACTTTCTCTCTCATTTTTAAATTATCATCTCAAGTAACTAACTTGCAATTTTTTACTTGCACATGTTTTAGACTAGTAACAAGTAGTAAGGTGAGTTTTAGCGCTTGTATTAGTAATAAAATGCGCCATCTCAAATTATAAGATTCTTATTAATTTTTAAAAATTAATTTGAGATATTTTTAAATTCATAATTCATTAAAAGTAATAATATAATAAATTTTACAGTAAATAAATTTTTTTTACATAGTTATAATATGTAAAAACTAAAAAAAATTATGTAAATTTTAAATTTAAAAATATCTTAAATATATGACAAAAAATTAATAATAATTTAATATTTAAAAAGGAGAAAATACAATTTTCAATTGTTTAGATTTAAAATTATCTTATATTGACTTAAAAAATTAGTCTTATTTTATATTTTAGAGTTGATGAAGTATGATTTAAGGACGGTGGTTTAAATAACAAATCTTGGGCGCAAAACTAAAAATATATACACGAAAGTGTTACTTTTTAAAGAAAAACGAGAAGCAGTGAGACATCCCAAAATCACTTGCAAGACATGAAACACGACTTATACGTTACGTTTTGTTGGTGCCTCTCAAGAAAAATAAACTTGCATGTGATTTGAAATCCTATATTTAATATTCTTGTAACATAATAAGCACATAACCATAATAATTTGATATTGGCATAGTGACCTGTTCAAAATTTAAAATTATTTATCATACATGACAAAAAAATTGGTTTCTCAATTCACTTCTCCCTGTCTAACTAGCATTTTTTATGGTTTAAGACCAAAAATATATATATATATTTTCGCAAGATTATACTCACATAAAGGTGAGTCATATTTACTGTAAATAGAGTCTCGTCAAAATATTAATTTTTTTTGTGAAAATATTAATGTTAAAAAAAACCTTCTATTTTGGGAGAACAATGAAAGTGCATTGGGGCATTCTTTTTATTCAGAAACTAATTTAATTTTAATGGGAAACTCAACCATTCGTCGTACGTCTTCCAACGATAAATAGGTTGCTTGCCCCTATGCCATTTTTGCAAATTTTCACGAGCTCGGATTGTAATATGATAAATAAATAAATAGATATACTCAAGTTTACACCTTACTTCGTAAAAGCATGCAACAATCTTCTTTTGTCAATCCATATAAAATAATTTTAATATGATGTTGATTTTTTTAATAGAAGATTTATTGTAAATTATATATATATATATATTTAGACTCATAATAATCATTTTCACTATATTCATTAACTCGATTTAGAACTCGGCTCGACTCGTTTATCTAAATAGATAAATACTTTCTTCATTTATTTTTAATTAAAGTTTTAGTGAAAATACAAAGATTAAAAAATATATAATCAACGATTTGTCTATTGATCAATTAGATATACAATGTCAATATTATCCCTCCAAAATTTAATAGAATAATGAAATAGAAATTAATTTGTATTTAATATAGAAAACTCAGTTGTTAATATATTTTTTTAAAAATTTACAATTAACAGATAAAAATAAATAAATTTCATTCATCTATATTATCAGAAGAGAGTATGAAAATAAATGTTCTAGATGAAGTTCTATCACTATTTTTTTATCCTTTTGTTTTACTCTCTTATTCTTATCTTTTATCCTCCCAATCTCTGGTAACCTCTTATCTTCTAATTCTTATTTTTAATGTTTTTCTTTCTTTTTTCCACATAACATATTAGATGATATAATAACAGATAAAAAGAAATAGAAAAGAAAGGATCTTGTACATTAAATGTTTTTTTATGCATAAGTTATTTAAAAGCCCTTAATAGTCCCCCTCACAAAGAACATAACCACTAGTAAATGGTATAATTAACTCCCACGTACTCGAATAAAACACACCTTTTTGTAAGTTTTTTATCCGTTAGCACACCTTTTTGTATCTCCCTTGTGGCCACGACCCTAACCCACGATATCCAGACATACAACCTCATTTTCTCTCTCTATAAACAATTCTACTACACTTGTAAATATATAATATACACAGTAACCTCTCATTTTTTTATTTTTTAGATTAAATCTTGACGTATAAAACATTAAATTTATTTTGATAATAAATATTAATGTGTGTATATATATATATATAATAAAATATGTGTATGTATAGAATAAAAATAATATTATCTTAATTTATTTTATTTTATATTAGAGTTTCACATTAATTAGAATTCCGAGCATATAAATCATTTATCTTCTAGATTTGAGGTTTTGATCCTCATTACCGGTAAAAGCCAGCGTACCCACATTTTTCATCATTGACCCACCCCAACAAGTTCCTCTCTTTCTCGGCAGGAGAAAAAGCTTTTTCTTTCTTTTTGTCCATAATGCTGCCATGAATGCTACTTTGTTTTCTCAACACCCATTTCTTCCTCATCACAACCCAAAACCAAAAAAAAAGAAGTAAACGTTGCTCACTCATTAAGTGAAGGAGCCAAAGAAAGCATGATTCAAACTCAAACCAATTCGCCATGAATGTTCTCTTGCTTCTACACCACACCTCTGTATCATTCTTGTCTGAATTCAATAGTTAATTCTAGTTCAGAATTATTTTATCATCATTAGGATTTTTATATTTATAGTTATAGATACTGAATTTTAAATTCAATATGGTGGCAGAGGGAGCATAATATATATTCTGTTAAGGAAATTAGTTATCTTCTACGTTTTTGTTTCTTTCTATAACCCGGATTCTCAAAATGTCTAAGAATCCATCTCAACCAGAGATAGATACAATGTCTTATATAGATACATTCAAGAAAATTAAGCGCTTTAGACTGTTTGAGCCTTCTGTCCAAATTCTGGGCTTCGTTTTTTTAACAGTTTTACTTACCTGCTTCTTTCTTTACTTTGATTATGGAGATTTGGCTAAGGGATTTCGGTTTTCAACACAAGCAGGGAGGTTTATGGGGTTGAAATTTGATGGATCTGGCGGTGGAGGAGAGAGAAAGGTTGAGTTTTTGGGTGAAAAGGGTGGCGCGTGTGATGTGTTTAAAGGTGATTGGGTGTGGGATGAGAACTATCCGTTGTATCAGTCTAAAGATTGCAGCTTTTTGGATGGTGGGTTTAGGTGTTCTGAAAACGGTCGGCCTGATTTGTTCTACACTAAATGGCGTTGGCAACCAAAAGCTTGCAATTTGCCCAGGTTCTTTATTTGGTTTTGCTTTTACTTGAAAGTAGAGATTATTTGCTAATAAAATTTAGGAAGGAAATAAATTTGTGAAGGTTGAATTTTATTCGACTTGTAAGAAGATAATATTCCGTTTGTTAAGCCTAATTGTTTGATTTAGTTTAGTGGTTTATTGTGTGGATTTTGAGAGCTTTTTTCTTAAATTTTGAGTGGTCATAAGCTGTCTGGTACCCTGTTTCTTTTGTATTTTGTGTGACAATAAGTACTTTTTGAACTTTTTTGTTTTTGCACCAAATTTGTCTACTTCTATATATTTTTCTTCATGTGAATTGCAGTGGTCTGTCGAATTTTAGTGTGTGCATATATATCTGGTCTGGCTTTGTCTTTTCCTTTTGTGCTCTCTTTGGAATCGTTTGCTTTCTTGTTTCTTTCAGTTTCTTTGCCCATGAACTTATGAATAATTCCGTGAAGCGTTTATGAAAATTTAACTTTTGTCCTGAAATAGTGCTCCACAATCTGTTTTGTCACTACCCTTAATTTGTTTATAACCTAGCAATTTGTTTAATAACTCAGATTTTCATTTAAAAGTTGGGGAGTTTTTTTTATTGATTGATTTCAGTTTGAATATAAATATTAATATGATATATTTCTTGTTCGATTTAAAAACCAGGTTTGATGCAAAATTAATGTTGGAGAAACTTCGTAACAAAAGGCTAGCTTTTGTGGGAGATTCAATTGGAAGAAACCAGTGGGAATCCCTTCTCTGTATGCTATCTTCTGCAGTTCCCAATAAGGATGATTCTATCTATGAAGTGAATGGCAGCCCAATTACAAAGCACAAAGGGTTTTTGGTCTTTAAGTTTGTGGATTATAATTGCACGGTGGAGTACTATCGGGCTCCATTTCTAGTATCGCAGGGTAGACCTCCTGCTAAATCTCCAGCAGATGTAAGAATTACCCTGAAAATCGATCAGGTGGATTGGAGCTCTTTTAAATGGAAAAATGCAGATGTTCTGGTTTTAAATACAGGGCATTGGTGGAATTATGAGAAGACCATTAAAGGGTATGTTGATATTGTATAAGTACTTTCCTCTCGTCTTTAAATTCTTCAGTAAATACTTTTGCGACTGTAGTATTTGTGCATTGTACTCTGAAATGGGGAAAAATGAAGGAAAAAGGAAGTAAAATCAAATATGAATGACCATAAATTATGATCTTGAATCGTATCATCAATTCTATAAACCTTAATGTGGCACGATGTAAGGACCAAGTCCCCTCACAGCTTTTGACTAGTGTCCACAGATTTAGGATGCCATCCAATATCCATTAAGAAGGCAGGATTAGTTGGGATTTCAGATCTTCTGAAATAATTTTGTACTGTCCAAAAATAAAAAAAAAGATCAGTGCAATGAGTATATAGGAGTATAATTGATGAAACTTACTAGCCTAAGATTACTGGTGGTAGCTTTAAATTTTTTTCTTCTTACAAATTGAAATCTGATACAAACTTATTGACCCAAAATTTTCATGTTCAAGGGGCAAGCCATGTACCTAACTAGTTGTCTCTTAGTTTTGTCATTAAATATTTAAATGTACTGGCTTTTAATTTTTATCCTACTGATACCGGTCAGGGGTTGTTACTTCCAAGAAGGAGAAGAGGTGAAGATGGATATGGAAGTTGACACTGCATATCGTAGGTCTTTAGAAACCATGGTAGACTATATACACCGTGAAGTGAATACAAGCAAAACTCAAGTCTTTTTTCGTACATATGCCCCTGCACATTTCAGGTTAGTAATCTTTCTTTCACCAAGTATCAGGTGTTTATTGTCTCTTACGATGTTCTTCCATTTCTGCCTAAATTTCTCAATATTACTCATGGAGCTAAGCAAACATAATATGGTATATTCAGGGGTGGGAATTGGAAAAATGGTGGGGGCTGTCACATGGAGACACTACCAGAACCAGACGCTTCTTTGGTACCATCCAACATTTGGGGCAGCTACAACATATTTATCGATGTATTATCAGCTCAGTCAAACAAATCCTATATTAATCCTTTAGATGTGACCAATATGACTTCAAGAAGAAAAGATGGGCATTCATCTATATACTATCTTGGTCCTCCTGCGTCTCTCCGTAGGCAGGACTGTAGCCACTGGTGTCTTCCTGGCGTTCCAGATTCTTGGAATGAGCTACTCTATGCTCTCTTTCTAAAGCGCGAGGCATCTCACACTACGAATTGGTCCGTGTTAAGGACAACTGTATGACTGTTAGTAAGATCATATATTTATTTGCCATTGCAAAGGACTATTAAGCATCGGGCATGTCATGATATATACAATACAACAGAAAAGAATTCATTTTGTCAAGAGTTTAGCAGCAGCAGCAGAAAAGGGGAAGACGTTGTATACATTGGATTAGATTTTTGGAGGCACAAAATTTAGGGGAATGGGAGTGGACTGGGGTCATGGGAAATATATAGAAAATACATACTCAAATGACAATATTCTATAGCTATTCTTCATTTTTTTCTCCTCGTGTCATTCGGATATTCAAATGGGAATTGGTAGAAGTTAGTAATTTTGTTTATATGGTATATATATATATTGGGATTGTTCAGATGTTTTAAGTTGTAACTTGTATAAAATGATGCTACATCCTTTGATTCTTACTAAAGTGCAAATAGAGTCTATGCATTAAGCTACATGTTCCTGCACATTTATAAGCATTAGCACAAATGGAATTTATTTGCAGAAACTGGCATTATCCCTAATAAAATGCCCTTTTGCACTCCGAGTTCTGTATCATTTTCTCTAAAATATCACCATATACAATTGATTGCTTCGATTCATGTCGATGATAAATATAATATATTCATGTACAAGGAGCATAATGTTAAGATGACTGATGACAAGTAACCATATTATAATAGTCATAGTCACACTTCATTCCTATCTAAAGAGCATATTATAATAACCATATTATTATTGTTATTATTATTATTATTATTTGAAGCAGTTGATTATGAAGATTTTTGAATGCATGCGAAAATATAAAATGTACTGGATAAATTTGGTGAAGTATTGGAGGAAACTAATTCGTATCGAAGTAGTGGAGGGATCGCTAAATATAAACTTTCTTCTTATAATTATAAAACGTATGCTACATGATATATTATATGTGATGGGGAATCTTTATTATGATTGGTCCATTCTCGATCCTTTGTGTTGCGCTATATATAGGATATTTAATCGTCCATAAATATATAAAATAATTAAATTATGCAATATCCAATAAATTAATAATAATTTGATGATGAAAATGATTACAAAGAAAGATACACAATAATGTAGTTAATTATAATTAGTTATTATCATTAGTCCGATCAAGCATAATGAATTATCAATCAAATATATTTTAGCACGTCATTTTATAAAATTATTTTGTCGTAATAGCAATACTCCTCAACAAATATTGTGTACGATCTCTATTAGTTGTTTTGGGTTTAAGTTTACATAGTTTGTTTTTAGAACAGTTTAAGTTTACATAGAATTTTTATATTGGAATTGATGTGATTTATTCCCAAATTATCATAAATTAATATTTTTTTTTATTTGAAACTCCTATTCTGATACAAATTATCTTAATTTTAAATTCCTCCGCTCTAGATTTTAATATTAGACATGAGTATTTAATTTTATTTTGGGTTCGTTTACTTTTTATATATCACCTGTCTTATCCTTATTAATGAAGGATGATAAAAATTTAAAATGACATGATTCATAAAAGTTTGAAAATAAATTATTTTGTATTTAGTGTCGACGCCGGGAAAATCGTTTCCTTTATCAATAATTACCTTTTTTAATTTTAGCCTTTGGATTTAAGATGTGATTTTGAAAAGAGTCAGCTTGAATGTCGACGGGGTTTGAAAGGTTGATTTTTATGATGAGCCAATTGACCAGAGTCGCCAGTTGGTATTTTTGCAATGGATGTACCAACTCATCCGAATTTAGTTTTAGTTATTGTTGGCCCATGTATGACTCCGAATTAATTGGTCGGCGAACCGAGATTCATAGAGTTCGGGGGCTTGCTTAAGCGAGGGGAAGGTGTTAGGCACCACCCGACTTCCGTGAAACACGGTTACCGCTATCTTAATGTTTTTCTTTCCTTTAAATCCTAAAATGTGTGTTTGTGCGCGTGTGTATGTGTGTGTGCCTATGAAAATCTTTGGAATGCTTTATTTTCGAAAGTACTTCTGAAATCTCGTTGACCCTATGCACGAAGGATTCGATTCGTTTTAAAAAGTTCATTTTTTAAGCTTTCGTTTTTTGGTAACAAAATCTTTAATGATGACATCTGTGAAATAGAAATAAGATTTTCGAATCTTTCGTCAAATAGGAATGGAGCTCATCCGATACTTTCGATTTTATTTTAGCCTACGAGTGATCTAATATCCTACTTTGATTGATTTTATAAAAATCTTTATCTTTTCATTCCAAAATCATTTTTCTGTGTCGAAAAGGGAAAACCAAGCATTAAAATGGCGTTGGAGCTATTTGTGGGCATGTAAGCCGTCTAAATACCCCCAAACGCCCGCAATCACATATTTCACTATTACGGGGCCTTAAACTCGATTTTCGGTATCAATATCGTTTTAAGGCCCAACATTTACATATTTACAGTAAGGGCGCATCGCGATCGTTATATTCAAAAGCTATAAAATAAACTACAAGGATATCATCGGGAGGTTAGGAGGAGATTTCATCCGCAATAAATCCTCTCTAACCGTCCATAATCCATAGATCTAAAGCATATATCGACTACATCGGATCTAACTTCAAAATACACAAAAATAAAATATTTAAATCGCAATGCACCAAAACTTCGGATCCACAATAGATCCACCCAATAAATGCACAAATATTAGATCTATAACACCTTTAACAATAAAATGAAATAAGAACTAGATTTAACTACATTAAACCCACAAATACTATAAACTCGGATTATCGCATTTCAAATGATGAAATAGATACTTTAACACTTGGAGATCACATAGGATATAATATATAGTGTAAAGGTTGAACAAAAATCGAAGGAGCCCTAACTTTTCTCTCAAACCCATAGGTTTCTCTCTCTATCTCTATCCTTCCGCCATTTTTTCTTTCTTTCTTTCCTTCTCCTCTCGGCCGATCAAAATGGCATTGTATAGCTGACTGGGGGCAGCCGCAGGTGCATCTGCGGCTGCCTGCGGTCGCCGTCTGAGCCGCCGCCTCGGCTGCCATGTGTTTCCTCGAGCCACGAAAAATGTCTACTTGTCGTTGGTCGTAGATGCATCTGCGGCCCGGCTTCCTTTTCTCAATTTTCATGTCACGCAATCTTAAAACATCATTTTTTGCTGTATTATTTCGGAAGGATGTTACTTGATATAGAATTTGCTCTTTGTGCTCGGCTTCCAGGGGCGCTGCCCCCTTACACCCTCGCCAGCTGACCAGCGAGCTGGGCAGCCGCTCACTCACCTCACCGGGGAGCGAGACCCCCAACTGCCGTAAGTGTAGTGGTCATTTGTCGTCTTTGGTGATCAAATTAGGTTTTTCTGGATCAGCTGTTTGCCTTGTCTCAAGTAACCTGATGCTCGTTGTTCGTTGTGGCAGTTTTGACCGTAAGTCGTTGGGGTGACTTCATGTTGGGGTCCACCTTGTAAGACCCCGAATTTTATGAAATACAAAATTTAATTTTTCTTCATATATATATTTTTTTGAAACAGTAAGTGGTTAAATCGATAAAGTTAAAAGTTAAGGATGTTATGTGCAAATTTTATTTTGTCGGACAATATTCGCTTTGTCGGGGAATATTCGTTTGGTCCGACGGCGCCGAAATAACAAATTATTGGTGGACCCCACAACGGAATATTTGTCGGATATAGAAAACGACAGAAGTAACATTTTTAAATAAAAATAGTCAACGGAACTGTTAAAATACCGGTGATAAAAGAATAGTAGCATACGGTAGTTATTGGTATTTTCTGTAGCACTCGGTACTCTACAGTAACACACGGTATTGCATAGTGTCTCATATTTTTGGTCTGATAATTGACACCGTAACTGTTACGCATCATTTCATCGATAATTGTCACTGCATAATATTTTATATTATCAATTCAATAATTGTTGTTACACAGTATTTTGCATTATTGATTTAATAATTGTCATTACACTGTATTTTATATCATTGAGTCAATAATTGTTGTTGCACTGTTTTTAAAATTATTGAACCTAATAATTGTCACAGTAACATATGCACAGTAATTCACATTATTGAATCAATAATTGTCATTACACAGTAACGTATGCTTTATTTTACATTATTGTTATCTCTATTATGATGTTATTTAAACAGTTGTATTTCATTAATTTATTGACTTGATATCTAAGAGCTAACTATACTGTATTTATAACAATTAGTCATAATAATTGAATTGATAAAATTATTTGTTTATAATATAAAGTTAGGTGATTATTAGGTGATATGAAATGAATGGTGTAGATTAAAGTGTGAATTATTGTTGAATAATTAAATTGATTTGTTTATAATATAAAGTTAGGTGATTATTAGGTGATATGAAATGAATGGTGTAGATTAAAGATAATATAATATTTGAAATGGATGGTGTAGATTAAAAGATGATCTTTAAATGAATGGTTTAGATTAAATGAATGATAAGATTTTTGGCTATAAATAGAAGCCTTAACTTAAGGATTTTTCATAAACTTCCTTACTTGTTCTTTCTTTCTCTCTCTAAATACTTCTTGTGAAAGTTCTCTCTAAGTGTGCTTAAGTCATCTTGAGTATTTGTGAAGATCTATAAGTATACGTGTACTGTTCAAGTTAATCAACCTCATTTAAATCAATATCCAGTCACGTGTTACGGTAAGGGATACCATCTTTTTCATCTTCCATTATTCAAACGTACTATGGTAAGGGATACCATCTTTTTCATCTTTCATTATTCAAACATACTATGGTAAGGGATTATCATTATTTGATTCTCGATAATAATATTGTTTCTTCCTTACTCATAAGACGTGCCTCTTATTTCCATGTATTAAATTGTGGGAATAACCTTACGGAGCGGATTGCCGCCTGTTGGTGAATAACCTTTCGTATTCATTCATTATTAATCTCTGAGAATAACCTTACGGAGCGGATTGCCGCCTGTTTGGTGAATAACTCTTTGTACTCAAATTCTATTAAATTGTGGGAATAACCTTACGGAGCGGATTGCCGCCTGTTGGTGAATAACCTTTCGTATTCATTCATTATTAATCTCTGAGAATAACCTTACGGAGCGGATTGCCGCCTGTTTGGTGAATAACTCTTTGTACTCAAATTCTATTAAATTGTGGGAATAACCTTACGGAGCGGATTGCCGCCTGTTGGTGAATAACCTTTCGTATTCATTCATTATTAATCTCTGAGAATAACCTTACGGAGCGGATTGCCGCCTGTTTGGTGAATAACTCTTTGTACTCAAATTCTATTAAATTGTGGGAATAACCTTACGGAGCGGATTGCCGCCTGTTGGTGAATAACCCTTTGTATTAATTTCCTTCACCTTTTGTTAATCAAACCTGCTACGGTAAGGGATATTATTTTCTTTCATACTCCTAAATCGAAATTTATTATGGAACTATTGCTTCTATAATTCCTGAAAATATTATATGTTCCATAATAGTTGAACTTCATTATTTCAACTGAACCTTCCTATTTACGTGAACCTTTCTATTGAATTGTAACCGTTATTCTGAACTGTGGATCTTGAATATCATTTTTAAATTTCACTCCACATCATGTTGACAATTTGGACATTATTTGAATCTGTACAAAGTAAACTTCCGATACTTATTGTTATCCTATTTCTTCTGTTCATCATTTATATCATCCTAATCATCCAAAAATCAAGCTGTTGTGAATATCTGTGGCCGGGGGCACAGATGTGATATATTTGTTGAACAGATGATAGGTTAAAGGCGATATAATAGGTTAAAGGCGATACATCTGTTCGGTGTCTTTTATGGCACGTGGTGAATGTTCTCTTTGGCCCGTAGTGCAAAGATGAACTGTTGATTGGTATGATTATGACCAAAGGCTGAATCTGGTATAATCATGACCGTTGGTGCTATATTGAATATCTTTGGCCCGTAGTGCAAAGATGAACTGTTGATGTGCATGATTATGATCAGGAACTGTGAATTTGTATTATCTTGACTAATGATATTTCAGATGATAAAAGTTGATGATGTTTTTCCTAAAAAGAGAACCGAGTGGACATTATAGTCTGCATTATTCTTCTAATAGATTACTCATTCCGCTGCTATTATTGATCTGAACGTTGTTTAAGAATTTAACTGCAGTTTTTGATATAAACCTTGTAGTCTATTGTATTCTATCAAGAACTCAACTGTTGAAGACTAATGATAATTTATTCGTCATTATCTTAGTCATGATATTCTTTACTGGGCTATTTGAGCTCACCCTTTCTTTTGTTCCATTGTTTTTCAACAGGAGATGAAAACATAACAGGGTCTAGCCGGGGAATGGAGTGAGGGTCCGAGGAATAGTTATCATAGTCTTCACGTTTTGTAAAATAGTGTGGCAATAATAGTGAAGACTTAGTTGTGTATTATTATACACTGTATTGTTGTACGTTGTGCTTTGTTGTAATAATTTTGTTGTAGTATTTTGACGACTCAAGTTTGGGCTGTGTGGGCCCAGATTTGGGGGCGTCACAGTTGGCATCAGAGCTTAGGGATATGATCTTTAATGGAGATCTGGGGTTAGAACTAGGAGGGGAGAGACGAATAGAATCAATCATTAGTGTGTCCTACCTAAATTAGATTTTTTTTTATCGAATGAATCGATTTGAATGTAGGAACATGAAGAGATGAGTCAGTTTATTTGAACTAACATTTATTTTGTGACCACAGTTAAGTATGGCATCTGGAAATCAGGAGGTTAACTATGAAATTACTGAAACAAATGTAGCTGCAAAACAAGAGGCGACGAATAATCTTCTTACAAACTCAGAGTTGAATCATTTGCCTAAGGCAAAAATTATGCGTGTTCTATCCAGTAAGGATGAAGGTGAAAGCTCTGCTACAGTCGTTCCAGATCCATTCTTAGAAGCAATTAAAGGAAGTAACGAACTTGCGGAAATTATTGCCTTTAATTTACTCACTAATTGGGAGAGTGATATCACCTGGTTATGCTCTATAACAAAGGATCAGAATATATGGACTTTTCATATTAGTCTTTGGGATTTATGGTGTTCCAGCTATAATTTTCAAGATTATTTAAAAATGATGTTTCTATACTTTTGGGCGTTACAATTTAGAGGAATTCAGGTTAAGTTAGTCACTATCGTGGAAACTGCAATCTATCGAAAATACTATTTTAATGGAAATCATTGGTACCTTACTACTGATGAAGTTGATGAACCCGAGAAACAGTTTGCTAGAAAATTATTCAGTGGTATTCCCATGGTTGAAATACGTGAAGATCCGAATGAAGTATTCGGGATTCGATTTGACGATAACAGTCAAGAAACCGAATGAGGTGATAACCGGTAAGCTATTCATAAATTCTCGTGAAGTCTATGCCATATTAGATACTGGCTCTATCCACTCTTTTATCTCACCTATATGTACTCAACGTTTAAATTTGACTATTGAAAACTTAAATCTTGTCTTATCAGTTGAAACCTCATTGGGAGAAATACCTATTACATTTACTATCTATAAATCTTGCCTAGTTCAAATCAACAACCTCACATTACCTGTTGACCTTATTTCTTTGGAGATGCGTGAATTTGATGTGATTTTAGGAATTGATTGGTTGACTACCCATCATGCTAAAATTGATTGTTTTCATAAGATTATTAGTTTTCATATTCCTAATCAACCTGTCATGCAAATTCAAGCAACTAAACCATTGAAATCTATAACTGTTATTTCTAGCCATAAAGCCATTCGTTTATTGAAAAACGGATGTCAAGCCTTTTTAGCTCATGTCACTGATTTGAACAAAAATACATCAAACTTGAATGATATTCCCATTGTTAATGAGTTTCCTGACGTTTTTCCTGAAGAACTTCCTGGCTTACCCCCAAACCGTGAAATTGATTTTTATATTGATCTTGAACCCGGTACCAAGCCCATTTCCAAAGCTCCCTACCGAATGGCTCCCATTGAACTTCAAGAGTTAAAAGTCCAACTACAGGAATTGTTGGATACCGGTTTCATTCGTCCGAGTGCATCACCTTGGGGTGCTCCTGTTCTATTTGTGAAGAAGAAAGACGGGAGTATGAGATTGTGCATTGACTACCGAGAATTGAACCATGTCACCATCAAGAACAGGTACCCGTTACCTCGGATTGATGACATGTTTGATCAATTGCAAGGCGCTCAACATTTCTCAAAGATTGATCTCCGTTCTGGATATCATCAGTTAAAGGTTAAAGCTGAGGACATTCCAAAGACTGCTTTTAGAACTCGTTATGGGCATTATGAGTTCTTAGTCATGCCTTTTGGACTAACTAATGCTCCTGCAGCTTTCATGGACATGATGAACCGGATATTCAAGGAACATTTGGATCATTTTGTGGTTGTCTTTATTGATGACATCCTCATATACTCCAAGAGTCGCGAGGATCATGAACAACACCTGAGATTGATACTACAAAAGCTCCGTGAAAACAAATTATATGCCAAGTTGAAGAAATGTGAGTTCTGGCTTGAGGAGGTCGCGTTTCTTGGGCATGTGATTTCTAGTCAAGGAATATCAGTCGATCCTGCGAAGATTGAAACGGTACTAAATTGGGAACAACCCAAAACAGTAACCGAAGTCCGAAGTTTTCTGGGTCTAGCTGGTTATTATCGGAGATTCGTAGAAGGATTTTCTCGAATCGCCACTCCATTAACGCAGCTTACTCGGAAAAGCACAAAATTCATATGGAGCGAGGAATGCGAGAAAAGTTTCCAAGAACTCAAGAAGAGACTGGTTTCAGCTCCTGTTCTGACCATACCATCAGGATCAGGAGAATTTGTTATCTACAGCGATGCTTCTGGCAAAGGTCTAGGCTGTGTCCTTATGCAACATGGAAAGGTTATAGCCTACGCCTCTCGACAACTCAAAGATTATGAGAAAAATTATCCTACTCATGATCTAGAGTTGGCAGCAGTCGTTTTCGCGTTGAAGATCTGGAGACACTACTTGTACGGAGAAAAAGTGGATATCTATACGGATCATAAAAGTCTCAAGTATTTCTTCACCCAGAAGGAACTCAACATGCGACAACGACGTTGGCTTGAGCTGTTAAAGGATTATGACCACACAATCCAGTATCACCCGGGAAAGGCGAACGTTGTAGCTGACGCTTTGAGCAAAAAATCTTATGCAAGTACAAGTGCACTGCTGACAACACAAAAGTGTATTTTGTACGACTTGCAAAAGATGGAGATAGAGCTAAAGACACCAGGGACCCACTCGAAGATTGCTCACGTGCGAGTAGAACCAACTTTAATCGATAAAATTAAAGCTGCTCAAGCTACCGATCCGGAACTGATAAACATGATAAAGAAAGTACAAGAAGGTGCCATTCCCGAAGCAAGAATCGACGAGAAAGGAATACTTCGAGTCAACTCTCGACTCTGTGTTCCTAACGATCCTGAATTAAAGCATAAAATCATGATGGAGGCACACAACACGCCGTTTGCAATCCACCCAGGAGGTACCAAGATGTATCGAGATCTTCGACATACATTTTGGTGGAACAATATGAAAAGAGAGATTGCAGAGTTTATCTCAAGGTGCCTAACTTGTCAACGTGTCAAGGCAGAGCATCAAGTTCCTAAAGGTCCATTACAATCACTTGAAGTTCCCGAATGGAAGTGGGAACACATCAATATGGACTTCGTGACGGGTCTTCCAAAAGTTTCTCAAGGCTTAGATGCAATTTGGGTGATCGTAGATAGATTGACCAAATCTGCTCATTTCTTGCCTATACGAGAAAACTTTTCACTTGAACGTCTTGCCGGTATGTACATAAATGAGATCGTGAGATTGCATGGCATGCCAGTTTCCATAGTTTCTGATCGAGATCCTAGATTCACTTCACGCTTTTGGATCAGTCTACAAAAAGCTATGGGCACTGAACTACGTTTTAGTTCTGCATACCATCCTCAAACGGACGGACAATCGGAAAGGACGATCCAGACCCTCGAAGATCTTTTGAGACTTTGTGTATTAGACTTCAAAGGAAGTTGGGATAAGTACTTGCCATTGGTGGAATTTTCTTACAACAACAGTTACCAAGCAAGCATAGGCATGGCTCCATTCGAGGCTTTGTATGGAAGGAAGTGTCGCTCTCCAATATGTTGGAATGAGGTAGGAGAAGCAAAATTGTTGGGACCCGAGTTGGTACGCTTGACGACCGAAAAGATCCAAATGATCCGACAACGAATACAGACCGCACAAGAACGACAAAAGAGTTATGCTGATCTTCATCGGAGAGACGAAAGTTTCAACGTCGGAGATCATGTATTCTTACGTGTTTCTCCATGGAAAGGGGTTACGAGATTCGGAAAGAGAGGAAAGCTCAACCCTCGATTTATTGGCCCATTTGAAATCCTCGATCGAATAGGAACCGTAGCCTACAGACTAGCCCTACCACCAAGTATGTCTCGCATCCATAACGTTTTTCACATATCCATGTTACGTAAATATGTGAAGGACCCAAACCACGTCATTGAGTTAGAACCAGACGTTATAGCAGAGGATTTAACATACGAGGAGGTACCTGTTAAGATCCTGGATAAGAAGGAGCAGATCCTACGCTCAAAGGTTATACCTCAAGTTAAGGTTTTATGGAGGAACCAAGATACTGAGGAAATGACCTGGGAGCTAGAATCTGAGATGAAATCTAAGTATCCTTACCTCTTCGATATGTCAGGTACGTCAATTTCGGGGACGAAATTTCATAAGGAGGGGAGGTTGTAAGACCCCGAATTTTATGAAATACAAAATTTAATTTTTCTTCATATATATATTTTTTTGAAACAGTAAGTGGTTAAATCGATAAAGTTAAAAGTTAAGGATGTTATGTGCAAATTTTATTTTGTCGGACAATATTCGCTTTGTCGGGGAATATTCGTTTGGTCCGACGGCGCCGAAATAACAAATTATTGGTGGACCCCACAACGGAATATTTGTCGGATATAGAAAACGACAGAAGTAACATTTTTAAATAAAAATAGTCAACGGAACTGTTAAAATACCGGTGATAAAAGAATAGTAGCATACGGTAGTTATTGGTATTTTCTGTAGCACTCGGTACTCTACAGTAACACACGGTATTGCATAGTGTCTCATATTTTTGGTCTGATAATTGACACCGTAACTGTTACGCATCATTTCATCGATAATTGTCACTGCATAATATTTTATATTATCAATTCAATAATTGTTGTTACACAGTATTTTGCATTATTGATTTAATAATTGTCATTACACTGTATTTTATATCATTGAGTCAATAATTGTTGTTGCACTGTTTTTAAAATTATTGAACCTAATAATTGTCACAGTAACATATGCACAGTAATTCACATTATTGAATCAATAATTGTCATTACACAGTAACGTATGCTTTATTTTACATTATTGTTATCTCTATTATGATGTTATTTAAACAGTTGTATTTCATTAATTTATTGACTTGATATCTAAGAGCTAACTATACTGTATTTATAACAATTAGTCATAATAATTGAATTGATAAAATTATTTGTTTATAATATAAAGTTAGGTGATTATTAGGTGATATGAAATGAATGGTGTAGATTAAAGTGTGAATTATTGTTGAATAATTAAATTGATTTGTTTATAATATAAAGTTAGGTGATTATTAGGTGATATGAAATGAATGGTGTAGATTAAAGATAATATAATATTTGAAATGGATGGTGTAGATTAAAAGATGATCTTTAAATGAATGGTTTAGATTAAATGAATGATAAGATTTTTGGCTATAAATAGAAGCCTTAACTTAAGGATTTTTCATAAACTTCCTTACTTGTTCTTTCTTTCTCTCTCTAAATACTTCTTGTGAAAGTTCTCTCTAAGTGTGCTTAAGTCATCTTGAGTATTTGTGAAGATCTATAAGTATACGTGTACTGTTCAAGTTAATCAACCTCATTTAAATCAATATCCAGTCACGTGTTACGGTAAGGGATACCATCTTTTTCATCTTCCATTATTCAAACGTACTATGGTAAGGGATACCATCTTTTTCATCTTTCATTATTCAAACATACTATGGTAAGGGATTATCATTATTTGATTCTCGATAATAATATTGTTTCTTCCTTACTCATAAGACGTGCCTCTTATTTCCATGTATTAAATTGTGGGAATAACCTTACGGAGCGGATTGCCGCCTGTTGGTGAATAACCTTTCGTATTCATTCATTATTAATCTCTGAGAATAACCTTACGGAGCGGATTGCCGCCTGTTTGGTGAATAACTCTTTGTACTCAAATTCTATTAAATTGTGGGAATAACCTTACGGAGCGGATTGCCGCCTGTTGGTGAATAACCTTTCGTATTCATTCATTATTAATCTCTGAGAATAACCTTACGGAGCGGATTGCCGCCTGTTTGGTGAATAACTCTTTGTACTCAAATTCTATTAAATTGTGGGAATAACCTTACGGAGCGGATTGCCGCCTGTTGGTGAATAACCTTTCGTATTCATTCATTATTAATCTCTGAGAATAACCTTACGGAGCGGATTGCCGCCTGTTTGGTAAATAACTCTTTGTACTCAAATTCTATTAAATTGTGGGAATAACCTTACGGAGCGGATTGCCGCCTGTTGGTGAATAACCCTTTGTATTAATTTCCTTCACCTTTTGTTAATCAAACCTGCTACGGTAAGGGATATTATTTTATTTCATACTCCTAAATCGAAATTTATTATGGAACTATTGCTTCTATAATTCCTGAAAATATTATATGTTCCATAATAGTTGAACTTCATTATTTCAACTGAACCTTCCTATTTACGTGAACCTTTCTATTGAATTGTAACCGTTATTCTGAACTGTGGATCTTGAATATCATTTTTAAATTTCACTCCACATCATGTTGACAATTTGGACATTATTTGAATCTGTACAAAGTAAACTTCCGATACTTATTGTTATCCTATTTCTTCTGTTCATCATTTATATCATCCTAATCATCCAAAAATCAAGCTGTTGTGAATATCTGTGGCCGGGGGCACAGATGTGATATATTTGTTGAACAGATGATAGGTTAAAGGCGATATAATAGGTTAAAGGCGATACATCTGTTCGGTGTCTTTTATGGCACGTGGTGAATGTTCTCTTTGGCCCGTAGTGCAAAGATGAACTGTTGATTAGTATGATTATGACCAAAGGCTGAATCTGGTATAATCATGACCGTTGGTGCTATATTGAATATCTTTGGCCCGTAGTGCAAAGATGAACTGTTGATGTGCATGATTATGATCAGGAACTGTGAATTTGTATTATCTTGACTAATGATATTTCAGATGATAAAAGTTGATGATGTTTTTCCTAAAAAGAGAACCGAGTGGACATTATAGTCTGCATTATTCTTCTAATAGATTACTCATTCCGCTGCTATTATTGATCTGAACGTTGTTTAAGAATTTAACTGCAGTTTTTGATATAAACCTTGTAGTCTATTGTATTCTATCAAGAACTCAACTGTTGAAGACTAATGATAATTTATTCGTCATTATCTTAGTCATGATATTCTTTATTGGGCTATTTGAGCTCACCCTTTCTTTTGTTCCATTGTTTTTCAACAGGAGATGAAAACATAACAGGGTCTAGCCGGGGAATGGAGTGAGGGTCCGAGGAATAGTTATCATAGTCTTCACGTTTTGTAAAATAGTGTGGCAATAATAGTGAAGACTTAGTTGTGTATTATTATACACTGTATTGTTGTACGTTGTGCTTTGTTGTAATAATTTTGTTGTAGTATTTTGACGACTCAAGTTTGGGCTGTGTGGGCCCAGATTTGGGGGCGTCACACACCTTCCTTTTCGTATGTCGGGTCAAGTGACGACTTTGCCCTCCTGTCAGGATTAGTGCAAAAGTGTAAAATTTGGGTGTCTACATTTAGTAATATTTTTTTTAATTCTGATTTTATTCTTAAAATGAAATAAATCCGTACATTAATTTTTAAGTCTAATTTTTATTTTTCTAAGTTAATTTTGAAAAGTCAAATGAGATCACCATTTTTTTTAGAGAACCTATTATATTAAGATTCAATTTTATGATACATTTCTCCTAAGATTTAGGACTAAATTCTTTTTGTAAGTTTTATTCTGGGAGGAAGGTACGGGTTTTTTTTTTCTTCAAAAATTATTGTTTAAGAAGAATTTTTCTAAAGGGGGCAAGCCGGCAAAGCTTGGAGAATCTAAGAAAAACTCACCATTGATTAATTATATATATTTTTATTTTTACTGAGAGATAAATTCAAACATATAACTTACCTTATACATTTATAAAAAAAATATAATTGTTAGGATAAAATTATTTAGGGTCGCTACTGGTGCTGGCCCATTGCAATGTATTTTGACGGTTTGATATTCTAGAAGTGTCAAAGCCCAAATTTACATATAATTGAGCTTTTTTATATTAGAGCGATAGGGAGACTTATTCTATTATAGACTTAATCAGTTATGAATTTCAGTTATAAATGGACTTTAATCAAGACTTTCACTTTTAATTAGTTTTGGACGTGGATGAACATAAGGTACTAAGCAACTATAAATAAAATCATAAGTGTAGGTCAACGGTACACAACATTATTACTTTATTATTTACTTTCCAGCAGTCAAATCCTTCATTGTTATAGCTTTTGGCATGTATTGATTCTCACACCGGAGCTATCTCTCGAAGGCCCAAGTTGTCAGCTCTTTTATGTGATCATTGACTGTTGTTTGTGTAGGTTGTTTGATTTTTGGTAATTTGGACGAGCGTACAAATTCAGACGTTAAAATTGACACTAGAAGGAGGGGCTTCAACAAATTTCAATTCAAAATCACTAAATTCTTTCTAAACAATTCTCATATTGAATAAGGGTGATCAAGTGCTGGACTGGTGGTACCACCAGCATATAACATACGAGGATTGGTGAATGATAAACTTGGTCCCTCTAGTTAGATGATTAAACCCAAGATGGCACGGTTAGCACCAATTCGACGTCGGTTATTTACTCCTCCCAATTCACCAATTCCTGATCTATGTAAACGAGAGGTAAATAATTGTTCCCTTCCTCGGGAAGATTGAGACATGGAATATAGTTGCCCCGATCAGTGTGAGATCATCAGGATACAAAAGATTAAAAAAGCCAAAAAGGCTCTGGAAATCTTAAGGCTTCAACAACAGGAGTGAAGCGCACACTTGACTGAACTACAGAAGGAAGATGAGGTTTCATCCACGATTCAAGGTTATCGGGAAATAACACCATATAGCCGAAGTATGATAAGGCAATCAACTGAATATCCCAGACCTCACCATAAAGCCTCCTCTAGGGAGCATTATTATGGTGAAGCAAGGCGTGACGATATAAGGTAAGACGATTCTCTAGAACCTCATTACAGACACAAAGCCTCCCATAGGGATCGAGAACAATACTACGAAGATACAAAGTGGGCAGGTTCTCCTGAACTTCAACATCAATCAAAAGCCTTATATAGGGATCATAAGCCACACTATGATGATACAAGGCGAGGAGACAAAAGACAGACACAACACAGGGATCGAGAGCCAACTAATTCAAACCCCAGCCAGTAGAGGCGGTTTCAGATCCCTAACTTATGACTAGGACCATGGAGAAATAAGGAAGGAAAGATAAGGCAGGTCAGGTCTCCAAATCATGTTCGGGATCAACATAACATCCCCGATCCTATTATGTAGAAGATTGTAGAACTAGAATAGAAGATAACGATAACTCAGATGAATCATCAATCCTTAGACCTGAAGTCCCCCTTTTACCTACTACTGATGAAGCTAGGGTTGATCCTATAGAAAAGATGCCACCGCTGGAATCTTATGATGACACAAGAGATCCTTATGACCAGACACACTCCTATGAACGCATTATGTGACACTACGGTCATTCGGATACGGCTAGGTGCCAAATGTTCATTATAACATTAAAGAAAGGAGTTCGGCAATGAATGATGTCTCTACCCCCAAACTACATCAATTCTTGGTAGGAGTTGTGCGATAAGTTCCATGATCGATTCGGGAGTAATAAGATGAGGGAAAAAATCACAGCTTCTTTAATGCAAATGAAATAGAAGCCTAATGAGACATTGAGTGAATATGTGCAGAGGTTCAATGAGGATGTTGACATAATTATAGATCTTAATATGACCCAGACATTAAGTTTTTTCATTACAAGGTTGTTCATGGGGCATTCACGAAAACTTATGAAGGATATAATGTTCAACCCCCTTTAGGACTTGTTAGATGCATATGAGCGAGCAAAGAATTTCATTACAATTGAGGAGGTTATGACAAGTTTTTATCAGAATCAAAAGTCAGTTGATAGATCCAAAAATAAAGATGGAAAACCATTAATCCCAGCCATCCATTATTATGTCGGCAAGGCCAATTGCATTATTAATCCCAACCATTTCTTATTATATTGGATAGTATAAGATGTGATTGCTGAAATAGTACTTCCAATAACCCGCTGCTATAGATGAGTTCTCATATATATATTTATTAAAAAAGAACTTCTTCCTTGATGAGAATATGAGTCTGGGTTGGCCCATAAAAAGTTGAAATGATAATGACTAACTCATGAACAATTGACTCAAGATCAAATAGTGCTCACAAATATTGTAAGCAATCTGTGTGAATTTGTAGTGTCTAAAATATGAATTGAAGTTTTTGTGGGTGAGAAATTGAGAAAATTTTCTCATGATTCAATGGTAAAATAACTATTTATAAAGTTCTGGGTACATGGGGTTTTGGGATTCAATCTTGACAAAGTCAAGATTATTAAAAATTCTGATCAAATTATCAAAATAAAATAAATAAAATAATAAGTTGAACATACGAGTGTGTCTATCTATCTATATATCTTGGATAAGGTATCTGGGATTAGCTGTTTCCCTTCGCTGCTCCTCATCTTTTAATTTTTCCCTCAAACTGGATAAATCGTAACCCAATTCATGATCTTCTTGTGGGGACTTCCTTAGACAGATTGGCCAACATACCCTATCACCCCCAAATGTATTCCAACTCATCTCAACCCCATCCCCTGCCTTTCCTGTATTTATTAATACTAGTTCTCTATTTAAACCCAATCTATCAATTCCACCGAAACAAAAGAAAAGAGCATAGAAGAAAAACAAGCTACAGAGAAACTCAGAATTTTAGTTTTCTTTCCTCGCCATTTTTGCTCTCTCTCGGAAGAAGTAACTGCCATGGAATTAATAGATCAAAGATGATGTCTTCTTTGCAAACTTAAACAAACAAATTTCTCTTCTTATCATGGACGACGACAACGACAATGAACTCCCTGTCTCTCACTTCCGACCCTTCGCTCCTTTCCAGGTTTTTCCCATCATCTCTTCTCCCAAAAAGGTGCATGTTCTATAATCGAAATTCTAAAATTAAAGATACATTTTTTTTAACTACATATGTAGTTTAAAGGGACATGAAGCTGTCTGTTAACGTGTCACTAATTATATTATTGATAGATAGAGTATTATCATGACATTACTACTATATTTCTAGTTTGTAAAAATAAAATTTTCCTTATTTTAGAAATGTAGCAGATTGAGTAATACGTTCCTCCGGGCTTCTCTTTTCTTGAATTCTCACTGGAAGCATTTTTTAGGTTAAGTAAATTAAGTTGAATTTTGCCAGGCATTTTCTCGAATAATTCATCCAAATTCCACACAGACGCAAGTGTTGTGCGAGCAAAGTTGTAAAAGAGATCAAAGCAAAGGAATTGGATTTTTTATCCCTCGTTCTACTCATCCAAGAAGGAAAAACAAGCAGCAAGGAAGAATATTTAGTTCTACTTCATCCAACACTATGTTTCAGAAGCACTCTGATAACTCAAGAGGCCTGCTTCATGATTTGCCTAATTCCAATAACTTCAATTCTTTTAACCACAAAAGATATTGAATACAAACAATTATATATATATATATATATATATATATATATATATATATATATATATATTTGTATGTATGTATGTATGTTCAAGCAATGAGCAGTCCATACAATTAAGGGATAATTGTATGAGATTTGTATGGTGATCATGTAGATCGATACCAGCCAAATTCAAAATTCGTAGCTTAATTTTCAAAGGGAGGGAGGTTCATTACACAAGATTAAATGAAACATCTCTCCTATAATAGGATTGTCTGATTAATTAAATTCCTAAGCTTGTTGATTATGTAATTCTAATGCCATAAATTGATTGATTATTTTATTTATTATGACATTTACCTAACTAGCTAGCGTGCAGCTGTGCATTTTAATTTTAGTAATTTGACTTTGGCTTTTCTTCAAGCATTTACAACTGGCAGAAACAGTATTAATTTGCTGATTTAAAGATGTTTGATCAAGTAAATACTGAAAATAATAACACGATAATTTACATGAAAACCCAATACGAGAAAAACTACGGGTAATATGCCAGAAATCCATTAAAAAGATATTGAAAATGTTACAACATTCTTACAGGGAAAATACTCCTCTATATGCGGACCGACGTATACCGATATATGTCGATATATAATGATTTGTAACGATACACAACAATATTTCTTCATACACGTGGTGTATATCACTACCCTTCGATGTTTACCGACGTGTATGAATGGTGTTTGTGTGTCTACGTTGTATATCACTATAACTCTGTGTATATTGGTGTGTGCCAGAGTGTGACCAAGAAGGAGTATTCCGGTCTAATATTTTTTGTAATTGAGAAGATGATATATTATCTCCCCTCTTCCTTTGTGTTGTCTCTCTGATAATAATAATAACAATAATCTCCTTTTTTTCGGTTCCCAATCTATATCCATATCTTTTGACCGCCTCTCACCTAATATAATGTGTCTGTGAAGATATTTCTTGGTAATCCCCCACCGCCCAAAATCTCATAAAGTAAAACTGTCACTATTTCTTCACTTGCATGACTTTATAAATATCAAAATGATGAGTCACTGTCCAAATTTTTACACCCCAACACAAGGAATCGCAAGTTGGAAACCAACCTAAAAGGGAAAGAAAATATGAAATGATGCTGCTATCTATACCTGATCCAGTATTGGTTCCATTATTCCATCAACAAGTATGATTACAAATTTTCACTTTAATAATGAAACCATTAATTATATGTCCATTGTATAATATATATATATATATATATATATATATATATATATATATATATATATATATATATATATATTGTAACACCTCGAACCCGCTATATGTCCGAAGTGCCACAAGTTGCAAGTTCGAAGGCTAGCAAGGCAACAATATCAATAGTGCAGCCCAAACGAAAACACAATAATGAAACTAACTTAAAACTGAACTATCTTTCATTATCAAAATAATACTAAGGTTCAATAACTAAATACTGAAAACATAACTTTGGAGACATAACTCCATTAAACAAAAGTTTTATCGTAATTCTAAAATATTCATAAACTTCTTAAACTAAAATATCTTCCAATCATCCACAAAAGTATCCACATGGCTCGGCTCTTAACAAGGTATCTTGTAAAAATTAATATAAGGGTGAGCGGTAAAACTCACCAAGTAACAATCTTTACTATTTAGATGGATCAAGTACAATTTGCAAAACACTTTTTCGAAATAACTTTTATTTGTTCAATAACAATATTAAATACACTTTTCGAAAATAATCTTTTCTTGTTTGATAACAATAGTCGATATATACTTTCAAAACCAAAATCAATAATCACAAAACACAATTCGAAAACGATCATGTTCAATATATTCGATGTATCTTTTAATCCATAGCCCTTACGACTAAGGTTACAACAGCCTTGTAACACGGCCCTTATGTTCGATAATGTCAATGATACGCTCCCTACTAAGGTATCTTATCATACACGCGTCCCGAAGAGCGTCCCCCGAAGGGTATCTAAAGGTGTGCGTCTTAGTAGGTCCTAAATTATTCCGGAACTAGCGTAAACACTAACGGATTCAATACATAGTTGGACTGAGGTTTCTAAAATCAATTTCTCAATATTTTTGATAGTTAAAACTATATTTATGTCACAGTTCAAAATCACATAATTTCATTTTCTAAATCAAAATTTTATTTTAATACTCGATCCAGGTTTTTAACAAAATACAAGTGTAACATTTTTGTAGACACCCAAATTTTGCACTTCTCTACTAACCCTGGCAGGAGGGCAAAATCGTGACTTGGCCCGACATGCAAAAAGGAAGGTGGACCCCAACACGAAGCCACCCCAACGACTTACGGTCAAAGCCGCCACAACGAACAACGAGCATCAAGTTACTTGAGGCGAGACAAACAGTTGATCTAGAAGAACCTGATTTGATCAGAAAAGACGACTAATGACCACTATACAACAAAAAATGATGATTCAAGACCGCGTGACACGGAAATTGAGAAAAGCAAGCTGGGCAGCCGCAGGTGCACCTGCGGCCACCGACAAGTGTTGTAAGACCCCAAATTTTATGAATTATAAAATTTAATTTTTCTTCATATATATTTTTTTTTCTGAAACAGTAAGTGGTTAAATTAACAAAATTGAAAGTTAAGGATGTTATGTGCAAATTTTATTTTGTTGGACAATATTCGTTTTGTCGGGGAATATTCGTTTTGTCGGGAAATATTCGGGCCGTACGACGGCGCCGAAATAACTAATTATTGTGGACCCCACAACAAAATATTTGTCAGATATAGAAAACGACAGAAGTGACCTTTTTAATAAAAATAGTTAACGGTGTTAACTGTTAAAATACCGGTGATAAAAGAATAGTAGCATACGGTAATTTATGGTATTTCATTGTAGCATACAGTATTCTACAGTAGCACACGGTATTGCACAGTGTCTCATATTATTGGTCTGATAATTGACACCGTAACTGTTACGCATCATTTCATCAATAATTGTCACTGCATAATATTTTATGTTATCAATTCAATAATTGTTGTTACACAGTATTTTGCATTATTGATTTAATAATTGTCATTACATTGTATTTTATCTCATTGAGTCAATAATTGTTGCTGCACTGTTTTTAAAATTATTGAACCTAATAATTGTCACAGTTGCAAATATACTGTAATTTATATTATTAAATTAATAATAATCTGTAACATGTTTATTACATTATTGTTGAATTATTATTGTAGCGTTATTTTATTTTATATGTTGGATCCACAGGAAGAATAAATATAAATATTAAAAAAAAAAAATTACTATTTGAAATAGTAACGTGAATAGTGACGTGAATAGTAACGTGAATAGTGACGTGAATAGTAAGAAACATGTGGATCCATTGGTGGGGCCCACATGAAATGTGAGAATTGGTTGGTGGGCTGCGTGCTGAATTTCTCAGCACTGGCGTGCAGCACGCTAGTGCTCACCTACCGCGCATAGTGCCCTTATTTCTCCTATAAATAGCTTGCTCAACTGAATAGAAAAATCACACCTAAAACATAAAAATTTTCTATAAGAATTTTATGAGTTTTCTCTGAGAATAGTAAGGTTATTTTGAGTGTTTGAAAGCCAAAAGGAGTGCAGGAATTTTTCAAGTAAGTCTTTTATTAAAGAGTAGTAATTTCATAAATTTTTATTTTTCACGGTATTCACAAATCTTCCCTTAGAAGACTCTTCTTTGAGAAGATTCATTTTTAAAAGCTTTCTTTGAAAGATTTATTTTGGAATATTATTTTAAAAACTATTTTAAAGTAGTTATATTATACTACAAAAATTATGTTAAATATATATAACTTTGATAGTTCATATTATACGAGTTATCATACACTTTGAAATTTATATGTGGTAATTACTAATTTTATTATAAATATATAGGTTGATCAACCTCATTTAAATCAATATCCAGTCACGTGTTAAGGTAAGGAATATCATTCTTTTCACACTCTTAAATTTATTACGGTAAGGGGTATTATTCTTTTCATCATCATAAATAGTATTATCTTCTTACTTGTAAGGGATTATCATTCTTTGATTCTCGAAAATAATATCGTTTCTTTCTTAAGATGTGCCATTTATTTCCATCTATTAAATTGTGGGAATAACCTTACGGCGCGGATTACCGCCTGTTGGTGAATAACCTATCGTATTCATTCCTCATTAATCTCTGAGAATAACTTTACGGTGCGGATTACCATCTGTTTGGTGAATAACTCTTTGTATTCAAATTCTATTAAATTGTGGGAATAACTTATGGCGCGTGTGACGCCCCCAAATCTAGGCCTACACAGCCCAAACTTGAGTCGTCAAAAGACTACAACAAAATTATTACAACAAAGCACAACGTACAACAATACAGTGTATAATAATAATACACAACTAAGTCTTCACTATTATTGTCACACTATATTGTTGTACGTTGTGCTTTGTTGTAATAATTTTGTTGTAGTCTTTTGACGACTCAAGTTTGGGCTGTGTAGGCCTAGATTTGGGGGCGTCACAGTTGGTATCAGAGCTTAGGGATATGGTCTTTAATGGAGATCTGGGGTTAGAATTAGGAGGAGAGAGACGAATAGAATCGGTCACTAGTGTGTCACACCTAAATTAGATTTTGTTATCTAATAAGTCGATTTGAATGTAGGAACATAAAGTGATGAGTCAGTTTGTTTAAACTAACATTTATTTTGTGACCACAGTTAAGTATGGCATCTGAAAATCAGGAGGTTAACTATGAAATGCCCGAAACAAATGTAGCTGCGAATCAAGAGGCGACGAATAATCCTCCTACAAACTCAGAGTTGAATCATTTGCCTAAGGCAAAAATTATGCGTGTTCTATCTAGTAAGGATGAAGGTGAAAACTCTGCTACAATCGTTCTAGATCCGTTATTAGAAGCAATTAAAGGATGTAATAAACTTGCGAAAATTATTGCCTTTAATCTGCTCACTAATTGGGAGAATCATATCACTTGGTTATGCTCGATAACAAAAGATCAGAATATATGGACTTTTCATATCAGTCTTTGGGATTTATGTTGTTCCAGCTATGATTTTCAAGATTATTTAAAAATGATGTTTCTATACTTTTGAGCGTTACAATTTAGAGGAATTCAGGTTAAGTTAATCACTATCGTGGAAACTGCAGTCTATCGAAAATATTATTCTTATAGAAATCATTGGTACGTTACTACTGATGAAGTTGAGGAATCCGAGAAACAGTTCGTTAGAGAATTATTTAGTGGTATTCCCATGGTTGAAATACGTGAAGATCCGAATGAAGTACTCAGGATTCGATTTAACGATAACAGTCAAGAAACGGAATGAGGTGATAACCGGTAAGCTATTCATAAATCCTCGTAAAGTCTACGCCCTGTTAGATACTTGCTCTACCCATTCTTTTATCTCACATGCATTTGCTCAACGTTTAAACTTGATCCTTGAAAACTTAGACCTTGTCTTATCAGTTGAAACCCCATTGGGTGAAATATCTATCACATTTACTATCTATAAATCTTGCCTAGTTCAAATCAACAACCTCACATTATCTGTTGACCTTATTTCTTTGGAGATGCATGAATTTGATGTGATTTTAGGAATTAATTGGTTGACTATCCATCATGCTAAAATTGATTGTTTTCATAAGATTATTAGTTTTCATATTCCTAATCAACCTGTCATGCAAATTCAAGCAACTAAATCATTGAAATCGAGAAATTGAACTCTGTATCGATCTTGAACCCGGTACTAAGCCCATTTTCAAAGTCTCATACCAAATGGCTCCCATAGAACGCCAAGAGATTGAAAGTTTAATTATTAGATATCGGTATCATTCATTATAGTACAAAACTTATATCGAGCGAAGAATGTGAGAAAAGATCCAAAAACTCAATAGGAGACTTATTTCAGCTCCTATTCTGACCATACCATCAGGATCACGAGAATTTGTCATATATAGCGATGCTTCAGGCAAAGGTCTAGGCTGTGTCCTTATGCAACATGGAAAGGTTATAGCCTATGCCTCTCGACAACTCAAAGATTATGAGAAAAATTATCCTACTCATGATCTAGAGTTGACAGCAGTCGTTTTCGCATTGAAGATTTGGAGACACTACTTGTACGGAGAAAAGGTGGATATCTATACGGATCATAAAAGTCTCAAGTATTTCTTCACCCAGAAGGAACTCAACATGCGACAACGACGTTGGCTTGAGCTGTTAAAGGATTACGACCACACAATCCAGTATCACCCGGGAAAGGCGAACGTTGTAGCTGACGCTTTGAGCAGAAGATCTTATGCGAGTACAAGTGCACTGCTGACAACACAAAAGTGTATTTTGTACGACTTCCAAAAGATGGAGATAGAGCTAAAGACACCAGGGACCCACTCGAAGATTGCTCACGTGCGAGTAGAACCAGCTTTAATGGATAAAATTAAAGCTGCTCAAGCTACCGATCCGGAACTGATGAACATGATGAAGAAAGTACAAGAAGGTGCCATCCCCGAAGCAAGAATCGACGACAGGAATACTTCGAGTTAACTCTTGACTCTGTGTTCCTAACGATCCTGAATTGAAGCATAAAATCATGATGGAGGCACACAACACGCCGTTTGCAATCCACCCAGGAGGTACCAAGATGTATCGAGATCTTCGACATACATTTTGGTGGAACAATATGAAAAGAGAGATTGCAGAGTTTATCTCAAGGTGCCTAACTTGTGAACGTGTCAAGTCACAACATCAAGTACCTAAAGGTCCATTACAACCACTTGAAGTTCCCGAATGGAAGTGGGAACACATCAATATGGACTTCATAACGGGTCTTCCAAAAGTTTCTCAAGGCTTAGATGCAACTTGGGTGATCGTAGATAGATTGACTAAATCTGCTCATTTCTTGCCTATACGAGAAAACTTTTCACTTGAACGTCTTGCCGGTATGTACATAAATGAGATTGTGAGATTGCATGGCATGCCAGTTTCCATAGTTTCTGATGGAGATCCTAGATTCACTTCACGCTTTTGGATCAGTCTACAAAAAGCTATGGGCACTGAGCTACGATTCAGTTCTGCATACCATCCTCAAACGGACGGACAATCGGAAAGGACGATCCAGACCCTCGAAGATCTTTTGAGACTTTGTGTATTAGACTTCAAAGGAAGTTGGGATAAGTACTTGCCATTGGTGGAATTTTCCTACAACAACAGTTACCAAGCAAGTATAGGTATGGCTCCATTCGAGGCTTTATATGGACGCAAGTGTCGCTCTCCAGTATGTTGGAATGAGGTAGGAGAAGCAAAACTGTTGGGACCCGAGTTGGTACGCTTGACAACAGAAAAGATCCAAATGATCCGACAACGAATACAGACCGCACAAGAACGACAAAAGAGTTATGCTGATCTTCATCGGAGAGACGAAAGTTTCAACGTCGGAGATCATGTATTCTTACGTGTTTCTCCATGGAAAGGAGTTACGAGATTCGGAAAGAGAGGAAAGCTTAACCCTCGATTTATTGGCCCATTTGAAATCCTCGATCGAGTAGGAACCGTAGCCTACAGACTAGCTTTACCACCAAGTATGTCTCGCATCCATAATGTTTTTCACATATCTATGTTACGTAAATATATGAAGGACCCAAACCACGTCATTGAGTTAGAATCGGACGTTATAGTAGAGGATTTAACGTACGAAGAGGTACCTGTTAAGATCCTAGATAAGAAGGAGCAGATTCTACGCTCAAAGGTTATACCTCAAGTTAAGGTTTTATGGAGGAACCAAGATATCGAGGAAATGACCTGGGAGCTAGAATCCGAGATGAAATCTAAATATCCTTACCTCTTCGAAATGCTAGGTACGTCAATTTCGGGGACGAAATTTCATAAGGAGTGGAGGTTGTAAGACCCCGAATTTTATGAAATATAAAATTTAATTTTTCTTCATATATATTTTTCTGAAACAGTAAGTGGTTAAATCGATAAAGTTTAAAATTAAGGATGTTATGTGCAAATTTTATTTTGTCGGAGAATATTCGTTTTGTCGGGGAATATTCGGGCCGTACGACGGTGCCGAAATAACAAATTATTGGTGGACCCCACAACGGAATATTTGTCGGATATAGAAAACGACAAAGTAACCTTTTTAATAAAAATAGTCAACGGTGCTAACTGTTAAAATACCGGTGATAAAAGAATAGTAGCATACGGTAATTTATGGTATTTTACTGTAGCATGCGGTACTCTACAGTAGCACACGGTATTGCACAGTGTCTCATATTATTGACACCGTAACTATTACGCATCATTTCATCAATAATTGTCGCTGCATAATATTTTATATTATCAATTCAATTATTGTTGCTACACAATATTTTGCATTATTGATTCAATAATTGTCATTACACTGTATTTCATATCATCGAGTCAATAATTGTTGGTGCACTGTAGTTTAAAATTATTGAATCTAATAATTGTCACAGTAGCAAATACACTATAATTTATATTATTAAATTAATAAAAATATGTAACGTGTTTCTTACATTATTGTGCTAACATTATTTTATATATTGGACTCACAGGAAGAATAAATAAATAAATAAATAAATAAATAAAAAATAAAATAATTAATTTTACTATTTGAAATAGTAACGTGAATAGTGACGTGAATAGTAAGAAACATGTGGGACCCACATGAAATGTGAGAAATGTGTTTTGCAGGATGGTTGGTGGAGGCTGCTGCGCAGCCTCTGCTGAAATTTTTTTTATTTCACCTACCGCGCATAGTAACTTGTTTTCTCCTATAAATAGCTTGTTCAGCTGAATAGAAAAATCACACCTAAAACATAGAATTTTTCTATAAGAATTTTATGAGTTCTCTGAGAATAGTAAGGTTATTTTGAGAGTTTGAAAGCCAAAAGGAGTGCAGGAATTTTTCAAGTAAGTCTTTTATTAAAGAGTAGTAATTTCATAAATTCCTATTTTTCACGGTATTCACAAATCTTCCCTTAGAAAACTCTTCTTTTAGAAGATTCATTTTTAAAAGCTTTCTTTGGAAGATTTATTTTGAAATATTATTTTAAAAACTATTTTAAAGTTGCTATATTATACTACAAAAATTATGTTAAATATATATAATTTTGATAGTTCATAATATATGAATTATCATACACCTTGAAATTTATATGTGGTAATTACTAATTTTATTAAAAATATATAGGTTGATCAACCTCATTTAAATCAATATCCAGTCACGTGTTAAGGTAAGGGGTATCACTCTTTTCATCATCATAAATGGATATTATTTTCTTTCTTACTTGAAGGGATTATCATTCTTTGATTCTAGAAAATAATATCGTTTATTTCTTGTGCCATTTATTTCCATGTATTAAATTGTGGGAATAACCTTACGGCGCGGATTACCGCCTGTTGGTAAATAACCTTTTGTATTCATTCCTTATTAATCTCTGAGAATAACCTTACGGCGTGGATTACCGCCTGTTTGGTGAATAACTCTTCGTATTCAAATTGATGGGAATAACCTTACGGCGCGGATTACCGCCTGTTTGGTGAATAACTCTTCGTATTCAAATTGATGGGAATAACCTTACGGCGCGCATTACCGCCTGTTTGGTGAATAACTCGTCGTATTCAAATTAATGGGAATAACCTTACGGCGCGGATTACCGCCTGTTGGTGAACAACCCTTTTTATTTGTCTCGTGTGGAAATAATTTGTCTACACGAATTATCATATGACACTTTTATTCCATATTCGTAAGTGATATCATTTTCCTTTATACTCATAAGGGATATCATCTTTTTCATCTTCCATTATTCAAACTTACTATGGTAAGGGATATTAATTTCCTTCACCTTTTGTTAATCAAACCTGCTACGGTAAGGAATATTATTTTCTTTCATACACCTAAATCGAAACTTATTATGGAACTATTGCTTCTATAATTCCTGAAAATATTATATGTTCCATAATAGTTGAATTTCATTATTTCAACTGAACCTTCCTATTTTCTGAACATTTCTATTGAACTGTAATCGTTATTCTGAACTGTGGATCTTGAATATCATTTTTAAATTTCACTCCACATCATGTTGGCAATTTGGACATTATTTGAATCTGCACAAAGTAAACTTCCGATACTTATTGTTTATCCTGTTCTTCTGTTCATCATTTGTATCACTGTTATTTGTATTAATCATCAATAATCAAGCTGTTGTGAATATCTGTGGCCGGGGGCACAGATGTGATATAATTGTTGAACAGATGATAGGTTAAAGGCGATATACTAGGTTAAAGGCGATACATCTGTTCGGTGTCTTTTATGGCACGTGGTGAATGTTCTCTTTGGCCCGTAGTGCAAAGGTGAACTGTTGATTGGTATGATTATGACCAAAGGCTGAATCTGGTATAATCATGACCGTTGGTGTTATATTGAATGTCTTTGGCCCGTAGTGCAAAGATGAACTGTTGATCTGCATGATTATGACCAGGAACTGTGAAGTTGTATTATCTTGACTAATGGTATTTCAGATGATAAAAGTTGATGATATTTTTACTAAAAAGAGAAGCGAGTGGACATTATAGTCTGCATTATTCTTCAAATAGATTGTTCATTCCGCTGCTATTATTGATCTGAACATTGTTTAAGAATTTAACTACAGTTTTTGATATAAACCTTGTAGTCTATTGTATTCAGAACTCAACTGTTGAAGACTAATGATAATTTATTCGTCATTATCTTAGTCATGATATTTCTTACTGGGCTATTTGAGCTCACCTTTTCTTTTGTTCCATTGTTTTTCAACAGGAGATGAAAACGTAACGGGGTCTAGCCGGGGGATGGAGTGAGAGTCCGAGGAATAGCTATCATAGTCTTCACGTGTTGTAAAATAGTGTGACAATAATAGTGAAGACTTAGTTGTGTATTATTATTATACACTGTATTGTTGTACGTTGTGCTTTATTGTAATAATTTTGTTGTAGTCTTTTGACGACTCAAGTTTGGGCTGTGTAGGCCTAGATTTGGGGGCGTCACAGCGCGGATTACCGCCTGTTAGTGAATAACCCTTTGTATTAATTTCCTTCACCTTTTGTTAATCAAACCTGCTACGGTAAGGGATATTATTTTCTTTCATACTCCTAAATCGAAACTTATTATTGAACTATTGCTACTATAATTCCTGAAAATATTATATGTTCCATAATAGTTAAACTTCATTATTTCAACTGAATCTTCCTGTTTTCTGAACCTTTCTATTGAACTGAAACCTTTATTCTGAACTGTGGATCTTGAATATCATTTTTAAATTTCACTTCACATCATGTTGACAATTTGGACATTATTTGAATCTGCACAAAGTAAACTTTCGATACTTATTGTTTATCATGTTTCTTCTGTTCATCATTTGTATCACTGTTATTAATCTTCAAGAATCAAGTTGTTGTGAATATCTGTGGCCGGGGGCACAGATGCGATATGATTGTTGAACAGATGTTAGGTTAAATGCGATATAATAGGTTAAAGGCGATACATCTGTTCGGTGTCTTTTATGGCACATGGTGAAAGTTGTGACGCCCCCAAATCTGGGCCCACACAGCCCAAACTTGAGTCGTCAAAAGACTACAACAAAATTATTACAACAAAGCACAACGTACAACAATACAGTGTATAATAATACACAACTAAGTCTTCACTATTATTGTCACACTATTTTACAAAACGTGAAGACTATGATAACTATTCCTCGGACCCTCACTCCATTCCCCGGCTAGACCCTGTTATGTTTTCATCTCCTGTTGAAAAACAATGGAACAAAAGAAAGGGTGAGCTCAAATAGCCCAGTAAGAAATATCATGACTAAGATAATGACGAATAAATTATCATTAGCCTTCAACAGTTGAGTTCTTGATAGAATACAATAGACTACAAGGTTTATATCAAAAACTGTAGTTAAATTCTTAAACAATGTTCAGATCAATAATAGCAGCGGAATGAGCAATCTATTAGAAGAATAATGCAGACTATAATGTCCACTCGCTTCTCTTTTTCGTAAAAACATCATCAACTTTTATCATCTGAAATACCATTAGTCATGATAATATAAATTCACAGTTCCTGATCATAATCATGCACATCAACAGTTCATCTTTGCACTACGGGCCAAAGATATTCAATATAGCACCAACGGTCATGATTATACCAGATTCAGCCTTTGGTCATAATCATACCAAACAACAGTTCATCTTTGCACTACGGGCCAAAGAGAACATTCACCACGTGCCATAAAAGACACCGAACAGATGTATCGCCTTTAACCTATTATATCGCCTTTAACCTATCATCTGTTCAACAAATATATCACATCTGTGCCCCCGGCCACAGATATTCACAACAGCTTGATTTTTGGATGATTAGAATGATATAAATGATGAACAGAAGAAATAGGATAACAATAAGTATCGGAAGTTTACTTTGTACAGATTCAAATAATGTCCAAATTGTCAACATGATGTGGAGTGAAATTTAAAAATGATATTCAAGATCCACAGTTCAGAATAACGGTTACAATTCAATAGAAAGGTTCACGTAAATAGGAAGGTTCAGTTGAAATAATGAAGTTCAACTATTATGGAACATATAATATTTTCAGGAATTATAGAAGCAATAGTTCCATAATAAATTTTGATTTAGGAGTATGAAAGAAAATAATATCCCTTACCGTAGCAGGTTTGATTAACAAAAGGTGAAGGAAATTAATACAAAGGGTTATTCACCAACAGGCGGCAATCCGCTCCGTAAGGTTATTCCCACAATTTAATAGAATTTGAGTACAAAGAGTTATTCACCAAATAGGCGGCAATCCGCTCCGTAAGGTTATTCTCAGAGATTAATAATGAATGAATACGAAAGGTTATTCACCAACAGGCGGCAATCCGCTCCGTAAGGTTATTCCCACAATTTAATACATGGAAATAAAATGCACCTCTTATGAGTAAGAAAGAAACAATATTATTTTCGAGAATCAAATAATGATAATCCCTTACCATAGTACGTTTGAATAATGGAAGATGAAAAAGATGGTATCCCTTACCGTAACACGTGACTGGATATTGATTTAAATGAGGTTGATTAACTTGAACAGTACACGTATACTTATAGATCTTCACAAATACTCAAGATGACTTAAGCACACTTAGAGAGAACTTTCACAAGAAGTATTTAGAGAGAGAAAGAAAGAACAAGTAAGGAAGTTTATGAAAAATCCTTAAGTTAAGGCTTCTATTTATAGTCAAAAATCTTATCATTCATTTAATCTAAACCATTCATTTAAAGATCATCTTTTAATCTACACCATCCATTTCAAATATTATATTATCTTTAATCTACACCATTCATTTCATATCACCTAACTTTATATTATAAACAAATCAATTTAATTATCCAACAATAATTCACACTTTAATCTACACCATTCATTTCATATCACCTAATAATCACCTAACTTTATATTATAAACAAATAACTTTATCAATTCAATTATTATGACTAATTGTTATAAATACAGTATAGTTAGCTCTTAGATATCAAGTCAATAAATTAATGAAATACAACTGTTTAAATAACATCATAATAGAGATAACAATAATGTAAAATAAAGCATACGTTACTGTGTAATGACAATTATTGATTCAATAATGTGAATTACTGTGCATATGTTACTGTGACAATTATTAGGTTCAATAATTTTAAAAACAGTGCAACAACAATTATTGACTCAATGATATAAAATACAGTGTAATGACAATTATTAAATCAATAATGCAAAATACTGTGTAACAACAATTATTGAATTGATAATATAAAATATTATGCAGTGACAATTATCGATGAAATGATGCGTAACAGTTACGGTGTCAATTATCAGACCAAAAATATGAGACACTATGCAATACCGTGTGTTACTGTAGAGTACCGAGTGCTACAGAAAATATCAATAACTATCGTATGCTACTATTCTTTTATCACCGGTATTTTAACAGTTCCGTTGACTATTTTTATTTAAAAAGGTTATTTCTGTCGTTTTCTATATCCGACAAATATTCCGATGTGGGGTCCACCAATAATTTGTTATTTCGGCGCCGTCGGACCAAACGAATATTCCCCGACCAAACGAATATTCCCCGACCAAACGAATATTCCTCAACAAAGCGAATATTGTCCGACAAAATAAAATTTGCACATAACATCCTTAACTTTTAACTTTATCGATTTAACCACTTACTGTTTAAAAAATATCTATATGAAGAAAAATTAAATTTTGTATTTCATAAAATTCGGGGTCTTACAACCTCCCCTCCTTATGAAATTTCGTCCCCGAAATTGACGTACCTGACATATCGAAGAGGTAAGGATACTTAGATTTCATCTCAGATTCTAGCTCCCAGGTCATTTCCTCAGTATCTTGGTTCCTCCATAAAACCTTAACTTGAGGTATAACCTTTGAGCGTAGGATCTGCTCCTTCTTATCCAGGATCTTAACAGGTACCTCCTCGTATGTTAAATCCTCTGCTATAACGTCTGGTTCTAACTCAATGACGTGGTTTGGGTCCTTCACATATTTACGTAACATAGATATGTGAAAAACGTTATAGATGCGAGACATACTTGGTGGTAGGGCTAGTCTGTAGGCTACGGTTGTGACGCCCCCAAATCTGGGCCCACACAGCCCAAACTTGAGTCGTCAAAATACTACAACAAAATTATTACAACAAAGCACAACGTACAACAATACAGTGTATAATAATACACAACTAAGTCTTCACTATTATTGCCACACTATTTTACAAAACGTGAAGACTATGATAACTATTCCTCGAACCCTCACTCCATTCCCCGGCTAGACCCTGTTATGTTTTCATCTCCTGTTGAAAAACAATGGAACAAAAGAAAGGGTGAGCTCAAATAGCCCAGTAAAGAATATCATGACTAAGATAATGACGAATAAATTATCATTAGTCTTCAACAGTTGAGTTCTTGATAGAATACAATAGACTACAAGGTTTATATCAAAAACTGCAGTTAAATTCTTAAACAACGTTCAGATCAATAATAGCAGCGGAATGAGTAATCTATTAGAAGAATAATGCAGACTATAATGTCCACTCGGTTCTCTTTTTAGGAAAAACATCATCAACTTTTATCATCTGAAATATCATTAGTCAAGATAATACAAATTCACAGTTCCTGATCATAATCATGCACATCAACAGTTCATCTTTGTACTACGGGCCAAAGATATTCAATATAGCACCAACGGTCATGATTATACCAGATTCAGCCTTTGGTCATAATCATACCAAACAACAGTTCATCTTTGCACTACGGGCCAAAGAGAACATTCACCACGTGCCATAAAAGACACCGAACAGATGTATCGCCTTTAACCTATTATATCGCCTTTAACCTATCATCTGTTCAACAAATATATCACATCTGTGCCCCCGGCCACAGATATTCACAACAGCTTGATTTTTGGATGATTAGAATGATATAAATGATGAACAGAAGAAATAGGATAACAATAAGTATCGGAAGTTTACTTTGTACAGATTCAAATAATGTCCAAATTGTCAACATGATGTGGAGTGAAATTTAAAAATGATATTCAAGATCCACAGTTCAGAATAACGGTTACAATTCAATAGAAAGGTTCACGTAAATAGGAAGGTTCAGTTGAAATAATGAAGTTCAATTATTATGGAACATATAATATTTTCAGGAATTATAGAAGTAATAGTTCCATAATAAATTTCGATTTAGGAGTATGAAAGAAAATAATATCCCTTACCGTAGCAGGTTTGATTAACAAAAGGTGAAGGAAATTAATACAAAGGGTTATTCACCAACAGGCGGCAATCCGCTCCGTAAGGTTATTCCCACAATTTAATAGAATTTGAGTACAAAGAGTTATTCACCAAACAGGCGGCAATCCGCTCCGTAAGGTTATTCCCACAATTTAATAGAATTTGAGTACAAAGAGTTATTCACCAAACAGGCGGCAATCCGCTCCGTAAGGTTATTCTCAGAGATTAATAATGAATGAATACGAAAGGTTATTCACCAACAGGCGGCAATCCGCTCCGTAAGGTTATTCCCACAATTTAATACATGGAAATAAAAGACACGTCTTATGAGTAAGGAAGAAACAATATTATTATCGAGAATCAAATAATGATAATCCCTTACCATAGTATGTTTGAATAATGGAATATGAAAAAGATGGTATCCCTTACCTCAACACGTGACTGGATATTGATTTAAATGAGGTTGATTAACTTGAACAGTACACGTATACTTATAGATCTTCACAAATACTCAAGATGACTTAAGCACACTTAGAGAGAACTTTCACAAGAAGTATTTAGAGAGAGAAAGAAAGAACAAGTAAGGAAGTTTATGAAAAATCCTTAAGTTAAGGCTTCTATTTATAGCCAAAAATCTTATCATTCATTTAATCTAAACCATTCATTTAAAGATCATCTTTTAATCTACACCATCCATTTCAAATATTATATTATCTTTAATCTACACCATTCATTTCATATCACCTAATAATCACCTAACTTTATATTATAAACAAATCAATTTAATTATTCAACAATAATTCACACTTTAATCTACACCATTCATTTCATATCACCTAATAATCACCTAACTTTATATTATAAACAAATCAATTCAATTATTCAACAATAATTCACACTTTAATCTACACCATTCATTTCATATCACCTAATAATCACCTAACTTTATATTATAAACAAATAACTTTATCAATTCAATTATTATGACTAATTGTTATAAATACAGTATAGTTAGCTCTTAGATATCAAGTCAATAAATTAATGAAATACAACTGTTTAAATAACATCATAATAGAGATAACAATAATGTAAAATAAAGCATACGTTACTGTGTAATGACAATTATTGATTCAATAATGTGAATTACTGTGCATATGTTACTGTGATAATTATTAGGTTCAATAATTTTAAAAACAGTGCAACAACAATTATTGACTCAATGATATAAAATACAGTGTAATGACAATTATTAAATCAATAATGCAAAATACTGTGTAACAACAATTATTGAATTGATAATATAAAATATTATGCAGTGACAATTATCGATGAAATGATGCGTAACAGTTACGGTGTCAATTATCAGACCAATAATATGAGACACTATGAAATACCGTGTGTTACTGTAGAGTACCGTGTGCTACAGAAAATACCATAAACTACCGTATGCTACTATTCTTTTATCACCGGTATTTTAACAGTTCCGTTGACTATTTTTATTTAAAAAGGTTACTTCTGTCGTTTTCTATATCCGACAAATATTCCGTTGTGGGGTCCATCAATAATTTATTATTTCGGCGCCGTCGTACGGCACGAATATTCCCCGACCAAACGAATATTCCCCGACAAAACGAATATTGTCCGACAAAATAAAATTTGCACATAACATCCTTAACTTTCAATTTTGTTAATTTAACCACTTACTGTTTCAAAAAAAATATATATGAAGAAAAATTAAATTTTGTATTTCATAAAATTCGGGGTCTTACAACCTCCCCTCCTTATGAAATTTCGTCCCCGAAATTGACGTACCTGACATATCGAAGAGGTAAGGATACTTAGATTTCATCTTAGATTCTAGCTCCCAGGTCATTTCCTCAGTATCTTGGTTCCTCCATAAAACCTTAACTTGAGGTATAACCTTTGAGCGTAGGATCTGCTCCTTCTTATCCAGGATCTTAACAGGTACCTCCTCGTATGTTAAATCCTCTGCTATAACGTCTGCTTCTAACTCAATGACGTGGTTTGGGTCCTTCACATATTTACGTAACATAGATATGTGAAAAACGTTATGGATGCGAGACATACTTGGTGGTAGGGCTAGTCTGTAGGCTACGGTTCCTATTCGATCTAGGATTTCAAATGGGCCAATAAATCGAGGGTTAAGCTTTCCTCTCTTTCCGAATCTCGTAACCCCTTTCCATGGAGAAACACGTAAGAATACATGATCTCCGACGTTGAAACTTTCGTCTCTCCGATGAAGATCAGCATAACTCTTTTGTCGTTCTTGTGCGGTCTGTATTCGTTGTCGGATCATTTGGATCTTTTCGGTCGTCAAGCGTACCAACTCGGGTCCCAACAATTTTGCTTCTCCTACCTCATTCCAACATATTGGAGAGCGACACTTCCTTCCATACAATGCCTCGAATGGAGCCATGCCTATGCTTGCTTGGTAACTGTTGTTGTAAGAAAATTCCACCAACGGCAAGTACTTATCCCAACTTCCTTTGAAGTCTAATACACAAAGTCTCAAAAGATCTTCGAGGGTCTGGATTGTCCTTTCCGATTGTCCGTCCGTTTGAGGATGGTATGCAGAACTAAAACGTAGTTCAGTGCCCATAGCTTTTTGTAGACTGATCCAAAAGTGTGAAGTGAATCTAGGATCTCGATCAGAAACTATGGAAACTGGCATGCCATGCAATCTTACGATCTCATTTATGTACATACCGGCAAGACGTTCAAGTGAAAAGTTTTCTCGTATAGGCAAGAAATGAGCAGATTTGGTCAATCTATCTACGATCACCCAAATTGCATCTAAGCCTTGAGAAACTTTTGGAAGACCCGTCACGAAATCCATATTGATGTGTTCCCACTTCCATTCGGGAACTTCAAGTGATTGTAATGGACCTTTAGGAACTTGATGTTCTGCCTTGACACGTTGACAAGTTAGGCACCTTGAGATAAACTCCGCAATCTCTCTTTTCATATTGTTCCACCAAAATGTATGTCGAAGATCTCGATACATCTTGGTACCTCCTGGGTGGATTGCAAACGGCGTGTTGTGTGCCTCCATCATGATTTTATGCTTTAATTCAGGATCGTTAGGAACACAGAGTCGAGAGTTGACTCGAAGTATTCCTTTCTCGTCGATTCTTGCTTCGGGAATGGCACCTTCTTGTACTTTCTTTATCATGTTTATCAGTTCTGGATCGGTAGCTTGAGCAGCTTTAATTTTATCGATTAAAGTTGGTTCTACTCGCACGTGAGCAATCTTCGAGCGGGTCCCTGGTGTCTTTAGCTCTATCTCCATCTTTTGGAAGTCGTACAAAATACACTTTTGTGTTGTCAGCAGTGCACTTGTACTTGCATAAGATTTTCTGCTCAAAGCGTCAGCTACAACGTTCGCCTTTCCCGGGTGATACTGGATTGTGTGGTCATAATCCTTTAACAGCTCAAGCCAACGTCGTTGTCGCATGTTGAGTTCCTTATGGGTGAAGAAATACTTGAGACTTTTATGATCCGTATAGATATCCACTTTTTCTCCGTACAAGTAGTGTCTCCAGATCTTCAACGCGAAAACGACTGCTGCCAACTCTAGATCATGAGTAGGATAATTTTTCTCATAATCTTTGAGTTGTCGAGAGGCGTAGGCTATAACCTTTCCATGTTGCATAAGGACACAGCCTAGACCTTTGCCAGAAGCATCGCTGTAGATAACAAATTCTCCTGATCCTGATGGTATGGTCAGAACAGGAGCTGAAACCAGTCTCTTCTTGAGTTCTTGGAAACTTTTCTCGCATTCCTCGCTCCATATGAATTTTGTGCTTTTCCGAGTAAGCTGCGTTAATGGAGTGGCGATTCGAGAAAATCCTTCTACGAATCTCCGATAATAACCAGCTAGACCCAGAAAACTTCGGACTTCGGTTACTGTTTTGGGTTGTTCCCAATTTAGTACCGTTTCAATCTTCGCAGGATTGACTGATATTCCTTGACTAGAAATCACATGCCCAAGAAACGCGACCTCCTCAAGCCAGAACTCACATTTCTTCAACTTGGCATATAATTTGTTTTCACGGAGCTTTTGTAGTATCAATCTCAGGTGTTGTTCATGATCCTCGCGACTCTTGGAGTATATGAGGATGTCATCAATAAAGACAACCACAAAATGATCCAAATGTTCCTTGAATATCCGGTTCATCATGTCCATGAAAGCTGCAGGAGCATTAGTTAGTCCAAAAGGCATTACTAAGAACTCATAATGCCCATAACGAGTTCTGAAAGCAGTCTTTGGAATGTCCTCAGCTTTAACCTTTAACTGATGATATCCAGAACGGAGATCAATCTTTGAGAAATGTTGAGCGCCTTGCAATTGATCAAACATGTCATCAATCCGAGGTAACGGGTACCTGTTCTTGATGGTGACATGGTTCAATTCTCGGTAGTCAATGCACAATCTCATACTCCCGTCTTTCTTCTTCACAAATAGAACAGGAGCACCCCAAGGTGATGCACTCGGACGAATGAAACCGGTATCCAACAATTCCTGTAGTTGGACTTTTAACTCTTGAAGTTCAATGGGAGCCATTCGGTAGGGAGCTTTGGAAATGGGCTTGGTACCGGGTTCAAGATCAATATAAAAATCAATTTCACGGTTTGGGGGTAAGCCAGGAAGTTCTTCAGGAAAAACGTCAGGAAACTCATTAACAATGGGAATATCATTCAAGTTTGACGTATTTTTGTTCAAATCAGTGACATGAGCTAAAAAGGCTTGACATCCGTTTTTCAATAAACGAATGGCTTTATGGCTAGAAATAACAGTTATAGATTTCAATGGTTTAGTTGCTTGAATTTGCATGACAGGTTGATTAGGAATATGAAAACTAATAATCTTATGAAAACAATCAATTTTAGCATGATGGGTAGTCAACCAATCAATTCCTAAAATCACATCAAATTCACGCATCTCCAAAGAAATAAGGTCAACAGATAATGTGAGGTTGTTGATTTGAACTAGGCAAGATTTATAGACAGTAGATGTAATGGTCATTTCTCCTAATGGGGTTTCAACTGATAAGTCAAAGTCCAAGTTTTCAGGAGTTAAGTTTAAACGCTGAGCACATGCAGGTGAGATAAAAGAATGGGTAGAGCCAGTATCTAACAAAGCGTAGACTTCACGAGAATTTATGAATAGCTTACCGGTTATCACCTCGTTCGAGTTTCGCGCCATTTGGGATGTCACAACAAAAGCTCTCCCTTGAACTACAGATTTTCCCTTATCCGCGCTAGCTTTTGGTATCATCATTGCAGCTGGACTTGATTTTGTGGCAGGACAAAACCGCGCAAGATGACCCTCTTTCCCACAACTGTAGCACTTTTTGGACTGCAGTGTACAGTTTGGGCTGATGTGACCTTCCTGACCACACCTATAGCATCTCACTGGTGGTCGATCTTCTCCCCTTGAAACTGGGGTCGGTGCTGGTGTTGGTACTGGTGCTGGTGCCCTTCCATAATTATTATGGAATCTCTTTCTTTTGAAATTGTTCCCACTAGATTCTCCTCTTCTGTTATTTGGTATGGAATTACCACCGAAGTGTTGGTTACCTCCTCGATGGTTCTCGTTCCTGTGGTTGTTGTCACTCCTTTCTCTATGCTGATCATTAACTCTTGGCTGCAATGTTTCATCTGTTTGCTCCACCCTTTGAGCCCTATCTACAACATCTGAATACAAACTAAATTTATGAGAGCTAAGTTGTTGACGAATTTTGAATCTCAAACCTCTTAGGAACATCCGACTCATTCGTGCTTCGTCATCCACAAGATGGGTGGCAAAGCGAGATAACTCGGCAAACTTGGCTTCATATTGGGAGACTGTCATGTTTCCCTGCTCCAGCTTAATGAATTCCACCTCTTTCATATGGCGGATGCTTTCTGGGAAATACTTCTCGTTAAACAGTTCTTCGAATTCTGTCCAAGACATTTCGAGTGCTGAAGGTTGGATACGTTTTACCGCTTCCCACCAATGGTCCGCCTCACCTCGTAACATAAAAGTGGCAAATGGCACCTTCTGATCATCAGCGCATTGTAAGACATCAAGTATTTTTGTCGTCTGCTTTAGCCATGCCTCCGCTTTGAGTGGGTCAGGCTTCCCGTGGAATTCAGGTGGTCCTAATTCTTTAAATTGCTTAACAGTGACCATCCTCAAATTGCCAGCGTTTCTACCGTTATTATTGACTGGATTTCCTCTTCCTTGATTCTGTATGAACTGCATGAAATTCCTAAAGAATCCATCGTTCATCATGTTATCAGGAACATTATTTCCTGAGTTGGCAGGAGGATTGTTTGGGGCCTCTTGATTCTCGGCTACATTTGCTTCAGGCATTCCATAGTTAACCTCTTGATTTCCAGATGCCATACTAAACTGTGGTCACAAAATAAATGTTAGTTCAAATAAACTGACTCATCACTTCATGTTCCTACATTCAAATCGACTCATTAGATAATAAAATCTATTTTAGGTAGGACACACTAGTGACTGATTCTATTCGTCTCTCCCCTCCTAGTTCTAACCCCAGATCTCCATTAAAGACCATATCCCTAAGCTCTGATGCCAACTGTGACGCCCCCAAATCTGGGCCCACACAGCCCAAACTTGAGTCGTCAAAATACTACAACAAAATTATTACAACAAAGCACAACGTACAACAATACAGTGTATAATAATACACAACTAAGTCTTCACTATTATTGCCACACTATTTTACAAAACGTGAAGACTATGATAACTATTCCTCGAACCCTCACTCCATTCCCCGGCTAGACCCTGTTATGTTTTCATCTCCTGTTGAAAAACAATGGAACAAAAGAAAGGGTGAGCTCAAATAGCCCAGTAAAGAATATCATGACTAAGATAATGACGAATAAATTATCATTAGTCTTCAACAGTTGAGTTCTTGATAGAATACAATAGACTACAAGGTTTATATCAAAAACTGCAGTTAAATTCTTAAACAACGTTCAGATCAATAATAGCAGCGGAATGAGTAATCTATTAGAAGAATAATGCAGACTATAATGTCCACTCGGTTCTCTTTTTAGGAAAAACATCATCAACTTTTATCATCTGAAATATCATTAGTCAAGATAATACAAATTCACAGTTCCTGATCATAATCATGCACATCAACAGTTCATCTTTGTACTACGGGCCAAAGATATTCAATATAGCACCAACGGTCATGATTATACCAGATTCAGCCTTTGGTCATAATCATACCAAACAACAGTTCATCTTTGCACTACGGGCCAAAGAGAACATTCACCACGTGCCATAAAAGACACCGAACAGATGTATCGCCTTTAACCTATTATATCGCCTTTAACCTATCATCTGTTCAACAAATATATCACATCTGTGCCCCCGGCCACAGATATTCACAACAGCTTGATTTTTGGATGATTAGAATGATATAAATGATGAACAGAAGAAATAGGATAACAATAAGTATCGGAAGTTTACTTTGTACAGATTCAAATAATGTCCAAATTGTCAACATGATGTGGAGTGAAATTTAAAAATGATATTCAAGATCCACAGTTCAGAATAACGGTTACAATTCAATAGAAAGGTTCACGTAAATAGGAAGGTTCAGTTGAAATAATGAAGTTCAATTATTATGGAACATATAATATTTTCAGGAATTATAGAAGTAATAGTTCCATAATAAATTTCGATTTAGGAGTATGAAAGAAAATAATATCCCTTACCGTAGCAGGTTTGATTAACAAAAGGTGAAGGAAATTAATACAAAGGGTTATTCACCAACAGGCGGCAATCCGCTCCGTAAGGTTATTCCCACAATTTAATAGAATTTGAGTACAAAGAGTTATTCACCAAACAGGCGGCAATCCGCTCCGTAAGGTTATTCCCACAATTTAATAGAATTTGAGTACAAAGAGTTATTCACCAAACAGGCGGCAATCCGCTCCGTAAGGTTATTCTCAGAGATTAATAATGAATGAATACGAAAGGTTATTCACCAACAGGCGGCAATCCGCTCCGTAAGGTTATTCCCACAATTTAATACATGGAAATAAAAGACACGTCTTATGAGTAAGGAAGAAACAATATTATTATCGAGAATCAAATAATGATAATCCCTTACCATAGTATGTTTGAATAATGGAATATGAAAAAGATGGTATCCCTTACCTCAACACGTGACTGGATATTGATTTAAATGAGGTTGATTAACTTGAACAGTACACGTATACTTATAGATCTTCACAAATACTCAAGATGACTTAAGCACACTTAGAGAGAACTTTCACAAGAAGTATTTAGAGAGAGAAAGAAAGAACAAGTAAGGAAGTTTATGAAAAATCCTTAAGTTAAGGCTTCTATTTATAGCCAAAAATCTTATCATTCATTTAATCTAAACCATTCATTTAAAGATCATCTTTTAATCTACACCATCCATTTCAAATATTATATTATCTTTAATCTACACCATTCATTTCATATCACCTAATAATCACCTAACTTTATATTATAAACAAATCAATTTAATTATTCAACAATAATTCACACTTTAATCTACACCATTCATTTCATATCACCTAATAATCACCTAACTTTATATTATAAACAAATCAATTCAATTATTCAACAATAATTCACACTTTAATCTACACCATTCATTTCATATCACCTAATAATCACCTAACTTTATATTATAAACAAATAACTTTATCAATTCAATTATTATGACTAATTGTTATAAATACAGTATAGTTAGCTCTTAGATATCAAGTCAATAAATTAATGAAATACAACTGTTTAAATAACATCATAATAGAGATAACAATAATGTAAAATAAAGCATACGTTACTGTGTAATGACAATTATTGATTCAATAATGTGAATTACTGTGCATATGTTACTGTGATAATTATTAGGTTCAATAATTTTAAAAACAGTGCAACAACAATTATTGACTCAATGATATAAAATACAGTGTAATGACAATTATTAAATCAATAATGCAAAATACTGTGTAACAACAATTATTGAATTGATAATATAAAATATTATGCAGTGACAATTATCGATGAAATGATGCGTAACAGTTACGGTGTCAATTATCAGACCAATAATATGAGACACTATGAAATACCGTGTGTTACTGTAGAGTACCGTGTGCTACAGAAAATACCATAAACTACCGTATGCTACTATTCTTTTATCACCGGTATTTTAACAGTTCCGTTGACTATTTTTATTTAAAAAGGTTACTTCTGTCGTTTTCTATATCCGACAAATATTCCGTTGTGGGGTCCATCAATAATTTATTATTTCGGCGCCGTCGTACGGCACGAATATTCCCCGACCAAACGAATATTCCCCGACAAAGCGAATATTGTCCGACAAAATAAAATTTGCACATAACATCCTTAACTTTCAATTTTGTTAATTTAACCACTTACTGCTTCAAAAAAAATATATATGAAGAAAAATTAAATTTTGTATTTCATAAAATTCGGGGTCTTACAACGGTTCCTATTCGATCGAGGATTTCAAATGGGCCAATAAATCGAGGGTTGAGCTTTCCTCTCTTTTCGAATCTCGTAACCCCTTTCCATGGAGAAACACGTAAGAATACATGATCTCCGACGTTGAAACTTTCGTCTCTCCGATGAAGATCATCATAACTCTTTTGTCGTTCTTGTGCGGTCTGTATTCGTTGTCGGATCATTTGGATCTTTTCGGTCGTCAAGCGTACCAACTCGGGTCCCAACAATTTTGCTTCTCCTACCTCATTCCAACATATTGGAGAGCGACACTTCCTTCCATACAATGCCTCGAATAGAGCCATGCCTATGCTTGCTTGGTAACTGTTGTTGTAAGAAAATTCCACCAATGGCAAGTACTTATCCCAACTTCCTTTGAAGTCTAATACACAAAGTCTCAAAAGATCTTCGAGGGTCTGGATCGTCCTTTCCGATTGTCCGTCCGTTTGAGGATGGTATGCAGAACTAAAACGTAGTTCAGTGCCCATAGCTTTTTGTAGACTGATCCAAAAGCGTGAAGTGAATTTAGGATCTCGATCAGAAACTATGGAAACTGGCATGCCATGCAATCTCACGATCTCATTTATGTACATACCGGCAAGACGTTCAAGTGAAAAGTTTTCTCGTATAGGCAAGAAATGAGCGGATTTGGTCAATCTATCTATGATGACCCAAATTGCATCTAAGCCTTGAGAAACTTTGGGAAGACCCGTCACGAAATCCATATTGATATATTTCCACTTCCATTCAGGAACTTCAAGTGGTTGTAATGGACCCTTAGGTACTTGATGCTCTGCTTTGACACGTTGACAAGTTAGGCACCTTGAGATAAACTCTGCAATTTCCATTTTTATATTGTTCCACCAAAATGTATGTCGAAGATCACGATACATCTTGGTACCTCCTGGGTGGATTGCAAACGGCGTGTTGTGTGCCTCCATCATGATTTTATGCTTCAATTCAGGATCGTTAGGAACACAGAGTCGAGAGTTGACTCGAAGTATTCCTTTCTCGTCGATTATTGCCTCAGGAATAACACCTTATTGTACTTTCTTCATCATATTCATCAACTCCGGATCGGTAGCTTGAACAACTTTAATTTTATCGATTAAAGCTGGTTCTACTCGTACGTGCGCAATCTTCAAGTGGGTCATTGGTGTTTTTAGCTCTATCCCTATCTTTTGCAAGTCGTACAAAATACGCTTTTGTGTTGTCAGCAGTGCACTTGTACTCACATAATATCTTCTGCTCAAAGCGTCAGCTACAACGTTCGCCTTTCCCGGGTGATACTGGATTGTGTGGTCATAATCCTTCAACAGCTCAAGCCAACGTCGTTGTCGCATGTTGAGTTCCTTCTGGGTGAAGAAATACTTGAGACTTTTATGATCCGTATAGATATCCACTTTTTCTCCGTACAAGTAGTGTCTCCAGATCTTCAACGCGAAAACGACTGCTGCCAACTCTAGATCATGAGTAGGATAATTTTTCTCATAATCTTTGAGTTGTCGAGAGGCATAGGCTATAACCTTTCCATGTTGCATAAGGACACAGCCTAGACCTTTGCCAGAAGCATCGCTGTAGATAACAAATTCTCCTGATCCTGATGGTATGGTCAGAACAGGAGCTGAAACAAGTCTCCTCTTGAGTTCTTGAAAACTCTTCTCGCATTCCTCGCTCGATATAAGTTTTGTACTAGAATGAATGATACCGATATCTAGTAATTAAACTTTTAACTCTTGGCGTTCTATGAGAGCCATTCGGTATGGGGCTTTGGAAATGGGCTTGATACCGAGTTCAAGATCAATACAAAATTCATTTTCACGGTTTGGGGTAAGCTAGGAAGTTCTTCAGGAAAAAACGTCAGGAAACTCATTAACAATGGGAATATCATTCAAGTTTGACGTATTTTTGTTCAAATCAGTGACATGAGCTAAAAAGGCTTGACATCCGTTTTTCAATAAACGAATGACTTTATGGCTAGAAATAACAGTTATAGATTTCAATGGTTTAGTTGCTTGAACTTGCATGACAGGTTGATTAGGAATATGAAAACTAATAATCTTATGAAAACAATCAATTTTTTTTTTTGCATGATGGGTAGTCAACCAATCAATTCCTAAAATCACATCAAATTCATGCATCTCCAAAGAAATAAGGTCAACAGGTAATGTGAGGTTGTTGATTTGAACTAGGCAAGATTTATAGATAGTAGATGTGATAGATATTTCTCCCAATGAGGTTTCAACTGATAAGTCAAAGTAAAAGTTTTCAGAAGTCAAATTTAAACGTTGAGCACACGTATGTGAGATAAAAAAATGGGTAGAGCAAGTATCTAACATGGCATAAACTTCACAAGAATTTATAAATAGCTTACCGGTTATCACCTCATTCGGTTTCTTGACTGTTATCGTCAAATCGAATCCCGAATACTTCATTCGGATCTTCACGTATTTCAACCATGGGAATACCACTGAATAATTTTCTAGCAAACTGTTTCTCGGGTTCATCAACTTCATCAGTAGTAAGGTACCAATGATTTCCATTAAAATAGTATTTTCGATAGACTGCAGTTTCCACGATAGTGACTAACTTAACCTGAATTCCTCTAAATTGTAACGCCCAAAAGTATAGAAACATCATTTTTAAATAATCTTGAAAATCATAGCTGGAACACCATAAATCCCAAAGACTAATATGAAAAGTCCATATATTCTGATCCTTTGTTATAGAGCATAACCAGGTGATATCACTCTCCCAATTAGTGAGTAAATTAAAGGCAATAATTTCCGCAAGTTCGTTACTTCCTTTAATTGCTTCTAAGAATGGATCTGGAACGACTGTAGCAGAGCTTTCACCTTCATCCTTACTGGATAGAACACGCATAATTTTTGCCTTAGGCAAATGATTCAACTCTGAGTTTGTAAGAAGATTATTCGTCGCCTCTTGTTTTGCAGCTACATTTGTTTCGGTAATTTCATAGTTAACCTCCTGATTTTCAGATGCCATAATTAACTGTGGTCACAAAATAAATGTTAGTTCAAATAAACTGACTCATCTCTTCATGTTCCTACATTCAAATCGATTCATTAGATAAAAAAATAAATCTAATTTAGGTAGGACACACTAGTGATTGATTCTATTCGCCTCTCCCCTCCTAGTTCTAACCCCAGATCTCCATTAAAGACCATATCCCTAAGCTCTGATGCCAACTGTGACGCCCCCAAATCTGGGCCCACACAGCCCAAACTTGAGTCGTCAAAAGACTACAACAAAATTATTACAACAAAGCACAACGTACAACAATACAGTGTATAATAATACACAACTAAGTCTTCACTATTATTGCCACACTATTTTACAAAACGTGAAGACTATGATAACTATTCCTCGGACCCTCACTCCATTCCCCGGCTAGACCCTGTTATGTTTTCATCTCCTGTTGAAAAACAATGGAACAAAAGAAAGGGTGAGCTCAAATAGCCCAGTAAGAAATATCATGACTAAGATAATGACGAATAAATTATCATTAGCCTTCAACAGTTGAGTTCTTGATAGAATACAATAGACTACAAGGTTTATATCAAAAACTGTAGTTAAATTCTTAAACAATGTTCAGATCAATAATAGCAGCAGAATGAGCAATCTATTAGAAGAATAATGCAGACTATAATGTCCACTCGCTTCTCTTTTTCGTAAAAACATCATCAACTTTTATCATCTGAAATACCATTAGTCATGATAATATAAATTCACAGTTCCTGATCATAATCATGCGCATCAACAGTTCATCTTTGCACTACGGGCCAAAGATATTCAATATAGCACCAACGGTCATGATTATACCAGATTCAGCCTTTGGTCATAATCATACCAAACAACAGTTCATCTTTGCACTACGGGCCAAAGAGAACATTCACCACGTGCCATAAAAGACACCGAACAGATGTATCGCCTTTAACCTATTATATCGCCTTTAACCTATCATCTGTTCAACAAATATATCACATTTGTGCCCCCGGCCACAGATATTCACAACAGCTTGATTTTTGGATGATTAGAATGATATAAATGATGAACAGAAGAAATAGGATAACAATAAGTATCGGAAGTTTACTTTGTACAGATTCAAATAATGTCCAAATTGTCAACATGATGTGGAGTGAAATTTAAAAATGATATTCAAGATCCACAGTTCAGAATAACGGTTACAATTCAATAGAAAGGTTCACGTAAATAGGAAGGTTCAGTTGAAATAATGAAGTTCAACTATTATGGAACATATAATATTTTCAGGAATTATAGAAGCAATAGTTCCATAATAAATTTTGATTTAGGAGTATGAAAGAAAATAATATCCCTTACCGTAGCAGGTTTGATTAACAAAAGGTGAAGGAAATTAATACAAAGGGTTATTCACCAACAGGCGGCAATCCGCTCCGTAAGGTTATTCCCACAATTTAATAGAATTTGAGTACAAAGAGTTATTCACCAAACAGGCGGCAATCCGCTCCGTAAGGTTATTCTCAGAGATTAATAATGAATGAATACGAAAGGTTATTCACCAACAGGCGGCAATCCGCCCCGTAAGGTTATTCCCACAATTTAATACATGGAAATAAAAGGCACATCTTATGAGTAAGAAAGAAACAATATTATTTTCGAGAATCAAATAATGATAATCCCTTACCATAGTACGTTTGAATAATGGAAGATGAAAAAGATGGTATCCCTTACCGTAACACGTGACTGGATATTGATTTAAATGAGGTTGATTAACTTGAACAGTACACGTATACTTATAGATCTTCACAAATACTCAAGATGACTTAAGCACACTTAGAGAGAACTTTCACAAGAAGTATTTAGAGAGAGAAAGAAAGAACAAGTAAGGAAGTTTATGAAAAATCCTTAAGTTAAGGCTTCTATTTATAGTCAAAAATCTTATCATTCATTTAATCTAAACCATTCATTTAAATATCATCTTTTAATCTACACCATCCATTTCAAATATTATATTATCTTTAATCTACACCATTCATTTCATATCACCTAATAATCACCTAACTTTATATTATAAACAAATCAATTTAATTATTCAACAATAATTCACACTTTAATCTACACCATTCATTTCATATCACCTAATAATCACCTAACTTTATATTATAAACAAATAACTTTATCAATTCAATTATTATGACTAATTGTTATAAATACAGTATAGTTAGCTCTTAGATATCAAGTCAATAAATTAATGAAATACAACTGTTTAAATAACATCATAATAGAGATAACAATAATGTAAAATAAAGCATATGTTACTGTGTAATGACAATTATTGATTCAATAATGTGAATTACTGTGCATATGTTACTGTGACAATTATTAGGTTCAATAATTTTAAAAACAGTGCAACAACAATTATTGACTCAATGATATAAAATACAGTGCAATGACAATTATTAAATCAATAATGCAAAATACTGTGTAACAACAATTATTGAATTGATAATATAAAATATTATGCAGTGACAATTATCGATGAAATGATGCGTAACAGTTACGGTGTCAATTATCAGACCAAAAATATGAGACACTATGCAATACCGTGTGTTACTGTAGAGTACCGAGTGCTACAGAAAATACCAATAACTATCGTATGCTACTATTCTTTTATCACCGGTATTTTAACAGTTCCGTTGACTATTTTTATTTAAAAAGGTTATTTCTGTCGTTTTCTATATCCGACAAATATTCCGATGTGGGGTCCATCAATAATTTGTTATTTCGGCGCCGTCGGACCAAACGAATATTCCCCGACCAAACGAATATTCCCCGACCAAACGAATATTCCTCGACAAAGCGAATATTGTCCGACAAAATAAAATTTGCACATAACATCCTTAACTTTTAACTTTATCGATTTAACCACTTACTGTTTAAAAAATATCTATATGAAGAAAAATTAAATTTTGTATTTCATAAAATTCGGGGTCTTACAAAAGTTCTCTTTGGCCCGTAGTGCATAGATGAACTGTTGTTTGGTATGATTATGACCAAAGTCTGAATTTGGTATAATCATGACCGCTGGTGCTATATTGAATATCTTTGGCCCGTAGTGCAAAGATGAACTGTTGATTTACATGATTATGACCCGGAACTGTAAATTTTTATTATCATGACTAATGGTATTTCAGATGATAAAAGTTGATGATATTTTTACTAAAAAGAGAAGCGAGTGGACATTATAGTCTGCATTATTCTTCTAATAGATTGCTCATTCCGCTGTTATTATTGATCTGAACATTGTTCAATAATTTAACTGCAGTTTTTGATATAAACCTTGTAGTCTATTGTATTCTATCAAGAACTCAACTGTTGAAGGTTAATGATAATTTATTCGTCATTATCTTAGTCATGATATTTCTTACTGGGCTATTTGAGCTCACCCTTTCTTTTCGTTCCATTGTTTTTCAACAGGAGATGAAAATGTAACGGGGTTTAGCCGGGGGATGGAATGAGAGTCCGAGGAATAGCTATCATAGTCTTCACGTGTTGTAAAATAGTGTGGCAATAATAATGAAGACTTAGTTGTGTATTATTGTACGTTGTGCTTTGTTGTAATAATTTTGTTGTAGTCTTTTGACGACTCAAGTTTGGGCTGTGTGGGCCTAGATTTGGGGGCGTCACAAGTGTGACAATGCGCGGTTCAAGGAGACAACCCGGCAGCCGAGGATTCGGCGCGGACGGCTAGCGAACCCAGCCGCAGATGCACCTGCGGCCAGCCGCAGTTGCACCTGCGGCTGCCTGCGGAATGCTATACATTGCCATTTCCACCTGAGAGAAAAAAAGAGAAGAAATTTTTTAAGTTTTTAGAGAGAGAGAGACAGGCGAGGTAGAGAGAGAAAAGCTCGGGTGTAGCTTAAACATAGTGAGATTTGCATTTACCTTGCCCAAATAGTGAGGTTTTCTCGTGTTCTTGCTCAATAGTGAAATATATAACAATTTTAAAGCATTGCAAGGTGAAAAGGAGCTTTTATTGAAGTTTTATCTTACTTTTTCTTGTGATTTTGTAGATCTATTAGATTTAATCCGTTTATTTTGCTTTAGTAGTTAAATCGATAAATATTCAATTTTTGTGCTTCATTGGGTGGATCTACAGTAGATCCGAAGATATTTGGTGCATTGCGATTTAAATATTTTGATTTTGTGTATGTGGAAGTTAGATCCGATGTAGTCGATATATGTTTTGGATCTATGGATTAGGATGGTTAGAGAGGATTTATTGTGGATGGAATCTCCTCCTAACCTCCCGAGGATATCCTTTTACTTTATTTCATAGTTTTTATGTATGTAGCGATCGCGATACGCCTTTATTGTAAATATGTAAATTTTGGGCCTTAAAATGACATCGAGTCGAAAATCGGGTTTAAGGCCCCGTAATAGTGAAATGTGCAATTGTGGATGCTTGGTGTTATTTGGATGGCTCACATGCCCATGAATAACTCCAACACCATTTTAATGCTTGATTTTCCCTTTCAACACGGAAAAAGAATTTTGGAATGAAAAGATGAAGATTTTCATAAAATCAATCAAACTAGAATATTAGATCATCCGTAGGCTAAAATAAAATTGTAAGTGTCGGATGAGCTCTATTCCTATTTGACGAAAGGTTTGAAAAATATGTTTTACAAAATATCATCGGTTTTATTATCGAAACAAAAACAATAACAATAAACTTTTCGATTAAATCAAATCCTTCGTGCATAGGGTCAACGAGATTTCTGAAGCACTTTCAAAATAAAGCATTCAAACAACATTCATTTAGGCACACATGCACACACATGCGCACACACACATTTTAGGATTTAAAAGGATAGAAAAACATCGAGATTGCAGTAACCGTGTTTTTACGGAAGTCGGGGGGTGCCTAACACCTTCCCCTCGCTTAAGCAAGCCCCTGAACTCTATGAATCTCGATTTGCGGACCAATTAATTCGGAGTCACATATGAGCCACTGCGATTACGAAAGCAAAATTCGGATGAGTTAGTACATCCATTTTAAATATACCAACTGGCGACTCTGGTCAATTGGCTCATCATAAAATCGATCTTTTAAACCCCGTCGACACTCAAGCCGACCCTTTTCAAAAAACCACATCTTAATTCAAAGGCTAAAATTGGAAAGAGCATTTATTATTAAAAAACGAAACGACGAAATCCCGGCGTCGACAGCTTTCATTTAAATGGAAGCCTTAAATAAATTATAACAATTTTTGAAACAATATATTTAGGCATCCGAATAATTTCTAAAGCGTACATAATTATAAACGATAATTTCAAAATACTAAATAGTTCAAAAAGTCATTTACATTATACAGTTCGAAAATACTAAACAGCTCGGAGAGTCATTTACCTCGATATCGCTGAACACAAAATTAATAGCCGAACGATTCCTAATTATAAATTTATAACAAATAAATGTCATTAGGACAATTCTATTATTTAACAATTTTCTTATTTCTTTTTTCAAAATAACTATAAGTATATTTACAAAAATATTATTTCAATATTTAATCCTTTTTCAAACAAATATTACTACTATGCCAAAATAATAATCTAAATAGCAATAATAATTAAAGCCAATAATGTTAATCTAAAACTATTAACTAATAAACTAAATATAAAACAATAATTAAAGCTAATAATATTAATCTAAAACTATTAACTAATAATCTAAATACAAAACAATAATTAAAGCTACAAAAATAATAACAATGCAAAAAATACTAATTACTAACAAAATATACTAAAATATCAACTAACAAACTAAATACAATATTTAAAATGAAATTGACAATACAGAAAAATTAAATAAGAAACATATCCGAAATTACGAGTTCCGCAGATTACCTACGTCCTCGATGACAAAAGTTTAACTAAAGAGGTCTTTTTATAGAAAGTCTTCACACAACAAGGTCCTTATTCAAAATTGGAGGCCCTTAAATTGATGAATGAAACAAAGGGTCAAACCCTTCTATTTATAGATTTAGAAAAGGGTAGGGGTTTTCAATTAGTTGATGTGGGACAAATGATATATTTGCAACCAATGTGGGAAAAGGCAAAACTTGGGTCATTACATATATATAGTTAGCAAATACACATAATAATAATTAACATCTACATGACATTCTCATAAAATCCAATTGTAGTTTGATATAAACCTTGTTCTAGCGTGGTACTAAAAGTCAAAAGGAATCCAATATCTCTAGTTTAATATTCTCAAGTTATTGTGCTACATTTAGTTCATGATCACTTTAATATCTGGCTCCTCACCAACAATACAAAAAAGGGTACAATTTGCATAGATTTTCTTGGGGAGAAAAAAAAAAGGCAAGAAATTTGGATTTCAAAATCTAGTGTTTTCCCACTTGGAGATGTTCACATGTACAAATATTCAAACTCCTAGTGATCAATTATGTGAGGAGGAGGAAGAGGGAAAAAGGAAGCATGTGGCTTCCCACTTTTCTTTTCAACATCTCAAACACCCACTTGGGGAAGAGAAGAAAGAGAATGGTTTCCAAAGTGAGGGCATTAGGCTCGCTCAAGTACAAGTCCCATTTTTGATTCAAAAACCAAAGCACCAAGATTCATACGTTTCAACTTTGAACTCAAAAAACATATCATAAAGTTCTAAACCCTTAGACAACCAGCATACTCATGTCTGTCCAATCAGTTTGATAAAGTAATGACGTGAGGTTGGAATATTCTAAACCCTTCTGACGCGAAGGGAAGGAGTTTAAAGCCCTCAAATTTGACATGAAGATGGTATTGGTGTTGTATTAAATATATGTTTTTTGGATTTACAAGAGCCTAATAGTTTATTATTATTTTTAAAAAAGGGAATGCCGATCAGGGCCGGTCCTATAGCATAGAAAAAAAAAGTTTGGGCTTTAGATCCTATTTTAAAGGGAACTCTCAAATTTTTAAACACTATAAATAATTCACGTAATTTTTTTTTTATAAAAATATAAACTAAATCAATCATTTAGAGCCATTGTCTAATCCAAATATTAAATAGCTAAAAAAATTAACCGTATAAAAAAAATATCTCATTTAAATAAAAAATATTAATACTCCATCCGTCCCAAAATAAAAGTCATCCATTGACTTTTGTAGTCAAATTGACCATTTTTAAAATTAACAATTAAACATATATATTTAGATTTTTAAAAAAATAAATATTGAGATTCGTACCAAATTTTATATAATTTATAATGTTTATAGGTTTTTTACATATATATTAAATAATAATAAGATATATTAATTTGAAAAATAGATCAATTTGACCAGAAAAGTTAATAGAGAACGTACCAAACATAGAAAGTTAATAGAGAATGTACCAAACATAGAAAACTTTATTTAGAAATATAATTTTAGGCCCAAAATTATCTTGAGCTACCCCTGACGCCGATATTATTAATATGTTTAATGATAGTTAACAGTTAGGTAATACTTTATTTTGGAAGTTACACTTTTGGTTTGATAATATTATCCGTCTAAAAAAATTGCCAGTTATTTTTGTGCATTGTATTTTGTATATAATTGTATTTTTTATATTTGCGATCATGTATGCAATAATCTTTTTTATTAATTAGAGATTGTTAAGTCTTGCCCTTTCATATTTTTCACGAGAGCAATAACAAAAGTAAAGAAACTCTCTCTATAGTTTCGAGATGAGCTTTTGGACCAAAACCAAAAAACTCCCCCTTCATTTGTATTATTGCCAATTTTTATTTTTTTTAGAATTATATAAGATTGTATATTTTTTTCTCATAGAGTCTTGGATTAAAATTTCTCTATAGTCGCAAAGTTAGACCTAAATCGAACAATGTTGAGCCCTAACAAATTATGGGCCAGTGTAAGTACAGATTTGTTTTAACGACAAAAAAAAATGTTTTAACTTCAAAAAGAGAGGGATTATAATATTTTTAAGGAAGGTGTATTTAGTACGAGGTGTATATATGAGTTTAAAAAAGATGGAAAAGAAAAGAATTGACCAGATACATACACATTAGCCGAAAAATTATTCTATAGTCCTAGGATATAATCACGTGATTCTCACAAAATTACTCATATATTATTATTTTAATATATACAAAAAAAAATTATAATATATATTAAAATAATAATATATTAATGATCAGATCAGCAGCACATGACGGTGTCCCAATATCAATGAATAGCTTTTTCTAATCATGGGTTCCTCTGAGGTCATATGCACTCGGCCCTATTCTTGAACTCAAATCAAAAAATCGCCAAAAACGATGTCGTTTATCTTGGTGCAAAATTAACAAACATTATTCTCGTCTGTTGCAGAAAACAACAGCGTAGCGTGTATAGAGCTTTGGAAATGGCGGACTCAAGTCTGGCTCTACTCTCTCTCATCTTCCTCTTACCTCTCTCTCTCCTCTTGCTTCTCTTCCTAATAGTTCGACCTCGTCCGGTTAAGATCCCAATCAAGGGTCGCCACGTGTTCATCACCGGTGGCTCGAGCGGCATCGGCCTTGCCCTTGCCCATCTGGCGGCGACGGAGGGAGCCCGCGTCTCGATCCTTGCGCGGAACCGAGACAAGCTCGAAGAAGCTAAGCAGGCGATCCGGCTCGCCACCGGAATCGACGTCGCGGTTTTTAGCGCCGACGTCCGTGACTATGACGCTGTCAAGATAGCCGTGGAAGAGGCCGGGCCTATGGATGTGTTGGCGTGTAATCAAGGTGTATTTGTACCACAGGAGCTGGAGACACAGGAACTGGAGGAATTTAAGTTTATGATTGATATTAATGTGATTGGAACGTTTCATTTGATCAAAGCTGCGTTGCCTGGAATGAAGAACCGGTCAGGGCGGGGACCGGCTTCGATTGCTATAATGTCCTCCCAAGCTGGTCAGGTATATATATGTACACACTCATGTACATTCATATTTGTTTGATTATTTTGAAATTTTCATATTTCTATGCTGGATGTTTTGGGATTTAGGAGTTTTTTTGTGTAGTACTTGTCTTGTAATTGATGCATATTTAATTTTTATATAATGACTCACTCTGTTTGTGAGTTTTTAAGACTAGGATTCTTAAGGATTTTTGACTCAGGAAATGATAGTAACGTAACATTCCTTAGCTTTCTTACCATTTTGGTACGAAAATATCTAAGGAAATTGGGTTCAGTTTTCCTTTGCCTTCCATACCTTTCTCAACTTAAAAAACTCACAAACATGGGATTTCTAAGGAAAGTTACAATTTTCCTTAGCTTTCCTATCCTTTCCTTAGTTTTAAAAACTCACAAACAGTATTAAAATGATTTATTCTGTTATATCAACTGATTATTAAAGGGGAACTTGAATGTTGAATTGGAAATGCAGTGTCCGTTGAGTGGTTTTGGACACTGCATTTAGTGATGTTCTTGACTTCTAAGCTATAGTAATTCCTCTTGAAGTAGTATAAAGGACTATTAACTATTAAGCTATAGTACATTCTGAAATTACCTTTTCAATGATTGACGTCTTAGCATTTCCAAATTAACTTACTTTTACGATTACAGGAAAAAAGATGTAGTTTTGCATTCACAAACCTAAAGATTCCAATTTAATAGGAAGTCCACAATGCATTGATCCTTTTCCTAAAAAGATGGAAGATGAAGTAGTGCTGATATGTAAATAAAATTTTATTTTTCATCTGTAACCAAATAAAGACCCCAATGCAAATGAAACACTTGTAATATGGAACGTGCTATTTGCACATTAATCTTAATCTATGGATAGTTTAATTCAAGAAGACCACCATTCAATCATGGCTTAATAGTAAACTTGTATGTGATCCTTGTAATTGTATTCTCCTGAATTGTTATATTTTAAATGCTCTTTTATACTCCCCTATTCCACAAAAAAAATTCTCATTCGCCAATTTTTTTGTACCACAAAAAGAGTTCTTTTTTGAAGATACTAATATAAAATGTCGTAATGTCCTTGTGTTTGTTATCATAATTTCATTATCATGCCACCTATTGTTACTTGGAATGTGATTCATTTCAGCTTATGTAATCGATATTGATACGCAGTACACTATATAGGTTAAAATGCAGATGCTAGGGTAGTTTTATTCAAGTGTTTATAGTTAGAAATTCTCTTAAAATATGCTATAAAACTAGGTTTGAAGTATTTTTTGTTGAATCAACAAGTTGAGTGTTCTATAAATAATTTAGTATAAATGTGATGTTTGTACATTCAATATTATGCTAGAATATTGATATTTGTGCAAATATAGGTAAAACAAAAAGTTATATTTTGGTAAGCTAAATTTAGAGTATGTAAGAGTACCATGTTCGAGAATGTAAATACCGATATGCAGTTCACCAGATTAGTACGAGTATCAAGTAAATCCGTCAGCCACCATGCTAAACTAACAACTTATTATTTCTAGGGGTAAATATGAAACAAAAATACGCTCTTAATATTTACAAATTTTGTAAATGAGAATATTTTTGTGGAGCGGAGGGAGTACTAAAACTAAGGATATTATGGTGGAGATTAACTGATTCTGCAAGTACAACAACAGTGAATATTTCAAATTCAGTACGTACTACTTGTTTAGTCTTGGTATTGGGAACCATTATTAACTTTAAGCTATCATGCTATGTTTCTTATCTTCCCAGGCTTGCAGTAAGTATGCCGGACTGTCGGTAATGAGTATGATAACAGATACATAGAAATTTAATTGTTTTTAGGTTTGAGAATTGAGATGTTATCTATCTGTTGTTTTTTGGCACTCTATCAAATTTTTGTGATTCATTGCTGATATGGAACCATATTTTTTGTTAGGTGGGTATTTATGGTTATACAGCATATTCAGCCAGTAAGTTTGCCCTCAGGGGTATGGCAGAAGCCCTACAACAAGAGGTTATTGCAGAAAACATTCATGTATCTCTTATATTTCCTCCAGACACCGAAACCCCGGGCTTTGTGGAAGGTTCGAATTTTTTTGTTGGGAATCCTGCTTTATTAATACCATGCATAATTCAATAATTTATTCCAAAATTGACTTGGTACAGTTTCGTAGACCTATGATAACTCCTAATCTCTTACTTATGATCTGATAGAATTTGTTCTAATGGTGAAAACATTTTCTCTATAAACATATGTTTAAGAAGCATTGAAGCTATCATTACCACAAGACTGCAATAACCTTCTTATAGTTAAATTTATTTTTACTAGAGTTGCGTTATTGTCACATCAATTTTTTTTTGATAATTCTCGCATCTTTTATTTCAAGACGTGTGATCCCTTTCATTGCAAGGAGAAATTATACCTTTGCCTGAAAATGAGAGTCCAACATTTTTTATTTTATTTTTGTATAAGTAAAATGATAGTCCTATATAGATTGTCAACTTTTTTTTGTAATATTAAGGTTTGCCTTAGGCAGTCAGACTAAGCCAAGAATTTTTTTCAGTGGGGTCAAAATTATTATTAAGTTATAAATAATTTGACGGGGGTTCAGGGGCAATGCCCACGAGCCAATTTTTTTAATACTTTTGTACTTTTTGGTCATATATATATATATATATATTATAATATATTACAATAACAATATAATAACTAATAACATATAGTATATTTACACTATATTGACCCCATGATAAACCTTTCTAATCACAACTGTTCATAAGTAATTAATTCTTTAATTGTTTTGAAAAATAATGTAAATTAGATTATTATTTAGTTTAAAAATATTATAGAGAGATACATATATTTAGGGGATAGGAGTTATATGAGATTAAAATTTGATAGACAAAGTTATAAATTTTCAATTTGGCCCCGTATAGTAAAAAATTTATAAAATTTGAGTGGGGTTAATTTATATATAATATTTAAAAATGTACTCTACATTATAAAGTAATTATTTTTTTCCAATGGGGTCAATTGACCTGTAATATCCTGAATTTTTATGAGGTTCGAAAATATAATCGAACGCGATTAAAGTTTAAGGTATAACAACCTAGCACTAGTAAATTGATAGAGATTTAATAAAAGGAATAAGATTTCTATTGTAGAATGAAAACTTTAGTGAAAATCACTATTTGTAGATACGAAATAGATGGGAAAAAGAAACTTTTCATTAATGGAAAGTTTAGGAACTTTCCATAAATGGAAAGTTTTCATAAATGGAAAGTTTTCATAAAAAGAAAGTCGAGAGAAAATGCGAGATGACCATTTTGTCATAGAGTATTTTAAAATGACCATGATGTTCTAATAATCACTTAGAGACCATTTTACCCTTGGTTGGTGATGAGGATTTGACAAATTTGCCCTTTGGGGTGAAATTTAATTTAATTAGCCCAAACCCTAGATTCATTAAAAACTTAGGGCCAAATTGTTGTAAATTGTATTAATTGGCCCAACCTAATTCAACTAGAGGCCCAATGTGAGTTAAATGAGTCCAATAATGGTGAAATTAATTTCAAGTCCAATGATTTAGTAAATAAGGGCCCAAACCCTAACCCAATGAATTAATTTCGGTAACCCAACCTTGAGTCCAAGCGATTTAATTGTTGGGGGCCCTAAAAGAATTAATCTAGTAGTCCAATTAGAAATAAATTGGGAGCCCAAACATAATTAAATTGTAGCCCAGTGAAAGTTAATTCAAAGTCCGATGGGTAGCCCAAATAGTGTAAGTGTCGGGTGATATGGATATAGATTGATGTATGTATATATTTTGGTGTATATATAACATAAATTGATGAAAAAATAAATCAAAAATGAAGGGAATATAGTGATATAGCTGGCCATATCTCGGGGGGGGGGGGGGGGGGGGGGGGGGGGGACCAATGTGGTGCAATGCTTAAGGTTAACATGGAAAAGAATATCCATAATCACTCCCATGCTTGACCTTTTTCCCTAAATTGAGGGGCCATGTTCTTTATGTAATTAAGCCTAATTGATCAAGTGTTGTGGATTAGTAAGGGTTAAGTATGCTTAGGAAAGTTCTATATATAAGACTCATCAACAATACTAGCAAAGGTTGGTTCATTTTACCAAGTCTTGAGAAAAATAGCTAGAGAGCATTTGAGAGCAAAAGTGAGAGAACACTTGTGTTTTTTAGAGATAATCAAAGAGCACACCAAGAGGGCTTATAGAAGAAGTGCTTGGCAGCCATAGGTGATGGTGTGGATGTCCAACAACTTCATTTCTTACCTTGGAAAAGCAAAGAAGGAGAGCTATTAAGTGCTAAAGGTATAAAACCTTTTAAAACCCTAGTTTTAGTGTTTTCTTTGCTCTATATTTAATTTTAATGATAGCCAATCTTTTTCAAAGCTCTTGATGCTTAAATCCATACTAGACTAGTATATCTAGGGTTTAATGGGTTTAACATGAGTTTTGATTGACATCTATATTGGAAAGTTTGAAAAAAACATTAAATCGATTTTCGCCGGAAAACTCAAAAACTAGGCAGTCCATTCTGGGAGTTACTGTTCATGTTTCGTAAGTCGTATTCATGATCTGTCAACTTTGGGTGGTAGATCTATAAGATATGAAGGTTTTTCAAGTGGAACGACTTAAAAATATTAAACGAGCTATTTATAGTGATTTTTCTAGCAAAACAGTTCCTGCTGGAAAAATGCCAAAAAGTTATTGTCCAGATTTTTAAAAAGCCTGTTTTGGCCACTTAGCTTGCTCCAAAAATTTCGGCCATTTTATATGTGGTAGTATATGGTATAGAGCAACCACTGTAAAAATTTGAGCTCGATTCGACCTCGGATGAGTGAGTTATGACCCAAACAATTTCGTACGTTTTAAAAATTATGTCGGCAATAACTTGATGTGTACAACTCAGAATCATATGAAATTTTTACGGGAGGTTTTCTAGGATGGCAGGCAACTGTCATATAAATTTCATAATTTTCGGATCAAAATGAATTTTTAATAAATACAGCAAATTTTGGACATAAATTGACTATTTAAAAATAGTAAATAAAGTTGAAAAATTAAACGAAAATTATTTTGTGTATCGAATGAAATATACTAAAGATATCTAAGAGTTATAAAAATAATAAGTCAATTAAGTATTTTTAATAAATACGAAGGACTTAAGAAAAATAAGGATAAAAGAATAAAATAATTATGTATTATTCAATTTTAATTAAATAATACATAAAGGTTACTATTTATTATTTAAATAATATTAAATAATAAATAAAGTAAATAAAAATAATTTAATTATTTATTTATTATTTAAATACTAAATAATAAATAAAGTAAAGGAGTATATGAAGTTAATAAAATAATTATTTATTATTTAATGATAAATAATGGTGATTAGTTATCTAATTATTATTTAAAGGATATTAAATAATAATTAAAGAAAGATAAAGTTAATAAGGTAATTATTTATTATTTAATAAATAAGGATGATTCATTATTTAATTATTATTTAAAGGATATTAAATAATAATTAAAGAGAGATGAAGTGAATAAATTGATCATTTGTTATCTAATTAATATTAAATATTAAATGGGGTTAATTAATTAAGAAGTTATTATTTAATGATGTTCAATAATCATTAAAGGAAATGAGGATAATTAATTAATTGATTATTATTTAAATGATATTAAGTAATAATTAAAGGAAAATAAGGTTAAAATGATAATTGCTTATGTAATGTTAAATAACATGTAAAGTTAATTAAATTAATTATTTATTTAATATTAAATAAATAAAGTGAATGAATTAAGGAAATGATAAAGTGATTAGAGAATTTACATTTAATTGTTAAGTCTTTAAATATTACTAAAGGAGTAGATTATTAATAAATATTTAATGATAATAGCAAGTAATGAAATATTATTAAATGATTAATAATATTAGTAATTGGGTGAATATTATTAAGGGCTTAATAATATATTAGTAATCAATTAAGATGTTGTTTAATACTTAATAACGTTTGTAATTGAGTGAGGTATTATTAATGTATAATAATACTGGTGGATAATTAAAATATTCTCCAAGGGTGATAATAGTATCATATAATTTATGAGTTAGTAAATAGGGAATTATGTGTTGTCGAGTCAATTTATTTGAGAATGATAAATAAATCCCTATGTGCGTTATTAATTGAAAGATAATCATATTAGGTCTTTCAAATGAGATAAATTGAATTGTGTAGGCGTAAGCGATGAAGCAATTCAGGCAATTTTTTCAGTATTATGTAATGTTCGTATAAACTTGTTGTTATATGTATAAACTGTTATGTGTGCACTTATTGTATGTGCGGATTGATTTTTAATATGCCTTTGTGCAGTCATATGAGGTTAATAGCTGATATACAGATGCTATATATGAGTTGAAATGTGTTATATGCTTTATATAACTTGAAAATATTGAGATGCATTGTAAGCATGAAGTAATTGTATAAATGCAAAGCATAATAAACATGATGCCTATATGAAATACGAAGCATGGAGCATGATTTAAAATGTGATCAACGTGTTATGTGATAACTGTTAGACTTGCTGAGCCGTCGTGCTCACTCTTGCTATAATTAAACATTTTCAGCAAAGTGCGAGGAATTTGAAGATCCCGATAAACGTAAAGGAAATGATTGAAGTTATAATTGCTATAAAACCTTGTTGTTAGAGCTGTTTAAATCTTTTGATTTAACATGTTGGAATAATTACAAATTGGTATTATTCTTGAGTTAAGGCCTTATAATAGTAGTGAAAGACAGTTGTATATTAAAGCGAGTGTTAATACTTATGAACTCGATTAGATTTGAGAAGTCTGTAAATAGATTAAATATTTATTGTTAGATTGCGAGCTTTTGTTTGCTCACAATGGTTGTAATACATTAGGTCATAAAATATAAATGATCCGAGTTATAAAATTTATGTAAAAATTGCGATTCTGAGGCAAAGTTTAAGTAAATGTTATAAAATGTTAAATTTACTGAGTTTTCAATAACATGATCAAATCATATGATTGTGTATAATAAGGAGAAGGTTGTTCGTTAACGACTGGGGGTCGCTCGTGGTCAGTGCAGGGATTCCCGAGGTGTTACATGACCCTACACCTCACAATGTAGCTTCATCCATGGCCCCCGGATTTGGATTTGGCACATCTAAAAATTTTCTTTTTTTATACTCTTTGAAGTTTAATATTGAAAAAAGCATCTATTTTTTTTGTGTCTAAATGTGTCTGGTCTAAACCTTAATATTCAAAAATAAAAAAACAAACAAAAGAGCGAGACTCATTTGGGAGTATTAAATACCAAATTTGGTGTTTCTCTTGATGGTATATAATGTAGATTTCCTATTTAGTATTGGGAAACTAGTATTCTTCATATAATCATATGATTTGGGTGTTCATTAGTCGGTGTCGGTGTGGGTGGTTTAGGTGTATTTTTTTCCAACCAAACCCATGTCATCGATTTGAAGTTAAAAGTTTGAATGTGCAATAATCTAGTCCATGACACCACTAGTATATCCATTTAATTAATCTGAGGCATGAGAATTACTATTCTTCTAGTTTTTTCATTCGTATTATATTAATCTATTCAGTTTTTTGTTTGGAGCGTATCTAGGAAATGCTAGGAGAATATCTCTTGGTGTATACATAGGGTGTACTTGTGACGTGTCCTTTCATCCTTTCATTAATGTCATTTCAATAGAAGGTGAATGAGTGACGCAAAGTGGAATTACAAATCTATGTTTGGATTATATCTCTTCAAATGCATAGATAGAGGCTTCCCAAATATGTGCTGTCAAATAAACAAAGGCTGAAGGCTGGTGAAAGCGAAATTAACAACAAATGATGAATCCTAACTTCATTTCTTTGCCTATGATATTTAAAAGCACCAAGGATCAGACCTCCTTAGCGTTCGAGTTTAAAGCAGCAGTGATGGTTGGGTCTTGGAAATTTTCTAGTTTTATTATCTGTATCTAGGCAATGGGTGCCAACTTTTCTTGGCTAGTCTGTATCTTATACATTCTTTCTGTACTTTTCTTGGCAAAATTAATGTCCATGGTTGTTGTACTTATTAAAAAAAATCCATGCTTGTTGCAGAAAACAAGAGAAGACCGCAGCTTACAAGTATAATAGCAGCTTCCTCTGGAGCGATGAAAGCTGATGAAGTTGCACAAAAATCTTTTAGCGGCATAAAGGCTGGGAGTTTTACGGTGCCTTGCAACTTTGAAGGATTCATGCTGTCAATAGCAACTGCTGGTCTATCTCCTCAGAGATCATTCCTAATGGCATTTATTGAGGTAGCTGCTGCTGGCATATTACGTGTTGTGGCCCTTTGTTTTCAGTGGAATTGGTATGGAAGCATAGAGAAGTGGCAGGCACAAAAGAAATAGCAAGTATGTTCGACTAACCTCAGAAACCATAATCAATATGCAAAATGAAACTGCTAATTCTCTCAGTTATATCTAACAAATTTATAATTTATAAGTTTGAGGCAAAGGTTGTTAAGGAAAGGCGAACATAGTTTCATTTTGCTAGAATTTTTTCTTTCTTCTTTACGACTTTGGTGAGAATGAATGAGTGACTACATATGCTTGGATATTCTCTGTTTCTTAAAAAAAAATATTTATTTATTTATTTATTTATTTGTGCTTGGATGCTTGGAATAACATCAGGTGTAGTTAGTTAGTTGTTAGTTAACAGTTAGTAGGATGAAGAGCCCCTTGGGGTAATTTAAGGACTATGTTGTGACCGTGGAATCCCTTCCTTTTTTGTCCCTGTTAACAATTCTTTTTTTAGCACCATTCTGATTTTAAACAAAATAAAAGTTACAGCATTCAATTAGTTAAAACTGGTAGGGCTATCTTTCAAATTTTACAAGCCAGGTCGTTTCATTAATTGGTGGCAGTCAAAATCTTTATGGTAAATATTCAGCAACTGTGTGGAATTGTGGTTGATGGTACATGAAATAATTCACATTCGACTGGAGCTTTCTTTTGAATCTCAATTGTTGTTAGGGACCACCAATTTTCTTCCTCGCAGCCTCATAGATGTAATCGGTTCAACTGTTTTTTCCTCCATCATGGAATCTCTCCATGAAAGCATAGTTGTTTCTTATATTTGTGTCGACATAATAAATAGCACATCGAACCCTTTAATACATAACCAAAAAAATGTGATACAATCCCTGAGCCCTCTATTTTGTTCAGCATTTAAATTCACCTCTCATGGTGACGGTGCTAATGTTTCTAAGGTCTCCAAGACTTGTACCATTGATGGCCGATTTTTAGGGTAAGGGTTAAGACATTTAAGAACTAGTGAAGATACAACTGATAGCAATGTACCCTCTGGAAAGTCGTTAGCCAGTGATGGATCTAATATTCTCCGGAACTCTCTCTTATCGACTAGGAAAGGCTCCGCCCAATCTACCAAATTGTGCTTCTTACTGCCCCGTGCAGTATCAATCACCCTCATGCCTGTAAGAAGTTCCAGGAAAACCACTCCAAAACTATAGACGTCGCTCTTCACACTCAAATGACCTGCCCCAGTAGTTGAAGTTTTTTTAAGAATCAGGACTTAAAACTCCTTATTTACGACATATATTTAACCAAAAATTCAACAATTAAAGGTTTTTATTTTATTTTATTATATAGAATAATAAACCATATCAGATATCCCGGGCTTATTAGCACATATGCATTCGTGAATACCAAGGATCTAATCAATTAAAATTTAAGGTTATGAATTTTACATATTTTAAAAGAAGTATGTTAAGTTGTTTAGTAATGCTAAAAGAAGATGTAACCTTCCATAGTTGATAGTTACATTTTAAATCCACAATTCATACTTTGGTCGTTACAGCATTTGGAAAGGAGGGTAGAAACTTTTTCTTACTTTTCATTTCTGAATAATAAGATTTGTATGAGACACATAAAATTATGTAAGAAGTGATAAATCTATATATATATGCACTAAAATGTAATTATATAGTTTAAGTTTCAATACGAGGCACTTGTGGGGTTGTAAACGGCCTCAACCAAAACAAAAAAGCACATGACTACTTATAAAATAAAATTTTGTACAATTTAAAATTACCTATTTTTTTAGGCACACTAAAAGATGTCAAAATAAACTAACTCACATTTGATTAAAAATTAAAGCCCCATTTTATTCTTCTTTGAAGTTTGAAGCACTAGCCCAAACCAATTTAAATATCTATATACACATGAAACAAAATCTCTTAGCATTTATAATTTGTAGGAAATAATAATTTAGATAGAACAAGATAAGGAATTTATATAAATAAGGGAGTGATTGTTTACATAAAACAAGGTTTGTAAAAATAAGGAATTTGGGATTTACTATAGAATTGATATTTCCACAAGTTAATTTAATATTTTCACAAGATCAAATGGAACTCATTTGTAAAAATATCAATTTAACTTGTGAAAATATCAATTTTCTAAAAATATATACAAAGGGTATGAGTGTTAATTAGCACATAATGTTAACAATATTAGCATAAATGAGAGTTTACACCTTTTTTAAACCACAAATGATTAAATGGCGGCTTTTTAACAACAGGTAATGTATACAGAATTACATATATAATTCTTATTCGGTACTATTATAGTCTTTTTTCTTTTTCTTTTTCTTTCAACCTGGATGTCTTATACTGGTTTAAAGTATAAATAGCAATGCGCCACCTGTGTCTATCTGTTTCTAGAGTTTATTTACAACATGATTCACAAATCAGTAGGTTAGATTATTATTGAACCTAAATGTACAAAATTTTGGATCAGCAGAGGAAGAAAAAAAGGTAATTAGGAGATGGACTAAAGCGATTTTAATTACCAAATTACAAGTGAACTAAGTATTAGTCAAACCTATGTTTTAACTAGCTGGTTCCAAGGTTTGCTATTTAGACCCACTTGATACTTCATCATCAGTTATGATTAGGTTGATACGTAAGAACAAACAAATGAAGAAACAAGGAAACTTACCGGTCATTACATACTCGGGAGCAGCATAACCATAGGTGCCCATGACACGTGTTGAGATGTGTGTGTCACTGTTTACTTGAACTATCTTTACCAGTCCAAGATCGGAAATCTTAGCATTAAATTCCTGACAAAACATGAAGATATCAAACTAGTCCATAATTTAACCTAATAGATTCAACTATAGTATTTCAAAATTACTCAACATACCCCATCCAGCAATATATCAGAGGTCTTAATGCTGCGGAAAATGACTGGCTTCTCTGCTGTGTGAAAGAAAGCAAGACATCTACCTGCTCCTATCAGTACTTTCAGTCGTACGGACCAGGGAAGTTGTTCTGCTCTGTCTGCAAATACAATAAAGATATATATGTATGCATCACATAGTTAATATAGTTGAAACTAACTATTCAAGGCTTTTCCTATTTTTTAAGCTCATCACAAATTTAGCAATTCTCAATAATATAAAAATATACCTTTTAAAAATTGTTCCAAGCTCATTATTTGTTTATTTCAAGAGCACTATATATGGAGTTTTTAGAAGTATTGCTTACTGAAGAGGTGAATATCTAAGCTTCCCTTCTCCATGTATTCATAAACAAGGAGGAGTTCCCTGTCTTCCCGGCAATATCCCAAGAGCTTAACAAGATTGGGATGACTATAATTTCCCAAGAATTCTATCTCCGTCTGCAACAACAACTTCAAAAACAAATCTTAACAAAATTTGTTCTTTGTCTGAATATATACTCCATAATAAATTACGCAAGAAAATATTAGAATGCTGAAAGTTACGTAATGGACTTCCCGCCCTCTACTAAAAAGTTTCATGGATGCTAAAACATCAAAACTGAGTTACTTTTATGGAAACGTAAATTTCAACTGAGCCAAAATCATTTGTTGATGTTAGTAGAAAGTCCATATTTACCTCTATTTATAGATTTAAACAAATAGGTAATATGAAAGTAAAATTACCTGCCACTCTCCAAACCCTTGCATGCTATCTGAAGAAAGTCTCTTAACGGCAATGGCCATTCCAACACCAAACTTTGATGGGGCGTAGGTCTTCTCATGGACCCAACCTTTGTAAACCCTTCCAAACCCTCCCTCGCCCAATACCACATCTGGTCTAAAGTCTCTTGTTGCTTTCCTCAACTCAGCAAATGTGAACATTTTCAAATTTGCCTCCTGGTTAACACCGCCTTCATCTTTGACCCCCGACATGTTTGCAACCTTGTTATTGTTGCTTCTTCTGTTCCTTGAAGGCTTTGCACCACTATGTCCTGAAAAAGAGAAGGAAAATCTATTTAACATGATTATATGAAAAACTACCAGAAACATACCAATGAAAACATATAGAAGAAGACCTTCTGGTGATTTTGTTTGAAATGCACGGCAGAAGTTCATCTGAAGCATTCATGTATCCTTTTTTTTATTAACAATGTCAACTCTGTAATAATATTCACGGAAAAGACCTTGTGGTTTTCTAGCTTAGTTATAACAGTGTAAGAAAATTGTTAATAAAGCCTTAAAGCAACAGTCCAGGCATATAAAGGATCTGCTTGAATAGAATAAAATTTGTGTGTAGGAGGTCAACAATTAGGAAAACTACTGAGAATAGATAGAAAAACCAAAATCTAAGGAAACAACTAGGAGAACTACTGAAAAACTAAAATAGACCCCCCCCCCCCCCCCCCCCCCCCCCGCGGTCCAGTTGGTATGGGAACTTACAGTAGTAACTTTCCACTCAGCAGTTCGTGAAACAAGAAGCAAGAATAAAATCAGAGGAATAAAAACGAAACCAACGTAATCAAACCTTAATTAGAGAAATATTCTACTATCACCTTTCTGATTCTAAAGCTATTGAAGCATGGCAGCAGGAGGATTGCTACCATAATTTTAAGAAACTGGAGTTGGATGCATGACTACTGTGAAAATAGCTTTTCAGATTGGAGCACAAAAAGCACCTGGTCCAGATGGACGGACTGCTCTATTATTCTTACCATGACCAGTTGCAATGTAGCATATTAGCGAAACCTCGATAACAATTTCACCTTATGTTGTAAGAACTGACACATTCATATACAAGTAAACTACACCAACTGCAAACTAAATTAAAAGGTTATTGACAGAATACTCTAGCACAATTTCCCAAAACCAAAAATGTTTTGATTCATGGATGTAAGATTGATTTTTCAGTTCTATAGTTCCGGTTAGGTCTTGGCTCAGATCAGAAAGCAGAAAGTGGTTTCAAGTTTTATGATGCAATTTATATATTTAGTCTTAAATGAGTAGTTCATCTTTTGTTCCATTAAGAATAGGCAATAGATTTATCTCATAAACCAATATATACCCTCCCTATATCTACTATCTCCTAATAGTATTGTGAATGGCCCAACCACTCCAAATTTTCCTTGGTTTCTTATCCTCTCTTCTTTTCGCTGATTCTAGAAACTCAGTTGTTAAAATATTTAAGCTTCTCAATGGTACCAATGGATAATTGACTCGACTTGGGGATATATTGCACTTTTACCTTTTTACAGTGAAATATATATATATATATATCTGTGTGTGTGTGTGTGTGGAGTTTTACCAGAAAACATCCAAGCTCTGCCCCAAAGAAACAGGCCGAGCTTTTCTGTAAATGTCATCCTGGCAGGAGACTGCTCATCGTGATGCCCTCCATCAGCGTCATTTATTACTCCCTTTTCCAAAGAAGAATTTTTATTCTCTTGGTTGTGATTAGCATTCTCCACCTCAACTATTGGAGAACGTAAATTTCCTTGGTTTCCCCCAACCATAGAGGAATCCACGTGCTCTTGATTGCAATTAGTAAGTGGCGTCTCAGGTAAAATATAAATTGTGCTGCTGTCTTGCAAGGCTAATGCAGACTCTAGACCAACCACAACCTCAGCCATAGTTGGACGGTGTTTGGGTCCATTGTGCAAACATTGGATTGCAACTCTCACAAATGCCACTAGGGAATCAGGAAAGATTTTCCCCTTGATACTGGGATCAATTATCTGGTCCAAGAGTCCTTCCTTGAAACAGTGTTGTGCCCATCCAGCTAAACCTCGTCGCTCTTCATCGACACTGTTATCCACTGCCGGCCTTCCACACAAGACTTCAAATAACACCACGCCGAAGCCATACACATCAGATTTCCTTGTCAGTCTGAGAGTTTCGAAATAGTATGGATCCATATACCCGGGAGTGCCTTTAACGCGGGTGCTTACATATGTAGAAAATGCCTGATTTGATGGACCTATTTTGGACAATCCGAAGTCTGAAATCTTGGCTGCCATATTTTCATCCAATAGAATGTTTGAACTCTTCACATCACGGTGTATCACTCTGTGCTGAACGCTTGTACCCGTGTGAAGGTACTCCAGTCCACGTGCAGCCCCAATGCAAATCTTGAGGCGTTGCTCCCATGACAGAGGAGGTGAAGAAGTATCTCCATTTCTAACCCTCTTATGCAGATGATCAGCGAGGGTTCCACATGGCATATATTCATAAACAAGGATCATCTCATGACAATCGTCGCAGTAACCAACGAGAGAGACTACGTGGCTGTGTTGAAACTTGGAAAGCATCTCAATCTCTGTATGAAATTCCTTGGATCCTTGCTTGGACGCGGATTTCAACCGTTTAATAGCAACAGTACGAGCACCAAAATCAATGATCCCTCTGTAAACCTTCCCAAACCCGCCCTGTCCAATGACCAATTCATCGAGAAAGTTGAACGTGGCCCACTGGATATCACGAAGTGAAAAGCGCCGACATAATCTTTGCAAATCCGATGATAACTGGTTGGTCTGCTCAGTAAATTTTGCTTCTTGGAGTTGTTGAAGCTTAAATTTTGCTTCTTGGATTTGTTGAAGCTTATAAACCAAAATATTCAATAGAGTGATCAGAATTATGACTCCATTTGAATTTTGTGTCATTGGTCCACCGGATATTGAAGCCGGGGGTAGGAAGATTGTTGTCGAACAAGAAAGTAATCGTCGAAAATATTATTCACAGGGAGGCGAGGCAAGCTAGTAGTTTATAGCAAGATCGAACTCAGATGGGGCAATAAATAATTAAGCCGACACTACGCGGAGTTGACTGATGAAGTAGGCTACTTTACCAATGCGCTTACTAATGGCATGCTTGAAATTTGAAACTTTAGAGGAAAGAAACATTTAATGTATTATCTATAATTTTATTAGAACTTTGTTAATAAAATTTTAATTTTATTTATTTTTACCAACCAAGTGAACTTAAAATCTTTACCAATGGAGTAACCATCTAAAATTCAATTCCGACCAAAAAAATTGTAGGTGGGACTTGGTTTAGCATTTTATTATCCCCAATTTTATCCTTTTTATTATATTAATTTATTTAATTAATATGTTTTATTTTATTTTGTATAATGTAATATTTTGTTACAATAAAGTCCATTTTTTTATGATCAAATAATATTTAATACTTCAATTTAGAAAGAAAATATTCAAGAAGATTCTTACAAAAAAAAATAAAAAAAATAAGGTAAAATAATCTTAGTGTGCAAATCACATCTAATAAAAAAATAATAAATGATTTAGAAGATCTATTTTTATGTTTATGTTAGAATGTCTACTTCATTTTTAATTTTTAATTCTTGTTATTTAATTTCATGCAATACTCTATCCGTTTCAAAATCATAAATACATTTGCAAAACGACAATTCTTAAGAATAATTTTATATTTTCAAATATAGTCTTGTAATAACTAAGAATTCAATTATGGTGGTTAGATATTAAAAAGGATAATAAAAAAATAATGACAAATTAAGAATATAATGTCAGTTTATAATATTAAAATAAAAAAATATATCTAATTTTAAAAGTTGAAACAAATTAAAAAAAAAAATTATCTTTAATTTTAAAATAGACGGAGTATATAATATATAATTAAATAAAAAAAGTATTATAAAATTATATGTAACACAGTAAAGTTTCCTATGCAAAATGCATAGCTTGGCGAGCCTTTGAACGCCAAGCACTACCCTTAGTTGTTTGCTTTCCATTATATTTTCCACAAGTCTTCATCTTCCCACTAGTAATGTGCAACCAAATTGGGAGATTTTAAAACTGCATAAATAATTTAAATTATGCCCACTATGAACAATGAAAGAGAACGTATCGAATCGGTGTGAGCGAATTATTACATATTGATCTGAAATTCTGAATCAAGTCAGAATTCGGCTAAAAGCATATAAGTACTATAATAATTAGGAATTCAATTGTGACGGTTAAATATTGACGATGACAACAAAAGTGTAATGACAAATTAGGAATCGCGTGAGGTAATTATTAGATATTGATATGAATCAAGTCAGAATTCGGCTAAAAGCATATAAGTACTGTAATGGGTATCCAATAACCATGTATGATGGAATATAATCTAAAATTTGACAACATAAGAAATAAATTAAAAAGTACAATGTAGAATATTTTTTTCCAAGGCCACGGGACATGACTGATTAACTAATTGATGTTTCAAATTTCAGTGCTCATCGCTCATGGATATAAATTATCTCACACGACCTGTACCATCGATGGTCGATTTCTAGGACTACTGTCAACACAGTCCATTACAAGTGAAGATACTGATGAGATTGAACCTACTGGAGAGTTATCCTCTGGTCTTGGATCCAATAAAATCCTCGAATTTTTTATCATTAAGGAGAGGACTTGCCCAATCTACCAAATGTTGCTTCCCATTGCCCCGTTTCTCATCATTTGCAAGCATGCCTGTCAGTAGTTCTAACAACACCACACCAAAAAGATAAGACATCGCTCTTCACGTACAATTGATCTGCAAAATATAGGGGGTTTTGACATCATACTTGTGCATATTTTATTCTTGTGATCTCAAATTAAAGCAAGAAAAACCACCCCAAAACCTTGGATGTAGCTCTTCATATTCGGATAACCTGCCCAGTTGAAGTGTTCGAATTATCATGATTTTCCTTCTTATTTCTTTGATATATAAAAAATTTAAACCAATCAAACAATGTTTATAGGTATTTTCACAGGATGAACAATTAAGATAGAACAAGATTCTACCAAATATGTGGGCGCTCGCACACACAGAACAATCATGTATTTAGTAGGATGAACCATCACAGAGAGCGCAAACAACTTTTACCACAATTGTGCTCACATGTATGTTTGTGCGTATACAAACACATGCTAGTCTTTAGAGTTATTTTGCTTTCTTTCCTAATAATTTGAAGACTTGTATTCAGCCAGGTCCATCCTCATCCATTATTAGCTCATTTTTTTTAATTATATTATCGGTTGATGGAATTAAGCATAGAGTAATCTTATCTTCAGCATGGACTATTGAACTGATAAAAAGGATCTTAAGTAACACAATTCAACCAAGAAATACTCAAACTTATCCTCAACTACCATGTTTGACACAAACCTGCTTGATCAGTTTTGATTAGCTAGCTGCCAACCAACAAAAGAATAGAACAGAAAAACTAAATTAAAAATATAACAAGGAACTTACATGTGGCAAAATATTCGGGAGCTATATAACCAACGGTGCAACAAGTATTTGTTGATATGTGTGCCGTGTGCGCAACTGTCTTGTCAACCTAATATTGCCAGTCCAAAATCTGCAAGCTTTCCATTAAATTCCTGAAATTTATACCAAAATATGAAGGCAACATTAGGGATTCATGTTTCAAGTACAATATTTTTTTCAAATGTACTCAACATATCCCATCCAGCAATGTATTAGAGGTCGTAAAGTCGCGGTGAATGATTGGCTTCTCTGCTGTGTGGAAGAAAGTAAGGCATCGAGCTGCTCTTATCAGTATTCTAAGTCGGTCAACCCATGGAAGTGGTCTATGTATTACATAATTATATGTACAACTAACACTATCTACTTTTTAAATTTTGTTTTTCCACTTTTTTAGAAATTTTCAGTTATATAATATACGAATATTTCTTTTTAAAATTTTATTTTTTTTGGCTAAATCTTTTTAAAATTGTTATCATCACTAGTTGTTTAATTCACTATGTAACGATCACAGTATATAGTTTTCAGAAGTATTGCTCACCAAAGAGGTGACATTTTAAGCTTCCCTTCTGCATATATTCATAAACAAGGAGGAGTTCATTGTCTTCCTGGCAATATCCCAAGAGCTAAATAAGATTGGGATGAATATACTTTCCCAAGAGTGTTACCTCCGACTGCACCCACAAATTCATAAATAATCCTCAGCAAAATTAAGCAATCTAAGAAATTCTACAACTATCACATGTACCAATTATACACACTTCTTAACCTTCTTCAGAATGTTTCTGATAACTCAAGAGGCCTGCCTCATGATTTGCCTAATTCCAATAACTTCAATTCTTTTAACCACAAAATATATTGAATGCAAACAATTACATATATATATGTTCAAGCAGTGTGCAGTCCATACAATTAAGGGTTAATTGTATGAGATTTGTATGGCGATCATGTAGATTGATACCAGCCAAATTCAAAATTCGTACCTTAATTTTCAAGGGAGGGAGGTTCATTACACGAGATTAAATGAAACATCTCTCCTGTAATAGGATTGTATGATTAATTAAATTCCTAAGGGTGTTGATTATGTAATTCCAATGCCATAAGGATTATTTTATTTATTACGACATTTACCTAGCTAGCTAGTGTGCAGCTGTGCATTTTAATTTTAGTAATTTGACTCTGGCTTTTCTTCATGCATTTACAACTGGCAGAAACAGTATTAATTTGCTGATTTAATTATGTAAGATGAACAAGTGGTTTTATGATTGAGACACAGTAAAGAAGATTTTCCCCACTTTTTCTTTTCATGGCAGAGGAACTCGTAGGCTAAACCAGCAGATGATGAACGTAATAACCACGCCATATATATATATATATATTGAGTTCGTGTCTTTATGTTTTAGAATTTTGGATGTTCTAGGTTAAGATTGTACTGTACTGTCTACATGAGGAGGAACTTTTTGGCTAGTAAGATGTCCGATTGGAGGGGAAGAAAAACTTGCAAGTTTTACAAGGAATAAAGAGAAACCAAGTACAAATTCCCACGTGCAGCTCTTGAGGAATCGCAAGTTGGAAGCCAACCTAAAAGGGAAAGGAAATATGAAAGAATGCTAGATATACCTGATTCAGTATTGGATTCCATTATTCCATCAAGAAGTATGATTACAAACTTTCACTTTAATAATGAAATCATTAATTATATGTCCATTGTATATATATATAGTTAGTCTATACACATACTAATAATTAACATCCACAGGACATTCTTATAAAATCCAATTGTAGTTTGATATAGAGCTCATTCGGCAACGACTTATTTTAAAAAGACTTAAAGTTAAAATATAAGTTGACTTATAAGTAAGAGCGTTCGACACCAACTGGACTGATAAGTAAGATATTAAGTTAAAACAAGTTATGAAATTGTTCGGCTGATAATGACTTACAAGTTAAAATCTAATGTAAATATTACTAAAAAGGACATTAATAAAATGATATATTGATTCAATATCATATCATAACAATCATCCATAATTTCATTCAATAAAACACTAAACAAATACTGAACCCTAAGATAGTTTGCACCAATTTAAATACTAAACTTTGACAAAACTGCAAAAGATTAAATAAACCTTTGAAGTCCCAAGTGCACCAAGATTTTCTTCTACTCTCTTCATCAGAAGTTTCTAATATGCAGACACCTCACATCTCACAAGTCTTTCAATCTTTTCAAGCAGTTCATTTTAAACCTAACAATTGCATTTCAAAAAATAACATCAGTAATAATTCAACTAGATCCAAGTATATGAAATGCAACATCAATATAATTTGAGTAGATTTAAATTATGAGTTTGCGTGAAATGGAAACTTGAGCAACATTTTACAACACATGATTATAACCGTGATTGAAGTTTTGTAGCATATAACACTAAAGGCAAATTAATGCCACAAAATACAACAAAAATGAAGCACCAGAAATTTATCTTTGCCCACCAAACTATGAGAAACACTTACTGAGGTATAAGATTTGCACAAGGAAATATCACACCAACACAAGAAATTCTGACTGATAAAATACAATATTCAAAATGAAAATACTCCTTTCACTTATCATAGGTAGAACAATTTAGATCCGAAACCTTAATAAAATGAACCACTGAACATCTGAGTTAGTATCTCATAAATAAGTACTGTCAGTATACAGCTAACAAATAAATATTGCTCCTTCCTTGCAATTTTTCATAGAATTTGGCTTGCTAAGGGGCAGTATGAAATGGGTTATAATTATAGAATGTTGGTGATAAATGTGGCTGATTGGACACGTTGAAAATGAAGTGGCAAAGAGGACAGAACAACTCAATGCCAGAAATACTGTGGCAGAAGGGAAGTTTATCAAAGCTCTCTAGTGGTGGAAAAGATCAAGTTCCTTGAATAACACTAAAAGCCACAAATTTAGTTTGGAAATTGGTGACTGCCCATCTGCCTTACCCATCTGTTTGAATGAACTGTCAGGTTAAAGGGACAAGAGTGACTATCATATTCATTATAAATCTAGAGGTTTCACAACAAATACAACACAAAAGTCTGGTTCCAAAATAAAATTAATGAAATATAAATCTAAAAAAATTTAATGAGGGGTATAAAACTTCGATTACTCACACTGGGTGTGAGTTTATCTCTTCATTCATAGAGTACACACACTTAAGTGAAGTACATAATTAGCTTTGAAACTTTGGACAATGAGGTTAAAATAGAATCTGAAGTATGATCTACAGTGGAACATATATACACACAAAGTAACATCTAAACTGCCACGATGTCAATCAGACCAAGCCGGTCAGGGTGCTAACATTGAACAACATGAATTAAAACAACATATAGTTCGACACACAAACCCACACAGAGAGAATAAGAATTTGGATATTTGCAACTCAACTGCATTTAATCCAAATGAACATATTTCACCAGACATATCCCGTTTCTGTAGTAAAGTACCAATTATATATATATTAAGTTCCCAGTTTGAAGTAGTATTCAAATTTATGAAGCAGAACATAATAAAATTAAACTTTTTCCAAATCATAAGCCTAATCAGCAATACCATCCACATATATAAAAAATTTCCTATAATAGTTTTGAACCTTTTAACATCAACATCGAACTTTTGCCTTCTAAATGAGAAGTTCACAACAAATCATGATGATCAAATCAATTATTAACTCAACAGATCAAACTATATGTTCACTTGTGTATATAGTGTGTAAAAAATACAAGAAACTCGCATTATCAATAATTTTAATGTGTGTATATCCTGAAAAGAGAGACTGCGACGAGCAAATGGAAGCGACTTGGGGAATATAAAGGCGTGAGTCTTACCGAGATAGAGAAGGCCCAGGCCACCGGAGGTCCGAGAGGCGAAATTGGTGAAGAATTAACAATAAAGTTGAGAGGAGACAGAGAGAGAAGATCGGAAAAGATGGGAGAGAGCAGAGAGAGAAAAACAGATCAGCGCCGGGAAAGATAATGGAGAGATGTAAAGGTAAAGATGTAATTTAATAATGAAGTTAAAGGTAAAATCGACAATTCATGTGATTTGACGAACTTATCAAATATAACTTATAAGTCATTTTTAAAAAAGTTATAAAATGTTATTTATTTTTTTGACTTATAATTAGAGAAATTATTCGGTATTTTCATAATAAATGAACAGTTTATTCTCCTCTTTTATATAACAGTGAGATTTATAAGTGGTGGGACCCTTACGAACTCCACTATTATATTAAAGAGAGAAATAAATTATTTATTTATTCCTAATGTATTAAATAATTTTTTCTTATAAGTCATAAAATAAATTATTGCCAAACAATTCAAACAGACAAATAACTTGTAAATTAATTAAATTAACTTATAAATTATTGCCGATCAGGGCCATACACCTTGTTCTAGCTTGATACTAAAAGTCAAAAGGAATCCAATATCTCTAGTTTGATATTCTCTAGTCATTGTACTACATTTAGTTAATCTATCAACCAATTTCATGCATGATCACTTTAATATCCGGCTCCTCACCAACAATACAAAAAATGGTACAATTTGCATAGATTTTCTTGGGGAGAAAAAGAAGAGGCAAGAAAATTGGATTTTAGAATCTTGTATTTTCCCACTTGGAGATGTTCACATGTATACTCATGTTCAATCAGTTTGATTATTGCCAAATAATTTTTTTTAATAAAATTATATAAGATTGTATTTATTTATTTATTCTTATAAAGTCTTGGATTAAAATTTCTCTATAGTCGCAAGGTTAGACCTAAATCAAATAATTTTGAGCCCTAACAATTTATGGGCTAGTGAATGAGCACATTTGTTTCAAGTTTCAACTATAAAAACAGAAGGATTACAGTGCTTTTGAGGAAAGTGTATTCAGTGTAAGGTGTATGTATGAGTTTTAAAAATAATAAGCCTACAAACATTAACACTAAATATAAACTTTCATTTCACTATTAAAATATAGGATCTAATATAAAATTTTGTTTCAAATTTTATTTTTTAATAATAAAATAAAAATTATTATTTTAAAATTGTGTTCGTAAACTTCTTCCTTAAAAAAGGTGGAAAAGAAAGAAGTGAAAAGATTCATACACATCAGCCGACCTATTACGGGTTCCCACGAGGCCATATGTACTCGGCCCAATTCTTGAACTAATCAAAAAATCGCAACTAAGCCCATATACTCCACTAAAGTGAGAACGGTGTCGTTTATCTAGGAGCAAAATTAACAACCTTAATTATTCTCGTCGTCTGTTGCACAAAACAGCGGCGTACGGTGTAGAGCTTTGGACATGGCGGACTTAAGTCTGGCTCTTCTCTCTCTCATCTTCCTCTTACCTCTCTCTCTCTCCTCTTGCTTCTCTTCCTAATAGTTTGACCTCGTCCGGTTAAGATCCCAATCAAGGGTCGCCATGAGTTCATCACCGGTGGATCGAGCGGGATCGGCGTGGCCCTCGCCCATCAGGCGGCAACGGAGGGAGCCCGCGTCTCGATACTTGCGCGGAACCGCGACAAGCTCGAAGAAGCTAAGCAGGCGATCCGGCTCTCCACCGGAATCGAAGTCGCGGTTTTCAGCGCCGACGTCCGTGACTATGACGCCGTCAAGATAGCCGTGGAAGAGGCCGGGCCTATTCATGTGTTGGTCTGTAATCAATGTGAATTTGTACCGCAGGAGCTGGAGACTCAGGAACTCGAGGAATTTAAGTTTAGGATTGATATTAATGTGATTGGAACCTTTCATTTGATCAAAGCTGCGTTGCCTGGAATGAAGAACCGGTCAGGACGGGGACCAGCTTCGATTGCTATAATGTCCTCCCAAGCTGGTCAGGTATATATATGTGCATACTCATGTACATTCATAGTTGTTTGATTATTTTGAAATTTTCATATTTCTATGCTGGATGTTTTGGGATTTAGGAGTTTTTTGTTTAGTACTTATCTTGTTGAAGTAATTGATGCATATTTAATTTTTATATAATGACTCACTCTGTGAGTTTTTCAGACTAGGATTCCTAAAGATTTTTAATAGGAGCGTAACTTTCCTTAGCTTTCCTACCATTTTGGTCAGGAAAATATCTAAGGAAAATTGGGTTCAGTTTTTCTTTGCCTTCCTTACCTTTCTCCACTTAAAAAACTCACAAACATGGGATTTATAATGAATGTTACAATTTTCCTTAGCTGTCCTATCTTTTCCTTAGTATTAAAAACTCACTAACAGTGTTAAGATTATTTATTTTGTTATATCAACTGATTATTAAAGGGGAGCTTGAATGTTGAATTTGAAATGCAGTGTCCAGTGAGTGGGTTTGGACACTGCATTTAACCATGTTCTTGACTTCTAAGCTATAGTAATTCCTCTTGAAGTTATATGCAGCACTGTTAACTATTAAGCTATAGTACATTCTAAAATTATCTTTTCAATGATCGATGTCTTTGCATTTCCAAATTAACTTACTTTTACGATTACAGGAAAAAAGATGTAGTTTTGCATTCACAAACCTAAAGATTCCAATTTAATAGGAACTCCACAATGCATTGATGCTTTTCCTAAAAAGATGGATGATGAAGTAGTGCTGATATGTAAATAAATTTTTATTTTTCATCTTTAACCAAATAAAGACCCCAATGCAAATGAAACACTTGTAATATGGTACATGCTGTTTGCACATTAATCTTAATCTATGGATGATTTAATTCAAGAAAATCACCATTCAACCATGGCTTAATAGTAAACTTGTACATGATCTGTATAATTAATTCTCCTAAATTCTTATATTTTAAATGCTCTTTTATATTCCTTTGTTCCACAAAAAAATTCTCATTTGCCAATTTTTTTTTACCACAGAAAGAGTTATTTTTTGATGATACTAATATAAAATGACGTAATGTCCTTGAGTTTCCCATCATAATTTCATTATCATGCCACACGATGTTACTTGGAACGTGATTCATTTCGGTTCATGAAATCGATATTGGTACGAGCTACACTGCACAGGCTAAAATGCGCTATGCTAGGGTAGTTTTATTCAAGTGTTTATAATTAGGAATTCTCTTAAAATCTGCTATAAAACTAAGTTTTATGTATTTTTGGTTGAATCTAACAAGTTGAGTGTTCTATAAATAATTTAATAGAAATGTGATGTTTGCAAATTCAATACTAAGCTAGAATATTGATATTTGTGCAACTATAAGTAAAGCAAAAATAAATATTTTGGTGAGTTAAATCTAGAGTATTGGTACATAAGAGTACCATGTTCAAGGACGTAAGTATGAATATGCAGTTCGCTTGATTAACAAGAGTATGAAGTAAATCTGTCAACCACAATGCTAAACTAACAACTTATTATTTCTAGGGGTAAATATGAAACAAAAATACATGCTTAATATTTACAAATTTTGTAAATGAGACTCTTATTGTGGAAGGGAGGAAGTACTACAGCTAAGGAAATTACGGTGGCGATTAACTTCTTCTGCAAGTACAACAATTGTGAAGAATTCAAAGTCAGTACGTACTACTTGGTTAGTCTTGGTATTGGGGACCAGTGTTAACTTTATGCTGTCATACTATGTTTCTTGTCTTCCCAGGCTTGCAATAAGTATGCCGGACTGTTGGTAATGAGTATGATAACGGATACAGATATTTAATTGTTTTTAGGTTTGAAAATTGTGATGTTATCTATCTGTTGTTTTTAGGCACTATCAAAATTTTGTTATTCATTGCTGATATGGAACCATATTTTCTGTTAGGTGGATATTTATGGTTATACAGCATATTCAGCCAGTAAGTTTGCCCTCAGAGGTATGGCGGAAGCCCTACAACAAGAGGTTATTGCAGAAAACATTCATGTATCTCATATATTTCCCCCAGAGACCGAAACCCCTGGCTTTGTGTTGTGGAAGGTTCGTTCGAATTTTTTGGTTAGGAATTCTGCTTTATTAATTGCATACATAAATCAATAATTTATTCCAAAATTGACTTGGTACATTTATGTAAACCTATGATAACTTTTAATCTCTTACCGATGATCCTAACAGATGGAATTTGCTCTAATGGTGAAAACATTTTCTTTATAGACATATGTTTAAGAAGCATTGAAGCTATCATTATAATAAGACTGCAATAACCGTCTTATAATTAAATTTATTGTTACTAGAGTTGCAATTTTTGTTTTTTATACTTCTCGCACCCTTTTATTTCACGACATGTGTGATCCTCTTTATTGCAAGGATTCCTACATTTTTTATTTTACTTTTGTATAAGTAAAATGATAGTCCTATATAGATTGTCAATTTCTTCTGTAATATTAAGGTTTGCCCCAGGATTTGAATTTGATGCATTTAAAAAGTTTCCTTTTCTCTATACTCTTTGAAGTTTAATATTGAAAAAATAATCTAATTTTTTCTTTGTTTTGTCTAAATATGTCTGGTCTAAACCTTATATTCAAAAATAAAAAACAAACAAAAGAGTGGGACTCATTTGGGAGTATTAAATACCAAATTTGGTGTTTCTCTTGATAGTATATAATTTAGATTTCTTATTTCTTATTGAGAAACTAGTATACTTCGTATAAGCATATAATTTGGGTGTTCATTGGTCGGTGTGGGTGGTTTAGGTGCATTTTTTCCTACCAAACGCATTTCATCCATTTGAAGTTAAAAGTTTTGAATGTGCAATAATCTAGACCACGACACCACTAGTATGTCCATTTAATTAATCTGAGGCAAGAGAATTACTATTCTTCTAGTTTTTTCATTTGTATTATATTAATCTATTCAGTTTTTTGTTTGGAGCTTATCCATGAAATGCTAGGAGAATATCGCTTGGTGTATACATAGGGTGTACTTGTGATGTCTCCTTTTATCCTTTCATCCCTCCATCCTTTCATTAATGGCATTTCGATAGAAGGCAAATGAGTGACACAAAGTGAAGAAATGCAAATCTATGTTTGGATTATATCTCTTCTAACTCATAGATACACGCTTCCCAAAGATGTGCTGTCAAATAAACGAAAGGCTGGTGAAAGCGAACTTATCAACAAATCATGAATCCTAACTTTATTTCTTTGCCTATGATATTTAAAAGCACCAAGGATCAGACCGCCTTATTGTTGGAGTTTAAAGCAGCAGTGATGGTTGGGTCTTGGAAATTTCTAGTTTTATTATCTGTATCTAGGCAATGGCGCCAACTTTTCTTTGCTAATCTGTATCTTATACATTCTTCTTCTACTTTTCTTGGTAAAATTAATATCCATGCTTGTTGTACTTATTAAAAAAAATCCACGCTTGTTGCAGAAAACAAGAGAAGACTGCAGCTTAAAAGTATAATAGCAGCTTCCTCTGGTACGATGAAAGCTGACGAAATTGCACAAAAATCTTTTAGCGGCATAAAGTCTGGGAGTTTTATTGTGCCTTGCAACTTTGAAGGATTCATGCTGTCAATAGCAACTGCTGGTCTCTCTCCTCAGAGATCATTCCTAATGGCAATTATTGAGGTAGCTGCTGCTGGCATATTACGTGTTGCAGCCCTTTGTTTTCAGTGGAATTGGTATGGAAGCATAGAGAGGTGGCAAGCACAAAAGAAATAGCAAGTATGTTGGACTAACCTCACAAACCATAATCAATATGCAAAATGAAACCGCTAATTCTCTCATTTATATCTAACAAATTTATAATTTATAAGTTTGTAGCAAAGGTTGGTGTTTAGGAATGGCAACAGTTTCATTTTGCTAGAATTTTTTCTTTCTTCCTTACGGCTTTGGTGAGAATGAATGAGTGACTACATATGCTTGGATATTCTCTGTTTCTTAAAAATATTATTTATTTATTTATTTTGAATAACATCTGGTGTAATATGTAGGTAGTTAGTTAACAATTAGTAGGATGAAGATCCCCCTGGGGTAATTTAATGACTATGTTGTGACCATGGAATCCCTTCTTTTTTTGTCCCCGTTAACAAATTGTTGAAGCTAGATGATTAAGCTAGAGTCCCTGTTTTTAGCACCATTATGAAATTATTTACTACCATCGATGGTTGATTACGAGTGAAGATACCATTATGAAATTACTACTATCGATGGTTCGTCTCTGGTGGATCGAGCGGCATCAGCCTGGCCCTCGCCCATCAAGTGGCAACTTAGGGAGCCCGTGTCTCGATCCTTGTGCGGAACCGCGACAAGCTTGAAGAAGCTATGCAGGCAATCCGGCTATCCACTAGAATCGACGTCGCGGTTTTCAGCGCCGACATCTGTAACTATGAAGCCGTCTAGATAGCCGTAGAAGAGGCCGGGTCTATTGATGTGTTGGTTTGTAATCAAGGTGTATTTGTACTGCAGGAGCTGGATGATGTACTTATTTCCGCAGAGAATCGGTAAACAAACACACAAAAACATAGTGTTGATCTCAAATTAATTCATGCAATAATCTATCTACAATAGTGAGCTTACAACCTTATTTATAATGCTCCTAAAAGCTCTCGTAATCTAATTTGGATTCTAAAAGATAAATACAAATTAAATGAGATAATTATAAATTATAAAAGCCAACTGAAACACAACTTCTAATTGAAATATAACTCCTAACTAAAATCTACTACTATACTAAAAGTATACTAATTAAAATAAAACTCTCATATTAAATAATTATATTAATTATCCAATATGTATTCTTAACTAACAATACAATATTAAGAATTAAGAATTTCTTTTTCTTTTCCTTATCATTCTTCTCTCCTTTGAAAAAAAACTCATCCTCAAGTTTTGAACTATCGAAGAATAATAAACAATAGTCTGGGAGATACAGTCCAATAAAACACAATCGTGTCTTTCTTTTTGTGTTCAGCTTTTTGGTCAACATGATTCACCTTTTGCACTGCATTTCCTTCAACGCGAACTACTTTTACATCTTCAATTAATATAATATCTTCTACGCCAGGCACGTTAAAATTCTCTCGAGTCTCAACATGTTGAAGTTCTTGTGTTTGAAGAATCGCACTGACATCTTGTATTTGATCCAACATCGTTTTAACATTTGTGTTATTCCTTGACCTCGTGTTGGAATTGCGGCGATGTATTTTGAAATATTTGCTTGCTTTGCTACAAGTATTGCAATGAATTCTTCAATTTTACTAAGATGATCTGTCCAATTATAAGTCTCCATAATTGCTATAATATATATATATATATTTGAACAGGGACTAAACTCAAAAGTAATGAAATTACAGGGGTTGAAACTGCAAAAAATAAAAGTGCATGGAATGATTTGAACTTTTCTAAAACTTCAGGGGCTCAATTGAAAATTTAAAAAATTTAGGGGGCTGAATTGACAATTTAAAAAACTTAAAGAGCTAAATTGAAAATTTTAGAAACTTGGGGGTACCAAACTGTAATTTACCAAAAGCGAGTACTGTAGCAGTTTTTTTTTCTTACTGGGATAGATGGGGACCACGGCGACGACGATTCCTGCTGCAGATCGTGCTTTCGTCTCGAAAAATTGTTGATTCTCTAGCACAAGGTTTTCATACCCAGACCGATAATCGAACCGGAAAGGGTACCGAGTGGATGGGTCACTGGTTCAACCAGTGGTCAAACCATTATTGACCCAGTGACATCATTAATATATAATAAATAATAAATATATTAATTATTATTATATATAATATTTAGTAAATATGTAAAATTAATCAATTTGTTTACAAAAAAAACTAAATATAACAAAATATAATTTATATGTCCATACTCATATATCAAATCACACTTATCTCTTTAAAATGGGCATTGGTTGGGGCAGTACTCTTTAATATATTGCTTCTTATCCACACTTACCTCTTTATTTTCACCTTTTATTTCTCTGACTCGTGTAGAAAGCATACCAATATTATTAACACTCTTCAAGCCTTGCTGCTTTTATCTGTTCATCACTCTGGATAGGTGGCCACGTTTCATTAAACACGTTACCGAAACTCCCTTTCCATCTTCTATTTTTGATCTCTCTGGTGGTAAGTGTGTAACCCTTTCCCCCAATTCATTTTCTCTCTCTACACACACAATCATTATCTCTCTTTCTTTCTTCATAGTTTTCTACTTTTCTTGTTTCTTTTAGCCGTTGCTCATTTGATTCAACTTTTTTTCTTCAATTGATCAGTGTTTCTTTTCAAGCTAGATTGTCGGTGAGTGTTCAAATTTTCTTGATCTCATTTTTTTAGTGCTATATTTACTAAAAAAATTTTTTAATATAAATCTTGAACTAGTGACCGGTTCACTGGGTCAAGCGGTTCAACCACCGGTTCACCTGGTTTTACCGGTTTTTTGGCAAAAATTGGGTAGATGAGTCAAACCGGACTGGAGCACGAACCGGTTCCCGTTTTTACCGGTTGAATCGCCAGTCCGATTCGGGTTTTAAAACCTTGCTCTAGTGAACTTTGATAATTTGATGGAAGTCAGAAAAATAAGATAGGAAGGAAATAGGTGAAATCAAAAGATATCAGGAATTTTTACTCTGATACCAAATGATGTAGGACAAGGTGAAAAGAAGGAATAAGAGTACTTATTTCCGCAGTGAATCAGTAAACAAACACACAATTTTGATCTCAAATCAATTCATTCAATAATTTGTCTACAATAATGAGTGTACAACCCTATTTATAATGCTACTAAACACTCTCCTAATCTAATTTGGATTCTAAAAGATAAATACAAATTAAATGAGATAATTACAAATTATAAAAGTTAACTTAAACACAACTTCTAATTGAAATATAACTCCTAACTAAAATTTACTACTATAATAAAATTATACTAACTAAAATAAAACTCTCATACTAAATAATTACATTAGTTATCCAATATGTATTCCTAACTAACAATACAATATTAATAATTAATAATTTCTTTTTCCTTTCCTCATCACCGGAGACTCAAGAACTGGAGGAATTTAAGTTTATGATTGATATTAATGTGATTGGAACCTTTCATTTGTTCAAAGTTGCGTTGCCTGGAATGAAGAACCGGTCAGGACGGGGACCGGCGTCGATTGCTATAATGTCCTCCCAAGCTGGTCAGGTATACCGAATATATATGTACATACTCATGTACATTCATATTTGTTTGATTATTTTGAACTTTTTCATATTTCTATGCTGGATGTTTTGGGATTTAGGAGTTTTTTGTGTAGTACTTTTCTTGTTGAAGTATTTGATGCATATTTAATTTTTATATAATGACGAACTCTGTTTGTGAGTTTTTCAGACTTAGATTCCTAAGGATTTTTAATTTGGGAAATGATAGGACAGTAACTTTCCTTAGCTTTCCTACAATTTTGGTCAGGAAAATATCTAAGGAAAATTGGGTTCAGTTTTCCTTTGCCTTCCTTACCTTTCTTGAATTAAAAAAATTCACAAACATGAGATTTCCAAGGAAAGTTAGAATTTTCCTTAGTTTTAAAAATTCACAAATAGTGTTAAAATGATTTATTTTGTTATTATCAACTGATTATTAAAGGGGAACTTGAATGTTGAATTGGAAATGCAGTGTCCAAGGAATGGTTTTGGACACTGCATTTTGCGATGTTCTTGACTTCTAAGCTATAGTAATTCCTCTTGAAGTTGTATAGAGGACTATTAACTATTAAGCTATAGTACATTCTGAAATTCCCTTTTCAATGATTGATGTCTTAGCATTTCCTAATTAACTTACTTTTACGATTACAGGGAAAAAGATGTAGCTTTGCATTTACAAACCTAATGATTCCAATTTAATAGGAAGTCCCCAATGCATTGATGCTTTTCCTAAAAAGATGGAAGATGAAGTAATGCTGATATTTAAATAAATTTTTATTCATATGGCACATGCTATTTGCACATTAATCTTGATCTATGGATAATTTAATTCAAGAAAACCACCATTCAACCACGGCTTAATTGTAAACTTGTACATGTCCCTTGTAATTGTAATCGTATCCTCCTAAATTCTTATATTTTAAATGCTCTTTTATAGTCCTTTGTTCTACAGAAAAAAATTCTATTTTGCCAAAAAAATTTTACCACAAAAAGAGTTCTTTTTTGATGATACTAATATAAAATGACTTAATGTCCTTGAGTTTGCCATCATAATTTCATTATCATACCATCCTGGTGTTACTTAGAACGTTTCAGTTCGTGAAATCGATATTGGTACATGGTACACTACATAGGCTAAAATGCGGTATGCTAAGGTAGTTTTATTCGAGTGTTTATAATTAGGAATTCTCTTGAAATCTGCTATAAAACTAATATAAAACTAAGTTTGAAGTATTTTTGGTTGATATAAATAATTTAGTACAAATGCGATGTTTGCACATTGAATATTAAGCTAGAATATTGATATTTGTGCAACTATAAGTAAAACAAAAAAAAATATTTTGGTACGCTAAATTTAGAGTATTGGTATGTAACAGTATCATGTTCAAGAACGTAAGTACGAATACACAATTCGCTAGATTAGTAAGAGTATCAAGTAAATCTGTCAGCCACTATGCTAAACTAACTTCTTATTATTTCTAGGGATAAATATAAAACAGAAATACATTCTTAATACTTGCAAATTTTGTAAATGAGATTCTTTTTGTGGAACGGAGGGAGTACTAAAGCTAAGGAAATTATGGTGGAAATTAACTTCTTCTGCAAGTACAACAGCAGTGAATAATTCAAAGTCAAGACGTACTACCTGGTTAGTCTTGGTATTGGGGACCACTATTAACTTTAAGCAATAAGTATGTTGGTAATGAGTATGATAACAGATACATAGAAATTTATTTGTTTTTAGGTTTGAGAATTGAGATGTTATCTATCCGTTGTTTTTGGCACTCTATCAAATTTTTGTGAGTCATTGCTTAAATGGAACCATATTTTTTGTTAGGTGGGTATTTATGGTTATACAGCATATTCAGCCAGTAACTTTGCCCTCAGGGGTATGGCGGAAGCCCTACAACAAGTGGTTATTGCAGAAAACATTCATGTATCTTTTATATTTCCCCCAGACACCAAAACCCCTGGCTTTGTGGAAGTTTCGAATTTTTTTGTTAGGGATCCTACTTTATTAATTTCATGCATAATTCAATAATTTATTCCAAAATTGACTTGGTACATTTATGTAGACCTATGATAACTCCTGATCTCTTACTGATGATGCTAACAGATATAATTTGTTCTAATGTTGAAAACATTTTCTCTATAGACATATGTTTAAGAAGCATTGAAGCTATCATTGCAACAAGACTGCAATAAACTTCTTATAATTAAATTTATTTTTACTAGAGTTGTGTTATTGTCACATCAATTTTTTTTTTTGATACTTCTCGCACCCTTTTATCTCAAGACGTGTGATCCTCTTTATTGCAAGGAGAAATTATACCTCTACCTGAAAATGAGAGTCCTATATTTCGTATTTTATTTTTGTACAAGTAAAATGATAATCCTATATAGAGTGTCAACTTTTTTCTGTAATATTAAGGTTCCTTTTTTTTTATACTCTCTGAAGTTTAATATTGAAAAAATCATCTAATTTTTTTTTTGTCTAAATGTGTCTGGTCTAAACCTTAATATTCAAAAATAAAAAACAAACAAAAGAGTGAGACTCATTCGGGAGTATCAATACTAAATTTGGTGTTTCTCTTGATAGTATATAATGTAGATTTCTTAGTATACTTCATATAAGCATATAATTTGGGTGTTCATTGGTCGGTGTGGGTGGGGGTGCTGTAGGTGTATTTTTTCCAACCAAACCCATGTCATCGGAGTGAAGTTAAAAGTTTTGAATGTGCAATAATCTACCGCTATTATGTCCATTAAATTAATCTGAGGCATGAGAATTTCTATTCTTCTAGTTTTTTCATTTGTATTATATTAATCTATTCAGTTTTTTGTTTGTAGCTTATCTCGGAAATGCTAGGAGAATATCTCTTGGTGTATACATAGGGTGTACTAGTGATGTGTCCTTTCATCCTTTCATTAATGGCATTTCGATAGAAGGCGAATGAGTGACACAAAGTGAATAATTACAAATCTGTGTTTGGATTATATCTCTTCTAACTCATAGATAGACGCTTCCCAAAGATGTGCTGTCAAATAAACAAAGGCTGGTGAAATCGAAATTAAAAACAAATCACGAATCCTAACTTCCTTTCTTTGCCTAAGATTTTTAAAAGCACACCAAGGATCTGACCTCCTTATTCTTTGAGTTTAAAGCAGCAGTTATGGTTGGGTCTTGGAATTTTTCTAGTTTTATTATCTGTATCTAGGCAATGGTGCCAAACTTTTCTTGGCTAATCTGTATCTTGTACATTCTTCTTGTACTTTTCTTGGCAAAATTAATATCCATGTTGCTTGTACTTATTAAAAAAAATCCATGCTTGTTGCAGAAAACAAGAGAAGACCGCAGCTTACAAGTATAATAGCAGCTTCCTCTGGTGCGATGAAAGCTGATGAAGTTGCACAAAAATCTTTTAGCGGCATAAAGTCTGGGAGTTTTATTGTGCCTTGCAACTTTGAAGGATTCATGCTGTCAATAGCAACTGCTGGTCTATCTCCTCAGAGATCATTCCTAATGGCAGTTATTGAGGTGGCTGCTGCTGGCATATTACGTGTTGCAGCCCTTTGTTTTCAGTGGAATTGGTATGGAAGCATAGAGAAGTGGCAGGCCCAAAAGAAATAGCAAGTATGTTGGACTAACCTCACAAACCATCATCAATATGCTAAATAAAACTGCTAATTCTCTCATTTTATATCTAACAAATTTATAATTTATAAGTTTGTAGCAAAGGTTGGTGTTTAGGAAAGGCGAACACAGTTTCATTTTGCTAGAATTTTTTCTTTATTCTTTACGACTTTGGTGAGAATGAATGAGTAGTACATATGCTTGGATATTCTCTGTTTCTTAAAAAAAATTATTTATTTATTTGTGCTTGGATACTTGGAATAACATCAGGTGTACTATGTAGTTAGTTGTTAGTTAACAGTTATAGTAGGATGAAGAGTCCCTTGGGGTCATCCCTTGGGGTCATTTAAGGACTATGTTGTGACCATGGAATCCCTTATTTTTTTGTCCCCGGTAACAATTTGTTGAAGCTAGATGACCAAGCTAGAGTCCCTTTTTTTAGCACCATTCTGAATTACTACTATATGGACTCCATGTGCTGTCATGATTTTAAACAATATAAAAGTTGCAACATTCAATTCGTTAAAACTGGTTGGGCTATCTTTCCAATTTAGCAACCCAGGTCATTTCGTTTATTGGTAGTGGTCAAAAACTTTATGGTTAATATCAAGGTTCAACACATGACCGGATCAAATTCTTAATATTAAATAATAAAAAAAAACAAAAAAGGGAAAATTCAATTAGAGCGTGTTTTGAATTTGAAAGATAGCCTAACCAATTTTCATGAACGAGTCTTCTTCGTATTCAGCAACTGTGTGGAATTGTAGTTGATGGGTGGGTACATGAAATAATTCAGATTCGATTGATCTTCCGAATCTCAATCGGTTTTAGGGGCCACCGATTTTCGTCTTCGCAGCCCCGTAGATGAGCCATGAAATCGGTTCATCTGATTTTTCCTCCATCATGGAATCTCTCCATGAAAGCATAATTGTTTCTTATATTTGAATCTAAGCAATCCTTTGAAGAAAACATTTCAAGAAATACAGACCATGTCAACATAATAAATAGTACATCCAACCCTTTAATACATAACCAAAAAAATGTGATACAATCCCTAAGCCCTCTATTTTATTCAGCATACAAATTCACCTCTCGTGGTGATGGTACTAATGTTTCTAAGGTCTCCAAGACTCGTTCCATCGATGGCCGATTTTTAGGATAACTGTTAAGACATTCAAGAATTAGTGAAGATACAACTGATAGCATTGCAACTGACAGCATTGCACCCTTTGGAAAGTCATTAGCCAGTGATGGATCTAATATTCTCCAGACCTTTCTCTTATCGACTAGGTAAGGCCTCGCCCAGTCTACCAAATTGAACTTCTTACCGTCCCGTGCAGGATCAATCACCCTCATGCCTGTAAGAAGTTCCAGGATAACCACTCCAAAACTATAGACGTTGCTCTTCACACCCAAATGACCTGCCCCAGTAGTTTAAGTTTTTTTTTTCAAGTATCAGGACTTTTCCGAGAGAGATTTAACCAAAAATTCAACAATGAAAGCTATTTTTTTTATTTTTTTTATATATAATAATGAACCATATCAGATACCCCAAGCTTATTAGCCCATATGCATTCGTGAAGACCAAGGATCTAATCAATTAAAATTTAAGGTTATGAATTTTACATATTTTAAAAGAAGTATGTTAAGTTGTTTAGTAATGCTAAAAGATGTAGCCTTCCACAGTTGATAGTTTCATTTTAAATCCACAATATCTCACTGATACTTTAGTGGTTATAGCATCTGGAAAGGGAATTTTTTTTCAGTATTCTTTAGGCATTGTCACGTGGTGTCCAGACCAATCACATGCAGAAATAGCAGCATGTGATTGGTCTGGGGCACTACATGACAATGCCTCAGGAGCACTAAATAACTTCCCCCGGAAAGGAGAGTAGAAACTTTTTTTTATTTTTCGTTTCCAATATTAAAGTTTGTACAAGACACAAAATTATGGAAAGAAGTGATAAATCTATATACACTAAAATATAGTTTAAGGTTGTGTTTGTTTGAGACTAAATGAAGTTAAATGGCTGATTCGATTAGCCATTCAGTGCGTTTATTTTGAATAAAAATGATCTGAATAGCTGAATCGGTCAGTATTTTGGACTGATTGATTAAGTCTAATTTTTTGGCTGAATGAATAAGTTCCAACTGAATGAATTAAAAAATAAAAATAAATAAATAAATAAAAATATTAACTATTATATTAAGTAATATTAAATAAATTTACAATAACTTTTGAATTTTTTAGAGGGGTAAAATAGTAAAAATCTGTTATTCAGATATTTTAGGCATATTAATTATCAAATAATTTTTTTTATTTAAAATTCTATTTTATTCAGATTGTTTATGAATTCAGAAGTGCTTCATTTAATTTTAAATAAACACCCCTTAAGTTTCAATACGTGACACTTGTGGGTTGTAAACAGCCTCAACCAAAATAAAAAAGCATGACTACTTATAAAATAAAAATTTGTACAATATAAAATTAGTAATTAAAATTGCCTATTTTCGTAGGCACACTAAAAGATGTCAAAATAAACCAAGTCACATTTGATTAAAAAAAAATTAGCCCCATTTTCTCATTCTTTGAAGTTTGAAACACTAGCCCAAACCAATTTAAATATCTATATAAACAAGAAACAAAATCCCTTAGCATTTATAATTTGTAAGAAATAATAATTTAATTAAAATAAGAAAAAGAATTTATATAGATAAAGGAGTGAGATTGTTTACATAAAACAAGGTTTGTAAATATATATACAAAGGGTAAGAGTGTCAATTAGCATATAATGTTAACAGTATTAGCACATAAGTGAGAGTTTGCAACTTTTTAAAACACAAATGGTTAAACGGCGGATTTTTAACCACACAAAAGCGTAAAAACGCGTAAAGCATAGATCGTAAATTACATCTTAGCCAAAATATATGCAGAACCATATATATAATTTTTATTCGGTAATATTAGTTTTTTCCTCTCTTTTTTCTTTAAACTTGGATGTCTTGTATTGCAAGTATAAATAACAATGCACCACCTGTGTCTATCAGTTTCTAGAGTTTATTTACGACATGATTCACAAATCAGTGGGTTAGATTATTATTGAACCTAAATGTACAAAATTTTGGAGGAAAAGAAGAAAAAAAAGAAGGTGATTAGGAGTTGGACTAAAGCGATTTTAATTACTAAATTACAAGTCAACTAATTATTAGTCAAACCTACATTTTAACTAGCTTCGTTCCAAGGTTTGGTACTTAGACCTACTTGATACTTCATCAGCAGTCATGATACGAACAAACAAATGAAGAAACAATGAAACTTACCAGTGGCCAAATACTCGGGAGCCATATAACCATAGGTGCCAGTGATATGTGTTGGGATGTGTGTGTCATTGTTTACCGGACCTATCTTTGCTATTTCAAGATTGGAAAGCTTGGCATTAAATTCCTGACAAAACATGAAGACGTCAAACTAGTCCATAATTTAACCTATCGATCATAATTGGGATAAATATAAATACACTATAATCACATATTATATTAAATATTAATTTCATTTATGTCATTAAAAAATAAAACGTGACACGAATTTAAATATCATATCTTATTTTTTAATGATGTAAATAAATATAATTTTTAATTTAATATTTGATTATAATATATATAAACTTGTCCTCAAAATAGATTTAACTAAAGTATTTCAAAATTACACGACATACCCCATCCAGCAATATATTAGCGGTCTTAAAGTCGCCGTGAATGACTTGCTTCTCTGCTGTGTGAAAGAAAGCAAGGCATCTAGCTGCTCCTATCAGTACTTTCAGCCGTATAGACCAGGGAAGTTGTTCTGCACTCTCTGCAAATACAATACACACACATATATATATATAGGATTTTTTAAAAAATGTGCCGCACATTTTAAGCGCCGAAAACAATTCATAATAATATTTATTTATATATTTGTACTGAATTCAATGCATAAAAAAATAATATACTAATGAATCTCATGTATTAAATTTCGTACAAATATATAAACAAATAAAATTTACTCTTTTCGCGCACATAGTTACTTCACTAACATATTTGCTGGAACTAACCATTCAAGGCTTTTCCTATTTTTTGAACTCATCACAAATTTAGCAATTCTCAATAATATAAAAATATACCTTTTAAAAATTGTTCCAAGTTATTATCTTCATTATTTGTTTATTTAAAGAGCCCTATATGGAGTTTTTAGAAGTATTGCTTACTGTAGAGGTGAATATCTAAGCTTCCCTTCTCCATGTATTCATAAACATGGAGGAGTTCCTCGTCTTCTTGGCAATATCCCAAGAGCTTAACAAGATTGGGATGACTATAATTTCCCAAGAATTCTATCTCCTTCTGCAACAACAACTTCAAAAACAAATCTTAGCAAAATTTGTTCTCTGTCTGAATATATACTCCATAATAAACTGAGTAAGAAAATATTAGAATGCTGACAGTTATGTAATATAGTTGATGTGTTTATACTAGTTTTTATATCACTTGTACGAATACTTTTTAAACAAAGAAAGAACATATGTACAAGTTAATGGACTTCCCGCTGGCCCAGAAAAAGTTTCACAGATGCTCAAACATCAAAGCTGAGTTACTTATAAGGAAACGTAATTTTCAACTGAACTAGAATCATTTGTTGATATTAGTAGAAATAGGTTATATGAAAGTAAAATTACCGGCTCTTCAAATCCTGGCCAGCCACTTAAATGGCGTCTCTTAACGGTAATGGCCATTCCAACACCAAACTTTGATGGGGCGTAGGTCTTCTCATCGACCCAACATTTGTAAACCTTTCCAAACACTCCCTCGCCCAAAAACATAGCTGGGCTAAAGCCTCTTGTTGCTTTCTTCAACTCAGCTAATGTGAACATTTTCAAATTTGGGGCTGTAATTCGCCCCCTCGCCTCCTGCTTAACACCTTCATCTTTGACCACCGACATGTTTGCAACCCTGTTCCTTGAAGGCTTTGCATCACTATGTCCTGAAAAGGGGAAGGAAAATCTAGGTAACGTGATTATATGAAAAACTACCAGAAACATACTAATGAAAACATATAGAAGAAGACCTTCTGGTGATTTTGTTTGAAATGCACGGCAGAAGTTCATCCGAAGCATGCATATATCCATTTTTTTTTATTAACAATGTCAGCTGTGTAATAATATTCACGGAAAAGGCCTTGTGGTTTTCTAGCTTAGTTATAACAGTGTAAGAAAATTGTTAATAAAGCCTTAAAGTAACAGTCCAGGTATATAAAGGATCTGCTTTAATAAAATAAAATTTGTGTGCAGGAGGTCAACAACTAGGAAAACTACTGAGAATATATAGAAAAAACAAAATCTAAGGAAACAACTAGGAACCCCAGTTGGTATGGGGGAACTTACAGTAGTAACTTTCCACTCAGCAGTTCGTGAAACAAGAAGCAAGAACAAAATCAGAGGAATAAAAATGAAAACAACGTAACAGGGTCATTAAGAAGGGAATCAAAGCTTAATTAGAGAAATATTCTGCAATCACCTTTCTGATTCTAAAGCTATTGAAGCATGGCAGCAGCAGGATCGGTACCATAATTTTAATAAGCTGGAGTTGGATTCATGACTACTGCGAAAATAATTACTAGCTTTTCAGATTGGGGCATAAAAAGCACCTGGTCGGACTGCTCTGTTCTTCTTACCATGACCAGTTGCAATGCAGCATATTAGTGAAACCAATTTCCCAAAACCAAAAATGTTTTGATTCATGGATGTAAGATTGATTGTTCAGTTCTATAGTTCCTGTTACGTCTTGGCTCATGAAAGCAGAAAGTGGTTTCAAGCTTTATGATGCAATTTATATACTTAGACTTAAATGAATAATTCATCTTTTGTTCCATTAAGAATAGGCGATAGATTCATCTCATAAACCAATATATACCCTCCCTATATCTACTATCTCCTAATATTATTGTCAATGGCCCAACCAATCCAAATTTTCCTTGGTTTCTTATCCTCTCTTCTTTTCGTTGATTCTAGAAACTCAATTGTTAAAATATTTAAGCTTCTCAATGGTACCACTGGATTGGGATATATTACACTTTTACCTTTTTACAGTGAAATGTGTGTGTGTGGTGTGTGTATATATACTAGAAAACATTGGTATGTGAAGAGTTTTACCAGAAAACATTCGAGTTCTGCCGGAAAGAAACAGGCCGAGCTTTTCTGTAAATGTCATCCTGGCCGGAGACTGCTCATCGTGATTCCCGTCATTTATTACTTCCTTTTCCAAAGAAGAATTTTTATTCACTTGGTTGCAATTAGTAAGTGGCCTCTCAGGTAAAATATAAGTTGTGCTGTTCTTTTGCAAAGCTAATGCAGAATCTAGACCAACCACGACCTCAGCCATAGTTGGACGGTGTTTGGATCCATTGTGCAAACATTGGATTGCAACTCTCACAAATGCCACTAGGGAATCGGGAGAGATTTTCCCCTTGACACTGGGATCGATTATCTGGTCCAAGAGTCCTTCCTTGGAACAGCGTTGTGCCCATCCTGCTAAGCCTCGTTGCTCTTCAACGACACTGTTATCCACTGCCGCTCTTCCACACAAGACTTCAAATAACACCACGCCGAAGCTATACACATCAGATTTCGTTGTCAGTGTGAGAGTTTCGAAATAGTATGGATCCATATACCCGGGAGTGCCTTTAACGTGGGTGCTTACATATGTAGAAAATTCCGGATCTAATGGACATATTTTGGACAATCCGAAGTCTGAAATCTTGGCTGCCATATTTTCATCCAATAGAATGTTTGAACTCTTCACATTGCGGTGTATCACTCCGTGCTGAACGCTTGTACCTGTGTGAAGGTACTCCAGTCCACGTGCAGCTCCAATGCAAATCTTGAGGCGTTGCTCCCATGATAGAGGAGGTGAAGAAGTATCACCATTTCTAACCCTCTTATGGAGATGATCAGCGAGGGTTCCACATGGCATATGTTCATATACAAGGATCATCTCATGACAATCGTCGCAGTAACCAACGAGAGAGACTACGTGGCTGTGTTGAAACTTGGAAAGCATCTCAATCTCTGTAAGAAATTCCTTGGATCCTTGCTTGGACGTAGATTTCAACCGTTTAATAGCAACAGTACGAGCACCAAAATCAATGATTCCTCTGTAAACCTTCCCAAATCCGCCCTGTCCAATGACCAATTCATCGTGAAAGTTGAACGTGGCCCACTTGATATCACCAAGTGAAAAGCGCCGACATAATCTTTTTAAATTCAATGATAACTGGTTGGTCTGCTCTGTAAATTTTGCTTCTTGGAGTTGTTGAAGCTTATAAACCAAAATATTCAATAGAGTGATCAGAATTATGACTCCATTTGAATTTTGTGTCATTGGACCACCGGATATTGAAGGAAACGAAACTAGGAAGATTGTTGTCGAACAAGAAAGTAATCGTCGGAAATATTATTAACAGGGAGGCAAGGCAAGCTAGTAGTTTATAGCAAGATCGAACTCAGTTACTATATTATCTTTAAACGTGAAAACTTGTTACGTAATCAACATAAGCAGCCAAGATTAATAAACCAGACGTCTTTGTGCCGTAAAGAGACAAAAAAACAAAACAAAACCAGAGACTATTGCACAAGTCCAAATTAACATTTTTGAAAGATTTTAATAATAAAGCGGTTTTTATGGATCCGGTTAGTATAAAGTTAATTTTATGATAAGTTAAATAATTGACCAATACACTGTTGACACGCAGAAAGAGAACAACCATTAGTCTGCGTGTTAGTACTTTATTGGTCCATTGTCCAATATGGTATGAAGTTAACTTTATACTAACGGAATCTTTTTTTTTTATGCTCTCTTTATTTGTATATTTTAATTCAGTCTTAATCATAATGACTTGTTCCACCTCTCTCCTTGAGCACGTATTCAAACATGTACACCATTTTCAAATCTTGATGTCATCTTGATGTCATATGAAGAACAAAAAGTCAAAAAATTTGAGATCGATTTTTGAAATCGGAAGTTGTGATCGGTCCCAATTTTTTATTTTTATTTTTGATTCCTAAAATATTTATAATATGTATTCTGACAATTTTTTTTACAGGATTCATTGAATCCTGTAATATTTATTTTGTATAATATTATTATTTATATGCATCCAAATTATACATAAATCACAAAATTTTATAAAAAAAATTGTCAAATAAATATTATAATTATTTAAAAAAAAAAAAAAAAACTTATTCTAATTGAGTTTGAAATTGAATTTTTAAAAGTTAGATCTTATAATTTAGAACGGAGAGAATATTGTGTCATTTGATTTCAACAAGAGTTGTTGGATAAGGGTTTCATGATCCTAGGTGGTGATACTTTGACCCTTGTTCTCAAAGGCACAAATTCTCGCACCACGCCAACCCCCTTAACTCATGAAGCGGAAAAAGAAAAAAAACTTATGGTGTTGACCACTTCATTTTGTACTACGTTCTTTGATAATTCTAGTTATAGGGTGAATGATTAGTTTGAATTCGTTTTGAAAAGATTTACTATGTCTTACCTTTTCAGAACAATGGTACCTTTTACAGTTTCTGAAGACATGAGCTGCCTCTATTGAGGTATGTATGGTATATAAATGTACACATATTTTTCTTTAGAAATCTAAACTTGGCTCTCCTCACAAAATAAAGATGGTTCAATTGCAATGCACACAGAAGAGAAAGTATGATTGCATCCATTGCATGCAAATCAGGACAAATACTATTATTTTTCCAACCAACCATTATTTTATTATGTATTTGCACTAATTTTGCTCTGCACCATTTGATAGCTCTGTCTATAGTGGTTTATATACATATATTAAATTACTTCCCCTGTCTTCAAAATGACTAGTTAAATTATCTAAAATGAAGGGTTAAATATGGTCATTTGTTTGAGTTTATTAGTATAAAAAAATAAAATTATTCATTAATTTATATAATTTTGTGAAATTATTAAGAATAAATTTAATTTTTTTTATTTTTAATACACTTTATTATTTTTTGTTAAAGACGGAAGCAGTATGTCATATTTTCGATGTAGAAATAAAGTGTTACACACAACTGAGATCCATTTAATAATAAGATAACACAAAATTCATTTATATATTTATTAAATAAATAATTGAGATTAAAAATATGAACAGAAAAAAAAAAAAAAAAAAAGTTTCATCATTGCATTGCATGGGGTCATAAAATTACAAAATTGCTTGGTATGCGAGTTGGTGGGTCATGACTCATATATATTCCATGTGGAGGCCGGTGGTGCTTGATTGATTTCAAGACATGTACGTGCTGTCCCATCAACTCTCTCTGGCTCGTTGACCAACGATCAGCATTTTGCTCTCTGCACGTTGATTCCTTAAACTTGTTTTTCTCATTATGTTTTCTTTATATTCACTTAATTTATGATTTTTATCAAAAATATCATTTTAATTGTTGGTTATAAAAATTATTTGTAGGTTGAGAACTAATTAATTTCTCAAATTGGTCATCGTAAATTTGTCAGCTCTAACAGAGAATGACTAAGCAGAGTGCCTCGCTGAAGAAATTGCAGACCAGTTTTAAAATAAACACTGTACAAACTCCACAGGTGGCAACACAGTACTAGGAACCGAGCCTCAGTTCTCAGACTACCCAAATCTTCTAGCCCAACGCAAGTTAAATGTGACCACAACAAGGGATGGGGCCATATTGCCTGCTTGTGTTCCCAACCTTGTTCAGGATGTATACACACATCCAATACTCGGGGTTCTCTCAATGACTCGAAGTACAGTGGAATTGGGATTGGCTCTGAGGATAACTGGATTGTTGTCATTTTGACCACAAACATGTCTACTGGGGGATTTGCTGTTGGTTCTTCAGATTCAGACAATTTTGGTTCCAAGCTTAGTACATTTCACCCTGTGCTGTTCTTATTGATGGGACTTCTCTTCTTGATGGGAGCCAATTAACCATGTGTTTTTTTGAACTCTTTTACGTTGGACTTGTTATACGGAGTTGTTGATACTATTCTAGTGGAGGCCGAATAACTCAGTTACCAGGATATGCTCTCATGAAATCATTAAAACTCTAAGCTCTCTGTCCATTTCTGAAAACTTGATGCAAAACTTTAAAAAGTTCTCTCTCCATTTCTGAAAGCTTGAATTGCATACTGGTTCTGGTCAGAAGTTTGAATCTAATAGAGGCTCTATTAGTGGCAACAGAACCATGTAGTAACATAAACTTCCACTCCACAAAAGTGAGCATGGTTTTAAAGATTTTGAAAAGCAATCCAATGTAGGGAATTGGTGCACCAGGTTGTCAAACTGAATAGAAAGTATGGTAAATTAGATAAATAATACTACCATGACTAAAGAATGGTTATAAAAATAAAGATACAAAATGATATTTATGGTTGTAGTTGGTTACCACCATTGGACCCACCTATGTATGGTAGATAATCTACTAATTACACTTTGACATATCATTTTGTAAACTGTTTTTTGTAAAAATTCTTTGTAATTATAGCAATACTCAAATTAGATACTGTAAATGAATTAACTTAGAACTTACCAGGTTATCATGTGGATACCAGCAGGATAACATTTTCAATTTGATAAAAACATGTAGTCGAATGCTTACCAGAAAAACAGCAAGGCAACTAATTTACGCGTGCTAATTAGGTTGAGAAATGCATTGTCCAAACAATAAATGACATTGACATAAATTTTAAGCTAATACCTGAATGCACTTGCTCTAAAAATAAATTTTACTTCTATATATCTGGACTTATTTAAGATACTGGAAATAGCATAATACTAACCAAAACACAAGACAAGTGCAAATGGAGTACAGGAAATTTATAAGAAAAGAAGCTACATCTTGAGCACTTGACAAAGATTTGTGCCAGCCAAGGCCCAAAAACTGGCATTTATTTGGTCCAACTCCCTCCGTGTGGGGTAGCTATAGGAGGGGAAGGGGAATGGATGATAATGAATGATGTTTGGCCACAGCCTACACTCAAACTTGTTGAAATTTGCCACAATATCATTCCAAATTATGCAGATCTCCTAGACCCTCCTTATTTACAAGGAATCTGTGAAAGAAATCCACCATTATCTTCACCAATTTAAGAGCTCTTCAATCTGGTCCTGGTTACAAACAAAGACCTCCGAATTGCTAATAACAGTACCCATGTGCTCTTTGTTATCTTCTCCTTTATCATTAAGAGCAATGCTGAGCTTAGCACTGTCTTCAGGATCTGGGCATCCAAGCCTTTAAAGAATCCTAATAGGCCTTCCCTTTTCCATATGGCACCGAGAGCACCAGACAAAGTTTTCTGGGATTTCACTGGACCCTCGTCTTTTACATCTTCTTTTGATTCAGCAGATTGAATCATCACCTTACACCTGTCCAAATTTCACATTTTTGAAAAACTAAATACCTCCAAAATTCAACATGTGAAAGTAAAAGGGACTAAATCCCTTTTTATTATGTTCTCGAAACCACTTACATATCGTGAAACTCAGGGAACAAGTAAATTGATGAGAAAGGAAAGGAAATGGCAAAAATATTGACCTGATTGCAGGGTATGTTAAGCAGGTGGCAACACATTTTGAGATAGCACCCAACATAAAAGCAGAAAATGCAGAAAGAGCTTGCGGAGATGATTCTGCACCTTTATTATTGCTCTGCTGTCCCTTCAGTACTCTTAGTTTCAACTGATCAAACACAGTGTACTGCATGGAATACAGAGTTCTCGTTAAAATTTGATTTCATCATCTTTTAAAAGCAAATCTAATTTCTTCCAGTTTTTAAGATTCAAAGTACAGTTATGCGGACTAAAAATTACCATCAAAATCTCTACGTCAAAGTCCATTAAAACAACCACAAATAGAACCTTCATACAAGAAAGCATGATCAAGTACCTGGATGGATGGATTTGCTGTTAGAAGAAGAGATATGCCTAAACCATCAAATGCCTCCCTCCAAGTGCCCTCTGAGAAGGTTTTCCACAGCCCTTTGGACTTTCCAAATTCACTTGTTTGCATCCTCGACGAAGCTGTATCCAGAGGCTGAAATGATAAACTCAGATTTAGATAATTCAACTTCAGGATTAGTTAGTGAAGAGCGCATGGAATAAAAACTATTATTTGTTTAAATATGACTGACCTGGGTTATAATGACGGTACAAGCTCCAGCAGCAGCAGCAACAATCAAGTTAGCTTTCGTTCCCATAGATTTGGATCCACTTTTGACCAAGTAGAGCCTCTTAAAGAAGCTGTATCCATAGAAGTAGACAAACTGCGAGATAAAAGACTGCAGGTTCTTTGTCCCGAGACCTTGGTACAACGAAAGAACTTGACCTTTAGAAACTGCCTCCCATAGAACATCAGAAAGGTTCCTGGCATAAACCAAAGAGTGAATTAGATTACACACATCAAAAGCAAGTCTTGTTTTCACAATTTGATTCACTTAAGGCACAATTGCAACATAGCCAATTGTGTAAACATTTGAAGCATTGCTTGCCGAGAATTATTGCTAGGACTCCTTAGAAACCTATCCCATCCTTCCTTTTCAGTAAGAAGGGCTAATTACCGCTCGACCCTCGAACCTCACCCATCCTTCCATATATAAGTCCCAAAACAGCAAAAAGTTTTCCAAGATCACCCCTCGGCCCTCACCTCACAACATATCTCCATAAAAAAATGAATAACAGTGGAGAATTGTTTGTCTCAAGCAACCGGAAAGCAGGTAGATTAGGCTCTAAATCTAATTACAACACCTAAACGGAAACAAGAGAGGAAAGCAGGTAGATTAGGCTCTAAATCTAAATACAACACCTAAACGGAAACAAGAGAGGTAACTGATGAAGTAGAAAACACGTAGCAGACATCAAATAGTTGGGATTCAAACTAAATGAGTTGGGCTGAGCAGAGTTGGAAATGAGTTACACAGTCCTATTATGTCATAATAATTGAAAGGAGAGTTAATTCAAAAACCAGATCACTGAGAATTCTATAATGCACACACACTTACATAAAGCACAAGGCTTTCTATTTAGTCTAACAATTATAAACTACTACCAGCAGCAACAAGAATAATTCTTTCACCACAGATTTCAATCACTCCATGCAAGACCAACAAGTCACCAAGTATAATGCATATTTCTTGTATTCAAATAACACCCAATTTCATTTTAAAATTTTACCGGGTTACTCATTAATAAAATTAAAAAAAACACTAAATTCCATTAAAATTATTTTCATCATTCATCACCCACTTGTATATATGTATTATTTTAATTTTAAAAATAAATAAATCAAAAGGGCTTTCGTAGTTTGATGAAAAAGGAGAGCAGAAATTCTCAACCCAGATCCAAATCAACCATATAATTCAATTAGAAATATGTCCAATATAATACAGGATTTGGCAGTAGAGGTAATTATAAAGAAAGAAACCTGTATTTGAGGATGTGATTATCAGCTCCTCGAACCTCAGCTTGGTATTTGGTCTTGCAGGTATCTAAAGGGTATAATACGGTAGTGCTGACCAGAGCTCCAATTGCCCCAGATGTTGCCTCCGCCACCGATTCCATATCAAACGTCATAATCTCTCACTATTTCTCTCTCCTCGTAATCCTATGTACTACAAAAATTCAACTAAATTATTCACAATCCAATGACTAAAAATCTAGAGCTGTGAGGAAAAAGAGACTAGCAGGCAGCAGCGTATCGTTTGGTAGATTGTAGGAGACGGCGAATTTATTTGAAGAGAGGGATATAAACCACTTTTTTCAGGTGTTTGATGACTTTTTGGGGAATTCCACTAATACTGAGTATTATATTTATATTTATATTTATATTATACATTGGGAGTAGCAAAACGTGAGCAAATGGGCTTCTATTTATCTGTCCTTGTCTAGGTTTGGGAACGGATCGGACGAGTCAGCCCGCCTCAATTGACCGGTCAACTCAAAATATGGTAGTATAGTGTGTTTCACGAAAAATTATTCAATAGTTTCGAATCATGTAATATTTTAAATTAATTATATTTTTTTATTTTAATTATATTTTATTATATATAATTCTAAACTTATTAAAATGAGAAAAAATTTATTAAAATAAAAATATATAATTAATTTAAAATATCACGTGATTGTAATGCGAGACTATTGAATAATTATTCGTGTGTCACGTGCAAGCTACCTATAAAGATTTCCGTTATGTCGGCGCTCCGACCATATTTAAATCGTGCGACTCTTAGTTTAGGTTAATTATAAAAGTGTGTTTCAAAGTTTGGCAAAATTTTAATTTTAATCTTAAAGTATAATTTTTTTAATTGTATTTCTTTAAGTTTATTTTTTTATAAAATTGTTGTCTTTTAAAGATATATAATTTCACTAATATGTTAAAAATAAATAATTTTATAAAAAAATTAAATTTAAAAAAATTCTATTGAAAAAAATGATATTTTAAAACTAAAAGTTAAATTTTGTAGAACTTTAAGGAGATTTTGCAATTACCCATTAAATTTTAATAAAGAACAATTTGAAATATAAAAATCAGGAAGTACAGATTACTAATAAAATCAAAATTTAGATGTAAATTTATATTTATCACGCTCTAAGATATATGTTTTTTATTAATATTTTATACTTGTATTTTGAAATGGGGAGTAACTATTGTTAAAAATAGTATTATTCTCTCTTTTTATTTTTAAGAACAGATGAGGTATATATTTTCATGTGTAATTAAAAATGAGAATTGATAATTTGACAAGTAAAAATAATAATTTTATAAAAAAAAAATCACATAAATAATAGATGAGTCTCACATCTATGTGAGAGAAATCTTATAAAAATTTATTTATAAAAAATATCAATTCTCTTAAAAATTTGTAATATAATTTATTTTATTTTACATAATTTTTAGAAAAAATATATAAAATTGAGAGAAAAATAGCAAATACGTAACAAAATATTTTTTTTAATTATGGAAATAGAATTAGGAGATAAAATTAAAAATAAACAAATAAATTAGCAACTTCAGGAAAATAGAAAAACTTTATCTTCTTTCGTAATAAAATAGATAAAATAAATTAAGCTAATTTGAATTGACTTTTTATAATTTGATAATTACATTTTAAAAGTAAAAGGTTTATTTTTTAAAAACAGACCCCACAAACTTTTCCCTCTCATCTCTCTCTTCTCATTATTCGTCAATTGTCAGTGCTGACTCTCCACTCTCCATCAAAAATGAGAACCAGAGAACCCTAATTACTACTGTAGATTTCCTTTTCTTCCATCAGGCAAAAAATTCCACACAATTACACTCAGTTCATACGTTCAGAATTCAAGACTTCATCGGCTCAGTTTGCCGATCTCTGGTCCTCAAACCTCATAATGATGATGGCAGTAGTTTTGGAGGATTCGTCGATAAGATCGGCTCCAGCATTCGGAAATATCGAATCGGGCTGCTCGCAAAGCCTACGATTCCAGCACTGCCCCCTCCAATCGGGAAGCCCTGTTCCGGCAAGGCAAAAAGAGACGATGCAACGGCGATCCGGTGGCGGAAAGGGGAATTGATTGGTTCCGGTGCTTTTGGCCGGGTTTATGGGGATGAATCTTGATTCTGGAGAGCTCCTTGCTGTAAAACAGGTCAATTTTTGTAATTGGGAATTTCTTTAGCTGATTTTGGTTTGTTTTAATTGTGACGAACCTTTGATTTTGATGTTATTGGGTTGTGCACGTTTCAATTACTGCAAATACTGCTTCAAAGGAGAGAACACAGGTAGGGATTTTGTTAGTCTGCACTACTATCTCTGTTCTCAATTCACTATATATGACATTTAACTATTGAATGATTAAAAAAAAGGAATCTTTTTGGAAAAGTAGTTTTATTTGGTTGCACCTAAACCATAGTATGCAATTGGAATGGACTGCATGTTGATATTCTGGCAAATTTGGACTTGCTTGACAGGCTGGTTCATTTTATCATACTTTTACATAAATCAGTTAGATATTGGTTTTAGTGCATGGTATTAATAATTTTACAGAACTATTCGGATTTTATAAACTTTTGGTTTTAACTTATTGACATAGTAACAAAATTTGACTCAATTAACATGTTGGTCTGTTGATAGGCTCACATTCGAGAGCTTGAGGAGGAAGTGAAGCTACTAAAGAATCTCTCACATCGAAACATCGCCGTGAGTATATGTGCTGTTACTTTTTTTTAATTTTGTGGAACCAATATTATGTTTCTAGGAACCTTTTTATTTTGTTTTTATATGCTAGAGATACTTGGGAACTGCAAGAGACGAGGAATCATATAATATTTTGTTGGAGTATGTTCCGGGTGGATCAATATCGTTACTCCTTGGGAAATTTGTGTCTTTCCCTGAGCCTGTAATTGAATGCAATTTGTTCAACATACTGAAATTAAGTATTTAAAGTATAGTTAGTGAATTTGTCGTAGTTAAAGAATATTTGTGGATTGGCATCTGTTTGGCTGCATACAACTACATTTGTTGGTTGATAAATTTTGAGTCTGATACGAAGATCATGATATCTGACCATGAAATAGCAGCTGTCCTAAACCTAGACTTCTAATATTATACATTAACATTATGCATTGTATCTCTATGCTATTACTCCCACCTTTATTTCATTCGCTAAGAACTCTGACAGTTTCCTTGTAACTGTATGCTGAGCAGGTTTTGAAAATGTACACAGAACAGTTGTTGCTGGGCTTGGAATACCTTCACAAAAATGGTATCATGCACAGAGATATCAAGGTACTTCTGGTTTTCTGCAATTTTTAATTATCAAGCAGAAGGTTTCACCATGTTGATCCTCTATCTCTCTATCTTTCATATATATGTTTCTATCTATAATGCATATGCTTTATTCAGGGGGCAAATATTCTTGTTGATAATAAGGGGCGCATCAAACTTGCAGACTTTGGTGCATCTAAGAAAGTTGTCGAACTATTATGAACATGTTTGCTATAGTTTCTTTTCATTTTATATTTCCTTACAAGATATTTTCCTTAGTTTCATGTGCAATATCATTGGCTATTGAAATTGCATCATGACCATGGTTTATATGTTGCCACAGGCTACAATGACCAGTGCAAAATCAATGAAGGGTACTCCATATTGGATGGCTCCTGAAGTTATTCTCCAGACTGGGCACAGCTTGTCAGTATTTTGCCATTTTTATACAACTCAATTCTTGTAGCTGACTAATTATAGTTTCTTTCCTAATGTGATACTTGCACATATATTGTTAGAACCTTTTTCTTGGGTCACGCTTTGATTAAAGTAAACAGAGAGAAAACATTCTAAATTTTTTTCTAGAGCCAAATCTGAAAATATTTTTATATAGAAACATTAAATAAACAACTCTTTTTCCACCACATAATTCAGTGTAACAAAAACAGAAATAAACACTGTGACAAAGTCACAAAGTGCGATGTGGCTTTAAGTATTGTCTGTTGAGATACTTATTTCCACTGTATGTTTTATACTATGTATAAGCAACTATGGGTGCCCTCTAGGATAACCGAATTATCCACTGCAGATCCTTGCAATCCTTCCCAAATAAAAAAAACTATGACTAAAGTTCATAGATATTTATGTATGTGTGTACATGTGTGTGTGTGTGTATATATATATAATCGAATATTCTGCATTATACATTTTTATTGTAAGAAAATGAACACTGATGCACTTTAGTGCAGACAATATCATATCTTTTGTTGAAGTAGACCTATGACTAATGTATTTCTACCGTGCATGTTTCAGTAGATCTCCTAATGAATTAATAGACTCTAGGCAACTCAAAAAAGTGCTTCAAGACACTCTTTTGTCCACTTTAGCATATTTGGTCACTTTCTAGTACATTATATGCTTCCTTTGTATTATCTTAGTTTTGGCTATGTCATAATCTCATGGATTTAATGTATTGTTGCACTCCATGTTTTGCGATCAATTGAGCTCATTACTTTCAATATATATTCCAGCTCTGCTGACATATGGAGTGTTGGATGTACTGTTATTGAGATGGCTACTGGAAAGCCTCCTTAGAGCCAGCAGTATCAGGAGGTACATGCAGGAAACACCTTCTCTATATAAGATTATAGCCTTCTTGATAACGCATTTCTTTGTCTGATTGACTTGAATGTTAGGAATTGGTATTATATCATCCCACTTGCTAGTGAACTAAGTCTTATTGTTCCTTTCAGGTTGCCACTCTCTTCCGTATAGGGCCCCCCATCCCAGATCATCTTTCTGCTGAGGCTTAGGACTTTCTGTTAAAATGTTTACACAAGTATATTCACAATTTTTATGTTTTCTATTAGTGTACATATTTTATTAAATTTACCGAACATCTGAATTGACATGGATGTTGGACCAAATCCCTTAAAACTTTCTTTCTTTCTTTCTTTCTTTCTTTATTTTCTATCTGCCTTTTGAATATAAAATTAAGTCATGCAACCTTCTTTTCCTTTTTGTAAGAACTAGTTTTAGGGGTCTATTTACCTTCAAAGAAAAAATTTCTTGAAAAAATTACTTACACAGGGGTTTGTTTGCCTTTAAGAAAATAAGTCTTGAAATAATTACTTACAGGGGTCTTTTTCCTTTAAAGAAAATATGTCTAGAAATAATTGCCTACAACTGTTTCTTTGAAAGTACTGAAAAAAGATATAATGATTAACATGTTTGTAGCTAATGGCTCTCATCTAGTTCATTGGTAGGCCTTTATTCTTTTGTCCATTAGAATAGTTACCAAGGTTGGTTTGAGATGTGGTGGGACTTGAATCATATATATATAAAGTTATGAAGAGATGTTCTATAGTTGACTTTTTAACACTTTATTTAACTAATGTGGTTCAGGGAACCAGACTTCAGGACTGCTGCATCAGATTTGTTGCAGGTACTTCCGAATTCCGTGCTGTTTTTCCATACTAAGCACCAATGTTTGTTGTGTTTGGTAGATACTTGCTAAGCACTATGTTAGAATGCTTCATTCTTTTGCAACATTTCAAATGTGAAAGTCCTTTTTCTCATATTACTATGGTATTCTTGTATCTGCTCATTAACTGCTGCATCCTTTTGTTACTGGAGAATATCAGGAAGCCCAACCCATGTATCACACTTCAGTTCTGGTCCGTATAGCATTCTCAAATTTCAAATCCGTAGCTTTACCTTCAGATTTCTTGTGTAAGTCTTAGTATTCTTGCAATCAGCAGGACAATTCTGGAAAGCATGTGGAAACATCTAGGATGGACATTACAAATTTGTAAGCTTTTATTTAATGACTTTTGATGTTCTTAAAATTTATCATCTGTTTGTGATATTACTCATTGAAGGTGTGTGGATGGTGCAGCCTGAACCCTAAAATTTGGCCAACTGGCACAGGTTTGAAGGAGGTTCATGATGTAGGTAGTGTGTGAGGTGCTAAACTATATATCCTGAAAAACTTTCCAGAAGAGAATCCATATGGGGATCTGGCAGTTACGATGATGATATGTGTCAGATAGACGATGAAGATGATCTAGTTGCTGTGGCACCAGTGAAGTACAGTTATTCTTTAATTTTTGCTGATTTCAATAAGGTAACAAGTTAACTTATGTCCTTGCTTTGATATGATATTATCCTGTTCTTTATCCAATAACTAATAGTTGCATTTCTACATAATAGAGTTTTAATCCTATGAGCGAACCCGACGATGATTGGCCATGCAAGTATGATGATAGTCCAGCATTGGAGAAAAGTGGCATGAACATATTTTCAAGTGAAACTACAAATAACCCTGCTGAAAGTCCTGGAGAATCTGGTAATGGGGATAATGACTTCACATTCCCAAGTGGGCCTGAAGCAGCAGAGGATGATGATGAAGTTACTGAATTGAAAATTAGAGCGTTCCTGGGTGAAAAGGTGGTACTTATGCTAAGATTTCTCCTCTCTTTTTTTTTCCCTGTGAACATATGATGAGAACGAGTCACCATATTTATATTTCTATTTGCATTGTGCTATATTAAGGTAGAAGCCTTACCCGTTTCACTTGCTATGAAAAACAGTTTCAGGCTTTGGAGTTGAAGAAGCTGCAATCACCTCTATATGAAGAGTTCTACAACTCGCTGAATGCTTCCATTCCTTCAAGTGCTGTTGGGAATGAAGATAAAGAAAATATTTCTCATGATTTGAACTTACCTCCTAAAAGCAGGTCACCCAATCAGGCACCCAGCAGAAGACTTTCTGCTGCTGTAGATGCTGCATATGCTGCTAGTCCCCGGAGTTCTTCAAAACGTGTACCAAATGTTGGTAGTTTAGTTTATCAAACTCTGCAGGAAGTTAAGTCACCTTCAGATGGTGAAATGAAGGAGGATCTTCTTGATTCTGGGTGAGAGCCAATTAGTCCAAGGTTTGTGAACTGTTATGTGACATGCTTTTCAGCTTATGATATGACAATGAAATTTATGTTTTTCATTTGTAACTTGAGAGTGAAAAATGTTTTCCTTATAGCGCATGCTTCTCTAAGAAACAAAGAAAATTTCTCTAAGAAACAAAGAAAATGGAAAGAAGAGCTTGACAAAGAGCTTGAAAGGAAATGAGGTAAGTGTTACCTACCAATTTGTGACAACTGCAGATAGATATATTATCAACTCCATGCCAGATTTATGTAAATTAATGCATACAGGCTTACTCCTGATGACCACTCTAGGGTCTGTGGGCAACATCTTTGCAATCCCCACATGGGGGTAACATCTTTTGCGACCTCCACTAGAGGTCTGCAGTTCACAGTAAGATAGTATGAAGCTCCTTTCTCCTGTTTCCTAGGAACCAAGAAACTTTTTTGTTTTTATTGCCACGGGGTTTGTTTATAAAGAAGTAGTAAAATCATGAGTTCACTTGAGTTAATATAATTCTTGGGACACTAAAACTCACTGGATAAAATTAGTCACTTAGGTGGTTTCTTGGCTGAATAGTTGCCTTTAGTCCAGGTTCTTCAGTGCTCAAACATGTTTAATATCTCATTTAGAAAGTCTGTCCTTGTTCTCAGCTGTTCCACTACCTCCACCGCGCTTCCTTTTCCCACTGCTCTCTATTGATTATTATTTTCTTTGCATTTTTGTTTTGGGATTTGGACTATGGCTAGATAGCGTCTTCATACTCTTGCTCACGGTCATCATAAGTAGGACTGCAAAAGAACCAAGATCGAGCTGAGCAATCGAGTTGTGTTTAAGCTCGACTTGTTTTTAAATGAACTGAGCCCAAGCTGAGCTTTCCTTGAAATTGAGCCGAGCCCAAGATGTTCAAGAGTTTGGTTTTGTAAAATATTTAAAAATTATAAAGGTATAAAAGTTTAACAAATTAATAGTTTTGACTTAAAATTCACAAACTTCTTCTTAGGGCTTGTTTGCTTTTGTGCGTTTGGAGCATTAGCTTATAGTTTTTGAACCTCCAAACTCACTGCACGGGCAGTGAGTTTGTTTCGTGAGTTAAATATGTTAGGTTAAGAAAATGCACTTGTGAAACAAACAAGATTCTCAAGTGGGTTTAACCTCCAAACGCAATAAATTTTGTAAACCAAACATGCAAATGACCTAAAGTTTAGATAACATGTCATAAAAATATTATAAAATTCTAATAAAATTAGGAAATGATATTTGCACTCCAAATTTCTCCATTTGCACTCCATTGTAGAATAAAATTTTATTTTATTTTATTTTAAACTTACAATGGAGAAATTTGGAACGTATTTATCACTTTCTTAAAATTAAACCATATAATTTCAAATCATTAATATACTTGAAATTAATTAATTATAATACAATCACATTTCAAATCTACCACATATATTATTTTCCAAATTTGTTTTGCACTTTAATTTAATAATAATATGTACTAATTATATATGATAATACAAACAATTAACCTAATTTTAGGTTATAAAAAATATTTTTGCAAATGTATATATTTAAAATAGCAGTATATTTTCACAAGCTTAAATGAGCCTATCTTGGTGATGTTCAAGATAGAAATGTTAACTACAATAGCCCCAAGAGAGATGAGTTTAGACCTGCTCATTTACACAAAGAAACGAGTTTAAGCCAAGCTAAAACCAAGTTGTTCATTGAACAGCCTGACTCAATTGCAACCCTAATTTACCCTGATCCTGGAAGTGATAGTTATCTGAGTTCGATTCTCCTATTTCATGTCCATGTCACTTTCCTCTTTCCTTTTTTTACTATAGTTATTTATCAGAGGAATGAGTGATGGGAAAAATTACTTTACATGGTGTGTGGGGGTATTAATGTTCACTTGCTGTTGTTATTATGGTGCATTGATTGATCCTACGAGAGTATGCTCTCTGAGTTACCCTCGAACTATTCTTTCTTAACTCTAATTTACCAAAATCTTATTAAGATATTCTTGGAGTGTGCATCATTCAGTGTACTTTAGTCTTAACTATCTAAGCTGAATTTAAGTACTTTTTTCAACCACATTTAGACCAGTAACTGATATGTCGAGATGAGAAGGAGAAGCTCCTCCTTGTCGGATAGAATTGGTTTAGTGATACTGTTTAATGTTCCTTTTTATGTCTCCTAATTCTGGAATTGTGGAATGAGGTTGTGAAAAAGCATCATGTGCATGCGTGGTAACTTGGTAGAGCAGGAAAGTGAAGTGATGGTTTATAGGCTCTTATGACTGTCTTCGTCAGTTCTACATCGAGGTTATTTGACTTCGATAATATATCTTCTCTTTCTAGATCTTGACAATTGAAACTTCTCTTTGCAGAGATGATGCGCCACGCAGGCATAGTTCAGACATCATCTCCTAAGGATCGAACTGTAAGTCGGCAGAGATTATATATGTAGAGGTTCCATAGTCAAATCTCATTAGCTTGCTGCTTACAGGAAGGCGACCACTATTTCTTGTGTTATGTGGTCTGACTGAATATATTATTCAAATTTCAAACAGTGGATGTGTCCAATTTTTTGTTCTGTGAGCTGAAATGTGTTGAAGTGTATTGATGCGGGATATGAATAATAGAAAAGCAAATTTTTTATTTTTATTTTTTGGTATAAGCGTGTGCCAAATTATTCAATAGTTAATTATTTATCAACTATTTAATGGAGTAATAGCTTTTATCATTCTTGAAGGGATGCTATGAATGACATACATGTATATAAATAATACCACTTCAAAAAGGAAAAGGCGCTGCTTATTAGCCCTACATTAGTAGAAGTAAGTGGCTGAATTAGCTTACCCAACAACTTAATGTATTGTATAGTAGGCGAGCGAGTTAGCGAAAATGCTTAGACTAATAGAAAAGAGAGCTTCAGTGCATTTTACTTCCTTATGAAAAGGTTATGAAGTAACTTAGCTCGATATTATGAGAGTTGAGGGGGAATGTTATACTCATATAGAAGAAGAACCGTTTTTCGCTGACTTTCGAAGATCTAACCTTTTGCTCCCTAGATGACCTACCTATTTTTTTTTTCAATTTGTCACTTGCTCGTCCCTCTATCATGAAAATAATACTACTTCTATTCCGAATTTATAATATTATTATTAATTTTTTAAAGTCAATTAAAAACATTTTGACTCGAACATGATTTTTTTTAATTTTAATCAATACAATAACAAGTAGTGTAACGTATTTTAAAAGTATTATTAATTATAAGATTTATTATTTTATAATTTTTATGAGTAATTTTAATTTTTAGTTTAAAAATATCTTAAATTGATTTTTAGTAGTTAATAATAATTTTATAATTTGAGAGGGATGGATTAATAATTAATGTTGAGAGATTCAAGTGTAATTGGTATGTAAAATATAACTAGTTCAATTAACACCAAGGGATTTTCACATTTATATTAAGTTTATAGATTCAACTTCCAGAATTTACATTTTTAATAATAATAAATAAAAAATTGCATCGACTTTCTTCGTTCTTCATCTGTGCAATGCTCAATGATGTAGATTGTGAACAAACAAAAAAAAGATCTTCGTTGCACGTATAAATATTAGTCGGTGGATTGCATATACAACTATTAATTTGTCAGTTATTTTTTTTTATAATTGCGTTGAAATTGAACAAAGAAAACAAAAGGAAAAAGGAGAAATAATGATTGATATGATGCAGGTAGGTCGCGGAATGGTGGAGCTTTTAGATTTTACCAAAATCCCATTAAATTCCTGACAAATACACTTTGAAAGATTTTGTATGTTGGTTGGTGAGTTCCAAAAGTAAACATATCTGAATATCTGTCCGTAGGGGAAGAAAGTTAAAAAGAATTTGGGAACATTTATTTGACTTGTAGAAAGATAGAAAGATAATATAGATTATTGAGTGGGGAAATTAAGACCCTGAATTATGGGACATCTGGATTATGAAAGTCGGTAACTTATGGGATTTTTGTATGGATATGTCTATATATATAATAATTAAATATTATATTTATTTATATTATTAAAAAATAAAATATGACACAGATTTTAATATCATGTTCCTTTTTTTAATAATGTAAATAAATATAATGTTTAGTTGATGTGTGTTTATACTTACTCATTTTTTATACTTACAAATTCAATCCTATAATAATTTACTTTCTTATTTTAGTCCCAAAATTCTCTTTCTAACCCGATTCTAAACCCTTAGAATGAAATGTATCCTTTGAATTGAATTGCAAACATATAGAATGATGTGAATGGATTTAATTTGCTAAAAGAAGTCATTATCTTTCTTGTTAAAACACATGCAACATATTCTTAAAATATATTTGTTTAAAACTTTATAAATATAATCTTTTGATTTTTAAAATATTATTTGCACCTAAATATTATTTAAGAATATGTTCTCTAAATTTTAAAATATAATGTAAAAAATTATGCACCTATTATTCCCAATGTTTTAAAAAAGAGTATCATTATATATCCATTGTTTTGTTCAAAAAATGAATTATTTTAGTTTTTATAATAGTATAAAATGAGACATTGCCCTCAAAGTTTTCATCATAATTTCATAAATAGTATATCCTTAATATTTTTAAATTTAAAAAGTATATATATTATTTGTGCTATATATAATTTATAATTTTATGATTTAAAAATAAATTAATTCATATGCATTTTAAATTTTAATATATTCTTATTTAACTTTAAAAGGTTAATATTCATATTTTAATTCGGGATGGAAGGAGTATTATTCTTAGGAAATATTGAGGAGCTTGAGTAAATATGCTATTGGTGCAAGTGAAGGAAGCTTGTATTTAGTAGTGCAGGGGATGAAATTATGAAGCGGTTAAAGCACCCATAAGGTTTTTTCAAAGCTGCCTGCCTCGTTAAGCTGTTGGATACGACCGTACCAGGGCATGCATGCAACAGCTTTAAATATATATATATAGGGTTCATACTAGGTCGTCCTTATCTTCTTCTTCTTTTTGTCTTAAGATCCTAGCTAGAAGCTCCTTGCCAACGTGAAAAATGGTTTCTAGTTCAACAGTGCCTCTTATTTCAAATTAATTAGACTATGAAAACAATTTCATATGCAAGTCTATATATAAAAAAAAAGGAAAGGTTAAGAGGGAAAAATTATATATATATATTATAAATGAAAATAAAAATTAAATAAAATTAAAACGTACATAAGAAAAAAATGAAAGAGATGAGGAAGGAAAAGAAAGTAAAAGAAAATAAAACCCCCACTCAACCTGCAATATTCGAAATATAATCATCCACGTACTTATATCAAAGTTGATGTCAAAAGTTATATTTAGTCCTTCCAAGTTTCAACACTCTTTTTACTATGTCATTTAAGTAATTTTATCTATTTTCACCCTCACGAGTCACGACTCACGTGCATTTGTGTGGATTTCATCATAGCCGATGTTTTCTCATTTTTTTCTTCTAATTATTATTTTCTTTTATCATTAAAATATTATTTTCCAATCTTCTTTCAAACAGTCTCAATTTTTTCCTATATTTTTATGTCTACCCATCCACCTTACTAATATCATTTTATTAACACCTTCTTGTTCGTGTAACATTTAACTTTATATCATGTGTTTACATTTAGTTTTGTTCACTCGTCAAAGCACCAAACAACGAACTTTCACGGAAAACAAATAATAACTACACTAACAATTTAACGATTTGAACAGTAAAAAAAATTACAGACCAAAAGGGATTTGGTTAGGGTGAAGTTGAAAATCAACTTCACCATAGTAAGTTATATGTTTTTTCACTACATTAAATATGTATGGATAACAATGTAATGAAAAAGTATATAACTTACTATGGTGAAGTTGATTTTTCAACTTCACCATAACCAGATCCGACCAAAAGCGTCAATAACGGAAAAATAAAATCTCTAATATTGTAAATTAATTATGTTCGTACTTTGACTCCAATGCATAACCTTATTTATGGGCGCACAGTTCTTGACGCTGGACATGGCAGATGGCACTCCCGACTCAACATCGGGCACTGGGCGCCAGCGCCAGGTGGCGAATGAGTACTCACGTTATCTAATTATAAAAAAGGTGCTTTTATATTTATTCAAAAAAATAATTTATAAATCTTATTTTTATAAAAAATTAAAAAATATAATCTTATCTTATTTATAAAATACAAATAAAATAGAGTCATACTTTTTTTTGTCTTTTTTACTAATAAGACTAACAGATAATTCTTTTGAATAAATTTAAAAAAAAATTATAAAAAACCCGAATTCAATTGAGAATGAAAATACAACTAAGATATGGGAAAAAATACGAGTAATGATATTTTATAATGATTCATATAATAATTTTTATAAAAAATAATAAGATCTATTATATAAGTAATGAATCTCATTATTTTTTATAAAAATAAATATATAAATTATTGATAAAATTATTACACATAAAAAAAACTCCAAAGACATTAATAGGAATAAGATTTTTATCATTGGATAAGATCTTCCTTCAATAAAAACAAAAATAAAACATGACAAAAATCATAAATTAACTTGTACTTTAACCTTTTTGAAACTTCAAGCCGACACATAAACGTCCAACCACGTGGCTCGAGCTGAACTAATTATATCCCAACACCACGGGTTTGTGTAGGTCCGACCGTGGGTCTAATACCATGCGCATATGGGCAAACTAAGTACAATTTACAGGTTTATTCACGTGTATATAGATGGCATGAATTCGAGAGATCTATATCTAGTCTATATCTAGTGGGCTTTTGGCATTACATCCAAATGTAGTAGTATTATTATTTACTTTTTAAATCCAAAATTACAATAAATATATCCCCAATTTTGGGTGGACAGTAAGGTGGTGGGGTACATGTATAATTGTACTCCCTATTTTACAAGAGAAAATGGTCCCTTTCTTTCTTTCCGAATCAAAGGGGTCAGCTTTTGTTGGTGACGCCATAGCTGGGGGGAGGTACATTTATTTTTCAAGATATATAGTGAAAGGATAAGTATAATTGTATAATATCAAATATAATATTAAATATAATATTTTGATTTTAATTATTAAAAGATAGAATTTGACACAGAAATTCGTATTAAGTTTCATTTTTTAATAATTAAAATATATATAGTGTTTAATATATTGTTTAATTGTAATGTATGTAAAATTGTTCATAATCAAAACGTTAAATTAATATTGTATGTACTTAAATAATACGATAAACATTTTTCAGTAATTAACGAAATTCATATTTCCTAAAGTACTTGATTTTACACTACTATATGAGTAAAACTGAAAATAGTAAAGAACAGGCAAAATATGTGTTTTATATTAAGAAAAATGCTAAATGCTACACTTAAATAATTAGTAGTACGTCTTGATACGGTTGAAATTAAATGAGAAATTAAGTCTAATCATTCCTTGCGTTTTTAATTTAATTAGGGATATATTTTTTTAATCTATTCGAAAATTAGAGATATATTTTAAATTTAAAATATAAAATAAAATAAAAATTTTAACATGTCAGTACTTATAATTTAGGTATATTGAATGCTATATATCATGCCATCGCCATTAAATTTCTAGTAAATGTTAGGAACATCAATTATGTTTGAAAAACTTGAATATTTATTATAAAAGTTGTTATTTTAAACATGTACGTATTTTTAATTTTAAAATGAAGAAAATATTTTATAACTTAAAGAAATATATGATTTGCTATGTCAATTTGACGAATTCGGTAGCATTGCTCGCTCTTAAATTAAACCACAGATGCTGAAAGCAAGAAAATATTTGAATGAGGATGTAAGCGTGAAAAATCCCTATACCACCGGATAAGCACATGAATTGTGACGCACTGCTGATTCCTTGCATTTGTGCATATATGTAAAACTCAAAAGGATCCCCCACTAACTCAAAAGAGAGAGATATTGCTGATCCAAGACCAAACGTACATATAATTATATAACAAATTATTGAGTTTATCTCTCTCTCTCTCTCTCTCTCTCTCTCTCTCTCTATATATATATATATATATATATATATATATATATATATATATATATATATATATATATATATATATATATATATATATCCTTTTTCTCTTCTTAAGGCAACAAATAGTGTTTTTCAAAAAAATTTTAAAAAATAGAAGATGTTAACAAGGGCTTTGAGGAAGTCCAATGATCCTGAAACACCACTAAAGCATAGAAACAGACCAAATAAATCAACAAAAAGAAAATTAAGGCAAAGAAAAGCGAGAGAGAGAAAAGGTGCTCTTTAGGAAAAGTTTATAACAAGTAAGAGTACAGGATTTGTCAAATATCATTTAGTGGCAAAAAGATTGAGAAAAATAGCTTTTGGGGGGGCCTCAAAATTCGTCACACCTTTTAATTGCTTAATTAGGAAGGATGTTTGTTCCTTTTCCTTATTATATATGATGATTCCAAATAATCAATGATTTTTGGCCCTTTAGATATAGTGAATACTGAACACCAGCTTATGTTTTTATTTTTTTTGGACATGAGAAAAGACACTAGCCGATTAGTGTTATAACTACAAACATACATACACCCAAATAAAGAGAAAGGTGGGAGATATCATATATAATTGTACAAGATATCGTACAAAAATGAAATAGTTTTATATAATTGAATACATTATTTGTCATATTATATAAAAAAATATTTTATAATTTTTTAAAATATTACTATTATAAATAACACCTTATGCAATAACGTGAAATATTTTTACATCTCATATATATATATATATATGCGCGTGTGTGTGTGTGTTTGCGTGCGTATATATGGGATAAGTACTATAATAGGCAAGCCTTCAATGCTCAACGCATCATATTAATTAAGTAGATAGCTTTAATGTTAGTGCGTCCAATTTCTTGACCTACAAAGAATATAGTCTTGACCTTAAATTCAAAAAAAGATTTATTTATAAAATTTATGTATTTTAAAGATTATTTACGGAATGTTTAGTTTATTATTGATGGCATGCAATACAATTGTATTGTTATACTATTTCGTTCTAAATTATATAAGGTATTTTAAAATTATTCAATAAAAAGTGTGAAATAATTTTTTTATAATAAATAATATTTTTAAAATAATTTAAAATATTTATATAAATTTCGAGTTTAAAATTCAAAAAATTAATAATAATTTTATATTTTAAAACGGAGTACTTTAAAATATTATATCATTTTATATTATCATTAAACTCTTTTATATATGGAATAACTTAATGTATTTTAATTTTTACATATATATACTGTTGATCGAAGCCCACTTCATTCTGATAACTTTATGCGACTTGGGTATGACGTGGATGGGAATTCTTGTTTTGCATATATGTAGATACACGTGCATCAATGTGTTGTTTGATTGTATCTTAATAGATCTTAATAACTTATCTCTTAATACATTTTAATAATTCATAATTTTATATTAAGAGATCATCTGAATGGTTTAGACTCATATTTGTATCTTAACTATTCAGAGGACCTCTTAATAAAAAAAATATGAGTTGTTAAGATTCATTAAGAGATTGACTGTTAAGATACATTAAAATACAATCAAACACAATCTAAAATACCTTAACTCCAGGCTTGCATCCATGTCCCCATATATATATATATATATACACACGGATGAGTGGTTTTAACAACCGACTACGTACCACTAATTTGTTCATCTCTCCGGTCCCTTGTGTTTTTTTTCTTTTCTTTTTCCCATCTCTAATGTTGTTTTAAGCCATCTAAATTAGCAAAATTTAATATGGGAAAAAGAAAAAGAAAAAAGCACAAGGGAGAAATGAACAAATTGGTGTACGTAGACAGTCCTTTGTTAAAACCACCCACCCATATTAATTCAAAAAGCAGGGGACATGTGTAATGTGTAATTAAAATGGCGTTGAAAATACAATGGTGTATGGCCGATCGACCAACCCAAATATGAAATATGGCTCACATGCACATTATATATATATATATATATATATATATATATATATATATAGAGAGAGAGAGAGAGAGAGAGAGAGAGAGAGAGAGAGAGAGAGAGAGAGAGAGTGACGAAGCTGATTTTTTTTAAGTGGGGTCAATAGTATTATGAGGTAAAAAAAATTGTTCCTGATCCAATTTTTTTGGATAATTTTATGTTTTTGAATTGCATATATAAAACATATATTTAATTATAATGATAATATAATAAATAGTAACATTATTATATACACCTTATTGACCCTTAATATGTATTACTAATCACAAATTTGTTAATAAATACTTGATTCTTTAATTGGTTTAAAAAATAATATAAATTAAACTATTATTTGTTTCAAAAAAATTAGAGAAAAATGTATATACAAGGAGTATGAATGATATGAGACTTCAAAAGTCATAAAAAAAAATAAAAAAAATTGTCTCCACATAATAGAAAATTTATAAATTTCAATGGGTCAATTTATATATTTTATCCAAAATTTTCTAAATTTATCATATATTATAAAATAATCTTTTTTTTCACTGGTGCCAATTGACCCCAATAACTATCATGTGGCTTCATTCCTATATATATATATATATATGGGGGAGTGATCCACATTCAAAGTTAAATGAGATTTTTTATCTATCTAACTCAATTTGAGTTGTCCGTTTCATAATCAAATGACTAGGAGTAAAGGCTATCACATTATTAGAAATCTTCAAACAATATCACTTTGAGACTAAGTGGTTCCAAAAGTTAACAAATTTAAGAAAATTGAGAATTGAAGTTTTTTTGGCATACCGTATAACTATTATATGTTATATGAAGAAAAAAAAATTAAGGAAACTGCATAACAATTTTGCAGTACCCCTAAATATTTCTATTTTTTTTCCTTTATGCTAGTCGGATTGACTTGTCACATAACTATTATACGATATTTTGAAAGAAAAAAAAATTAGGGGGTATTTATTTATTTTTTTACATTGAAGGGGTGTTATAGACATTTTTTGTGATTCATAAACCACTTAACAATTGTTAGGTAATTTTATACTTATACTAATTGTTATGTGGTACGTTTATATCTAAGGCATTAAACCTGACATCGGATAAACAAGAGTGAGTTGGACGAAAAATAATTTCTATCCAACTTTGATTTGGAGTCATTTCTGTCTCTCTCTCTATATATATATAAAACCCAAATTGCACTTGATGGATACCCTGGATACCAGTCAGTCCGTCCTATATCCATGTATATGCCCTGTGACTGTCTGGTAGCTTTTTAGTGGAGGGGAGAGTTTATTCTAGATTGAGGGGAGACAGTGCATGTTGACAAACACTTTGATGCATGATGCATATATCATTCACTAGGTAAACGAAAATTTTCTAGAAATGAATTGGTCCCATAATTTAATTTGGTCCCATTTTGTGTACGGACACCATGGTACAAATCTTAATTCCCCGTTAAATTTAGAATCTTAGGTACCCTCTAGGCGTCCTTTGCATTTGTATGTATCCATTCACATGATCATGTAATATATAATATATGCTATTGGCATTCGATGACACACGCGATATGTATGTAAATTATATAAAATAAAATTTAAAATTTAAAAAATTAAATAAAAAATATAAAAATAATAATATAATTAAAGTTGTAGGAGTAAAAAAGAAAAATAAAAAGTGTGACGCAAATTCAAAAAATTAACTTCCCAAAAGGCTTTATAATATAGACTAGGCACTTGTACGTCCAAAAATAAATCCTACTATCCATCTCAATTCTCTAGAGAAGTTGCCTGATTAATTAATGGTGGTAAAATAATATCTCCATATCTTTGACCTAAAATTACATATATGTACGTCCAACCCCAACTAGCTCTCTTTAATGTGTTTTTTCGACGTGGTGCAACATGGAGCGACCACTCTTTTTGAGTACGCATCGGGCCAACAATCAACTAGCTTCCTTTATTTATTTTCTTTTTAATGAGGGTGAAATTCCCAGCCACAAAACTTTCAGTGGTTATTTGACTAACCACCGAGCGCGCGTATGCAATATCTTTCAAGTCATACAAGCTAGTTAAACTCATCTTAAACTATTTTTGGATGCCCCAAATGAAATCATCGACTTAATTTGTAAAATTTTAAATCCATAACTTGTGCCTATCACTATACTAACAAGAGTTTCTTTATCTTTTCTTAATTTTGGTTGCATTATAAGATATGCGAGGAGACCTCACTAATTTCTACGTTTTACATCCTTTCTATGGCTTGAGGAAAAATAATAATAATTACCTATTACTCTAAAAAAAATCACTGTCGTTAAAGTCTCTAGCGACAGGGTCAATTGCACTATTAATCTCAATCATCTATTATTATGTTGAACGGTGTAAAATGTAATTACTAAGATAGTACTCGCAGCAACCGGTTGCTATGGATGATTTTTCATATATATATATATATATATATATGAAGACGGATCTAAAACATACTTCTTAAATAGCATATTTTTATTAAAATTACGTCGTTTTGGAGATTTTTTTTAAAAATAAAATAATATTAAAAGAGTGGTCTCACTTGTATTCCTTTCACTAAAAAGAAGTCTATCTACAACCGCCTATCAGCCACCGTATTCGGTCGCTGATACTTATCAACGACCACATTCGGTCATTGATATCGGTCGTAGATTATCTGGTTGCTAGTTACATATTAGCAACCAATAATAGCGACTGAATCCGTCGCTAAAATGACTTAGCTTCAGGTTGACGTGGTTTCATATTCAAAGAACCACATTAGCTACCGCGTGCGGTCGCTGATAATTTTAATCGCTGAAAATATATTAGCGACCTATGCGATAGCTGATGTGACGTAAAAATTGCGGTCGATGAAATATATCAGCGGCCGCTGATACCAAGGATTTTTTTTTTATCTATTTTGTGAATTTCCAAAAAAAATGTATTTATTTATAATAACTGTTTTATATCTCAATACACAACAATTCATATATATATAATAAGTCCCACATGCATTCATTATATCATACGCATTCATTATATATATGTAAAAAGAATATATCAAATGTAATTTATATAATACTCCCAGCAACTAGTTGCTAAGGATGGTTTCCTATATATATATATATATATATAAGGTTAGATATAAAACATACCTCTTAAATAGCATACCTTTATTAAAACTATGTTATTTTGGAGATTCTTTTAAAAAAATAAAAAAATATTAAAAGAGAGTGATCTCACTTGCTTTTCTTTTATTTACAAAAATCTCACTCGTGACCCCATTTGTTTTTTAAGAGAATCTCCAAAACGCCGTAATTTTAATAAATGTATGTTATTTAAGAGAAGTGTGTTATTTAAGAGGTATGTTTTAAATCCGGCCTCATATATATTACTTTTGATTTATTTTATTTTTGTGATTTTTTTTCTATTATGACATTATAAAAAAATTAGCACTCCGCTACCTAAGGTAGTGGATTGGTATAAAAAAAAATATTTGCACTCCGCCAATTTAGGTAGCGGATGGAAAAAAAATTTTACCACAGTAAATGTTAATTATGGATCATCTCCCATATATATATATATATATATATATGGGGGAATGATTCATAGCAAGCGTTTGCTATGGACACTATTCCAGCAAATTCATCTTGAACCGTTAAAATAATAATTTTAATGGATAAGATGGAGTCACACCCGTTATCTAAGATAACGGGTAGGAAAAAAAAATTATCAGTCAACCCGTCATCTAAGATAGCGGGTGGGAATGAAAAAAAATAAAATTATTTTCACAACTCGTCATCTAAGATAACGGGTGGAGTTTTTTTTCTTCTTAAAACTAAGTTTAACAACAAAAAAAAAAATTCTCACCCATCATCTTAGTTGACGGATGGAGTTTTGTTTAGTTTTTTTTTTTTTTTTGAATATAAGTTTAACAAAAAAAAATCAAAAAAAATAAAAAATTCCCACCCGTCATCTTAGTTGACGGACGGAGTTTTGTTTTCTTTTGTTTAGGTTTTTTTTTTTTTTTAAATTTAAGTTTAACAAAAATAAAATCAAAAAAAAAATTATTCTCACCCGTCATCTTAGTTGACGGGTGGAGTTTTGTTTTTTGTTTTATTTTTAAATCTAAGTTTAACAAAATAAAAAACTCAAAATAAAAATTTTTCCCACCCGTCATCTTAGTTGACGGGTGGAGTTTTTTTTTTTTTTTTTTAAAAAATTTTAAAATCCAAGTTTAACAAAATAAAAAATCAAAATAAAAAAAATTTCTCACTCGTCATCTTAGTTGACGGGTGGAGTTTTGTTTAGTTTTTTTATTTTATTTATTTTTTAAATATAAGTTTTTAAAAATAAATAAAAAAAAATCTCATCCGTCATCTTAGTTGACGGGTGAAGTTTTTTTTTTTTTTTTTAAATCTAAGTTTAACAATAAAAAAAAACAAAACAAAACAAAACTCCACCCGTCAACTAAGATGACGGGTGAGAGTTTTTATTTTTTTTTGTTAAACTTAGATTTAAAAAAAAAAAGAAAAAAACAAACAAACAAAACAAAACTCCACCCGTCAACTAAGATGACGGGTGGGAATTTTTTTTTATTTTGATTTTTTTTTATTTTGTTAAACTTAGATTTAAAAAAAAACAAAAAAACAAAAAAAAAAATTCCACCCGTCAACTAAGATGACGGGTTGACTGAGAATTTATTTTTTTTCCCTACCCGTTATCTTAGATAGCGGGTAGGACTCCATCTTATCCATTAAAATCATTATTTCAACTGTTCAAGATGAATTTGCTGGAATAGTGTCCATAGCAAACGCTTGCTATGGATCATTCCCCATATATATATATTACTTTTGATTTTTATTTTTGTGATTTTTTTCTATTATAAAATCAAGTTTGTCTTAAAATTAATTGTTGGATTTTTTTTAATTTAAGCTTGTTCTAGACAGCTTCATTAATAGTAAAAAAAAATCAAAAATTAAATAGGACTCTCATACTAAGATATTATTTATAAGTAATTAATATTTTCATAAATTAATTTGATATTTTTATAAATTAATTTCATTTAATCTTATAAAAATATTAATTTTTTATTTATATTCAATCGTCTATATAACCTATGCTATCTATTGAAATATGTGCTACCTTTTAATACGTGCGTGTCTATTGAACTCTAAGTTAATTGCAATCCACAAAATCGTAAAACATTTAACTCATTGTTGGTGTAATTTAACAAGTACGGTATCTGTGCAAGACACGAGTAAACTTATATCACAAGACAAATAATTTTTTCACATATTATTTTTTCGTTTAGATATAACTCGTAACACACAAATATTACAAATCAAAATAATAAAAACGAAGCATTAACTGAATCTTGGATAACCCATATAAGACAAGAATATATAAAAAATATATAAACATGCCAAATAATAACTTTAAATACAAAGACACGAACAAGATCAAAAAATCTATGGGAGTAATAGTACTAAATTAAAATACAGGTTATAAAATTTAGTACTATTACTCCAATAGATTTTTTAACCGTTGTTCGTGTCTCTGTCAACTTGTATTTGAGTTTTCCACAAATATTTCCAAAGAGAAATTTTAATGGGTTAAATGTTGTACTGTATATATGTATCTGTTGATTATGTTTGTTTGTGTCGGCAGTATTATGGTTGTCGGAGACGTTGGTACATTAGGTGGCACCACTTATTTTCTACACCTATTCCGGTAACATAAGGATGGAGATTCTTGTGAAATGAACTTAAAACAGATTAAATAAATTAATAAAAATTAATTAACAGCAAATTAGTACTCCTTATGTTCTATATTATTTTATTAATTGTTAGCTTGTCAACTTAATAGATTTTTAAATTCAACATTGATATAGATTTTTTTAATTTTAATTAATACAATGATAAATATTATAAATTATCTAAAAAGTATTACTCATTGTAAATTTTATTATTTCATAAATTTTAATGAGTCGTCTTAATTTTGAGTTTAAAAATATCTTAAATTAACTTTTAAAAATCAAAAATGATAAAATAATTTGAAACGGAGGGAGTAATATATATATCTTACAACTAAAAAACCGACCAGTGAGCGTATCTCTTTCAATGTTTATAGATGGTACTGCACTGCTGTTAAACTTGAAGAGCTAGAAGAAGAATAAAAAAAAAATCCCCCATATAAAATTAAATTTGATATAACCTGAATTGAGATCTTCTGGCTTTAAAGAAAATACTTGTAATTCCCTGTCGCATATCTTGGACACTTACAAGCCTATATATTGAACTTGAGAAATGGGCCGACAGGATTATTGTTCTTAGTGTACGTCAAATCCTGAACTGAAAATTTACTAGATAATATGAAAAGAATAACCAACCGAATATTTGTAAGGAGCCAATAATTATTGTAAATTCTTTAATGGCGAATAATTATCTGTATGGGCTAATAAATACTTTTTTTTAGAAAATTGATATTTTCACAGCATTTTTTAATATTTTTATATGAAAATTGTTGTTATAGACCTATAGCGATGGTTAAAACCGTCATTATAGATCTATAGCGACGGTTTTCATTTAAAAAAATCAAAAAATACACTGAAAATATTAGTTTTTTATTTATTTATAGATTTCTTAATCCAATTTAGAAAATTTTAAGAATATCAACCATATAATATAAAACCCTAGTCCATGGGAACCTTTAATTTGGCAAAAAAAATGCTATAATAACTACTTAACTTCAAGCACATTTTAATAGAAAATGAGAATGGGGGACAAAAAGGGCAAAGGACAAATTAATTGTGGAATTTGAAAATATTGCAAAGATCCCAACAAATTAAAACTTTAGGAAGTAGCCACCAAAGAAGGCTCCCAATTGCATAATCCATTATCAGTTCCATGCCCTCCTTCCTTGCACCTGCTAGGCCTTTGAAACTTTTCCATTCCCATTTCCACCTCAACATCTTTCCTATTCCCATCCATGTCCTTGTTCATGTGTGCACCATTTTCTCCTTCAACAATTTTCAAGTATGCACCATTTTTTTCTTCATAATCTTCTTCTACTTCAAATCCTTCATCATCCCTTATTGGGTTTCCATCACTATTATTCTCTTCATTTCCAAATTCTCCAATATTATTAGCATCTTCACCGCTTTCTTCATTTTCTTGTGAGGTAACTTTCTGGTCATACATAAACTCACAATTCTTTAAGAACCTTAGCTTGAACCTGCCATGGCTTCGTTCGGCTTCAAAATAAGTACGCGTTGATGGCGCCTCGACAGCTTCAATGATTAGTCGTCCCCCTTCGCGGCGAGGCCTAACTTGAAGAGAATTTGAACCACTTATAGTTGTCAAGGGAGGTGGAAAACTGCGCAAATTCGCCTTTTTTGCTGATGAAAATTGTCTCGAACTATATAGTTCCCTTGTTGGCGATTTTTCGCACCATGAATCCGTTGAGGAGAACGAGAAAATGCTGCTTTCACCTGTGTCACTGCCCGTTTCGCTTCCCAAATTTTCAGTGCATAATTCTAAGCTTTTTTGACTGAGCCTTAGTGATGATGGAACATAAGTGGTTTCAATATCCATTGCCTTTTTGGGAATTTGAAAGGAATTGGAGAGAGATAGGAGGAAATTCCAACCACCCAAATCAGGATTTGAGGTAATTTGATTGGTTGTGTTCTCATTATGGCAATTCTCAGTCACTTCCTTGGTATTATTATGAGGTACTCCTCTGCTGCCTAATATTCCTATGGATTTTGGTGCAGCCAATTTGAGCCATAATGTGGTGGACTCTTTGAGTTGCGGCTCAAGACATGACTGTAAGCCTTGAAATACTATGGTTGACATGGCTATTGGAAAATGCTTAAGATTGCAAGGAAAGGTTCTTTAGAAGTAAACAAGGGTTTAAGATGAAACAGAGGAAAAACAGAGGATTTGGACTAAAACTGAGAAGATGATTTTGGTTTGGCAGAAATAGGGGAGAGAAGGGTGGAGGAAAGAAGGGAAGAGGAGGTTGAACATGAGGGATAACTGGGGGTGGGTGTGAATTTGTAGTACTCAAAAAGTGGCATGGAGGTCTAGACTCGGTGACGAAGTTGGGGACAGGGCCGCCAACTAATTTTTTTGAATAATTTTATATTTTTAAGTTATATATATAAAATATATATTTAATTATAATAATTATTAACTCTATATATATTTGTAAGCATATATATATGCACCTTATTGACTTCTAATAGATTTTCTTATAAATAAATTGCATATAAATAGCTAATTTTAAAAATATATATATAAAAAAAATTATATACATATATAGAGGAAGTATGAAGTATATGGATTGAAATTTAAGTGAGAAAATTATAAATTTTTTATTTAATCTCGTATATTAAAAAATTTATAAAATTTCAGTAAGATCAATTTATATATAACATTTAAAAAATTTCATATATTATAAAACAAAACAAAAAATCAATAGTCAATTGACCCCACAAAGCTGGCTGTGGCTTTGTATAGAGTGGAGGGGATGAAGGAGCTTTCTGCACCACTTGAATTATACTCATATTTATCTGCCACATGCCATCCAAAAACAAAGCAAAAAATACTTTGTCTGTTATATACTATAAAAAGAGTCTCATTTAAATATTTTTTTTTAATTATTTTGCAAAATTTTAAAATTTATAATTGACTTGAATTTACTCAATTTTGATTAATACACTTTTTAATATGTAAACTACTTAAAAGGTAGTATCAAGTATAAATTGTTATTTTGAAATTTAAATAAATTTAGGATTCACAAATTAATTAGTATCAAAATCGAATAAGACTCTGTTTATAGAACCGAGAGTAGTACTTAAGAAATTATTTTGAGCAAAGAAAAACTAAATCTACCTGAGGATTATTTCTGGTCTTGAAAGTTTAATCTCAATATTTACCACCAGTTAAGTCCCACCCAATATGGTAGTAAAATGAGTTTTTGATGTTGAGGATGGTATTTACATGAAGTTAGTATCTAAGGGAGCAAAAGATAAGTTTTAAGAACGTAAATAGCTCACATAAAACAGATAATTCCTTTAATATGTATGATTCATATGGAGCATAAGATCTAAAAACAATTTTGATTGCATTCAAGGAAAGGAACATCACAGGCTAACAGCTCGCCGACGCACGTCGAAATTCCATGAACAGCAAGTTCTCTAAATTACGTGCATATTATTTATTATTCCTGCAGTCCGCGTTTGTGCGAATTGACAAAAACACCCACATCCTTATCATAGTTGAGGAAAAATAGATGATCAAGAATATACATTAAACTTAGGAAACTGATATTTTTAAATAATTTTTTAATATTTTCACATAAAAAATATTATTATAAAATTATAATAATAACATAAAAAAATATCAAAAAATTCTGTGAGAATAATGTCACTTCCCTGAACTTAAAAGCCCTTTAGGAAGGAAAAAGTGATGAAATCATCTCCCACTAAGAAATCCCTTTATTTTGTTTGTCGGGTAGGTATTAATTAAAGAATTAATTAATTATTTGTTTGTGAGGAACTTTACTGTGCATACATAAGCTATGTGATTAGACAACAAATTAATGACCTACCCTAAAAATCTTTAATTTAAAGTGAGTCAAGGTTCATTACTCTAAAAAGTTGCTGGTTAATTAGAATGACTAACTGTCACTCGAAGAGTGCTTAGTGATTTCAAGTATAGAAAATGGTCAACTTGTTCAGATTAAGAATTGGTTAAAAATGGAATTAATAAAGTTGTCTTAAGTACTGAGCATCACAAAAATATTCCTCCTAGTACCATAAAATAATACTCTCTCCATTTTAAAATAAATTTTTTTATTAACTTTTATAATTAAATTGATTATTTTTAAAATTAACAATTAAATATATATATATTTAAATTTTTAAAAAAATAAATATTAAAATTAATACTAAATTGTATATAGTTTATAATGTTTATAGGTTTTTTACATATATATAAAAAAATAAAAAGATATATTTGTAAGACCCCGAATTTTATGAAATACAAAATTTAATTTTTCTTCATATATATTTTTTTGAAACAGTAAGTGGTTAAATTAACAAAATTGAAAGTTAAGGATGTTATGTGCAAATTTTATTTTGTCGGACAATATTCGCTTTGTCGGGGAATATTCGTTTGGTCGGGGAATATTCGTGCCGTACGACGGCGCCGAAATAATAAATTATTGGTGGACCCCACAACGGAATATTTGTCGGATATAGAAAACGACAGAAGTAACCTTTTTAAATAAAAATAGTCAACGGAACTGTTAAAATACCGGTGATAAAAGAATAGTAGCATACGGTAGTTTATGGTATTTTCTGTAGCACACGGTACTCTACAGTAACACACGGTATTGCATAGTGTCTCATATTATTGGTCTGATAATTGACACCATAACTGTTACGCATCATTTCATCGATAATTGTCACTGCATAATATTTTATATTATCAATTCAATAATTGTTGTTACACAGTATTTTGCATTATTGATTTAATAATTGTCATTACACTGTATTTTATATCATTGAGTCAATAATTGTTGTTGCACTGTTTTTAAAATTATTGAACCTAATAATTGTCACAGTAACATATGCACAGTAATTCACATTATTGAATCAATAATTGTCATTACACAGTAACGTATGCTTTATTTTACATTATTGTTATCTCTATTATGATGTTATTTAAACAGTTGTATTTCATTAATTTATTGACTTGATATCTAAGAGCTAACTATACTGTATTTATAACAATTAGTCATAATAATTGAATTGATAAAGTTATTTGTTTATAATATAAAGTTAGGTGATTATTAGGTGATATAAAATGAATGGTGTAGATTAAAGTGTGAATTATTGTTGAATAATTGAATTGATTTGTTTATAATATAAAGTTAGGTGATTATTAGGTGATATGAAATGAATGGTGTAGATTAAAGTGTGAATTATTGTTGAATAATTAAATTGATTTGTTTATAATATAAAGTTAGGTGATTATTAGGTGATATGAAATGAATGGTGTAGATTAAAGATAATATAATATTTGAAATGGATGGTGTAGATTAAAAGGTGATCTTTAAATGAATGGTTTAGATTAAATGAATGATAAGATTTTTGGCTATAAATAGAAGCATTAACTTAAGGATTTTTCATAAACTTCCTTACTTGTTCTTTCTTTCTCTCTCTAAATACTTCTTGTGAAAGTTCTCTCTAAGTGTGCTTAAGTCATCTTGAGTATTTGTGAAGATCTATAAGTATACGTGTACTGTTCAAGTTAATCAACCTCATTTAAATCAATATCCAGTCACGTGTTACGGTAAGGGATACCATCTTTTTCATCTTCCATTATTCAAACATACTATGGTAAGGGATTATCATTATTTGATTCTCGATAATAATATTGTTTCTTCCTTACTCATAAGACGTGCCTTTTATTTCCATGTATTAAATTGTGGGAATAACCTTACGGAGCGGATTGCCGCCTGTTGGTGAATAACCTTTCGTATTCATTCATTATTAATCTCTGAGAATAACCTTACGGAGCGGATTGCCGCCTGTTTGGTGAATAACTCTTTGTACTCAAATTCTATTAAATTGTGGGAATAACCTTACGGAGCGGATTGCCGCCTGTTTGGTGAATAACTCTTTGTACTCAAATTCTATTAAATTGTGGGAATAACCTTACGGAGCGGATTGCCGCCTGTTTGGTGAATAACTCTTTGTACTCAAATTCTATTAAATTGTGGGAATAACCTTACGGAGCGGATTGCCGCCTGTTTGGTGAATAACTCTTTGTACTCAAATTATATTAAATTGTGGGAATAACCTTACGGAGCGGATTGCCGCCTGTTGGTGAATAACCCTTTGTATTAATTTCCTTCACCTTTTGTTAATCAAACCTGCTACGGTAAGGGATATTATTTTCTTTCATACTCCTAAATCGAAATTTATTATGGAACTATTGGTTCTATAATTCCTGAAAATATTATATGTTCCATAATAGTTGAACTTCATTATTTCAACTGAACCTTCCTATTTACGTGAACCTTTCTATTGAATTGTAACCGTTATTCTGAACTGTGGATCTTGAATTTCACTCCACATCATGTTGACAATTTGGACATTATTTGAATCTGTACAAAGTAAACTTCCGATACTTATTGTTATCCTATTTTTTCTGTTCATCATTTATATCATTCTAATCATCCAAAAATCAAGCTGTTGTGAATATCTGTGGCCGGGGGCACAGATGTGATATATTTGTGGAACAGATGATAGGTTAAAGGCGATATAATAGGTTAAAGGCGATACATCTGTTCGGTGTCTTTTATGGCACGTGGTGAATGTTCTCTTTGGCCCGTAGTGCAAAGATGAACTGTTGTTTGGTATGATTATGACCAAAGGCTGAATCTGGTATAATCATGACCGTTGGTGTTATATTGAATGTCTTTGGCCCGTAGTGCAAAGATGAACTGTTGATCTGCATGATTATGATCAGGAACTGTGAATTTGTATTATCTTGACTAATGATATTTCAGATGATAAAAGTTGATGATGTTTTTCCTAAAAAGAGAACCGAGTGGACATTATAGTCTGCATTATTCTTCTAATAGATTACTCATTCTGCTGCTATTATTGATCTGAACGTTGTTTAAGAATTTAACTGCAGTTTTTGATATAAACCTTGTAGTCTATTGTATTCTATCAAGAACTCAACTGTTGAAGACTAATGATAATTTATTCATCATTATCTTAGTCATGATATTCTTTACTGGGCTATTTGAGCTCACCCTTTCTTTTGTTCCATTGTTTTTCAACAGGAGATGAAAACATAACAGGGTCTAGCCGGGGAATGGAGTGAGGGTCCGAGGAATAGTTATCATAGTTTTCACGTTTTGTAAAATAGTGTGGCAATAATAGTGAAGACTTAGTTGTGTATTATTATACACTGTATTGTTGTACGTTGTGCTTTGTTGTAATAATTTTGTTGTAGTCTTTTGACGACTCAAGTATGGGCTGTGTGGGCCCAGATTTGGGGGCGTCACAGTTGGCATCAGAGCTTAGGGATATGGTCTTTAATGGAGATCTGGGGTAGAACTAGGAGGGGAGAGACGAATAGAATCAGTCACTAGTGTGTCCTACCTAAAATAGATTTTATTATCTAATGAGTCGATTTGAATGTAGGAACATGAAGTGATGAGTCAGTTTATTTGAACTAACATTTATTTTGTGACCACAGTTAATTATGGCATCTGAAAATCAGGAGGTTAACTATGAAATTACTGAAACAAATGTAGCTGCAAAACAAGAGGCGACGAATAATCTTCTTACAAACTCAGAGTTGAATCATTTGCCTAAGGCAAAAATTATGCGTGTTCTATCCAGTAAGGATGAAGGTGAAAGCTCTGCTACAGTCGTTCCAGATCCATTCTTAGAAGCAATTAAAGGAAGTAACGAACTTGCGGAAATTATTGCCTTTAATTTACTCACTAATTGGGAGAGTGATATCACATGGTTATGCTCTATAACAAAGGATCAGAATATATGGACTTTTCATATTAGTCTTTGGGATTTATGGTGTTCCAGCTATAATTTTCAAGATTATTTAAAAATGATGTTTCTATACTTTTGGGCGTTACAATTTAGAGGAATTCAGGTTAAGTTAGTCACTATCGTGGAAACTGCAGTCTATCGAAAATACTATTTTAATGGAAATCATTGGTACCTTACTACTGATGAAGTTGATGAACCCGAGAAACAGTTTGCTAGAAAATTATTCAGTGGTATTCCCATGGTTGAAATACGTGAAGATCCGAATGAAGTATTCGGGATTCGATTTGACGATAACAGTCAAGAAACCGAATGAGGTGATAACCGGTAAGCTATTCATAAATTCTCGTGAAGTCTATGCCATATTAGATACTGGCTCTATCCACTCTTTTATCTCACCTATATGTACTCAACGTTTAAATTTGACTATTGAAAATTTAAATCTTGTCTTATCAGTTGAAACCTCATTGGGAGAAATACCTATTACATTTACTATCTATAAATCTTGCCTAGTTCAAATCAACAACCTCACATTACCTGTTGACCTTATTTCTTTGGAGATGCATGAATTTGATGTGATTTTAGGAATTGATTGGTTGACTACCCATCATGCTAAAATTGATTGTTTTCATAAGATTATTAGTTTTCATATTCCTAATCAACCTGTCATGCAAATTCAAGCAACTAAACCATTGAAATCTATAACTGTTATTTCTAGCCATAAAGCCATTCGTTTATTGAAAAACGGATGTCAAGCCTTTTTAGCTCATGTCACTGATTTGAACAAAAATACGTCAAACTTAAATGATATTCCCATTGTTAATGAGTTTCCTGACGTTTTTCCTGAAGAACTTCCTGGCTTACCCCCAAACCGTGAAATTGATTTTTATATTGATCTTGAACCCGGTACCAAGCCCATTTCCAAAGCTCCCTACCGAATGGCTCCCATTGAACTTCAAGAGTTAAAAGTCCAACTACAGGAATTGTTGGATACCGGTTTCATTCGTCCGAGTGCATCACCTTGGGGTGCTCCTGTTCTATTTGTGAAGAAGAAAGACGGGAGTATGAGATTGTGCATTGACTACCGAGAATTGAACCATGTCACCATCAAGAACAGGTACCCGTTACCTCGGATTGATGACATGTTTGATCAATTGCAAGGCGCTCAACATTTCTCAAAGATTGATCTCCGTTCTGGATATCATCAGTTAAAGGTTAAAGCTGAGGACATTCCAAAGACTGCTTTCAGAACTCGTTATGGGCATTATGAGTTCTTAGTCATGCCTTTTGGACTAACTAATGCTCCTGCAGCTTTCATGGACATGATGAACCGGATATTCAAGGAACATTTGGATCATTTTGTGGTTGTCTTTATTGATGACATCCTCATATACTCCAAGAGTCGCGAGGATCATGAACAACACCTGAGATTGATACTACAAAAGCTCCGTGAAAACAAATTATATGCCAAGTTGAAGAAATGTGAGTTCTGGCTTGAGGAGGTCGCATTTCTTGGGCATGTGATTTCTAGTCAAGGAATATCAGTCGATCCTGCGAAGATTGAAACGGTACTAAATTGGGAACAACCCAAAACAGTAACCGAAGTCCGAAGTTTTCTGGGTCTAGCTGGTTATTATCGGAGATTCGTAGAAGGATTTTCTCGAATCGCCACTCCATTAACGCAGCTTACTCGGAAAAGCACAAAATTCATATGGAGCGAGGAATGCGAGAAAAGTTTCCAAGAACTCAAGAAGAGACTGGTTTCAGCTCCTGTTCTGACCATACCATCAGGATCAGGAGAATTTGTTATCTACAGCGATGCTTCTGGCAAAGGTCTAGGCTGTGTCCTTATGCAACATGGAAAGGTTATAGCCTACGCCTCTCGACAACTCAAAGATTATGAGAAAAATTATCCTACTCATGATCTAGAGTTGGCAGCAGTCGTTTTCGCGTTGAAGATCTGGAGACACTACTTGTACGGAGAAAAAGTGGATATCTATACGGATCATAAAAGTCTCAAGTATTTCTTCACCCAGAAGGAACTCAACATGCGACAACGACGTTGGCTTGAGCTGTTAAAGGATTATGACCACACAATCCAGTATCACCCGGGAAAGGCGAACGTTGTAGCTGACGCTTTGAGCAGAAAATCTTATGCAAGTACAAGTGCACTGCTGACAACACAAAAGTGTATTTTGTACGACTTGCAAAAGATGGAGATAGAGCTAAAGACACCAGGGACCCGCTCGAAGATTGCTCACGTGCGAGTAGAACCAACTTTAATCGATAAAATTAAAGCTGCTCAAGTTACCGATCAGGAACTGATAAACATGATAAAGAAAGTACAAGAAGGTGCCATTCCCGAAGCAAGAATCGACGAGAAAGGAATACTTCGAGTCAACTCTCGACTCTGTGTTCCTAACGATCCTGAATTAAAGCATAAAATCATGATGGAGGCACACAACACGCCGTTTGCAATCCACCCAGGAGGTACCAAGATGTATCGAGATCTTCGACATACATTTTGGTGGAACAATATGAAAAGAGAGATTGCAGAGTTTATCTCAAGGTGCCTAACTTGTCAACGTGTCAAGGCAGAGCATCAAGTTCCTAAAGGTCCATTACAATCACTTGAAGTTCCCGAATGGAAGTGGGAACACATCAATATGGACTTCGTGACGGGTCTTCCAAAAGTTTCTCAAGGCTTAGATGCAATTTGGGTGATCGTAGATAGATTGACCAAATCTGCTCATTTCTTGCCTATACGAGAAAACTTTTCACTTGAACGTCTTGCCGGTATGTACATAAATGAGATCGTGAGATTGCATGGCATGCCAGTTTCCATAGTTTCTGATCGGGATCCTAGATTCACTTCACGCTTTTGGATCAGTCTACAAAAAGCTATGGGCACTGAACTACATTTTAGTTCTGCATACCATCCTCAAACGGACGGACAATCGGAAAGGACGATCCAGACCCTCGAAGATCTTTTGAGACTTTGTGTATTAGACTTCAAAGGAAGTTGGGATAAGTACTTGCCGTTGGTGGAATTTTCTTACAACAACAGTTACCAAGCAAGCATAGGCATGGCTCCATTCGAGGCATTGTATGGAAGGAAGTGTCGCTCTCCAATATGTTGGAATGAGGTAGGAGAAGCAAAATTGTTGGGACCCGAGTTGGTACGCTTGACGACCGAAAAGATCCAAATGATCCGACAACGAATACAGACCGCACAAGAACGACAAAAGAGTTATGCTGATCTTCATCGGAGAGACGAAAGTTTCAACGTCGGAGATCATGTATTCTTACGTGTTTCTCCATGGAAAGGGGTTACGAGATTCGGAAAGAGAGGAAAGCTTAACCCTCGATTTATTGGCCCATTTGAAATCCTCGATCGAATAGGAACCGTAGCCTACAGACTAGCCCTACCACCAAGTATGTCTCGCATCCATAACGTTTTTCACATATCTATGTTACGTAAATATGTGAAGGACCCAAACCACGTCATTGAGTTAGAACCAGACGTTATAGCAGAGGATTTAACATACGAGGAGGTACCTGTTAAGATCCTGGATAAGAAGGAGCAGATCCTACGCTCAAAGGTTATACCTCAAGTTAAGGTTTTATGGAGGAACCAAGATACTGAGGAAATGACCTGGGAGCTAGAATCTGAGATGAAATCTAAGTATCCTTACCTCTTCGATATGTCAGGTACGTCAATTTCGGGGACGAAATTTCATAAGGAGGGGAGGTTGTAAGACCCCGAATTTTATGAAATACAAAATTTAATTTTTCTTCATATATATTTTTTTGAAACAGTAAGTGGTTAAATTAACAAAATTGAAAGTTAAGGATGTTATGTGCAAATTTTATTTTGTCGGACAATATTCGCTTTGTCGGGGAATATTCGTTTGGTCGGGGAATATTCGTGCCGTACGACGGCGCCGAAATAATAAATTATTGGTGGACCCCACAACGGAATATTTGTCGGATATAGAAAACGACAGAAGTAACCTTTTTAAATAAAAATAGTCAACGGAACTGTTAAAATACCGGTGATAAAAGAATAGTAGCATACGGTAGTTTATGGTATTTTCTGTAGCACACGGTACTCTACAGTAACACACGGTATTGCATAGTGTCTCATATTATTGGTCTGATAATTGACACCGTAACTGTTACGCATCATTTCATCGATAATTGTCACTGCATAATATTTTATATTATCAATTCAATAATTGTTGTTACACAGTATTTTGCATTATTGATTTAATAATTGTCATTACACTGTATTTTATATCATTGAGTCAATAATTGTTGTTGCACTGTTTTTAAAATTATTGAACCTAATAATTGTAACAGTAACATATGCACAGTAATTCACATTATTGAATCAATAATTGTCATTACACAGTAACGTATGCTTTATTTTACATTATTGTTATCTCTATTCTGATGTTATTTAAACAGTTGTATTTCATTAATTTATTGACTTGATATCTAAGAGCTAACTATACTGTATTTATAACAATTAGTCATAATAATTGAATTGATAAAGTTATTTGTTTATAATATAAAGTTAGGTGATTATTAGGTGATATAAAATGAATGGTGTAGATTAAAGTGTGAATTATTGTTGAATAATTGAATTGATTTGTTTATAATATAAAGTTAGGTGATTATTAGGTGATATGAAATGAATGGTGTAGATTAAAGTGTGAATTATTGTTGAATAATTAAATTGATTTGTTTATAATATAAAGTTAGGTGATTATTAGGTGATATGAAATGAATGGTGTAGATTAAAGATAATATAATATTTGAAATGGATGGTGTAGATTAAAAGGTGATCTTTAAATGAATGGTTTAGATTAAATGAATGATAAGATTTTTGGCTATAAATAGAAGCATTAACTTAAGGATTTTTCATAAACTTCCTTACTTGTTCTTTCTTTCTCTCTCTAAATACTTCTTGTGAAAGTTCTCTCTAAGTGTGCTTAAGTCATCTTGAGTATTTGTGAAGATCTATAAGTATACGTGTACTGTTCAAGTTAATCAACCTCATTTAAATCAATATCCAGTCACGTGTTACGGTAAGGGATACCATCTTTTTCATCTTCCATTATTCAAACATACTATGGTAAGGGATTATCATTATTTGATTCTCGATAATAATATTGTTTCTTCCTTACTCATAAGACGTGCCTTTTATTTCCATGTATTAAATTGTGGGAATAACCTTACGGAGCGGATTGCCGCCTGTTGGTGAATAACCTTTCGTATTCATTCATTATTAATCTCTGAGAATAACCTTACGGAGCGGATTGCCGCCTGTTTGGTGAATAACTCTTTGTACTCAAATTCTATTAAATTGTGGGAATAACCTTACGGAGCGGATTGCCGCCTGTTTGGTGAATAACTCTTTGTACTCAAATTCTATTAAATTGTGGGAATAACCTTACGGAGCGGATTGCCGCCTGTTTGGTGAATAACTCTTTGTACTCAAATTCTATTAAATTGTGGGAATAACCTTACGGAGCGGATTGCCGCCTGTTTGGTGAATAACTCTTTGTACTCAAATTCTATTAAATTGTGGGAATAACCTTACGGAGCGGATTGCCGCCTGTTTGGTGAATAACTCTTTGTACTCAAATTATATTAAATTGTGGGAATAACCTTACGGAGCGGATTGCCGCCTGTTGGTGAATAACCCTTTGTATTAATTTCCTTCACCTTTTGTTAATCAAACCTGCTACGGTAAGGGATATTATTTTCTTTCATACTCCTAAATCGAAATTTATTATGGAACTATTGCTTCTATAATTCCTGAAAATATTATATGTTCCATAATAGTTGAACTTCATTATTTCAACTGAACCTTCCTATTTACGTGAACCTTTCTATTGAATTGTAACCGTTATTCTGAACTGTGGATCTTGAATTTCACTCCACATCATGTTGACAATTTGGACATTATTTGAATCTGTACAAAGTAAACTTCCGATACTTATTGTTATCCTATTTTTTCTGTTCATCATTTATATCATTCTAATCATCCAAAAATCAAGCTGTTGTGAATATCTGTGGCCGGGGGCACAGATGTGATATATTTGTGGAACAGATGATAGGTTAAAGGCGATATAATAGGTTAAAGGCGATACATCTGTTCGGTGTCTTTTATGGCACGTGGTGAATGTTCTCTTTGGCCCGTAGTGCAAAGATGAACTGTTGTTTGGTATGATTATGACCAAAGGCTGAATCTGGTATAATCATGACCGTTGGTGTTATATTGAATGTCTTTGGCCCGTAGTGCAAAGATGAACTGTTGATCTGCATGATTATGATCAGGAACTGTGAATTTGTATTATCTTGACTAATGATATTTCAGATGATAAAAGTTGATGATGTTTTTCCTAAAAAGAGAACCGAGTGGACATTATAGTCTGCATTATTCTTCTAATAGATTACTCATTCTGCTGCTATTATTGATCTGAACGTTGTTTAAGAATTTAACTGCAGTTTTTGATATAAACCTTGTAGTCTATTGTATTCTATCAAGAACTCAACTGTTGAAGACTAATGATAATTTATTCATCATTATCTTAGTCATGATATTCTTTACTGGGCTATTTGAGCTCACCCTTTCTTTTGTTCCATTGTTTTTCAACAGGAGATGAAAACATAACAGGGTCTAGCCGGGGAATGGAGTGAGGGTCCGAGGAATAGTTATCATAGTTTTCACGTTTTGTAAAATAGTGTGGCAATAATAGTGAAGACTTAGTTGTGTATTATTATACACTGTATTGTTGTACGTTGTGCTTTGTTGTAATAATTTTGTTGTAGTCTTTTGACGACTCAAGTATGGGCTGTGTGGGCCCAGATTTGGGGGCGTCACAATATTAATTTAAAAAATAATTAATTTAATTATAAAAATTAATAAAGGACTTTTATTCTGAACGATGGAGTAATTATTTTAATTTCCTAGCTACATGGAGATCTAATTGATATATATTTATTTGTGGACTAGTTTAATCATTGTCATTATTCTTTTGCTTCTATTGAACTTGCATACTTTTACTATTTGGTTTTCATGGAATAAAACTTGTCAGTTTCCTATAACTCTTTTTCTTTTTTTTTGGTTGTGATTTTTCCTTTTTCTAGTTTTCTGAATCTGAGAATTTAAAGTTTTAAACTTTAGTAACTTAATTAAAGAGAAAAGATTATACAAATCATTATCATTAATGACGGTATAAATCATAATCTGCATGATAATTAATCACCTCGTGAGCAAACCGATCGATTATGCATGCATGCTTGTTTAAGGTATAAATACCTGATAATCCTTTTTTTTCCCTCCTATATATGATGAAAAAGATTAGTGTCACTCTTTTTGAATTTACCCGTCGAATAATATTCCCTATATTCCAAACTAAAAGATCATTTTGTAAAATACAAAAACAAGTGATCTTAAACTTGGAACGGATCAAGTGTATACTTTCTATATGGCAACACACACACATATAAGAAAATGATCCATATATAGCAAATAATTATTATGAACGCTATTACAGCTGCAAACGTATTTTCTACCGTGCGAGATCTAACGGGTAAAATTAATGGTAATTAAAGCCCTTCCTCTGCTAAGAGTAGCGGTAGGCAAAAAAATATACATCCCGTTACTCTTAGTAGCTATATGAAATAATGTCTTAAATACCTTCACGTTAATTATATTTATATAATTTTAATGTATTTAATTGTATAAATTAAATTTATTAAGTAATAAAATTTAGCATTGTCAACTAGCTTCAATGTATTTATTTTTCTAAATAATTTCTTAAGTAATAAAATTTAAAATTGTCAATTATATTTAATGTATTTATTTGTTTAAATAATTAAATTTAGTATTGTCAATTATATTCAACATATTTATTTGTATAAATAATCTCTTAAATATAAAAGTTTAACATTATCAATTATTGTGACAATTTGATAACTTAAAATTTAAACTCTATATTGTAATAAAATTTAATTTAATTAATATAAATTACATTACAAATAAATATGTTGAAACTATTAAATATAATTAAAGTTAGGGTATTTAGAACATTACTCTATACAACTACTAAGAGCAGCGACGTGTACTTAATTTTTTTTGCCTTTCGCTACTAAGATTAGTGGTAGGTTTATTTTTTGAGCGTCAAATTTTGCATTAGACGATAAAATATGTGTTTGCTATATCCATAACAACAAACTTGTTATGTCATTCTCCAGAAAACCTGGTACATGTTGTTTCAGTGTTCCTGATTTCCTTGTTTCTTCTAATTTTAACATATAATTTTTCAAAAAAATGACATAACATTTTGAAACACACTAGCATTCAAGCATGGTAGTGAACATCTTTCAGGTCAAACAATAAAGTCAACAATTCAATGCGCCAACTAAAAGATTAAATCCACGTCGCTGCCAACTAATCTTCCGGTATCCTGCATGCCATTCTAAAAAAAATGCTAATATTTGAAAATTATTGTAACAACTTAATCTCTTTTGGCTGCCTGCCTCTATCCTTCCCAGATATTCTTTTCTGATAAGATCGCGCCTTACATCATATCCGCAGGACTGGAATATTTTCTTTTTTATTTTTACTACAAAATCATCGATTTAATGTAATTAGTATTTACGTAAATATAAATTAGTATAAATTAAGGATTTAGTAGAAGAAATATGCAAAACAAAAATAGAGCCAATTATAAGTGTTAAGCTTGCGTAATAACGACAAGCATAGTAATCAAGTAAAAAAAAAAAAAAGTAACACAGCTTGTATTACTATATATATAAAGAAAGCTCGATGTGGAGGGCACTCTTATTTATTATAATCAAGCTCATTATAGTTAATGTGGTCCTAAAATATGCTTAGCAACCCTTTATGACTCTAAACGACAATGTTTTATTCCGATTTGAAAGTACAAAGGCTTCTTTAGTAACAAGAGACTAATTAATTAATTGATTAAACTATATTTTTGCACTTTGTACAAAAAGAAAATTAAAGCATTGAGTTTTGCAACATAAACCATCAAATTTTGCACTGGAATACTGTTTTCATTAAGCTAAGAATCAGATTAGGCTCCCACTAATTAGAGAGAGAGAGAGAGAGAGAGAGAGAAGTTCCATCTATTTTAAATATTAAACCAAGAATACGTCAAGCTATCTTTAGTTTTTGGATATTTTGCTTTTCTTTTATTTTTTTATATATATATATTTTTATAAGACTTGATTAAGAAAGACAAGAGAATCCAGTTCATGGGTAACAGAAAAACGTATAAACTAAATAAAGCACATCCAACCTTTGTGGCCACCATGTTAAAGCCACCTTTCTCTCTCCAGATATATTAATAATTTTTTCCTTCGTAAACTTAGGGCAATAACATGCATGAAAACCATGCAAACATGTCATTGCAACTAGTGGTCATTTAGGTCTAGGTGCTAATTTACGTAAGACGTAAGTTTGTGCCTCGAGCCGGCCGAGTTATGAAGATTTATGAGAAAATAGGAAACTGATATTTTTGCGGTATTTTTTGTTATTTTTGTATGTGGGTCCGATTTTTTACTTATAGCGACAGTTTTAAAACCATCGTTATAGGCCTATGACGACACTTTTCATGCATGTAAAGTGTCGCAAAGCGACAATTTTAACATATATAAGTGTAGTCATAAGTATATAGTGACGGTTTTAAAAACGTTGCTAAAGGTAAAAAATTGGGACCCACATATAGAAATAACATTTTTCACTGTGAAAATAACAGTTTCCATAAAATAATATGCTAATCAATATTCAATTATCGTAATATTTTTTATGATAAAAAAATGTGACAAAAGTTTAGAAAAAGAATAAGTATAAACACATTACAATCAAAATAACTTCAAACACTATATTCATTTTTACCATTAAAAAGTAAGGCATGACAAAAATTTCAATATCATGCCTCACTTTTTAATTGTGTAGATGACAAATTTCAATGTCATGTTCCACTTTTTAATTGTGTAGATATATATAGTGTTTTGTTATAGTGTATATAGAATTGTCCCTAGAAACCAGCTTCCTTCGTACTTGTTACTCTCATCAAGTAGAGTGACGAATTTGTAAAACTTTAAATTTAGTTATCACTTCGGTTATGAAAATCAAAATATAGATTAGACTTTAGGGTCATATATTTGTTTGCAAAAATTATAATTCAGGGATTATATATAATCCCAATGTATGAATTATAATTTTAAAATTATGTTTATTTGTAATAATTACACTTTGAATAAGACTATTAATTACATATTTGTCTTGTTTGTTTTTAAATTTGGACTTGGGACTATTAGTCCAAAGATTATAAAATGACTTAATATGAAGAACTATTTAATACTATATTCAATCAGATATTATAATCTCAAGACTATTAAGTCATTTTATAATCTTAGACTAATAGTCTCAAGTCTAAATTTAAAAATAAACAAGACACTTTTGAGATTAATAGTTTAATCTTAAATGTAATTCTTAAAAACAAATATAACATTGAGATTATAATTTATGTCTTAAGATTATAATTTTAAAATTATATTTTTTTACAAATAAACATAGCTTAGGTGTTCGTAATCAAAATCAAGATCAAGATTGTAGAGAGCATTAAGTACTCCGCATAGGAAATTAATAAGTAGTTATCCTCAATATGTAAACTCTTAATTAAACACTGCTCCAAAACTATTTGACAAAACTAAACAAAAAGTCATGAAAAGTTAATAAAATCTGAATGGTTGAACAATAAATCAGTGATCACTAAGTGAATTAGGGTGTTTGATAATGAATTTGTCTGAAACACTGAATAAATCTATTTTAAATTTTAACCCTCTGAACTATTTTAAAATTTTTATTTGATGATTATAAATATGCATTATTTTTTAAACACAAGTTATGGACTTTTGAACATTCTTTTATCTACTCCATAAAATTTATAGAATTATTTAAAGTACATTAATTTTAACCAATTGCTACTGTATAGACAAGGTTTAATTTCATCTCCTTTTATTTTCTTCTTTGTTATTATTATTTTATTTCTCCTTCATTTTGATTATCCAACTACACCGATGAGGAAGAAGAACATATATAATACTATTTCTCTATTAGCGGTTGTATAATTCTAAATACTGATATATATTTCAATGAAGAATTACATGAACAATGAAGTACAAGTATTATACTGCAAATGGGGTACGAAAAGGGTGATATTTTGAATGAACTCAGCAACGCGTAAATATTATACCCCAGTATAAATCAATCGCTCAAAGACATTTTTAGTATTGTAAGGCTACTTCCTTGTTAGATCTCCTACAGATTTTTATCAAACCAATTTAACAAATAATAATACTGTTGAAAAAAGAAGGGGGGAAAGGAAATTATAGATATAGAACTAATGTTATGTTTGAATTAAAAGAATGGTGAAAATTGAATAACTTATTCCTATGCAATGATAAAAATTGTATTTGATTGTTCAATTGGAATGGAATGGATCATTCTCGTTCTTTTTAAATTTATTCAATTCTTTTTCTCGATTTCATTCATTCACCCATTTTATTCCTTCAAACAAAACGTATCATAAATAAGGAACAAAAAAGAGAGAAGACAGCATATATGGATAAGCCAGCTATAAGAAGCTTTACCGATTCAGCATTTTTTATCTCATTCATGTGATTATCAAACAATCTGTATGTACTGATTCAGATTATAGGTCATTCAAATCTATTTAGCTATAGTCAAACAGCCCCTAAAATGAACCTATATAGGACTAGATAATAAAAAATTAAACTAAATGAGAAGGCTAACAAAATCCCAAAACACGAGATTTTCGATGTGCAGCAAGGTGCCATGGTTTATTTAACTATCACTTCTACATCTGTTCACATGGAATATTTCAGGCATTTCGCTTAAACATACAAAAACATTACTTCTCTGAAAATTTAGGATCCGTTTACATTCATGTGACAACCGTATTAGATAGTTTCTTTACCGATTGGGCTCGACAACCCACTGCCTCTAAACCATCACTAGTATTGTTTTAGCCCACTTTAGGAGGACGCTGGATCTGATTTTGAAGCCTATATTTCAGTAAGTTGTTAATTAATTGAGCGATCATAGTCAAGAGAAACTATGGAGAAAGTTGTTTGGTGAGATGTAGTCATTAAACGAATAATTGCCCCCAAGTTTTCCTTCAATCACTCAGATCAATTGACACTGAATAAAACTTGCTTAACAAACAATTTTTCTTATGAGTATCTATTTTATTATAATTACACTTCATCATACACAGAGCCTAAAAGGCCCACAGTTTTTGTTTTGAGCACCTACTTTATTACGATTACACTTTATCATAGAGCCTAAAAGGAGCTTGAACAAAGAGCCGGGAAGTTACGAGGAGTCGAGAGAGTTGCTTTTTTTAATGTAGCTTTTGGTTAATTTTAAAATCTTTATTGAAGATATATTCAAACTTATGACATTACACAGTAAAAAAAGAGTCGTCTAATACTTAAATATCATCTTTAGTCTTCTTAACAAATTGTTGAGTTTCTCTCTTTTTTTCTCTAGCCAGAAATCATAACGTCCAAAACTTCCAAGAAAAAATTATTTAAATTTAAGAAGGATGGTTTTAAATTCTTTACATTCATTTTTAAATGATAATGGTCAAATTTATATTTTTCACTTTCAAAATATATATTTAAGCCTTCAGATTTTAATCTTACAGAAACATTTGTTTAAGGAATTAGAGTATAGAATTGGAATATTAGTCCCATATAAAAAAATAATGTTGTATTTAATTTGTTATTTCTGCAGTGAACCTTTAGTACCGTTTAAAAAATAGTACCCCATATTGGACTAATTGAGGAGGGGAGGGGAGGGGGTAGGTTTTATTGTTGTGCTTTTTTACTTTGTTTTTATTGAGATAAACTTAATTGTTATCAAGAACATTTGTTATGTAAACCTTGATTTAAGAACAATTTGTTAAGTAGATCTTATTTTTGTTACAATTTAAGTTACAAATTACATGTTTCATTCATGGGTGGTGCGGTACGATTCAATACTAAAAATCTGTACAATTATGGTACTGTAATTAAGGGTGTAAATAAACCAAGTCGAGTTGAACATTGAATTGCTCAAATTTAATTCATAAAATTTATCGAGTATGAAATAAGATTTGATTAAGTCTCGTTTAACTATCTAGTCAGGCACGATCTCTAATTGAACCCGAACAGTTTGGATTTTTCGACGAATATGAACCGAGTAATCAATAGAAAATTACAATTTGAAAATATTTGAATAATTTATCGAACTTTAAATTTTGCTCATATTTGAATCGTTTATATTTCAAATCGAGTTCAAATCAAACTTTTAATCGAACGGATATGAATTGAGCTCGAACCATTTAATTCATTTTATTTAGGATCCGTTTACATTCATGTGACAGCCGTGTTAGATAGTTTTCTTTAGCGATTGGGGTCGACAACCCACTGCCTCTGAACCATCACTAGTACTGTTTTAGCCCACTTTTGGAGGACACTGGATCTGATTTTTGAAGCCAAGAGAATTGTGTGATCATAGCCAAGAGAAACTGTGGAGAAAGTTGTTCGGTGAGATGTAGTCATTAAACGAATAATTGCCCCCAAGTTTTCCTTCAATCACTCAGATCAATTGACAATGAATTTATTCTTGATAAGAATAGAACTTGCTTAACAAACAATTTTTCATTTTGAGTATCTAGTTTATTATAATTACACTTCATCATACATAGAGCCAACAAGGAGCTTGAAGACAGAGCCGGGAAGTTGCGAGGAGTCGAGAGAGTTACTTTTTTCATGTAGCTTTTGGTTAATTTTAAAATCTTCAAATTTTTATTGAACATATATTCAAACTTATGGCATAGCACAATAAAAAAAGAGGCGTCTAACACTTAAATATCATCTTTAATATTTTTCACAAATTATTGAGTTTCTCTCTAACCAGAAATCATAACGTCCAAAACTTCAAAAAAAAAATTATTTAAATTTAAGAAGGATGGTTTTAAACTTTCTACGGTCATTTTTAAATGATAATGGTCATATTTATATTTTTCACTTTCAAAATATATATTTAAGCCTTCGGATTTTAATTTTACAAAAACGTTTGTTTAAAAAACTAGAGTATATGATTAGACTATTAGTCTCATATAAAAAATAATACTTTATTTAATTTATTATCTCTATATTGAACTTTTAGTCCCGTTTAAAAAATAGTACCCGCATGAGGGACTAATTAGGGAGGGGAGGGGGTAGGTTTTATAGTCAATAATTTTGGATTAAGTTTTCGTGGACAAAATTGTCCCTTTAATTTAGTTTATCTCTTAAATAAATAAAAAAATAAAATATTATATATACTTTAATTGATAGATTTTGGGATTGCTATTTAAAATTCAAAGTGAATTTTTTTTTTATTCAAAATAATTTTTAGTATAAAATTATTCTTGTTGTACAAATTTATAATTATTTAACTATGTGTAATAAAGAATTATATATGTTTGAAAAGTATAATTAGGAAGAATTTCTTTTTTTGATACTAATAAAATTAAAGAGATTTAGAGATCCAGTAAGAGATACAAACAGTTGGGGTAGAAAAAAATTGACACTAAAAAATACATTTAGTTATCCTTTTTTTTTCCTTCATATAATAGCATATTATTATTATTATTACTATTATTATTGACATATATAAATAATATTTAATTGGTATTTGACATTTGCAACAGTAATTCTATTTAATGTTAATTCATTTATTCAATAATTTATTTTACGTTAATAAGATTATTTAATATTTTATATGATTAATTAAATATTATTTAAGTTATCAGTGTGTTGTGCTAATAATAATAATAATAATTTTGTCTAGAGTAAAGGAGAATATATTTTTTTTAGTGTGATTCAAATTATTTGTTTAGGATATTTGAGTCTTTTTAATAAATAGTTGGCTATTAAATGAGATTATTTAATTAAAATAGAAGTTAGATTAGACTATTTAGTCTAATCTTGAATAATAATCCGAAGTAAAACAAATAACTAATAAAATAGTGTCATTTAATATAATTCGGGTAATTAATCTAATTCAAAAAACTAATTGTCCCTTGTAATCCACTTCTACAAACATACCATTATACATTATTATTATATTCATTTCATGCGAAACAAACAATGTCTTATTGAAAAGAGAAAAAAAAAACGCGAGAGAAATAAATGCGACCATTTCAAAGCGAGGTTATCGCAAAACCAAGGGTGACAAGTGTGTGTTAGGTGTGGGTGATAATTTTCTCTCTCATAATCTCGGTCACACGGGGACTGACCACCGATGGAGATGGCGATTCCGATGGTAGAGTTGACCCCAAGTAGCAGCAACATTGTAATAGCAGCTGGTGGCGCTCTTCTCTTCCTCCTTATGCTGCTGCTCATCTTTCTTCTTATCATTTTCGCCTGCAAGCCATGGCGCTTCTTCCCTCGCTTACTCCGCACCTCCCGCACGATCAAGGTCCTCCTCTCTACGTATATATGCATCTTTTATTTTATTTTTTATTAGGGTTTTTGGCTTTGTGCCCATTACCGATCAAGTAGAGAGATATATATAAAAGGGTAGACTTTCATGTTCTGTTTGGTCTTCACTTCTAAGGGTGCACATATTTTTTTAATCATTTAGGTTATGATGGGTATTGAAATGTTAATCTTTTTGCGTTCTAATTTGGGTGTAATTGATGTTCAATATTGGTAATTTATTGTGAAGTTAATGGTGTGATTTAGGTGAAAGAATTTTGGGCTTAATTGATGTCCATCTTTTATTAACTGTTACATGTATTTTTATTCAGCTGAGTGTTATTTATTGGCTGACATTGGTAAGAAGTTTAAAAATTAATAAGAATTAAAATTATCATCAGTTGAATAATTGCCAGCTCATTTTAATAGAGTATGTTTTTGGGATCAATGTTGCAATGAACTTTAATGTTTGACAATTTCCTAAGTTAATCGCCTTGTACATCATATTCATTTAAGAAATTATAGCTTTACTTAAAACTCTTTTTGGCATACTTGATTTGTCAAACTGACAAACTCTTCAGTCAGATGCAAAGCTAATATGTGAAAGTGAGGAATCAATTTCTTAACTATCTCAAGTTTTTTCTCTCTTTTCTTGTACTCTTACCCAGTGTTTGGTGGAGAGGTAAAAAGTTGATGACTTAAGACTATTGAGGAAGTAAAAGTGGAACGAAAACGGTTGTTTCCCTCGTCTATTAGAGCAGAGAAGGAGTAGGGAAATAATAGATGTAGAACGGTATTCTCCTTCTCTTATAGCCTGCAAATACTTTCCCTACATATTTCCCTCTGTAATTTGAACTGACTTGTTTTAGATATCATGAAAGTGGAAATAGTCTTTCCTGGGTTGGTTATTTTACATAGGTGGAAAACTACTTAGCAGGAGAAGCTTTGCTAACTTTAAATTGGAATCTCAGTGTGTCTAATGTGTGCCTCTCTCTTTCAGTTCAAACTGAAGAGATTTGTCTTTGTGCAGTGGTATTTATGAAGTGAAAATTTCTCAATAATTATGTATTTGTATACTATAAATCCAATGTGATATACTATTGTTTTGTTCTTGTCATAAAGTATGTATCACCCTGTGGCTGTACTGAGTGCATGGTAATTATCATTTTTACAGTTTCTATGGATACCTTTTGCAGTTACCATTGGCCTTACTGTAAGGATGTTAATGGATCGTATCAAATTATTCTTTTTGTCTGTTGTCAGAGACTTATCACTGATAACACTTTCTGATTATAATTTTAGGTTGAGGACATAGAAAGGCCTCTTGTATCAGAAGATTCAGATTTGGTTCAGAATCATAGCTCTGAGTTTGCTAGGAGTTATGACTTAGAGGGGGCATCTCATCAAATTGAAGGACATTTTAACTCATCACGGACACATGGACTTGCTTATAAACACAGGCTTCCACCTACAGCTCCCCAGTTGGTCCATAGTACACAACTTTATCCTGCTATGTTTCTTAACTAATTCTACTCGTTAATATCCAGGTCTTTTATATAGTATTGTTATTTATTTAATTATATTTTTATATTAAAATCAAAGTATATCATTCGCTTCTTCCAGGTGATAGCTTTGTTCTGAATATATCAGACAATACTTTGGTTGGTCAAACGCTTAAGCGTCCTTTGGTGACAAACCACTCTGCCGAAAAACAGAATCTAGGAAGAAAGGAAGATTTATGTTATGACTCAAGATTTGGTTCAGAAGAGGATAGACCTAGAGAGTTTGTTCCAAAATATAATGCAGATCAAAGTAATTTCTCCTTCTCTCACTTGTAAAAAAAAGAAGATATTATGTGGTTTATTAGTAAATGAACTTTATATTATTATGATTAATTGCATAACAAAGTAAACAGAAGAAAATACTCTTAACAGATTTCGCAAATGGTATATCACTGTTCTCTGCGTCTTACTATTTGGTGGAATAGGTGGAACATGTCATCATATCTTTCTGTTAGAAGTGCAGGAAACATTCTAATGCTGGAGGTTATCTCTGGTCCTTCTCGTGGGCTTCGTTATTCCATACAATCAACAAATACATCTGAGCTTCCACTTACTCTTGGAAGAGTTTCACCAAGTGCTTTGTTATTGAACGATAATGAGGTTTCGGGAAAGCATGCGCTAATAAACTGGAATTTAAATGTAAAATTCTTGAAAGCTATACTACTTGATATGCATTCTAGTGAACTTTGTCTGGTAAAGTGATTCTTTGTTCATTTTTGGATTGCATATGGCCCCAGAAGTTGAAATGGGAGTTGGTTGACATGGGGAGTTTAAATGGAACACTCTTGAATTCCCAAGCAATTCACCTCGCTCATTCTGGGAGTAGACACTGGGGTGACCCAACTGAGCTTGCAAGTGGAGATATTATAACTCTTGGAACAACTTCAAAGATATCTGTAAGTCTCTTTCCTACCTTGTTTTCATGCCACTGATGTTTTAGTGTAAAGGTCATGATTTGTAATAAATTTGAGCAAAGGGGCTAAGTCTGTGGTTAGTTTTGTTGTGTTATCCTTCCAGGAGCATGAATTCCTTACAGTTTGAACGACGTAGTGGCTTCTTGCTAAACTTTATTGGTATATGGTATGCCCCTTATGGGGAGACTATTCTATTAATTTTGACAATTTTGGCTTAGAAGCCAGGAGTGCAAATCTATATTGTTTTGTGGATGTTTGATCTACACGTGTATTAGAAACAAGACTACCTTCCCACAGGATGACCTATGAATAATAAGACTTTTTTTTTGTTTATTTGTGTAGCTTTGTTGAATTGTTTATCAAATTTAAAATTTTGACTTTGTAATTACTCCCTCAGTCCCATTTTATAAGACAATTTTGAGTGGCACTAAGTTTAATAAAATGACATTTTAAGTATTAATTTTTTTTTCCCCAACTTTCCCTTACTATACTTAAAACTATATATTCAAATTTAACTTGGAGCGGAGTGTTTGTATTAGGATATGTATAATCAATAAAATATGAATATCTTAGTTATATCTTGAAAACGTAATTAGGGGGCCCATTATTTTTTCATGTCAAGTACATTTGAGAATAGGTTAAAATGGTTAACTCGCAAAAAGAAAATTTAGTGTTATAAAATGGACGGAAGCAGAGTTAATATTGCTTATAGTATGTTTTGAGACTTCTTTTTAACCTATTTTATTACATGTAATGATTAACTTTTAATCGCCTATGCCTTACTTCTTTACCTTACTTAAAATAGGTGAACAGAAATTATAAGATCTATATGTTCTATTTGTGTTAAGGAAAACTCATCCTTTGTCGGTTGCTCTCGTATATGAGAATTACATATTTAGCTCTTCAATACTCACTTTGAATAGTTTATCAAATTACTAATAACCAATTGCTTTTTTATCTGTCACCATTTAGTTATCATGATCGTACATGCATAGTAAAATGATTAGGTATAGTGGTAGCAGTGTTAATGTTGTGTTTAAAAGAGTTGTTCAGTTTAAGGTTCCTATTATTAGCATCCTCCCCTCTCTATCTCTATCCCTTTTGAGAAACAGGACCAAAAGAGAAAACAAAAATCTGTTTATGTAACCTACAACTTATTTTGTTGTCTACCACAATACATTTTATTTTTCTTGTTGTTATTGCAGGTTCAGATTACATCTCAAACTAAGCAATTTCCATTTGGAGTTGGTGTTGCTTCAGATCCAATGTCTGTGCGTCGAGGAGGAAAGAAGCTGCCTATGGAAGATGTCTGCTATTACCAGTGGCCTCTTCATGGTGCTGAGCAGGTTTAGTAATCTCTGAAGATTTTCTTCTTAGGTTTGTATTCTGTTTTCTGAGCCACTAATTTGTTTAATTGCTGACATTGCAGTTTGGAATGTTTGGCATATGCGATGGACATGGAGGAGCAGCAGCTGCCATATCTGCTAGCAAGTTAGTGTTCATTTCCATTTTTGGCTAACCTACCTCTTGGCTCTTGTACTACCAAAAAGAAGTGATTACAAACTATATATTTATATTTATGGTCAGTCTATATTTTCCAATTCACATTTAAGGATCTTGGTAATGAATTCAAATGCATACTTCATTTGGGCATGAATAAATATATTTTTTGACGTATCCTCTGGGCCTGGTAAATGTAACTTTGGGAATTGAACAGCTGAAGTAAGGGAAAGCCAATATGTTTATTTTGCGGGTTTGTTGAAATCCTCATTTAAATTAGTTTATTCCTCATAATACAAGATTTGCTGCATATTATGCACCAGTAGCTGAATGTAAATTTTCACCAGATTATCAAACCCTATTCTGGTTAGGTTCAGAATAGAAAGGGTTGATCTTGGTATCTGAAGCATCCTTCCTTTTTTTTTTAAAATATCTGAAACATCTGTCTGAGTTCTGGCCTTGTAGACAATACCATTTTAGATGCCCATAAATTTCTCAATCATGCATGTCAATTAACTAAGGTCACAAGCAACACTTTAGTGTCTTCTCATATGTTATAAATTAGTTAATTTCAAACATTTTTCTATTCAGATTATTGCCTGAGATAGTTGCTGGTATCTTGGGGGATTCATTCAGAAGAGAGGCGGTTTTATCACAATGTAATGCTTCAGATGTCCTTCGAGAAGCATTTTCTCAAACAGAAGCATGCATGAATCACTACTATGAGGTTTTTCTTCTCTCTGGCTTTTATTGTTCTAGTTGTGTTTACTTCTACATGTTTCTTCTTGAAGTGTGATTGGACTATTCAGTGTGGTCTGCTGCATTGCTTTAATTTGTTTGGTAATTAGACTTGTTCGTTCTCCTTTGCGTTTATGTTTATTGCCAAAAATACATGTAGTGAATTGTTCTTTAAGGGTGGTCACAGTTTGGTTTCGGCGGTTTTGGGCAATTTTGTCAATCAACTTATCAAACCGAGTTGGTCGGTTTTGGGCAATTTGACAATTAGATTATTACTGTAATCTTGTTGGGCTATTCCCCCCGGCGGAACAACTGAAACCATTTTGCCCTTTATTTTCAATTGTACTTGTGGTGTATTGATATTTTGCCATATAATTATCAAAATTTCAGGGTTGTACAGCAACACTCCTTCTGGTTTGGACCGACAGTCACAAAAATTTCTTTGTGCAATGTGCGAATGTTGGAGACTCTGCGTGCGTTGTAAAGTATGTGGCCGAATTTTCATTTTAACATTCCTTGGTTAATTGCAAAGTTATTATCAGAATCTGAACATATGCAATGATATTTCGTACATTAAGTCACTATCGTGGGATTAAGCTCATGAAGAAATATGGCTACTTGGAAGTCTTCATATCTTTATATGTATCTTTTGATCTTTAGACAATGACTGTGCTACATATATTTTTCTCTTTCTAGCTTCCTTAGAAATATTGTACTAATCGAAATGTGCGAGGTTCATACCATAGTTGTCATGGCGTCGCCTCGCCTAGGCGACAACAAGGACAAAGTGACTCCTTGGACACCAAGCTGCCAAGGCTCACATCTTAGTAGCTGACCTAAGTTAAATGATTAAGTCATTTTTTACCTATAACTTATTATCATAACCCATGAAGTTACTATGTATTGTAATTTTATTACTTATTGGACTTGTAATGTATGATGGGTGTTAAATTGGTTGATTCTTTATTTTTTACATAGTGTTTGTTGACTTGTTCTACTAGTTTTTAATGATAAGTGTTTTATTTTTGAATTTTGATTGTAAAGTATTCATATAATTGTGTTTTTAAGTATATTCCATAGTGTTAGTTATTATGTTTTGAATTTTAATGTATATAGAATTTTATTTTTCAATAAACTTTTAAAATAAAATAAATAATGAATAAATTACACATTGTTAACAACTTGTCACCATACGGTCGCCATGACAGGCACCTTATCGCTTAGGCGTCCTAGTGGTCAACTATCGCCGCATCTGGCCGTGGCTGTATTTCAACTATCGCCGCATCTGGTCAACTATCGATGCTTCTTAAGAAATGTCCTTTCTGTTACCCCTGTTCCTTGTTTTATGGGTTGTGCATTTGTGCCCCAGTGTTGGAAAAAATTCTTTTCCAAAAAACTGGGAGACACAAAATGTACTTTTTTCCTGCATGGTTATACATATATTTATTTCAATTAGAGTTTTTCTGAGACCCGAAATATTTTTTTTTGGAATTGAAAATGCATTTCTGTATTGACCTCATTTGTCAGATCAAAGAGAAGTTATATGGATTTGGATTACATCACGAAACTACTTTATGTTCCCATCTTGCCATTAAAGTAATCACTTGTGTTTTTTGAGAATTGATATTTCCACAAGTATAATTTGATATTTTCACAATATCTCTCACATGAGTGTGGGACTCATCCACTATTCACGTGAGAGATCTTGTGGAACTATTATTTTTGCTTGCTAAAATATCAATTCCCATGTTTTTCCATCTTCGGACCGAGTCCAGTTAGGGGCAACTGCAGTGGAGAAGAAACGGTCAGCCAATTATAAATTATTGAATAACTGATATGTGGGTTAATTGTTGGCAAAAAAATTATGTGGCAACCTAAAAATGTACATGTCAAGGTTCCTAAACTCCGTGGAAGCAATGATCCTTTTGAGGCCGCCTAAATATAGTTATCTATGGACTTACCCAGTGGTGTTGTGAGATATTGTGTGCCGCTGAACAATAGAATGGTATTGGCTGTGTTGCACAACCGTCATGGGTGCTAGTTCCTCCTTTATTAAAAAGAAGCAGAAAATAAAAGAAATATCTGATAATAGAAATAAATTGTGCATCATTTAATCATACGCAACACTTGATGAGCAATTCACTGCGTTGATGTGAGTCTAACAGCTATTATGAAATTGGTATCGATGTTTGTCCTAAAATTTGAAATTATTGTTGGGAACTAAGACTGCCTACAGACTTGTCACAACCCTATTTGTTTTGTCAGTATTGACGAAAAGCAGATTAAGCTGACAGAAGACCACAGAATAACAAGTTATTGTGAAAGACAACGCATCCAAGCAATAGGCGAACCACTGAAAGATGGGGAAACCCGGCTATGTGGTGATTAATTTTTACTTTGTCTGATTTATTGTTTCTTTAGTTCAATTTCAATGAGTAACCAACCTGTTTTTTGGCCATTCTTTCAGGTTTAAACCTTGGTCGGATGCTAGGAGACAAGTTTCTTAAGCAGCAGGATGCTCGCTTTAGTTCAGAACCTTATATAAGTCAGGTTGTGTACATACACCAAGCAAGCAGTGCCTTTGCACTATTAGCTAGGTGATTTTTCTTCTGATCAATTTTCTTGTCATTTCAAAGCATAATGCTGCTCATGAAGCATCATGTCTTCATAGCTCTTGCTTATCTCCACTTTTTACTTGGGCTCATGTGGCCGATTTTCCGATTAATTGACCACTAATTAACATTGTGGTAAGTCATGTTTTAGATTTTAAAATTCTGTTGCCAAAATTTGTCTTAATATATTTCACAAAGGCATCCCTAATTTCATTGAGAATTTCCTGGAACCCAGAGCTGTTAATTTATGCGAATGCAAGGGTAGTAGAATTGAATTGCACACTCCTTTCTGAAAAATGCAAGACAAAGCATTATTAGTTTATGGAAGATATTACTGCTATGCAGTTTAGAAAACGTCCAGGGGGATGATGTTAGTTTAACACTACGTAGATTTACCCAAGTTTTAACACTGGAGTACCGAGAGTAATTTTATTTGCCTATTTAGGACCTATTTAAAGTGATTCTACTGCTGCTCTATGTTATATATCGTTGCATCCCCTTTTTGGTTCAAAATCGATGTATATGCATGCTCATTTTATTTTTCCCAGTTGGTTTAACATGGTGGTGGCTTTCGGATGCAGTGATGGCTTTTGGGACGTTGTCAACTTCAGGAAGGCATTTCAGCTTGCTCATGAGGTACTTGTCATTTCACTTGCTCAATGTTTCTCTGTGAATGTGCGTGGAATTCTTAGCAGGTCGTCCTAACAAAATCTCTGTATCTTGAACTGAGACAGACGAAAGAGAGAGATGTTATGGCTGGAGAGAATTCTGCAGAAAAGATTGCTAATATTTTGTTGACAGAGGCCAGAACGCAGCGTACAAAGGACAACACATCTATAATTTTCTTAGATTTTAATAGCAACAGTAGGGATGATTCTTGTAAACTTGATTCTTAGAATAGACCACATGGGTTTTATATATAGTTACAAATTTTAATTAGCTAAACTTCTGCGCCATAAAATATTTCGCTGCCCCTTTATCTGCAAAACTTTTGAGTTTTGACCTTCTCTCCGTTGTTAATGCAGAAGCCTATGAGAAACTTAATCCGAATTACAAAAGCAAGTAATATTACATGCAAAGTACAGAATCATGGCTAATTTAATATTATAGGAATTCATATATATATATATATCAGTGCATCTTAGATAAATCTTAATATCTAAGAAAAAACTAAAAATATATCGTTTTTCCTGGGGAGTATAAAAGAATGAAGAAGAAAAGAAAAGAAAAAACTTTTTAAGGTATGTTTGAAGAAAGCAAAAGAATATATATATATATATATTAAATGTTACATTATTATTTAAAGATGTGCTCCATCTGTTTCAATTTAAAATTAAATTTAACTTTTCAAAATCAATGTTGTTTACTTAACATTTAAAAATTAAAGATAAAATTATACTCTCTCTGTTATGATCACTATTAACTTTTTAAAAGTTAATTTAAAATATTTTTAAATTTAAAATTGTCACGATTTATTAAAATTTTGAAAATAATAAAGTTTATAACTAGTAGCACTTTTTAAGTAATTTATGATATTTATAATTTTATTGATATAAATTAAATGAAATTATGTCAATTTTGAATTTAAAAATATTTAAAATTAACTTTAAAAAAATTAATAATAATTTTATAATTTTGAACAAAAAATATATATAAAAGCCACGGGAGATTATGGGTGAGTAAGGAATCGAATTATTTTCAAAATCGCACCAAAAATCGCACAAATTGCACCAATTAAAATTGCACCAACGATTCCGGCGTATGTGGCGGTTTTAGGTGGGTTGAAAAACAGCAAAAGCGATTTGGGTTTGGTTTCTTGGCAAAACCGCATGCAATAAACCGCACTGCACCATGCATTGTCAAAATGGAGCATATCAAGAAGTATTATTATAATGTACAAATATTTGAAATTATTTCAAATTGTAATTATCTCTATTTAGAATTTTCATATGTAAGAAGATAACATCATTCATGTTTTCAGGTTATATTTTACTTTTGTTTAGACAAAATATTGTCATTATAAGTAAAGTTGCGTGTTATCAAAGTAGTATTTAATATTGTGTGATGCTAAATTGTTAATTTAAATTACATAAAATTTAATTATTTCAATTGGTTTTGGAATCGAAACTGCACCAAATGAAACCGCACCGCACGATTCAAAACCGTATCACACCAATCACAAGCGATTTCATGTGCGATTTTGAATTTGTCAAATCGCACCTAAGCGATTTTATGTGCGGTTTGGGTTTAAAATCATACCATGCTCACTCCTACGAGGAATGAGAAAATCTCACGTTTTTGCATGAAGTGTCTTTAATACTAAAATAATAACAATATTTTGAAAAAAAATTAAAATGTAAGACCCCGAATTTTATGAAATACAAAATTTAATTTTTCTTCATATATATATTTCTTCATGTAACAGTAAGTGGTTAAATTGATAAAGTTAAAAGTTAAGGACGTTATGTGCAAATTTTATTATGTTGGACAATATTTGTTTTATCGGGAAATATTCGGGTCGTACGACGGCGCCGAAATAACTAATCATTGGTGGACCCCACAACGGAATATTTGTCGGATATAGAAAATAACAGAAGTAACATTTTTAAATAAAAACAGTCAACGGTGTTATCACTTTTAACTGTTAAAATACCGGTAATAAAAGAATAGTGGAATATGATATTTTATGGTATTTTACTGTAGCACACGGTATTCTACAGTAGCACACGGTATTGCACAGTATCTCATATTATTGATCTGATAACGTGACCATTGTACAGTATTCATCAATAATTGTTGTTGCACAGTATTTTGCATTATTGATTCAATAATTGTCATTACACTGTATTTTATATCATTGACTCAATAATTGTTGGTGCACTGTAGTTTAAAATTATTGAACCAAATAATTGTCACAGTAGCAAATATATGGTAATTTACATTATTAAATTAATAATGATCTGTAATGTGTTTATTACATTATTGTTGTAGCGTTATTTCAATATATATGTAGGACCCACATGAAGAATAAATAAATTTAAAAAAAATATAATTAATTTTTATTATTTTGAATAGTAAACATGTGGGCCCTCTTGGGGGCCACATGAGAGTTGGTATGAAAATTGTGCTGGAGAAGTTTGGTAGAGGCTGCTGCAGCCTCTGCTGCATTTTCAACACTGGCTACCGCACATAGTAACTTTTTTCTCCTATAAATAGCTTACTCAGCTGAATAGAAAAATCATACCTAAAACATAATTTTTTTTATAAGTATTTTATGAGTTTTCTCTGAGAATAGTAAGGTTATCTTGAGTGTTTGGAAATTAAAAGGAGTGCATAAATTTTTCAAGTAAGTGTTTTATTAAAGTGTAGTAATTGCATAAATACTTATTTCACACGGTATTCACAAATCTTCCTTTAGAAGACTCTTCTTTGAGAAGATCTATTTTTAAAAAGTTTTCTTTGGAAGATTTATTTTGAAATATTATTTCAAAATTTATTTTTAAAGTTATTATTTTACATTACAAAAATTTATATTATATAAATAATTTTGATAGTTCATAATATATGAGTTATCATATACCTTGAAATTTATATGTGGTAATTACTAATTATATTATAAATATATAGGTTAATCAACCTCATTTTTATCAATATCCAGTCACGTGATAAGGTAAGGGGTATCATTCTTTTCATCATCATAAATGGATATTATTTTCTTTCTTCTTTGTAAGGAATATCATCTTTTTCATCTTCTATTATTCAAACTTACTACGGTAAGGGATATCATTTCTGTTATACTCTTAAACTTACTACGGTAAGTATTATTCGGTAAAACTCTTTGAAATGATTATAAGTTTCTTAATAGTTTGCGTTTCATTTAATATCATTTCAATTACACATTCTTATTTACGTGAACCTTTCTATTGAACTGTAACCGTTATTATGAACTGTGGATCTTGAATACCATTTTTGAATTTCATTCCACATCATGTTGACAATTTGTACATTATTTGAATCTGCACAAAGTAAAAATTTTAAACTTTCGATATTTATTGTTTATCCTGTTTCTTCTGTTTATTATTAATATATCTGTTATTATTCTAATAATCAAGAATCAAATTGTTGTGAATATTTTTGGCCTGGGACACAGATTGGATAAAGGTGTTGATAGGTTAAAGGCGTTGATAGGTTAAAGGCGATATATTTGATGATGTGTTTTTTAAGGCACGTGGTGAATGTTCTCTTTGGCCTGGGGCAAAGATGAACTGTTGTTTGGTATGATTATGACCAAAGATTGTAGACTGATATAATCATGACCGGTGGTGCTATATTTAATATCTTTGACCCGTAGTGCAAAGATGAATTGTTGACTTGCATGATTATGACCAGGAACTGTGAAATTGTACCATCATGGCCAGTGGTGTTTCAGACGATAAAAGTTGAAAATGTTTTCTTAAAAAGAGACGCGAGTGGACATCATGGTCCATATAATTTTTAATGGTTGTTATTCTGCTACAGTTATTGATCTAAACTTTGTTTAAAAACTTAATTGTAGTTGTTGAATTAAAACTTGTTGTTTAAATTATTCTATCACAAACTCAACTGTTGAAGGCTAATAATAATTTATTTGTCATTATCTTAGTCATGATATTCTTTACTGGGCTATTTGAGCTCACTCTTTCCTTTTGTTCCATTGTTTTTCAACAGGAGATGATAGAGTAGCCGAGTCTAGTCGGGGGATGGAGTGATGGTTCGAGTTGTAGCTGTATTAGTCTCATAAGTTGTAAAATAGTGTGACAATAATAATGAAGACTTAGTTGTGTATTATTCAAATACTGTATTGTAATAGTTGTGGTGTATTTTAACAACTCAAGTTTGGACTGTGTGGGCCTAGATTTGGGGGTGTCATATAAAACGTCATTTTGTAAGCTGATAGTCTAGTGATAAATGTATCTTTTTTAGTGTGTAAGATTACATGTTCGAGTTTAACTAATATTTTCAAATCTGGACCGATCATCGAACCGAAAAGGGTACTGAGTAGATGGATCACTAGTTTAACCAGTGGTCGAACTGTTATTGAACCGGTGACGTTATAAATATATAAAATATATATTATTAATAATTAATAAAATTTTAAAACATCTAATTTTTTGCAAATTAAAATATAGTAAAATTATGTTATAATCAATGTTTTTAGAACCGTTGAACGAACCGAAAAAGGTATTGGGTAGATAGGTCACTGGTTCAACCAGTGGTCGAACTGTTATTGAACCAGTGACGTCATAAATATATAAAAATATATATTATTAATAATTAATAAAATTTTAAAACATCTATTTTTTTGTAAGTTAAAATATAGTGAAATTATGTTATATTATTGGTAAAAATATTTTTGAAAAAAAAAAAACTTCAAAACCGGTTCAACCGGGCCAACTAACCGATTTTACCCCGATTATTGACCAAATCTAGTTAACTGGACTGAAAAGGGAACCGATTTTTGGTTCAACCAGTCCGACTGCCGGTTCCGAACGGGTCTTCAAAACATTCGTTATGATATTACTAAAAAAATCTAATTTTAAAAACAAAAATATTTTTGTACAAAAAAATATTAAAAAATACTTTAAAACCAGTTTAACTAACCGGTTTTACCGGTTGAACTACCGATCGAATTGGTGGTCAATCAGTTTTACCGAATTTTGACCAAATTAATTGAACCAGGACAAATCGGATCGGATATTGAATTGGATCTTATTTATATTCGATCCGGTTCGAGTTTCAAAACATTAAATTTAAGTTAGATTTCAATAAGTATTTCAGAAATTAAAAGTAAGTTTTATTAGGTTCTATGAAAATTAAGAATAAAGAAATTTTTTTCTAGATTCTCATAAGGCTCCATCCTCTCCTTGGGTCGATAGAATTGAAATGTACCCTAGATTTATTACATCTTAATAGCTTAATATCTCAATTTTTTTTTACAAAAAATGATTTTATTTTTATATGGTAACTCACTTAACACGACGTCCTCACCTCCTATTTTATCTCATGTAAATTTCATCATTAATTTTCTTAACCTTTTTCATAGCTTTTTAACTAAAAAAATTACAAATTAGGTTTCCTAGTTCCTACCCCAGAGAATTTGTTGAAGACCAAGCGGGGAAGTGAACCCGTTTGAAAGATTGTATTTTTTGGTAAGGGAGAAAGAGGCAAAGGTGCAATACTGACTATGGCGAAGAAGAAGAAGAGAGACGAATCAGAAGCAGAAACACAAGCTTACCTGGACGATAATGCCGAAAGAAATAAAAAACTAAAAAGTGAGCTTGAGTTTATTAATGGCGATTCTCATGAGAAAATTAAGAAGAAGAAGAAAAAGAAGGGAGAGAAAGAGCAAAACAATACAGAACCAAACGAGAAACCTACAGTCACCATAGCCTTGCCTGGCTCTATCATCCACAACGCTCAGTCGCTCGAACTAGCCACTCGGGTAAGTCCTCCAATTGTATGTCAAGTGTTTGATCATTTATTCTTATGGAAAAATCTGAACTTTTTCTAGTTGAAGGTGAAGTCTAGAAAAATTATGATATTATGTAACTTTAATTTCTTATTGCTGTTTTGTCAGTTGGCTGGTCAGATTGCTCGTGCTGTCACCATTTTCCGTATAGACGAGGTATGTATTTTCTTTTCTCTATTATTTTTTGGTGTTTACTTAATTAGAGGATTAATTGTTTTGGGTAAGTACTGGGCTTTTATATCATTGAAGAGATTTTAAGTGGCCAACCTTACTTTTATGATGTACTAAATATTTTGTCGGAGGTTAAATCATTGATTGGGATTTTATTAAACAAAAAAAAGAGGCGTGATATACTGATATTTGGTTTGTACAACTAATATGGAAATTGAATACAATTTTGCTAATTGGAAAAGGGTTTGTACTGTATGAACAGGTTGTTGTATTTGACAATAAAAGTACTTCGTATAATGATTCAAGTTTTACATTGGGAGATTCCTCAGATGAGAATGAAACTGGTGCAGCTTTTTTAATAAGGATCTTGAGGTATCTTGAGACACCACAGTATCTGAGAAAGAATCTTTTCGCAAAGCATAACAGCTTAAGATTTGTGGTGGGAATTAATGTCCAGTTTTTGCATTTTTGATTGAACCCCACTCGATCATCTGTTTATTCTTCTATTTTTTCAGTAATGAGAGCATTACATGATTCTTTGCAGGGATTATTGCCCCCACTTGATGCTCCACATCATTTGCGCAAGCATGAATGGGGTCCATATCGTGAAGGTAGGTTCTCCCTAGTCTGTTAAAATGCGTCATAGAGTCATAACAGGCTTACTCTTACCTTACAAGTGACTTCTATATTAACATCATATTGAGGCTATATGTTTTATGTGTGCACATGTGTGTGAATTTTATATAAACCTGAATCACATTCTTTTACATATTTAATTCATCTTTCTTTCGACTTGGATCAAACTTTTTAATATTTTGCCATCAATTTATAGGTGTCACACTAAAGGAACCAGCTCCAAACTCTGGTCAAACAGTCGTTGATGTTGGGTTGAATAAGGTAACATCACATTCTATAGGTTAAATAGGCTTTTGATTGCTCTACTGCATCCTGTTTGCAAAATTGATTACCATTTCTTTTCTTCTTACAATTGCATAACTGCATTAGAAACTATTAACAATCCTTCTACACTGAAGACTACTGTTAAGAAATTTTCACATGTACTAGCATTACTTATGCGCAAGCCTAGGTGTATAGCTTATGTGAATTGAGTTGGGTTTAACAAAAACCCATCAGATTTGCTTGAAATTTCAATATCAAATCACAAGGGCTCCAAGGATATATATAGACAAAAAAAGGTAAAAATGTAAAGAAAGGCAACCTAGCTACAACCCTCGTAAAACTATGAAAATATTTGTATCGATAGTGAAAATAAAAAACTTTGGCTACTCAATTAAAGTATAGGAATCAGAAAGTAATAGGACTATAGGAGTGCCCATCATTTTCCCAACACCTATACAAGACTGCCTTGTTATAGCATTCGAAGTAGTTGAATTCAAAGGGAAATATGGTCAAGTTCAGCTTGTGATGAGCAGAATTTTCGGACAGAAACTAAGTGGTTGTGAAGAAACTATGGACCTCTGGACAATGCTACTGGATAATCTTCATATTGATTAGAACTGGCGATGAAAATAACCCTTGCCAAGTTTGGAAATCCAGATTTCACCTGCTGGTTGCCATAAATAACGTGATTTTGTTTGCAAACTAACACAATAATGTTGGTGAATGACTGACTATATGATCAGAGCAGACTTCCAAGGTTTTAAATCCTCTCTCTCTCTCTATTTTTTGGTGCAACTGTTTATTTTCTGTTTTTATTTTATATATTTTTTTATATACGCTTTATTTGTATTGTTTCTAATTGAAAGCCATGATCTGCAGAATGTTGTGATTGATCAAGTGCTTGAGCCTGGTACAAGAGTCACTGTTGCAATGGGAACCAATCGCCAGTTGGATGGTACTTCAACTTTTACTAGTTTTGCTTTCGTTAAAATGGGATTCTCTTAGTTCAAAATCTAGTCAATGGCTCTATACTGATTCATCCTCAGTAGAAGAAGAGGAAGGTGGATGAGTAGGACTATACAAGATAAGAGAAATATACAAACTACTGTTGAAAAGAGGGGGGAAAAAAGAACTGCACAAATGGTTAAAAATTGTTTTCTGTACCGAAATTATTGTCGAGTTGTTTTACTTTTGACTTGTTTGATATTCATTTTGTTTTAAATAATTACATCATTACATCAAAATAATCATTGTTTTTGAGTTAAATGTCAAAAAATGACTGGTAACAAGATATTTGCATAAAAGTTGTTAGATGCTCGATTCTTCGCTTTTGCAGATAATTTAAGTGAAAGTTTGGCTTAGTCCATGTAGTTATGATTTTTATGTAACATACAAAAATATTAGCTACTCATGAAGTTTGTCATTCTATTTTTTAATTTTAGATCAACCCCGTCTAGTTATCCCATCTTCCAAACCTAGGGAAGAAGCGGGAATGTATTGGGGTTATAAAGTGAGGTATGCTGCCAATATCAGCTCGGTATTTAATTGCTGCCCATACAAGGTATATAATGTTATTATGCAGTTATTTCCTTTTATAATCAATTCAAGGTTTGTATCCCTAACCCTTTATGGAAGGGAATTCTTCCATAAACTTTTCACTAATTTGTAGGGAGGGTATGATCATCTAATAGGCACCTCAGAGCATGGCGTGTTTTTTAAGTCTTCAAAGCTTGTTCTACCTCCATTCAGGTATAATTTGTTTGTTTATTAGTGGTTGTGACAATAATATTGTGTTAGTAGGATACTTTCCTGTAACATCTCTCAGCAACAGCTATTGAGAACCAGCAGAAGTCCATAGTTGTTATATAATGTGACTGAATAGTCTTGGGATGGTCAGCAATTTCCCTCAACTATTGTTATCAAAAAATTCTTATTGTGTTACCATTTGTTGTGTGAAGGTCCATGTTGCATTACTAGGTTCTGACACTACTGCCAGTGGTGAGAGTTTGATGGAGTTGTTGAGGGCTCGTAGAGATGTTGGGGTTTTACACTTGAACATGGTTTAGACCTTTAAGGGTCAAAAATTTAGCAAATATACTTGAAATATCTAAAATGGACTGGATTTGTGTATTTTATGAAACTAATTAAGCCTGATATTTATTTATTTATTTATTTTAATATTATTTCATGGTGTGTAGGCATCTTTTAATTGCTTTTGGTGGACTTGCTGGGTTAGAAGAGTGTTTTGAAGAAGACAATCACCTGAAGGTCTGTATTAAGATTTTTTTCATAAATTCTTTGTGATATGTACATGTTTGTTATGGAGGATTTAAGCTTTCTTATCCTGTATAAATCTCTCACGCAGTCTCTTTCTCACTCACACACACACATGCACGCGCGCGCTCTTATAAATTTATAATATACTGTGGTGGGTTAATTTTGCATGATATACTGAAGTGAGAAGGTTTTTACTTACCTATTGAAGAGGGGAAAAAATTGATAAGCTTTTACTTCTAACATTATTGATTATGAAATTTGAAATATTATTTGTTAACCCAGAGAATAGAGGCTAAAAAGACCAATAAAAGTGGGAAATTCATATATTTATTTATTTCAGGGTAAAAACCCGAGCGAGGTATTTCATTCATACCTGAACGTTTGTCGTAAACAAGGGAGCAGAACTATACGAACAGAGGTACTACACTTTTATCTTGCTTATTGTACCTTGAAATCAACTCGTCAACAACTTATATGACTGCTGCATTACATTTGTTAAACAGGAAGCTCTCTTTATATCACTTATGTATTTTCAAGAACCAATAGACCGTGCCTTGCAGAGTTTTGAACATTAACTTTTGTAGCTTGAAGTCATCAGACAACTGATAACACTGGCATTAAGAATTTGATCATCTTACTCTATTTCAATCTAGTTCATAAAGCTGGTTGCTAGCACTTGAAGGGATCAGATAGTGTATCACCCTAGTGGAGGAAAAGGTTTTGGAATTGAGTTAATTACAGGCACTCGGAATGGCAGATGTCGGGTTATCAGTTTGTTTTTTTTTATAGGTACTGACAGATTAAAGCTCAAATGTTATTTGCACCTTTTGGATTCAAACTTTAAGACATTAAGTCCGATTCTGTGGTGATGTCACTATATCAAGTGGAAAGATGAAGCTATTAGAAAAATAAATATTTAAAAATAATTATAAAGAATAATTGGCTTAAAATTCCTGTGTTGATGACCCTATATCATGTGATACTTTTTATAAAGGCTGGGAACTTATAAATACCATACCAAAAGCAATTCAAATAGTATTGAATGTGCACCAATTTGTGGGGGACACTTCTAAAGACCATTCTTCACCCAGTTGCCATTCAAAAGTGAACAATTTATGTATCCATTTGAATGTGGGATGGGTGATTCAACTCTTCTTTATGGCATATCTTTGAACACTCGATGTGCTGCCAATTGAGTACTAACCCTGAAATATATGAAACATCTCAGTATTATACACAAACATAAACAGAAATTCCAAGTCAATCAAAAAACATCAAACCAGACCTAATACTACCCTTTTAGGACTGGAGTTTCCCCCCCTAAAGAATGGATCATGCGCTTGAAACTGAAAATACATGTGGAAGGAATTCTCATCTCTTACTTGCTTTCACAATGAAACTAAAATATAATTGAGCTTATATGTCAACAAATAAAAATATAGAATAAAAGGCTTTTATTTAATATTGCATTCTAATGAATATATATAAGCTGCTAATTTTTTTATTTCTTTTTGATCAACTTCACCATTGAGCAATTTTATGCTCAGTCGAGCTTTTAACGTGCAACTTAACGTGTAACAGTATTTTAGCATACTGGCAGGTGGCAGCCATGCATAATTATTCAATTCATAATGAAACTTTATGCCAACCTTGATGGATATATGTTAATAAAATGTTATCTGCTGTATAAGCTCATTAGACAACATTAAGAAGAACAGAATGGCATAATCAGTCTGGTGTAACAATGTAGTTACCTCGAGTAGGTAAGAGAAGTTGAACATAATACAATTCAAAACAGCTGCTGCACTGCATTGCAACCAAGTAGCAAGATGGATCCTGAGGTAGCACCATATTTGCAAGTTTCACAGTACAACCAAGAAGCGTTAAAAGTCTTTTAGATAAAATTTTAGAAAAAGCAAACAGAAGCCATACATCTAGACTATAGAAAAAAAATGTCAAGAATTATATTCCTCGACTAGCTATTACGTTACTAACAAACTAATGGAGAACTGACAGAGACTTGGATAAGGTCACTTTACTAAAATAATTTCATGTATATTGTTTTTGAGCCTTTTGAGGTGAGAAAAAGGAGATAAATTTTAAATAATTTTTTAAAAAAAAATTCTTCTCAAACTCGGGAAAACTTGTGAGAAAATTTACGAAAGACTTAAACAACATATTAAAATACTCCCTCTTTTAAAAGGATGACTAAAAGTATAATTTTTTTATTCTCGAAAGGATGATGTAAGACAGTAAAATGTAAATATGTCATTTAATTTAGCAAAAAAGAAAAAAATGTCATTTAGTGAGATTTATTAGCATTAAAAAAATAAAAATACTCATCACCTTATGTAATTTTGTGGAATCACTAAAAATAAATTTAATTTTTTTATTTTATTTTCTTTACTTTATTTTTCGTAATTTATTTAAAATATATATTTTGCTCATTCCTTTAAACACGGAGAAATATCAATAGTTCTCATAGAGATATGTATTCTTATTCAAAGGTAAGTTATCCTCGCCCTCCTTTTTCTCTCGCAGTAATTTTAAATTCGTCTCCCTCCTAGCTCACGAACCAGTGTCATCTGGAATGTTATAGACAATTGTGAACCCCTTAAAGTCGCCTTCTTCATCACTCACAACACAACTGACTTAGACTTATGAGCTCTTTACGGTATATAGGGAAACACCCAACAATTTCTCTGGTAGAGACCTGCAAAAACCTTAGAGAGATCAAGCAAATCCACACCCACATGCTCATTAATGGCCTACTCAACGACCCTGTCCTTCTAGGCCAATATGTTTCCTCCGTTGCCCTCAAACACCCAAACTATATAGATTATTCTATTCAAGTCCTAGACCAATGTGAAAACCCAACTGTTTTTGCCTTGAATACAATGATAAGAACTTATTGCAAAAGCTCAAAACCCTATAAAAGCTTTGATTTTTACAACAGAATTCTTAAATCAAGCCAAAATCTTTCACCTGATAATTACACATTCACGTTCTTGGTTCGGACTTGTGCGCAATTATTGGTTCCGGAGACGAGTTTGGCAGTTCATGCTTCTATAATAAAACATGGATTTGATCATGACCCACATGTTCAAAGTAGTTTAGTTTACATGTTTGCTGAACTAGGTCTAATTGGTTGTTCAAGAAAAATATTTATGGAGATGTCTGAACCAGATTTGGTGACCCAGACTGCAATGGTGGGAGCTTGTGCAAAATCAGGTGATGTAGCTTTTGCGCGGGAATTGTTTGATAAAATGCCTCAACGGGATCCTATTGCTTGGAATGCGATGATAGCGGGTTATGCTCAATCTGGGAAGTCAAGGGAAGCGTTAGATTTGTTTCACTTGATGCAAATGGAGGGTGTGAAGGTTAATGAGGTATCCATTGTTTCGGTTTTATCTGCCTGCACTCACTTAGGTGCATTGGATCAAGGGAGATGGGCACACGCTTACATGGATAGACACAATCTAAGAATGACTGTGACACTTGGATCTGCACTAGTTGACATGTATGCTAAGTGTGGGGACATGAATAAAGCCTTGGAAGTATTTTGGAATATGGAAGAGAAGAATGTTTACACATGGACTTGTGCCATGGGAGGCCTAGCGATGAATGGCTATGGTAAGAAGTGTCTTGACCTTTTTTCTCTCATGAAACAGGAAGGGGTTGAGCCCAACGAGATCACGTTTGTCTCAGTGTTGAGGGGTTGCAGCGTGGCTGGACTAGTGGAGGAAGGTCGTGAGCATTTTGAATCAATGAAAAGAGTGTATGGACTTGAACCTAAGGTTGAGCATTATGGATGCATGGTTGATTTATATGGCCGAGCTGGTCGCTTAGATGAAGCCTTCAACTTTATAAATAGCATGCCTATGAAGCCTCATGCTGGTGCTTGGGGAGCTCTCCTTAATGCGTGTAAAATCTATAAAAACATGGAACTCGGTGAACTTGCATCGAGAAAGATAGTAGAGCTAGAGGAGGACAACCAATGTGCTTATGTGCTCTTGTCGAATATATATGCTGATTCAAAAAATTGGGAGAGGGTTGAAATAGTAAGACAGACAATGAAGGCTAGAAGAATCACAAAGGTCCCAGGCTGTAGTGTTATAGAAGTAAATGGTGAAGTTCATGAATTTCTTGTTGGGGATAAATCCCACCCAAGGCAGGCTGAAATTGAGGAAAAGATGGAAGAGATATCTCAAAGGCTAAAATTAGCAGGTTATGTAGCTGACACTAATCCTGTTTCTTTTGACATAGAAGAAGAAGAGAAAGAGGATGCCATATGTAAACATAGCGAGAAAGTTGCAATCGCTTTTGGTTTGATCAGTTTAAATGAAGGTGTGCCTATTAGGATTGTTAAAAACCTCCGTGTTTGCTGGGATTGCCATGTTGTAACAAAAATGATATCTGAAATTTTTGACACAGAAATAATTGTAAGGGATAGGAATAGGTTTCACCATTTTAAAAATGGCGAGTGTTCTTGTAATGGTTATTGGTGAGATAGTGATGTTCTTTAATTTACATTTCATTGATTGATGGAAAACTTGTTTCGACCTGGAATAATAAGCTCATGAGCTTGTCTAAATTATGTTTTCTTTCCATCTTTGATTCTTCATTTAAATTACCCAATTCCATAGTTGCATGATTTTTGGAGGGGGAAGCTTGCTAAAATCAGCCGGCCAGCCATCCATTTACGCAACCATTTTTTGGTCTTCAACTCCTAGTAGCTCTTTCTCAGCAATCAACATATCTTGCACAGATTTAACTGAAACTCTTCTTAAGGATGTACGTTTGAGTTCACTGTCCCCATCACTTGGGAACTTCTTGCTCCAACTGTTTCAAGAGTTTTTTAAAAATCAAGTAATTTTGATCTTCAGTTGGTAATCCAATTACACGCATACAAAAAATTTGAAGTAGTTGTTTTTTCATATAATTTTGGATATAAATCAACGAGTTTATAATAGTAAAAAATAATTAAATCTGAGTAATATTAAATATCCGTATTTTACAATATTATAATCATAATATTCTGCAATTTTAAATCGAATATAAAATTATATACTTTTATATTTTTACATACTCTTTACATATGTATAATTAAATTGTTAAAGGAATATATCTTAAATGATTTTAGATAAATTATCAATGTCATTTTTTAAAATGTTCAACCCTATCTATTTCTATATATAAATTCGTGTGTGTGTGTGTATAGAGAGAGAAAGAGAGAAGAAGCCGATCCATATTAATTTAATAGTTGCTGTAGGGTTTTGTCCAATTTTTATACGTTCATTACAATATCTAACGATTAATATTTAAGATTTTAAAAATCAGGACCTTTCACAACTATTGCGACCAACTTAGCCATTGCAAATTTGTAACATGGTGTTACGGGAGGAAATTTATTTATTTTAAACTAATAAAAAAAATATAGTGTTGCATTTCTTAAATTATGCTCTAATATTATGTTGTAGAAGATTTTATTTTTTTATATATTGACAATAATATTTTATATTATAACGAACGATAAAAGACGTGGTCAAACATTTAATAGTATAGCCCCATAAAATAGAAGCAGCCCATAAATGAGCAGACCATGTTGGAGGTTGGATTATCCGCCGATTTGTAGCCCAATGTAAATAAAAGAATTTCTCTTTCCTCCTTATCATAGCATCTCACTCTCCTCTAAAACCCTTCTCCCGCTTCCCTTCGTTCCCCTCTCCTTCAACAGTTCAACTTTCCCACTCTGAATCTTATATACAAATATAAGAAATGTCTTGTATAATGAAATCTACTTTATTGAAACCGCCTACTATGTCGATGCCAACTGGGTGCTTGATTTCACCAAATTTCACCACCGAAAGGTTATCAAACCACTCATCATCTCTTTCAGTCCCATTCAAACCCATCAAAATCCATCAATTCTCCTCCTCTTTTTCACTCCCTTCATCATCTTTCTCTTTCTCTCTCTTGAAGAAGCATAAAAAGTCCCATTTCCCATCTTTAATCGCTTTCGTTGCTGAAGACAACACAACCATCCTTGAAGAAGAAGAAGAACAGACGGCAGAGGTTAGATGGGAAAATGAAGATTCTGATGGTGCTGCTGCTGAGGCTCAAGTATCGGACTGGGAAAGCGACGGTGAGAACGAGGGCGCTGTCGGAGAAGCCGGAGTGAGCGCCGGCGACGATGAGGAGTATTCAGAGCCATCGGAGGATGCTAAGGTTTTTGCGGGAAATTTACCCTATGATATCGATAGTGAGAAGTTGGCCCATCTTTTTGAGCAGGCTGGAGTTGTTGAGGTTGCTGAGGTAATTTTTTTTCTACATCTTTTTTTTGGTTGAATTTGATAGAAGGATTTCTTATGCTATATGGGTATTTTTCTATATTGGGTTTTGTATTGCTATGTAGGTTATCTATAACAGGGAGACTGATCAGAGTCGGGGGTTCGGGTTTGTCACTATGAGTACCGTTGAAGAAGCTGAGAAGGCCGTGGATATGTTCAACCGCTATGTAAGTTTTCCTTATATACTACTATGTGGTTTTTTGAATGTAATATATAGATGCATCTTTTCTTCAGTTGAAATTGCTTTGAGAAACAAATAAAGTAGAAGAAGTGATATAGCTCAATTTTCAATTTTTTTAAAGTCCAATTCTTCCCCTTAATCAACAATGCCTCCGTTAAAAGAGGTGTCTTTGGCTCGCCCCCTAAATTGATGTCGGCCTGATGTCAACAATGTGTGCCAGACATTGGGAGAAGTATATTGTGCTTATAATAGATGCATAAATGTATAGATCTGTTTTATTTGTTTAGGATCATTGATCTATGTAGTGTTTCCCATTGCTACACTTGGTCACTCTGTCTCTAAAGAATGCTACAAGTAACCACAGGCATAAACTGGAACAAAATTATGTAGCCGATAGCTCTTTTTATTGAGTGTTCCTGACAAGCATGCTTTGAAGAAGAAATGAATCAGTATGATATGGGAGTATCCCTCTTACCGCCACCTTTTTGTACCAGTTCTCCTTCTAAATCATCACTCCTAAGCACCCTAAAGCCCTTCTTTTATTGACACCGGCACTTGCGTAACCTAATTAACCTAGTGGAAGATCTCAGGCTCAGCTTTCACTACTTCCAGTATGCTGAACAATCAGTAGAGTTCCTCCCCTTTTGTAGCTTCCTTATAGCTCATACTTCCTTGTTGATCACGTTGCAGAGTTGTGTCATTGCTATATGACTTAACTGCTTTATTTTCAATTCTAAATCCGAGTGGAAATGCTGTTAGTTATTATCAAAACTTTGGTTTACGCCTGTTAGGCTTCATTAGATTTTGTAGTTTTGTAACCCGGAGTGCAATGGGCCAACCACAGGGTGCACGCAATAAAATTCACTACATTTTATTGAACTAAACCCTTTGAGTTTGGGGATTACTTTTTTAAGTGAAGTGTGTTTACTAGATTTCCATGTTTTATTTTTGTTTCTTCTCTTCATTCGTTTATATATGATGGGCTGACTGCAGTATGTGCTATATATTGGCCTTTCTCATCCTTAGGACAAGGTAATGGATTCATTCTTTATAAGATTAATCAATTTGGAAATATGGTATCTATAGAACATTACCTGGTATCAAAGCCGTACCTTGGGAACCCTTCGCAATCACCGATCATCGCGGGAACCCTAGCTGCCGACAGTGAGACACCACTGACAGATTGTCATCGCCGACCATCGTCGAAGCTGTTGCATCACTCGACTCTCTCTCTCTCTCTCATCTAAGGCCAACTTCTGCTGCGATAAAAAAAAAAGGAGGAAACAAAAGAAAAACCGAGAAGAACAGAACAGAAGACGAAGAACAAAGGAAAAAAGAGAAGTCGAAGAAGAGGAAGAAGAAACGACGCCACTTACCTATGTGTTGTCGATTTCGCTGTCACCGATCTCTTGTTCTGCATCTGCTAGGAAGAAAAAAAAAGTCGGGTAACCTAACTTTCCTAAATTAGGAAATCGATCGGTCTTCTGATCGGTCAAATCTATTTAAATCCTATACTATTCGCTCAATTACCATTTCCTCCCCCACTGTTCTGTTCCCCATTTAAATACTACTCCATCTTTTTTGAATTGACATTTAAACCCCTGTAATTTTCCTGAAATTGTGCTTGTATTTTGTGTCTAATATATAAGATTGCTATATAACAGGTTTTGTCTATCTTTCAACTGTTAAATGTTATGAGCTATGGGTTTGTATCAAGTTGTTTGAGAGCTCATTTTTGTTTCAAACAGGATGTAAATGGGAGGCTATTAACTGTAAGCAAGGCTGCTCCAAAAGGAAGCAGGTCAGAACGTCAGCCTCGGGTGTTTGAACCATCTAATAGAATTTACGTTGGTAACCTGCCATGGGATGTAGATGATGCCCGCCTTGAGCAGGTCTTTAGTGAACATGGTAAGGTGTTGACTGCACGGATAGTTTGTGACAGGGAGTCGGGCCGATCGCGAGGTTTCGGCTTTGTGACAATGTCTACTGAATCTGAACTGAATGATGCCATTGCTAACCTTGATGGACAGGTAACATATATTTGCTGCTCTACATTGATTTATTAGATTTTGGAATTCTTTGTTTGTAGTAGGTTTGTATAATAACAAGGTTCAGCAGGAACTCATATTCTCAAAGTCGATATACTTCATTTATGTAACTGATGAATACATATTAAGAAATGTTCACACTTTTTATGATCAATAGATATCCTTCCCTTTCATTTTCACATACCATACTGCTTATAGAGAGAGCAAAAAGGAAAAGGTTCACAAAAGCTCATGAACCGTACAATAAGATATTTTGTAATTTTGTCTCTCTGATTAATTGTTATGGACTGTCTTTGTTCATGACCTGGCAGAGTTTTAATGGGAGGGCAATCAGAGTAAACGTGGCTGAGGAAAGAAGACCAAGGCAGTATTGACTTCAATGAGGTGTGGAGACTGCTGTTGGTAGTTTATTCTATAGTGACATTTGTAGTGGTTACTTTTTGTCACCTTCAGTTGTCCAGAATTTTGATTAGGAGGATATCAAGTACATTTTACATTAGCTCGTATAACCTTGGATTTTGATTGCTAAAATATCTGGGTTTATGATTTTCGCTTTTAAAAACTTGCACCATCTCTTGTTACTTTCATTATTTTTGAATCTCGTATTCTTACCCTTGGCTTGTGATATACTATATATTTTTGTTATACGAGGACAGGTAACAACTTGCCTTGAGTTGTGCACTGTAAGGTGCTATTCAGATGTATTTGTATAGCATAGTTGCTGTTGTGAACCCAAGGAGAGGAAGTTATGAAGAGATTTTTCTAGTATTTTTAGTCAATGCTAGTTTTGATTTAGGCTCGAACGTCATGAATACGAGTTTGTTGCTATATATGGGTTATGATTCTTCCAGAGCTTAAGGAATATTTAGAAATATTGCAGGTTTTTTCTTGTAATGGCTTATCCTTTATGACCCTGCAGGGTAATGGAACACGAGGATTTTCACTTGTAACCATCTACCGAAAAAAAGAGACGTAAAAACATCTTCTTTGGCTTATTTTTTCAATACAGTTCTTTTTTATGACGAGCGGAATTGATTTAGCTAACACTGACGACCAGAAAACCATAAATAATTTATTCATAGCAGTTCTTAATACTTAGTCATGTAATGAATTAAATCATATGTTTGTGATCATCACTATTTAATCTTAAGAACACCTGATGCACTTTTCAGAACAAAGCCCACTTGAGCAATTGGCATAAAATCCTCTAAACAAAGACATGATATATTTTTTTAACAGTATTGTTATACTAATAAAAAAACTTATAAAAAATAACTTTACAAAATGACATTTCAAAGTATTTTTAAGAGTATTGTTACATTTACAAATAACTTTTTATAAAAAATAACTTTACAAAATGAAGTAGAATTAATAGACGATCAATCATATACGGATAGGTCTAATAGTTATAACCAACTATATTCATATACATCATTTTGTATCTTTTTTAGTAAATATTTTTTAGTAACTACAGTATTATTATTTGGGTTTTAAGAGTAAAGTAGTAGTATCTTTGGTACAAAAACAAAAATAAAGACATGTTTTTATTTTGTTCGTTCAAAAATCAGGAATATATTTTTATTTTTTAACTATTAAAGCTCTAAATATGTCATTATTCATATTCTTAATTTATTGAATATTATTGTGTCTAATTTTGGAACGAGTATAGTATTTTATTAATTCTAGGAATATAATTTGCGGGGGCTGTAATTCTCTGAAAATGTCTTCATGAGACTGTTTCAGCCAACATTTGCTTATTACTGTATTATTTGTATAATGGAATTTTTTATCACTTCTTCTTGCCACCAATTACCGTACTCAGATAATAGAAATGTATGTTTACACCTTCTCTTGCCACCAGAGCAGGCACATAAAGATGATTCGCAATATGAATTACTACCATTCTCTTGAACTACAACAGTATGGATGCATCCCATTCTCCTAAATAAGTTATTGAAAGACTGCAATAGATGCATCCCATTCTCCTTAAGATGCCAAGTGAGACCAGAAATCCAAGTTAATGCTTTTGGATCTACATGACTATTGTTAAGCCTCGCATCTTCAACTAATTATATATCTTTTCAGAGCTAAAGAATTATGTCCTTTTCAAAACTTTTGGTAGGTGTTTAATTATTATATACATTTCAACAAATGGAACTCCATCTCTATGTCTGCAGATCTTTGGCTCTTCCTGTTTCTATAAAGAAAACCTTGTTGGTAAGGTTTAATAGTCTGTCTGACACTACTATTATAACAAGCTTCCATCCTTTCCATGAATTTGGGTTATCAAATATTTCGTCTTTCCACAAGAAGGAAAATGTATTGAATTTCCAGCTTTCAGCTAACTATTTTCTAGCAGAACCGACTTCTTCTAATGTGCAGCACTTTATTATTTCTTTTTATTTTAGTCAATGAACAAATTCTGTAACTCTTATCACATTAAGCTTATGACCTTTCCAAAAACTTGCTTCTCTAAAGCAACAAATAGCTAATGTACTCACCAAAACCTCTACTTCTCTACTAGAGCACAATAACTTACTTAGAGTAGAGGCTCGTGCAAATTGGAAATTAAATTTATAATATAGAAAATCTTGTTCCTAATATAAACCCAAGTAGCTGGTGCATAGTTCAAACTCAAAACCACGCAACTGCTTCAAGTGCAACAAGTCCAAATTCTAACCCCGCACCCAAGGTGAATGAATATTATTTTCTTCAAAGACTAATTGGCACACAACATTTTCTTCGGTAGGCTAAATCCACTTAAATTACTCAACAATAAATTTAACCATAGTCATAGACGCCACGGTGGTTATAAAAATCAGAATATCCCAACAAATTAATACACTCGCACAAAAGCAACCACCCAAAACATATATATGTTTCACAACGAAAAATAGAGGACAAGTAATTAAGTATCACAGTAGATATCCAACAACCAATATAGCTCACTGTCAATAAAAGTCAAGTGAAGCGTTAAAATGCAACGGCTAATTCGTTCATGCCAACACTATCATGCTGCCAATGAAACTGCCATGGAACTACCATTTCAAGGAATAGACACACATCACATAAATACAAATGTATATATAAATATCAGCGTCAGAAACCAGAATAAGTCAAGAAATGCTGGGAATAAGCAATTTATCTATTGAAACTGAATATCCAAAATACCAATTTCAAAATCCTAATCCATAAATTATTTAAATAAGACACCATAGTCATATCAAAAGACAAAATGGAAACTTTAAACCAGTAAACATCTCTGGCCAATTAACGGTAAGATTTTTGAAACCTGGCACGAGCACCACGCCCACCGAACTTCTTCGGCTCGCATCGCCTGGGATCAGCAACAAGCAGAGTCCGGTCGTATCGAACGAGAATATCCTTGATTTCTTTCTTGGTCTGCTCGTCAACATATTTCTGATAATAGGCGACTAGGGCTTTGGAGATAGACTGTCGGATGGCATAGATCTGGGACGTGTGACCTCCGCCTTTGACTCGAATTCTCATGTCCACGCCGGCGAAGCGATGGCGGCCCAATAGCAGGATAGGTTCGAAGGCCTTGTAGCGGAGGATTTCGGGCTGAATTAGCTCGATGGGGACTCCATTGATCTTGATGAGACCGCGCCCGGTTTTGCAGTGGGTTACGGCTACAGCAGTCTTTTTTCGCCCGAAGCATTGGACTGAATCCTTTGGAGTCGCCATGGCTGCTCTCTCCTCTCTCCTTGAAATGAGGCTGGCAAAATGGAGAGTTTGTAGGGTTTTGGAGGGAAGATAGACTAATAGGTTTATGAGTTTACTAGTATTTATGGGCTTGACAGGCTTCTAATTTTTCCAAATAAGAAAGCCCATAGTTAAACGTTATGGTTCCTAAGCTCAGATAAAGTTTTACTACGGCAAAAATGGCTTTTTCCTCCCTATCATTGCAAGTTTGTAAACATTATATCATTAAATTTTTAAAAAATATTATTTATTAACTGAACTTTTTAAAATAAATTAAATACCTCATTCCGTCTGATTTTTTGATAGACTTCAAAATTTTTCTAATGTGATTTTTTTTTTTATAGAAAGAAATGACATAAATCCTAAATAGTCTATTTGGCTTATTAGTTGCATCCACAGTGGATTAGGAGGGAGAATCTAAGCTTGGTCTTTATATTATGGCGTAAAATTAGGGTTTTTGATGGGTTTTTGATTTTCAGGTTTGTGCGAATCAAGTGTCGATCTTTCATGGTTGCATCACGTTCAAAATATGTGTCAATTGTTCCAACACAACAGATGCGTTTTTGTGGTGTTGCAGCACGAATTTGTGTTTCCAAGAAGGATGGATCAAGAGAAAGAAGATTCTATGGCTGTAGCAACTATGGGGTAAGTGTCAGTCCTCTCTCTTTCCTCTGTTTTTTACAAGATCTTATTATCGTGTACTCAGTCGTCTCCTCTGTTTTGATTTTTTTTCCTTACTCCATTTTTTGTAGGAATCTAAGAGGTATTGTGGCTATTTTGAATGGTTTGAATTGCCTCCTAATGAAGATGAAGCAACGAATGTGATGAATAATAATAAAATTGAAGATATGAGTTTCCTAATAGAGAAAAATGCAAAGCTAAAGGACAAGTTGAAAAAAATGAGAAGGGAAGCATTTAAATGGGAGATGGAGGTTGATAGGCTTAAAGAAGCACAGTCAAAATTAATATTGTGCAGTGTATTTTCATGGTTGATCACTTTAGTAGTAATTTTGTCATGATTTGCTTTTCTATGATGTAATTATAGTTAAATGATTATTGTAATGGATGAATTATAGTTTTATGACTATGATGTAATTCTTCAATTGAGTTGTAATTCATTAATTGGGTTATTTTTAGACTCTATTTTTCAGCTGAATCCATGAATTTATGTAAGATATTGTTAAAAACAAAGACATATGAAGACAATAAAATGCCAACCAAAATTAAACAAAAAATAGAGCCATAAAAAAGCAGAAATAACCTGCAAAAACAGAACCATAGGAAAACAAAAAGTCCCCTGAAAAAACATAAATAAATGAAAACACTAATTGTTGGGACCACAAACATTACCAGATATTAACTCCAAGATTCATGCAAGACTTAATAATACATCAAATACCATAGATTCACAAATGAACCATTAATACATAAGGTATCAAAAATTGTACTATCATTTACATCATCCATAGAATTCAAAAGTTGTTCTAACGATCCACAAAATACATTAAACTTAACATGCAGTAAATAAAAATAGATATAAACATCAATATTAACATCAATATTCATAAAAGGTGTTCCAGATATTCATCTATTTTCATTCCTAATCGACATGAGTTCATACCCAAGGTTTTATATGGCATTTCTTTTTTTAAAGAAAAAACCACGTTAGAAAATTTTTGACGTACATCAAAAAAATTAAACGAAATGGGGTATTTAATCTATTTTAGAAAGTTCAATTGACAAATTCAATTTTTTCAAAGTTCAATGGTGTAATGTTTACAAACTTACAACCACAGTGGATTAAAAGTCATTTTTGTCATTTTACTACTGATATCTTTTTGATACAAACAAACTCGATTGGGTTGAGCTAGAAATGTAAGTAAACAACCCCGTTATTCGACACGGAGTAATAACGAAAAAGTTACGACGAACCCTTATTGTAAACGTGTAATATTACGGTGACAAAAAAAAAGTTATAAAAAAATTAATACAAAATAATCTATTAGATAATAATTAACTTATGTTTTATCATACATAGGTGGATTTGATAATTATAATTAATCAATGTCATACAATTTTTTTTTGTAACCAATTTTTTATTATCAAGATATTATTGATTGTAAAAATACATTCGTTATGAGTTGATGTGATTGGTTAATATAAAGATGTGGAGTTCACCACTGAAATTATATATATATATATATATATATATATATATATATATATATATATATATATATATATATATATTAACAAATTTGTTATTCTTAACCACGTAAACTCAATTATACCATTGCCCTTTTCTCCTTTTCATAGAATTAGATTTGGGTACTTGTTTAATAGCATTAATAAGTTTTAGAAGTTTTGTAATTCACAATTCTACTTTATTTTCCTATTAAATAAATGAGAAAGTAGGTGAAGAAATAACATTGAATTTATGATTTTGCTTGTTTTGTGATATTTGTGGGTGTTTACGAGCTCATATCTTCTTCCTTTTTAAGCAAAATTATAGGTGATCTAGGGTGGGTGGATATAGTTAACTATTAGGCTACATATATACAAATAACTTTGTGTTGTAAATATTGATGTGATATTGAATACACAAAATATATTTTATGACATAATTAATCACAAGAGACTTACCCATCAATATATTAGTGTCATGCATATCATTTGAGACACTTTATAAAACAAAATTTTTGACTCTTAGTATTACCATTCTTCGATATAAATGGAAGTGCCTAATTTATTGACATCGCTATTAATAATCACTATATAATAACGTACAATTTCGTTTATTCAAAATTCTAAAGATTGGCTCAAGTGGTAAAGATTTAGAATAATTGAAGTTCCTTTGAGACCAAGTCGTATGTACTCAGGTGTAGGCTAAGGGCCAATCTGATGGACTACAGTGCAACTTCTTATGTTATAATACAAGCTTTTATTCCCTCAAATTTGTTATAGAGAAGGCTTAACATTTGAGGTCTTTTGATAATTTGGCATCATTTAATGAGTACATTAAAAGAGATAATCACACTTTTTGTAAGCAATCTCGTTAATTGTTATTAAGAATTGGCATTTTCTAATTTCAATTATTAATATATTGTTGTATGATTAAAAAAAATCACAGTATTTCTTCTAACCCCTTTAATTTGTTCAAAATCTTTCATGTTTATACGGTTGCAGTAGAAAATTTTGGAAGAAAAAGACTCGGCCAGAGGAGATGATATATTTTGATAACTAACTTCTCACCTGACTTTAGGAGAAGTCGGATCACTTGTCAAAGAATAAATCTACGTGTACAAACTCCATTCAAAAATAGAGTTTGACATAAAAATTCGTGTCATACCCTACTTTTTAATAGTATAGATAAAATTTATATAAAAAAATTATGTTTGTAGACTTATCCCTTGTCAAAACAAAAAGTACCAAAGAAGTTTGTTGATAAGCAAACACAAGCAAGACAAAATGAACATTACTGCACACAAGCGTCTTATTTGCGGAGTATCTCGCTAAACATTTTCCAGGAAATCATGATTTTGACACCATTTGAAAGAGAGAACATGATCCATAACAAAGTATGCCAATGTGAAAAACAAAGATGCATCCATCTTCCGAGTAGCATTCATTTTTAGACAATAGATTAGATGTTATTCACTATATCCATCACAACATATAATGAGTACTTCTGGTGCATATCACCAGCAGTTTGAAATTACAGTGGCACTACAGGATGAACTCACAGTTTTTACAAGCAACAGAGCTCTAGCAGCACAAGAGAAATTGGGCACTCTACAATCAATCAGTAATAACCATAACTTGCTCAACAACCACGAGATCTACAGCTTTCTGTACATCATATCTAGTTAGATCAAGAATTAAAGGGTGAAAATTTACAGCAGCAAACTATGCGTGCCAGGCCTGGTAAGTGCATTATCAAAGTAATTACGGATCTCTGGTGTTAGTCGCTGGATCAGATGCGAGAACCTGAAAGTTTAACAGTATAGCATAATTCATAAGATAAGGAATCTATGATTCATACATTGACTCAAGAAGTCTCTTGTTATTATACTGTCCCAGTTTCTTCTTTTTTCAGAAGAGGCAAGTTTGCCCCATGAGTAGAGAATGGAACCACGGCCTCTGGTGGCTATTCTTCAAGTCTTCTAACTCTATCCCAGTCCCAGTTAAAGTGACCGGGTTTTTGGTATATTTTGCACAGATTTTTAAAACATATCGAAAACATATCTATGCGTCATATCCTTAATATACTTTCAATAAAGTTGAAAATATGCATATAAGTATTTTGGATGTCTTAAAACCATGCTGAAATAATAAATAAATAAATAACAATAACTTAAACTGGGACAGAGGAGTATTATTTTATTTTTTTTCTTTATAAGTAATTGTAGTATAATGGCTGAGTAAAAATATTCTCCATCATGTGATGCATCCGGCCCCATTCTCAAATGCGTGAGTATGCAATTAATTGTTATTAGTCTGCAAGTAACTTGTTTAATGGGAAAGGCGGAGGCAGACTATCTAACATAGTTCCAATCAGATGAGCTAGCAGCAAGTTGGTCATCAACCACTCAAAATGGCATAAATCAGTGGTAAGCTGCAACGATGCAGATTCATAACTTAAAAAATGTATTCTTCTCCTTATTTCTCAATTAGCAAAAAGCATAATTACCATCTGTTTCAGCAGCATAACTTCAAAGAATTGCTATGGCAGTATCTGTTCCCTTGGCCATCAAAGTAACATAATATTGGGAATTATGAAGGAAGACATAAACAACAGCAAACTGTTCTGTTATGTGAAGGTGGTGGATAATGACAACAGCATGTAGTCCTATCAAGTTCTTTGAAAGTAAATACAAATCTGAAGTTTGTTTCTAGGAAAGACGGTGCAGATTTCACCAGTTTTATCTTCTGTAATTTTATTTTTGGTTGGGATGGGGGTAAACCTCTTTTCTCTTTTATGCAAATGTACCATATTAGCTTAAACACCAAAGAAAGAGAAGTAGTAGTAAGAGAAAAAGAGAAAAGTACCTACCCCAGCCCAGCACTTAATTTATCAAAGTGCTCTAAGATAAATAAAATGCATGTGTGCCTCAGTGATATAGCATGGAAAGCCTCTGAAAGGTCATACATGCTTGAAACATTTTCCAAAGATATATCCTGTAGATTAAATATGCGTCATAAAGTATCTAAACGATTCAAAAACTGCAAGGTGTTAAAATATATATGAATTCTAAGCTCACCTGAGCAATAGTATATTCACAGAGACGCTTGAGGCCCTCCAACAGATACTGATCAGCAGCACTGAGGAGATCCTGGGCAATATCTACTGAGACATCTATGGACCCGGTGTAGATAAATCTGCTTTAAGAAGGTCAGTTAGCTATAAAAGCTACCACGGTAGAGTTTGACAAAAACCAAAATTTAAAAGACTAACAACCTCATCATCAACTCGAAAACTTCCCATCTTATATTAGGAATTTCCACGTTTCTTGCATCCTTCTCCTGTAATATGTCAGAAGAATCATACATTATGTTAATATATTTAAGTTCATCTTTTTCTACTTGGTGATCCACTTCAATGCATGCATACATGCGCATATCATAAACAACATGAGAGTTTGTGCTTTTTTTCTCCAGAATCGTAGTTCATCACAAGAAAAATGTAAACAAAGAACACGAACTCAGACTCATTGTGGATGAATTGATGACAGTATATTGCAACCAAGGTTCTGCATGTTTTAAGAATATTGCAGGAATGTATGCTCACCCGATAACCACCATCAAACATTGCACGAAATGCATCTGAAGAAGCAAGAAGGCAAATTCGATGGGCATAGAATCGCTTTCCTGAAATTAGGTAAATAGAAGGGAACAAATTATAAAGGCTGGTAATGTTGATAAGTTAGTAAATAAGATTTTAAAAGAAAAATAACATATATGGCATGCAACCTACTTATCAATTGATTTTTTATTTTATTTTTTATTTTATTTTTTGGTTAGGGGGATACATATAATTTAGCAAATGTAAGATGGGATATGAATTATATTATTGTTTACAACCTTCAACAAGAAACGTAACATCAGATAGTGTAGGATTGTTTACATATTGCTCCCCCAAATAAACCTGCAGCAAAAAATGTTGTCATTGTATGAACCCACATTAATACTTATAGGTCAGTAAACCTAGAAAAAACACTACATACAAAATTGAGTGATTAGATAAAAAAAATGAGAGCTTTTTTAGCAACCTGATTTCTAGACCAACTTTTTAAAAAGTGGAAATCAATAGTAAGCCCACCTGTGGTGTAGGAGATGGAGGTGCTGCATCGTTGGATGAGAGACTGAGGGCTTTATTAGCCAACTTGTACATGGCCACGGAACCATCAAGCTGCTGCTTTAGGTTTGTAGAACCAAGAAGGGCAAGAAGTAACTCCAATCCTGCCCAAAGATAACATTTCTAACTTAATAGGAACCTTCAACCTAGCATGAACATATATATCACACAAACTCAAGTTCAAATAAATAAAATAACAAGGTTAAGTGGAAGTGACAAAGAAGATATTTGAAACTAAACAGTGACATGCCATTATTGTCAATGAATATGATTCTCTGATCTTCTGGGGAGCAAAGATGTGCAAGAGCCAAAGCAACTCGTCTTTGAATACCCTTCTCTGCTACACGCATCAGATATAACAAATGGTTCAAAACCTAAAAACGAGAAAATTAAGGGATTGTAAGTTGAAGATTAAACCAAAAGGCTAAGAGAGAAAAAGCTACTCACACAAGAGGACCTGCCTATGGCATTATAATTGAGATGGTTGGATATAGATACTCACTCGTCCATGAATCTTCTCCTCTAATCTTTTCAATGTCTTGGCTACACAATCTTTTGTTGCCTACAAATATATTTATCATTTATATGCGTATGGTATCGGGCAAAGTTTATGATAGATTTGTTAATATCATATTAAAGAAAAGCTACAGATAGAAAATGAATAGAAATAAACATACTTGAACAATGAATTCTCCATCCTGAAGTTTCTGAATGCCTCCCACCTTGATAAAGTCGGACACATTATCCTGTGGGATGACATTTATTGAAACTTGTAGTCTTAGCACAACTAAGCAAGTCTTATTCAAACTACTTGTTACTTCTTAAATTGGTAAGAAATGTTTTGTTCTCGATAACTGATTGGTAAAGATAGTTCTAGGCATAAATAAGTAATTTTTAAAAACAAAAGATAATAGCTTCATCACAGCATCTGATAGATTCATATAACTGAAAAGCACCTCGTTATCTGCAAGACCATAAAGAGCAAATGCAGCATTATGCTGCAACGACCCATTCTTTGAATCGAGAAGTTTCAATAATGGCACCAAACCACCACTATGAGCAATACCAGCTTGGTTGTGTATGTCCTGAATGAAAGGAAACAATTCATGAAACCACAAACTAATCCTGATATATAATTTATAAACATAATAAATACTCCATCCTACCAAAAATATAAGAACAGAATGAGTTTTGATATTGTTCCAAAATAAATTAGCAAACGAGTTTTGGAAAGACCAAGTGCTTTATTTTTGGAAGGAAAAAAATCATCAGCCAAAACACTTCCTTAACCAAAGATAAGAAGAAAAAAAGTTTGTAATTTAAGACATACTATTTTATAAATTTCAGCAAGTAATATTGAAGAATGCAAAGAAAATTACTCATTTATATATCTCTAAATGGCATTTCTAAAGATGTCTAAAAATAAAATGAATATAAACATTTGTAGATAATCTATATATAGTGAGTTGTAGAGATTTAGGATCAATAGTAAATAAAACTGTCCATAATTTAAAAATGTTTGCCAATGCTCTATAAATTATGAAACGGAGGGAGTAATACGACATCATATAAGTGCAGTTAACACTAGATAACAAGGGAAAAGATAGAAACACTAGAAACGAGGACTACATTTTCCAGATGATATTTAATTTTGAAGTCCAGCCACTAACTTCAGTGTTAAGACAAAATTTTAATTTGAAATCGGCACCTTTCTAAAATCAGATATGGTCAATGACTTACACCAGTTCACCAACCATATTTAAGCATTCATGCAGAGCCTCACATATATGCAAAAACAAGGAAACGGATAGCCACATACATTTTGTTAGATTATATATCTACACATACACAGGAAAGCAAGTGAGGCACAGTATTTGCATATAATAACATAGCACTATGAAATAAATGGTAAATGAAGGTCTGACCCAAGATGTAAGCATATTAAGCATGGTAAAATAAGAAAACACAGAACCAATATATCTTTGAAGGATAGTAAATAACTGTTTATAGCATAAACCACATAGCACCATGAAATTAACTGCACATGCAGACCACAAGGAAGAATATTATGGTATGTTAAATCATAAAAATTGCTAACACATTTCTCTTTCCTTTGTTCTTCCTTGAGAAAGATATATGAACTAGTAGCAATTGAGACTGCTGGTAGATGACTTCTGTATTTCTTTTTCTTCAATAAAAAATTGTAGCTTTCTATAATTAACTGTGTGAGGGGGAGAGGGGGAGGTTGTAGTTTATGATAAGTACATATGCTATCACTTGAACTGAAAGTTTCTAAAGGTCAGTGGAATATCCAATTGTGAATAGTAGTTGTCCATGTTTTGGTTCAAATGAATAGTGAATTACACACCAAGCAAACATGAGATCACAGAAAGAGACTATTGCGTGATGGCTGTAATTAAACAAGGTCAACAGTATGCATAGATAGTGAAGTGAACAAGAAAAACGAACACCAACCTGAGCCAACCTCCCTAGTGCAAACGCTGACATTTCTCTAAGCTGCACATCTGGCGATTGAAGCATCTCAATCAATGGTCGGACAGCACCTCTTTGAACAATATGCACCTGTAAGAATCTCATATCTCAAAGGAGGGTAAATAAAAGATAATGCACAAAATAAGATACATCTTCTAATTGAGTATGATTCCAGAAGGTAGGGAGAGCATAAACAGAGGAGGAGGAGCATAACACTGCTAGTTCATCTTTAGATTAAATGCCAAGGACAAAAAGGTAAGAGGAGAAGAAGAAGCAGAACATGAAAACATTTGGACTGCCAATTACTTTTTGAAACTCACATCATCTCTTCTTTTCTTCCATCTTTCTAACCAATGGATGATACCATTAGCATAGGAGAATTGCTTCATGACCATATAATAACATTAAAAAGGAAAAAAAAATAAAAAATTCTCTACCTTGCAATTTGAATCCGTCGCTGCAAATTGTCCGAGTAGTAATGCTGCCTCCCTTTGGCTCTCAGAGCAACATGAACTGTTGTTGTACAAGGCATAAACTTGAGAAAATTCAGGTTGATAGATAGCGGGGGACAGCAAGAAAAAGGGATTGACACAAGAAAACTGAAATGTGTGACATTGAGAAAGAAGACTCGACAAGGGTAACAAGTTTCCAGTTTCCACCATCAGTATTACCTGAGCAATCCGATAACAGGTTGCAAAGCACCAGCTAGAATAACTTCTTTCTTGATGCTCGGAGAAGAGTGTACCAGATTTCCAATCACACCGACCTGTAAACCATTAAAAAATATATATATTTCAAGCTACTACCTAAATAAATTACAAGTACCAGTTTTAAATTCATTGCACTTAAATTTGCATTTAAATTTTTGTTTCTTTATATAAAATCTTACTGCTTCATAATGTATAGCAGCATCTTGAGAGCGGAGCATCAAAATCAGGGTGGGAAGGGCACTGCATTCAACAATCTGCAGCCATAACTTCTGTTTTACTTAATGAAGTTCAAAGTAAATTTACAAAAGTTCCTCAAGTGTCCACAAATTACCTGATTCTTGTTTTCCTCATTTTTAAATGCCAAAGTTCGCAGAGCTCCAGCAGATGCTCTTTGTACCTTTGGATCACAAAATTCAAGCAACTCCACAAGAGGTGGAATCCCACCTTCCAACCTGAAAGTAGAGGCCAGATGAGAGCAAAGAAATGATAATAACTGTGCCCTCTCCCCTCTGAAGCTAAAACACCAAGAATAATCAAACCTAACACAAGTTTTGATGCTGCTATTCTCATGAGCAAGGTTAGTAATTGCATCGGCTGCTCTCCGGATGACACTGGTGACAGCCCGAGAAACAGAACCATCCTTGTGTCTGTTCAACAAATTCACAAGATGAGGCAATGCGCCAGTGTCGACTATGAGTTGCTGATGCTCAGGCTGTTAACAGAGAAAACAATGAATTATGACAATTAATCCATGAATAAAACCCAAGCATCTTACACCTCATTTTGGAAGTACAAAAGTTTTGTTTTTTTAATTCACAAAAAGACGCTAAAAAGGGGTGCCATCCCAGTACACATGCTGCAGTGTATACAAGAGCAGGTGGCTCCAGAAAAACACAACATGAGAGAAGTGGTAAGCCCAGAAACCTATACGAGTGAGAATGTAGCAAACTCTACAAAGACTTCAAACGAAACTGAACTCTCCCAAGAAAAATTGTATTTCTTCATCGTTGCAGTTGATTCACCAAAAGACATAATATCTGACTCAAAAGAATCATGCTTCATGAAATCTTGAGAGTGTTGAAGTAGATTCTAAGGCAATAGAATCATCATCCAGAATCTCACTAACTGAATTAAGAGTCATATAGAAGCAAAACACAAGAAAATCATTTGTACAATTGTTATAAGAACACAATCACAATCTATTTCCTAACTTCGTTCTACTTTTCTAAGCTACTGAATGTTCACTAAATTGTTAAATAGATAAAAAAAAATAGCTATAACTCCATGGTTGCTCAAACTTCTCTCCATTCTCTGGTCACATCACATAACTTCTCTCCTTTATTTTTTTCACAAAATAAAACTCACTCATCCAAACACCATGCTGAATTGGATTTTTCTTTATTTGGTATATAATCGAGATAATTTCAATTAAAATTTTCAATGAATATATTTTTTCCGAACTAGGGGCATAACCTTCCTATGAAGCACATAATTATCATGTGCAAAGGTCTGTTAAACTAAGGAATTAATTTGGTAAAACACTCTATGTTAAATTCAACTTCATAGCAACTAATTTGGTTGAAACCAAAAATTAATATCAAGCAACACTAAGCAAGAGTAAATAACTAACCTTTACGGCAAGAAGCCCCAAAGTGAAAGCACTTCCTTTCTCGACCTCATGCTCGAATGGCTTAATCTCACCTTCACTCGAGGGTGGCCCTTCAAGATGCTTCACCAGCGCCGGCACCGCACCACCATCAACTATAACATTCACAACTTCCTCTGCCGATTCAAATTTAAAGCACAATGCTCAAACACATATAAATATACGTACATATAAAGAGCAATTATGCTAACATAGTGGTGAAAACTGAAAACCCTATAAATTGAAATAATGGAGATGACATGTAAGGAAAATATCACGGACTAAAGAGATACCGTTCTTAGCGAGCTCAGCAAGAACATGAGTGGCGTGCTTAGCCGCAGTTCGATCGGCTTCGTTCCAAGAGAAGGTGGAGTTTAGTATATCAACCTGCGCAGCCACCTCGCACAATAGCGACCGGTGGTGGTCGCCGTAAAAAGAAGCTAACGGAACAGAGATCTGTCGGTCTTCGTCGAACTCTTGGTGCAGTTTCCTTTTTTGCCCTTTCCTCTCCGGTTTATTTACCTTGACGTGGCGCTTCTGAAAATCCATTCAAGCCCAAGGAAGGAAGGAAGGAAAGGCTTTGGTCAGAGGTGGGGGATTAAGTTTTGAACAGAAGACAGATCGGGGGTATTTCCGGATTGAAGTAGTAAAGTCTGTCTTTTTATTTACTTTTCCGGTGATAACTCTGTCGAGTTATGAACCGGCCGCATGTCCGGTCCTGGGAGGTGGGCTTTAGTAGTTTATATTAAAGGCGTACAAAACGACGCCGGTTCGTGGAATAATAAAGCCATGGAAATTGAAAAATGAATAAATTTAGCTAACGTGCGCATGGTAGATGACTGGGAGGGAGGAAGTGGGTCCCATGACGATTTCAGGTACACTGAATGTCATGTTGATGGATAGTGGATTAGATGGGATAGTTGTGGGGCAAGGTCTTCTCTTGTCCACGCTCTTTTATTTTCGTGCTTTAAGTTGGCCTAAAAATTTTGTAGTTATATTTTCAACTTTTTTTACCCGTGCGATATCAATAACTCTATACACATAAATATTAAATATAAAATTTATTTTATTATTAAATAATAAAATTAACATAAATTTTTGTATTAAATCTATTTTGTAATAATAAAATAAGAGTTTTTATTTAAATTTACATTTTAATATTATATTTATAAATTTATTCATGCAATATATGCACTGCTATCAGTTTATATTATATAAACACGTGACACTACACATTGCATGTGAAAATTATGTGAAATAAAATAAAATTTTTATCAAGCTACTAAAAAGAAAGATAAAAAATAATATAAAATTGACAAAATAAAATTTATTTTAAAAATTAAAAAACACTTTTAAAAGCCAAAAAAGCTTTAAAAAATTAATTCCGCAAAGAGTGTTCCTCCAACTTTATATAATAAATGAATGTAAATTTATTTTTTAAGTTGAACATAAACGAATTAGTTGGAGTTCATGTAAATGAACTCTTCTTATATATATGTGTCAATGGACAAATAATTTTCTTATATCTCAAATCAAACTCGACTACTAGAGACTCTTGCCAATTGTCCCATTCACTTGCATAGTTGCATCCCTGTTAGTGCTTATATTTCTCATTGTAAGTGCATAGAATGAGAATCTCACACTGTAACTTAGATTTCTAGTGTTTTATGGTCAATAGTCTCCTCATTTTTAATTATGAAAAATATTTTACATGTCTTTCTTATGTTCTTTAAAATGTGATTCTCTCTTTTTGTTCTTAAAATGTGCTATCCCATCACATTGTCTGTCGAGTACTTCTCTTAATGGTACAGTCTTAGCAGTACAATTACTTAAAGCTGATGCAACAAAAAGGACCACCAAAACACTCCACACCTTTTTACCTGAAGAAACGCTGATCGTATGTATGTTACGTTTGGATAAGAACGATAAATATGAGAATAGAATAATTTATTTTTATAAAATAAAAAAATTATATTTAATTGTTCTATTAAAATAAAATGATGGATCATTCACATTTTTCTTAAATTTATAAATTTTATTTTTTAATAAAATATGTGGAATGACTTATTCTGACCGAAACTCTTTATTTTATTCTATTTATTTACTTTCCTTATTATTTCACTTATTTTATTATTTCAATTAAAACGCGACATTAATAGATATCTTTTATTCAATTTGACTATATAAAATGGTTGTTATTATTTAATAATATTACTCGGTCATTAAAATAACTAAAGTATATGTATAATTAAAGAATAACACTATATACATACTAATTAAATATAATATTAATTCTGACAATTAAAAAATAATTTTTGACATGAATTTTGACATTATATTTATTTTTTAATAATTAAAATTAATATTATAATTAATATTATATTTTATTATCGTGTTCATAAATTTATTGGTAATCAAAAAGTTGATTACAATCTAGATGAGGTTGATTAACTACTGGTACAAAATAATATATTTAACTATCTGCAGATGATTTTAAGAGAGCCTGCGATATGTATTGTTGTTTGTTTCCATGACAAGAAATCAGGCAAACCTTGCACAAGTGTCATTGATATCTCATTAGGTCTGCCTAGAGTATAAAATGCCCCCAAGTTTTAATGTATTTGTTTGGTTGCATCGATCCACCGACTTCTTTTTTTTCACTTACAAGTTACAACCAATCACATAAAAGGAAAATAACTACTGCATCCCTTTTATATTTTTGTTACTCTCTCATCCACCGTTTCAACATATAAATTTAAATATTTTTTAATTTTATGATTAAATAAATAATCAAAATAACTTTCGAAAGTTTTTTCACTTGAAGGGGCCTATTTAAGTGTGAATATTATTACAAATATAAATGAATTACCTAATCAACATCAAAGTTCTCACAATAAAGATTATAAAAACAACTATACAATAATGAAAAATTAAAATCGTACATCAACTCCCGCCCAATGATCCTTCTCGTACCGATAACAGTAGTAGTATTCATCGTTTGTAGTTATTTATAGTTTTAGTTAATTTATAAATTATATTTTTACTTTAAATTATAGTTTATTAGAATATTTAATACCACCGTAGTTATTATATATGTTATTCGTTATAAATTAGTTGGGTTTACTATTGTTGTGTATATATATATTTTTGGTTGGGAATGAAAACATGCTGTTTTGAAAAATATATGTACATTTGTGTTGAAAAATATATGCATATTTGTGGTGTTAGAAATAAAAACAGGCTGTTTTGTAATATATATATATATATATATATATATATATATATATATATATATATATATATATATATATATATATATATATATTTGTGGTGTTGGGAATGAAAATTAGTGTAATTTTGTGGTTTTAAAATTTAAAAAAATAAAATATATATTTAAAATTTTATTATTTTCAACAAAAATTCAGTCAAAAACAAATTTTCCCGATTAAACTGGATTCTAACATGTGATAGTCATAATTTCGACAAAAAAAATTGTCAAAACCAATTCTGTCGGAATTAATTAATTTTCGACAAAATTTTTGTCGAAAATAATTCTGTCGAGAATAATTATTTTCAATAATTTCTCAATGGAATTTATTTTCGAAACAATTATTTGTAACCGAATATTCTGTCTAAAATAAGCTAATTTTGATGAAATAAACTATTTCTGACTAAATATTTCGTCAAAACTATTAATTTTTCTTGTAGTTTAAGACCTATAATCAAATGTTTATTCTTTTAAATTCTAGCTTTTGCCTTCCTTTTGTGGAAATAAGCAGCAAAAACATTATTTGTTAACTATTGCTATATTTTGAAAAAAAATGAAAACAAAACCTATTTTGAGACAAAAAGAAAGAGAAAGAATGTTATTTTCTCAAATTTGACAACACATATAACCATTGTAATTTTATGAGGTTCTAACATCAAATCTTATTAGCAATAAAATTTAATAATTTATCATTATTTTATTTATTATTTATTTTTAACTGAATAAGTTTGGGGGATCTAATTTATCATTATTCTAGTATAAAGTACAACAAAACTAATGTTTAAACATTGTTATCAAACAATATAAACTGATTTCAATTTTCACCCATAAAAATATAAAAACAAAAATAGAAAATAAAAATATGAAAATAGAAATAATCACTAAAACAACCCTTTTTATTATACCATATATATTTCCTTTTATTAACAAAAACCGATATTTAACGACTCCAACTGAAAAGAAAAATAAATAGAAAAAAAATCAGCCAACATTCCAAAGGGAAGCAGACAGAGTGCCGCCCCTCTGACCTGGATTTTCCCGCGTCGATTCTTTCCTCTTCACCAACTTCACCTCTCTCTCTTAATTCCTTGCTTGCATGACTGAATAACGACCCATTCAGCTCATTTTTATCATCCCCTTATTATTAATGTCTCCCTCTACACAATTCTCTTTCTATCTCTTTCTTTCTCTCTCTATATCTCACATGTCCATCTCTCTTTCATCCCCCAAATAATCAACCATGCCCTGCTTCTTTCTCTCTCTTCTCTTCCTCTTCTCTCTCCTCCAAGTCTCCCTCTCTCAACCCCCTAAAGGTAGTACAAAATTCTCTCTCGGTTTATGTATATGTATTTGTGTATACAAATAGTAATTTATTTGAATTTCAGGTGTACTAATTGACTGCGGCGCCACAGTCCGATCAGTGATCGCCGGCCGAGAATGGGTTCCCGACACCGATTACATCTCCACTGGGACCCCCAAAAACCTAACAACCCCAAATCTCGTGCAAATCCTGTCCACCGTCCGATCATTTCCTCTGGCCGGCAATACTCGCCGGAAGTTCTGCTACGGCGTGCCAGTATATCGCACCGGAAGGTACCTGATTAGGACCACCTACTTTTACGGTGGAATTAATGGTAACGAGTCGCCGCCCGTGTTTGACCAAATTGTAGATGGGACTTTCTGGAGTGTGGTGAATACAACTGAGGATTATGTGAAAGGAATGTCTTCTTATTATGAAGGGGTTTTTTTAGCTAAAGGAAAGACTTTGAGTCTTTGTTTAGCTGCTAATACTTATACTGATTCGGACCCGTTTATATCCGGATTAGAGTTTGTGCTTTTGGCTAATTCTTTGTATAATTCGACGAATTTTGAGACTTATGGGTTGAGTTTGGTTGCAAGACACAGTTTTGGGTACGATGGACCGATTATAAGGTAATTTATTGGGTATTGATTGCATAAATAGTTGTAATTTATTTGACATGAGCTAATTCAACAGTTTGTGCAAATTTGAGTAGATGATTTTGGACGGTTTCACTGTTTAAATAATTCTTGGTGAGCATATTAAGTTTGGGTCTAATTCTTTAAATTGTGTGATTATTACATGCTTCGTTTAGTATTTCTGAATGTCTTTGTTTATCTACTCGTTTCAGTAATGCTTCTAAATAAGGGAGGCATTCTGTTTTCAGCAGAAAATGTGATATTTCTTAATGTCTTCTATATTGACTCACAATACATATTCAACTGATTCCCCCACCCAAACGGAAAATAAAATATGAAATATAAAAAAGAAAAGAAGAATTTTTATATGATTAAAAGGAGCACCCAATAAATGACAACTGAAAAGTATTAGCTCAGAAAGCCATTTTTCTTCAAGGTCATCTTTACGTTAGCTTTATCGAAGTGTATTGTGTTTAGCTATCCACATTTTCTTGTATCGTGGGAACTCAAACAAGAGCAGTTGCGATATTCAATTAGTATTTATACAATTCTTTAGCACCTTAAATTGCATAAATTTTAGAGCTTTTGCATAAATGGTTAGCTAGCTTGGGAATTCTAATTCTTATGTCAAACTGTTAGTTGCAACTCTTTGTTTATTTGGTAATTGCTAATGATGATGTTTTGAAATACCAGATATCCTGATGATCAATTTGATCGTTATTGGGAAGCATTTGGAGAAAATAATCCCGCCGCAAGTGTTAGAAATGTTTCCATTCCTGGTTTCTGGAATCTCCCCCCTTTGAAGTGTTTTCAGACAAAATTGTCAATTGGCCAACCAGAACCTTTGACGTTTCAGTGGCCTCCAGCATCTCTCCCAAACTCAATATACTACATTGCTCTTTACTTTGCCGATGACCGTGATTCTTCTTCAGGGGTCCCAAGGGTTTTCAACATAAGCATAAATAATATAGTATATTTCCGTGATTTGAATGTGATTCCAAATGGTGTTGTTGTATATGCAAACCGGTGGCCCCTTGCTGGCCCTACGACAATAACATTGAGTCCTGCTACCGGATCAACAGTTGGTCCTTTGATCAATGCTGGGGAAGTTTTTAATGTGGTACTACTTGGAGGAAGAACACATACTAGAGATGGTATGGTTACTGAGAACCTATATTTCTTGCAAGGACAATTAGTCGGTACCATTTCCTGGATCATCTTTCGGTCTTCTCCTAGATCCTATAGCAATTGGTCCAGATTTATTATTTTTGTGATTATTCAACTTTTAGTAAAATTAGAGGGAATACTTATAACTTACGTAGAGAAAAGTTCTTTCCAGCTTGGCGATGGTTTAGTTTGACTTCATGAATTGAGTTCTTGTACTTGTGTGAGGAGTCTTGCCTATAAAATTAAGTCTTTAAACACGTAGAGAGCAATCATTATATTTGTTGTAGCACATTCTACAGGCTCCTCATATGAAGGTAACTCATACTCAAGGGGAAATGGTGCCTGGTTGATTGGTCACTTGCCATTCCATATTTCTTGAGTCTTTCTTTTGTTTCTAATGAACTGATTTAAATTTCTTGTTACCAGTGATTGCCTTGGAAAGCATGAAGAACAGTTTCTGGAACCCTCCATTTGATTGGAATGGTGATCCTTGTTTACCCCGCCAGTACTCATGGACTGGAGTAAAATGCTCTGAAGGATCTCGAATACGTGTGATTTCTTTGTGAGTTGGAAGTTGGAACTCTCCCTTCTCCACCTATCCCTGCAACCACCAAAGAATTAACAAATTTAAGGAAAATGCTATACATACTAATGTTTTTGTGTTTTTCCCTCATGTCCACAGAAACCTTACAAGCATGGGTCTGTCAGGATCACTATCACCCAGTATTGCCAACTTGACTGCATTAAGTGGAATGTAGGTGTAGATTTGCTTGTTGAGTTCAGTTATTCAGTATGAGACTAAGGGACAAAAGTTTGTTAATTGATGATATCATGCTATTTGCAGCTGGCTTGGGAACAATAGTTTGTCAGGATCTATTCCTGATCTGAGTCCATTGAAGATCTTAGAGATACTGTAAGTTCTGACTTGGTTTGCATTTTCTTGTTATCCTTTATTGTTATGCCTGTGATGACGTGCATGGTTGCATAGGAACATGGAGCTCAAAATTAAATCTTCTTATCACATTGCCCAGATTCAATTGTGTGAAGCCCATAAATCTCTGGTTGCATTATTTCTCAATTTATATGTTTCCAAACTTGCTAAACTATGATTGTATCATATTCATGATTCTGCTATCTATATTCTTGGAATTAGGAATCTTGGTGGAGTCTTTTGTAAGGATGCAATATTTGCCTTTTCTAATGTACTGTCTTTGATCACAGACATCTGGAAGGTAATCAGTTCAATGGAACGATTCCCCCATCACTAGGAAACATGAACAGATTACGTGAACTGTAAGTTTATCTCTTATAAGACAATATGCAGGTTTGTGGATCTAAATGTTTTCTGTACAGGTTCAGATGATTATGTTAATTTCATTTATTTGGTCTCCTTTTCATAACCTTTTGTCTATTATTTTCAGCAATATCATTCTATGATTTCTATCTTAGCCTTTTCTTCTACAAGTATGATTTTTTCTGCTGCTGGATTGTTTATTTTAAGTTAAAGCAGCCATTACAGATACCCTAAGGTGTAGTGAGGGTGTAAAGTTTATATAAATCCGTCTTTGTCATTAGAAGGTCCTGACTAAAGGGTTTCCAGAGCTGTGGGTGCTTCTGTCATTATATTTTTGCTATGAATTGTAGGAGATATAAGGTCATAGGTCCAGTATATTTAATCCTTACAGATAGCTTAGAGGTTACTTTGACATAATATAGTAACTCTGCTGGTTCTAGTTTTGATTCTAATGGAACTTGACATTTTAGTATTTTCACCTTAAAAGTTCACATTATAATGTGCATACTGCTCCGTTTCCAGATGCACTGATATAATGAGCAAGACATTTTGGTAAGAGGGATGTAATCTCAACTAAAATTAGTGTTCTCTGAGGCAGGCCTTACATATGAAAATTGTTAAATTGCTATGACCCAGAGGTTCTGTGGGAGGGACTTTTCATATATTTTCAGAGTTCTTACTTTCCTTACTTGACAATGTGTTTTGATCAAGTACTGGAACTAAATTCACATTGCATATGGATCGTTTAGCGGCCTCTGGTCCTAAATATCTTTTCTTTCCTCGTTACAACTGTTCCAATGTTCGGCTTATTTTTAAACAATTTATATTTTTGCTAGAGTTATTATTATTGATGGTTGCACCGTCGTAAAGGAATACATGCTGATCTATAAGTAATTCTTACTGAAGAACCAGAAATCTTTTCCATTATTATTATTCATTTATGTTTGGAATTTTCATCAAATGTGGTTTATCATCTTCAAATATATGGAAAATTTGAATGATTCATGCCATACCTGACTTAGTCCCTTTCATTTTTCAGCTTCTTGCAAGAGAATAACCTGACTGGTCAAGTTCCAAACAGCCTCATAGGGAAGCCTGGATTGGATTTCAGGTAATTTCGTAATCATACGATTCTCAAGGTTTTTGATTTCTGTTCAGGCTATTAATAGAATTATTTTGCTTTTTAGGACTTCTCCCGGGAATTCATTTTTGTCACCACCGCCTTCATGAGCAATCACGTACATCTGAATTTTTTATTGTTGACAAGAAAGTGCAGAATACACATACCAAAACATAATTCTGTGAGTTCTCATAATTATTCTCCAATCCTTCGGTTGAGAGTTTTGTGCTCGTCCCCCTTGACCATGTACAAATACTTCCATGGCTCTGAGGTGCCCAGATTTGTATATCTAGAAAGGTTGTCAAATCAAATTAGGTTGACTTCTTTCTGTTCTTGGTATTTTTTATATGTTCTCGACATTCATGTCAAAATTGTCCCTTCACAGTCAATTGTGATTATATATTACGATTCTTTTTTCTTCTTTTTTTCCAATGATATTTGTGGTTGTATATCAAATATTTCATTTTGGTTATTTTTGCATTGTTCTCTCTTTATCATCAAATAAATAGCTTGCAGTTTGGGTAGTATGTTCTTTTAAGTTTATAAAAACAGAAAAAATCAGTGTGCTCGTTATTTTGTTTTAAAATTAGTTACGTGCCTACCTACCTACTTGCTTATTCTTTGCGAGGAATTTTAAATACAAATACCTGAGACTTTTTGTTAGACAGACATTGCTTTTCCAATTAATATTGAATGGGGTGGTTTTCTGGCTTTTCTTATTTTCAACTATTCTGGAGGTTAACAAGTGAAGGCATTCTTTCTTTAAGTCCCATAAGTTCCATTTCTCCAGCAAGTTATTGGAGAAAATATATATGAGCAATTAGTCGAGAACAAAGTGGTGCACTATTAGAGGACAAATTAAGGAAATTTGTATAAAAGGGATTAGAATATGGATCTGGTGTCAAAAATGTTGTTCTTTACCATAAAACAGAATTTCATTTCTTTTTTTCTAAATAATATATTTATAGTATAATGCTTCTAGTCTAAGAATCTTGATGCAGTTGTCGCGACAATATGCTAGTTTGGCTTATATATTTTTTCACTTCAAAATTAGAAATACAATTTGACTTTTGAGTTTAAATGACAGCATATTAAACTTCAAATTGATGTGAATTTATTTAATTTTAGTTTAGACAATTATTATAATTATATAGTACCTTGCAGTAGTTATGTTTTGTCTACATAGCAACAGAAATGTCATGTTAATATGTGATATGCTCAGTCTTATAAAAAGGTTACATATTCTTCTCTAATGCACAAACACCTCAAAAACTTGAGCTGACCTTGTATTCCTATAATCTATTATTCTGGAAATCAGAGCATGTGATTTCCAGGTCATCTGCCAAAATATATTCAACACTCTTGATGCTATAATCATATCTTCGTATTCTGTTTCAAGTTATACATACATTATAGGAGTATATAAATAAATATACATGGGTTCAAGGAACAAGAACCGCCCCCATCACGTGGATTGCTGTTTATTCAGCCCTAAAGAGTGGCAAAATTGTATTTCTAAGAGATGCAAGTAAATGGTTTGGATTTAGAATTGATACTCTCAATTCCAAAACTACTGTTTGGATAGTCAAATAACTTTTGGAATTGATTGAATTAGAAAATGCAATTCTAGCCAATTCAATAAATTATAAATAGCAAGGGCCAACATGAATTTAAAGACCAATATTCTAGAATTCTGTCCCCATTAAAAGATCGGGCTCACACACAGCCACACGTTCAAAACACACACAAACTTTCTCTTTGTTCCATCCCTCTTGTGATCTCTCAACTGCTGGAAAAATTCTTGTTAATACTTTTGTTGCCTAATGCTTTGTCAGATCACTGTATTCATTCCTCAGACACCATAATCGCCACCTCTTATGGTAGTGCCGTCAACCCCTCTCACCCTCTTCTGCAATACTTTTGTTACCTAATACTTTGTCGAATCACTGTATTCATTCCTTATACACCATAATTGTAACACTCCCTTTCCGACTAATAGAAAGGGAGGCTACACACAAACGAACTCTAAGCAGAATATCAAAACAGAAAAGAAACTATCTTCACACTCGCCCTCAAATCCCCTTGCAAACCTGCCGGAAAAAAAACACAGCACGAGTCAAATGCTCAGTACGAATAAAGAGTGCAGAAATAAGAACTGAAATTGAATAACAAAATCAGCTGAACTAAACTGAGATTAACAAAATCAACTGAATTGAATTACATAATCTTATTGAACTGAATAACATAATCTACTAAACTAAACTAATCTACTGAACTGAACTGATCTACTGAATTGAAACTGATTCACTGAACTGAACTGATTTACTAAACAACATTAAAGGCTGAATTGAATGGTTGTGTTTATTTCATACCGAGCTCAAAACAAAACAGAAATACACTTTGTCACAAAGACAAGTCAAAATACTGTCACACAAGCAGACACACATTGGACTGCAGATCCAAATGCATACAAAATCGAAAAAGTGTGTTCGGCACTACGAACAACACCAGATCGCAGAACAGAACAGAACAAAATGCTATGGCCGACCCATATGCCTCCCACAACAAAACACCAAATGTCCACCGAAACATAAAATGGAGACGCCGTGGACTGATCACACCGCCACGGAATGTGGTACCCCCACATGTGGTTATAGCTTAGGTATACCCTACGATACTTTCTAACAAAAATATTATGTCACAACGAACGCGACACAATATCACAAAAAGGGTTCTAATACGCAGATGCTAAACCGAAACAAATCGACATAAAGTCTCCCAAATATACTAGCATGTACGTTTCTACAGAATCAAAATAAATACTAGACATGCTTAATAAGTCTAAAGAGTGCAAGATAAGTTGTGAATATCTAAAATCAAACAAAACTGTCATATGCAAATACTATGAACAATATATCGAGATAATATCCAAATTCTAATGAGGAACAAAACAAACAAATTAAAATCAAATGAGTATCGTTGAAAGAGTACGAAATCCGTACCTGGAATAAGCAATGTAATACCCGAAATTATATTACAAAACTGACTCGTTAAATTCCCTCAGTCGGAACTAGTTAAACATAATAAAAGAATTGATAAATAAATAGTTAATCAATTGATTAAGTTTTACACATTTTCTTTCTCTTAGGTGAATCTGAAATCCTTCCGTTCTAAACAAAATTCTACCTAAAGTTATACATACATAAATATTTTAATCATGGTAACGTATATATTAATAAATAATAGTATTCTTGTTTCTTCCAAAATACATATAAGTATACTCACAGAAATATTCTTTCTATTTTTAATTATATTACAAACAAATATTAAAGTTACAAACATACTAATTTAATATTCCAAAATGCTAATTATTAACAAAGATATACTAAAATATATAAACTAACAAACTAAATAACATACAAAAATTAAAAACTGTAAAATTAAAACTAATACAGAAAATGTAAGACCCCGAATTTTATGAAATACAAAATTTAATTTTTCTTCATATATATATTTTTTTTGAAACAGTAAGTGGTTAAATCGATAAAGTTAAAAGTTAAGGATGTTATGTGCAAATTTTATTTTGTCGGACAATATTCGCTTTGTCGGGGAATATTCGTTTGATCGGGGAATATTCGTTTGGTCCGACGGCGCCGAAATAACAAATTATTGGTGGACCCCACAACGGAATATTTGTCGGATATAGAAAACGACAGAAATAACCTTTTTAAATAAAAATAGTCAACGGAACTGTTAAAATACCGGTGATAAAAGAATAGTAGCATACGGTAGTTATTGATATTTTCTGTAGCACTCGGTACTCTACAGTAACACACGGTATTGCATAGTGTCTCATATTATTGGTCTGATAATTGACACCGTAACTGTTACGCATCATTTCATCGATAATTGTCACTGCATAATATTTTATATTATCAATTCAATAATTGTTGTTACACAGTATTTTGCATTATTGATTTAATAATTGTCATTACACTGTATTTTATATCATTGAGTCAATAATTGTTGTTGCACTGTTTTTAAAATTATTGAACCTAATAATTGTCACAGTAACATATGCACAGTAATTCACATTATTGAATCAATAATTGTCATTACACAGTAACGTATGCTTTATTTTACATTATTGTTATCTCTATTATGATGTTATTTAAACAGTTGTATTTCATTAATTTATTGACTTGATATCTAAGAGCTAACTATACTGTATTTATAACAATTAGTCATAATAATTGAATTGATAAAGTTATTTGTTTATAATATAAAGTTAGGTGATTATTAGGTGATATGAAATGAATGGTGTAGATTAAAGTGTGAATTATTGTTGAATAATTGAATTGATTTGTTTATAATATAAAGTTAGGTGATTATTAGGTGATATGAAATGAATGGTGTAGATTAAAGTGTGAATTATTGTTGAATAATTAAATTGATTTGTTTATAATATAAAGTTAGGTGATTATTAGGTGATATGAAATGAATGGTGTAGATTAAAGATAATATAATATTTGAAATGGATGGTGTAGATTAAAAGATGATCTTTAAATGAATGGTTTAGATTAAATGAATGATAAGATTTTTGGCTATAAATAGAAGCCTTAACTTAAGGATTTTTCATAAACTTCCTTACTTGTTCTTTCTTTCTCTCTCTAAATACTTCTTGTGAAAGTTCTCTCTAAGTGTGCTTAAGTCATCTTGAGTATTTGTGAAGATCTATAAGTATACGTGTACTGTTCAAGTTAATCAACCTCATTTAAATCAATATCCAGTCACGTGTTACGGTAAGGGATACCATCTTTTTCATCTTCCATTATTCAAACATACTATGGTAAGGGATTATCATTATTTGATTCTCGATAATAATATTGTTTCTTCCTTACTCATAAGACGTGCCTTTTATTTCCATGTATTAAATTGTGGGAATAACCTTACGGAGCAGGTTGCCGCCTGTTGGTGAATAACCTTTCGTATTCATTCATTATTAATCTCTGAGAATAACCTTACGGAGCGGATTGCCGCCTGTTTGGTGAATAACTCTTTGTACTCAAATTCTATTAAATTGTGGGAATAACCTTACGGAGCGGATTGCCGCCTGTTGGTGAATAACCTTTCGTATTCATTCATTATTAATCTCTGAGAATAACCTTACGGAGCGGATTGCCGCCTGTTTGGTGAATAACTCTTTGTACTCAAATTCTATTAAATTGTGGGAATAACCTTACGGAGCGGATTGCCGCCTGTTGGTGAATAACCCTTTGTATTAATTTCCTTCACCTTTTGTTAATCAAACCTGCTACGGTAAGGGATATTATTTTCTTTCATACTCCTAAATCGAAATTTATTATGGAACTATTGCTTCTATAATTCCTGAAAATATTATATGTTCCATAATAGTTGAACTTCATTATTTCAACTGAACCTTCCTATTTACGTGAACCTTTCTATTGAATTGTAACCGTTATTCTGAACTGTGGATCTTGAATATCATTTTTAAATTTCACTCCACATCATGTTGACAATTTGGACATTATTTGAATCTGTACAAAGTAAACTTCCGATACTTATTGTTATCCTATTTCTTCTGTTCATCATTTATATCATTCTAATCATCCAAAAATCAAGCTGTTGTGAATATCTGTGGCCGGGGGCACAGATGTGATATATTTGTTGAACAGATGATAGGTTAAAGGCGATATAATAGGTTAAAGGCGATACATCTGTTCGGTGTCTTTTATGGCACGTGGTGAATGTTCTCTTTGGCCCGTAGTGCAAAGATGAACTGTTGTTTGGTATGATTATGACCAAAGGCTGAATCTGGTATAATCATGACCGTTGGTGTTATATTGAATGTCTTTGGCCCGTAGTGCAAAGATGAACTGTTGATCTGCATGATTATGATCAGGAACTGTGAATTTGTATTATCTTAACTAATGATATTTCAGATGATAAAAGTTGATGATGTTTTTCCTAAAAAGAGAACCGAGTGGACATTATAGTCTGCATTATTCTTCTAATAGATTACTCATTCCGCTGCTATTATTGATCTGAACGTTGTTTAAGAATTTAACTGCAGTTTTTGATATAAACCTTGTAGTCTATTGTATTCTATCAAGAACTCAACTGTTGAAGACTAATGATAATTTATTCGTCATTATCTTAGGCATGATATTCTTTACTGGGCTATTTGAGCTCACCCTTTCTTTTGTTCCATTGTTTTTCAACAGGAGATGAAAACATAACAGGGTCTAGCCGGGGAATGGAGTGAGGGTCCGAGGAATAGTTATCATAGTCTTCACGTTTTGTAAAATAGTGTGACAATAATAGTGAAGACTTAGTTGTGTATTATTATACACTGCATTGTTGTACGTTGTGCTTTGTTGTAATAATTTTGTTGTAGTCTTTTGACGACTCAAGTTTGGGCTGTGTGGGCCCAGATTTGGGGGCGTCACAGAAAATTAAATAATTACACAAAGAAAGAAAAAGAGACATACCTAAAATTATGAGATTCGCAGTCCGTCCACGTCCTCGACACCAAAAATTTTAACTAAGGAGGTCCTTACTAAAAAGGTTCTCACATAAAAAGATTTCCTCAAATTGGATAAAACTTTAATGTTGGGTGTTTAAAAACTAAAAGGGTAATCCCATATAAGCTAAGGGAATGGAAGGAGTTTTAAAATGGGGTGATGTGAGACTTTAGGAAAAAGAATCGGGTATTACAATAATCGCCGCCTTTTATGATAGTGTCGTCAACCCTGTCACCCTCTTCTACAATACTTTCGTTGCCTAATGCTTTGTTGGATCACTGTATTCATTTCTTAGTCACCATAATCGCCACCTCTTATGGTAGTGCCGTCAACCCCTCTCTCCCTCTTCTGCAATACTTTCGTTGCAATGATTTGTCGGATTACTGTATTCATTCCTTAGACACTATAATCGCCACCTCTTATAGTAGTGCCGTCAACCCCTCTCACCAACTTCTACACACCGGAGTGCTGGAGTGTTTGATCGATTGGGTTGACTTGTAACGGAAACTTGCAACCAAAGAGAAATTCAACTGTTCGATATGACTCCAGAACAAGGTTAAGTTCTTCGTCTCTAGTTATTTTTACCAATCACATGCCCACCAGAGTTACAAGTCCTGTTGGTATTTGGTAATTGTTATGAACTGCATACCAATTCTTTTTGCCTAAAATGCCTCATAAAAGTTAAATTTTCGTGAATATATGGAAAGTTGATTGATTTGGTTTTACTTGAGATATCCATTTTAATTTTTTTAATATTTTAATTAGTTTGGACATAATTGACTTACATCTCTCATGTGCAGCATTGGTGCTAAAAAAGTAAAAAATAATTTATATAAGTTATTACTGTGTATTTTGTGCACATAGTTGTAGTTTCTTTAGAACAAATAAATGATGCATGTGCATAAAAAATGTGGTTGAGAGCCTTGAACGGTTTTATGTCATCAATTAGTGGATATACTTGTGCAACTCACTGATTTATATATTCTAAAATGAGGCAGCTGGTTCGTGTTTATTTTATTTAGTTGTCTCTTGGCCTCTAGGCTATGTTTGTGAGTTTTGTTTCATATGTAATTACGCCTTTCAATTCTCCACTGAACGGTTACATCCCTTTCACTTCTCAGTCCATTCCCCTCCCTCACTGTATGAACTCCTCTATTTATGTTACTCCATCTTTTTTCATCGACCCACAAACCCAAGAAGGCACTGCCCTGCCCAAGAAGAAAATCAAAAAAGCATTGCTGTGATTCATTTGATCAGCTTATGTGCCAATGTGTTCTTGACGAGAACATGAAAGTATATTATTATTGGGTTAACTTTTGATCTATATTTATCTACACTGATATTTGGAAAGCCATTATTTTTCATATAAAAAGTGTTTTTCTTTTTCTCTTTTTTATTTTCCAACTTACATTCCATTATTAACATGATGCAACACTTGCTCTAGGTTTCTTAGCAGTAACACTATCCATTCTATTTTATAGTAAATGCCTTCTTTGTGGTCTTTTACAATAAGTCAATAACACATTTAATTTCTTCAGTGAATCAGTTCCAACATTGTTCTTGAAGATGGATTCCTTTTCAAGAAACAAATATTTGCAGCTCAATTCATTTGAAAAGATGGATGGTAATTTGTCAGGTTCTCACAACATGATTTCAAATAAAATGAGGAATAAGTGAAAAGACGTAAAGTTGTGATAATGTACTACGTGGTTAATTCGACAATAGTTGGTGCATGGTGAAATGAGCGACATATGATAGAAGAGTCATCTCAAGATTTAAAAAGTGGGAGGGAGTTTTATTTAAGGCGACTATATTATGTAAATGACTGAGTTTGTAGAGAATAACTACGCCTAAGCAAAGTCGCTTTTAACAGTTTGTGTAAAAAATTATTTGAAATTGGAGAGTTGCGTGAGACACGTCGTGGTGTGATTAATCTGTTTAGTAATATATAGTCAGAGAAATATAATGTGAATATTTTTGCCAAACTTAAGATTTTGTTACAATTTAGCTAAAGAATCAATTATACTAGCATTATCTATCTCTAATTAAAAGAATCACTTTTCATTATTAGAACATATTTCATACAGATTCACTCTAGTTGACTAATCATTCTTGTTTTCATAATTAAAATTCTAGTTTAGAATCTTTAGAAAAGTGTTCTTGCAAGAATTATAAACATGTTTTGGAATATCAAGGATGAGGATATTGTCATTATGCAGTAGCTAAATAGATGCAATAATAATCTAATTGATTGATTAAGTTTATGCATAAAGCAATATCTTTTGTTTAGACTGATAAATTAGTCAATAGGTTCACATGATTTATTTATTCCTCTTATGCAGGTTTTAGTATAACATGTAAAAAGGACAAATTTAAGAAATGACTAAACAATAGTTATTTTTTTTTATAATTCATTTTTTATTTGATTTTTTATAATGGATACTAGTTGTGCTTTATTTCATATGAATATATTTAATTATGTTGATTTTTTAATATTAAAAACAATATGAAAACAATAACTATCCAAACATTAGTTTTCAGATTTTAATACAAATACAATATGAATTCAATACGCTAACCAAACAAAATAGAATTGTTATGTTTTAGTATTGAATGCAACGATTTTCAATTTTATAGAGTTACAACTCAAATTGAATTCCAAAACAATCTATCCAAACACACCAAGCAACATTCACCCAAAAAAAAAGAAGCTCAAGAAGGGCAAAATTTGAAGAATCCTAATTTTTTAACCAACAAACAATTACCACTTCCTAACTCTTACCTCTCTCGTTTTCCTTTCCTAAAAGAAAACAGAGGAGGTAGGCCACTGTTCTTTCCTTGAGTGCTGATTGGCACATTAATCACACGCCTTATCCTTATACTGGCTGATCTAGTCCTCTCCAACGTTTTCTTAATCCTTTTCACGTGCTTCTCTCCCTTCCCTGATCCTTCACTCCCTTCTTCAATGGAAGGCAAATCAACAAGTGAACTCAAAGAGGACGATGATGAAGAAGAAGGTGATAATAAAGTAGCCCCGCGTTGTTTTTTCAACCGTAGTAACTCTTTCCATAAAACTGTGCATTTAGGTGGCCTAGGAGAAGGATCATCATCAAGAAACCAACTCAATCTATTGTCCTCCTTGTTGACATCTTCCACTTTGGCTCCCTCTTCAGTATGTTCTGTTTTGAGACTCATCTTATTGAGTTTCTCCGACTGCTGCATTTGCCAAAAAGGCAGCAACTTTCCTTCGAAAAATAGCTCATCAGCAGATAGCATGGTTTGGCTATCGCTTGAGAGAAACTCGAATTCCTTGTTACGTGTTTTTTCGTGCTGTTTCTCCTGACAGTTTGGGCTAATTGAGATGAAATTCTTGCGGGGACTAGAAATTGGTTCAGCAGAATTAGTGGTCGCCTGAGCAGTTTCTAGAGAAACCATGTTGGCTGCCTTGGGGTTTAGAAAAAGGTTGTCGAGTTAACTGATGAGTAGTGTTTGAACTTATGGATGAGTTTACGTGCTTTATAAAGAGTGAGGGGGTGGGGGCTGGGGGCTGGGGGCTGGGGGGTAGGGGGTGGGGCTGGGGCTGGGGCTGGGGCTGGGGGGCTGTTTTACTATTATTTTTTTTACTTTTATATGTGCTTAGGCCATTTCCAGCAGATGGACTATATTATGGACTATATTTAGTCCATATGACATCATCAAATGTCCTTTAGTCTTCCACCATTCCAGCAGATGGACTATCCCATGGACTATAATATAAAAAGATTAAAATAATTAATAAATTTAATAAAACTCCTATCATCTTTCTATTTTTCTATTTAAATACTATTATATTTATAGTCCATGGACTATCCAATTCCTAGATATAGTCTTTTGAGGATATCAAATATAGTCATGGACTATATTTAGTCTATCTGCTGGAGAGGGAAAAGAAATCTTAGACTATATTTAGTCTAGGACACAAGCAAAAACCATTGCTGGAGATGCTCTTATAGTTGGTAAATGTTTATGGACGGTGAGAATATTAAAAAATTTAAAACCAAGTGGACTGGTGAAGCTGAAACAAGTGAGCTAAAGTAGTGTGTAGAATATAGGAACAGGCGAACAGCACATGGACCATGGACACCTTGGAGGATGATTACATGTACCTTCACCGAAGTCCTGCCTTCCATTACTGTATTTATTCCCTCCTCCAAAAGTCTATTTTGATATTTTTTTTAGTTAATTTGTGAAATTCTGAAATTTTAAAACTGATGTGAATGTAAATGATATTGATTAATGCAATTAAAAATATATTATGAAGTAGCAAACTATGTGAATAAGGGAGATGCGGGACACCGCATATAATTGGATGTGCTGGCCTTTCAAACGACCAAAAGACTATGATCAAAGTCAAATGAGATTTTTTGATAGAATAGAGGAAATGGAGGACTATTGTATATGAGTACTTCCCCTTTTTCTTGATAGTATCATTTTAGTATTATTGTCTATGAACATTTCCCCATTTCCTCGATAGTATCATTTTAACAAACCGAAAGATTTTGCAATCCAGTCCACCTCCCCATCTCTAGTCTCCAAAACTATGTGCTAGCTAGAATATGTTCCTATTGTAGAATAATCAGACAAGAGACATGAAGAATTTGTAATTTTTCCCAGCCAAGTTAAGATATTCATCTGTGGACTAAATATAGGTGAAGCGAAGCACTCAAATATGATGAACAGGGTACATAGCGGTGTGAGGCATTGCAGTACTTAATGCCTTGAAATTTGATATGAAAATAGTTCAAAATTTGAGCTGATTTTCTTCCAATTCTAGTTCCAAGGCATGGAATTTATCGGAAAATAAGGGGCCAAGTTTTGAATTGATTTTTTTTTTGTCTCAAGAATTAAAGAATCTTAGAAAGAACTCTGACCATAATATTTTGAAATAACTTTAAAACTTTAGTAGGTTTTAGGCTTGATGTTTATCTTTTCTTAGAGAGTGAAAGGGAGAAAAAGATTATCTTTTTAGATTAATGATATCAAATCTATAAGCGTGGATTAGTCAAAGATCATAATAACATGGGAAGAGTCCTAAGCATGTGATTACATAGTTATTTCTTGCATGTGACCGCCCATTTCCCAAACCAAATCAAGGCTACACAAGATACTTCCTAGTGACGAAAACACCCTAGAAAGATTATGATTGCCTGCTGGTATATTGTTTAGTTTTGCAGACCTGGGTAGGGATTCTATAGTCATTCTGGAAAATTCTACTAGTGATAGTTATTATTTATGTCCCCATTTCTTGAAAAGCTTACATAAAGATTTGGATACAGCTCTTAATTCTTACTTTATGCAGACTGTTGATCAACACATGCTATTTTTTGGATCGAAGCTCTATATCTTTTGACATTGATGGCTTGGCAGCCTTGATTAGTCTGATTAATGCAGAGGGGAGTTGGCAAATTCAGCAAATTAAGATTAAGGGTCTGTCAGATTAGTATTTATAGAGTGAAGTTTTGTGATTTTGTTGGACTTGTTTAATTATTACTTTCTTATTTTCAACTCAACTGTTGTAGGAGATAGATGGCTTTTAACCCTTAGTACCACAAGTAGTAGTAACACTCTGTTTGTGAGTTTAAAAATGATCAGAACAGAAAAGAAATTTGACAGGTTTAATTATGTTCATATATCTTGTTTGATACTTGTGAGTTTCTTAATGGACCAAAAAAAGGAGGGAAAAACAACAACAGAAAACCTGGTATTTTTCTTGTCAAACGTGTTGAAATTGAATGAAAGAAGTGACCGACGAGTAGTTGTGCCTAGTTAAAAAGTAGCCCAAAACCATGGACTAGGGATAGGGAAGGCCTTATTATTTATTATTTTTGTGTGTGTGTGTGGTGGGGGGGGGGGGGGGGGGGGGCTAGAGAGACCATAGTTTCTTATAGCTAATAGGTCTTGATCAGAAAAGCAGTGGCAAATAATTGAGGGGGAGGAGACCCTTGTTTCATGCAAGGTCTAGCCGTTAATAACGTACGTGAACTCTCTTATTTGGTCTTCATTATTGCTTCAAGTTTTAATACTCCCAAGTCCTATCTATCAATCAATATATACAGGAGAGAGAGAGGTGTTTTAATTGATTCTGATTTTAAATTAATTGACTTGTTCAGTTTTTGGTGGATCAAGTGATGGTTGTTGAGAATGTCGTAGAAGAAACCATTATTCAGACAATATGTCTTATAAGCACGGAACACTTTAAAAGAACAAAAAGTCTAGGAGACCGGGATATTAAATCGGGACTGGTGAACCGTCTATTTATATTTTTTTTTAACTCTCAAAAAGTTTATAATATTTATTTTAATTTAAATATTTATAGAATTTAATGATTTATATGTAATTTATATATATGTAAATAATTAGTCTATACAATCTTGATTATTTACGTGCATCTAAATTACTGAATTCTATAAATATTTAAATTAAAATAAATATTATAAAAAAATTAAAAGTAATAAATAAATAAATTAAACCGATTGTCACTTCCGGGCCAATATCCGGTCCCCTTATAAGGACTCTTAAAAGAATGGAGTCTTTGCCGACACGTTAAGGCATGGGTAGCATTTTAGCTGCCCTAACAATTATAATCACTGCATTTTCCCCAAGACTAAGTTTAATTAGACCTTTTTTCTCATGGAGAACTAATTAGAGCAATAATTGAATAAGAATCTTTTTTCTTGTTTATATTTATTTATTTGTTTTTTTTTTATAAAAAAAAAAGGGAACTCAACACTCCTAAAATACAAATTGTCATCAACTTTATGGCTCATGCGTGCATACATACAACTTATAAAAAGAGTACACTTGTGTATAAACAAAATATTATTAACTAAAAATTAATAATATCTATACTATTAAAGGAGAGAGAAGAAAATAATTGTCTACTTAAAACTTTGTTACTATTTTTTATCCTTTTATTATATTCTCGTATTTCTATTTTTACTCTCACACTTTCTCCTAATCTCTTTTCTTTAAATTTTGTTCATAGACACGTAATGTGTATATGTCATGACTAGCCGAATAAGTTTAGGGACACAAAATAAACACTATATCCATTTCAACTATAAAAAAATGATATATAACACGGATTTCAATACCATACCTTACTTTTTAATTGTTAAGATAAATATAATATTTAAATATTATGTACTTATACTTACTCATCATATGTAAGACCCCGAATTTTATGAAATACAAAATTTAATTTTTCTTCATATAGATATATTTTTTGAAACAGTAAGTGGTTAAATCGATAAAGTTAAAAGTTAAGGATGTTATGTGCAAATTTTATTTTGTCGGACAATATTCGTTTGGTCGAGGAATATTCGTTTGGTCCGACGGCGCCGAAATAACAAATTATTGGTGGACCCCACAACGGAATATTTGTCGGATATAGAAAACGACAGAAATAACCTTTTTAAATAAAAATAGTCAACGGAACTGTTAAAATACCGGTGATAAAAGAATAGTAGCATACGGTAGTTATTGGTATTTTCTGTAGCACTCGGTACTCTACAGTAACACACGGTATTGCATAGTGTCTCATATTATTGGTCTGATAATTGACACCGTAACTGTTACGCATCATTTCATCGATAATTGTCACTGCATAATATTTTATATTATCAATTCAATAATTGTTGTTACACAGTATTTTGCATTATTGATTTAATAATTGTCATTACACTGTATTTTATATCATTGAGTCAATAATTGTTGTTACACTGTTTTTAAAATTATTGAACCTAATAATTGTCACAGTAACATATGCACAGTAATTCACATTATTGAATCAATAATTGTCATTACACAGTAACGTATGCTTTATTTTACATTATTGTTATCTCTATTATGATGTTATTTAAACAGTTGTATTTCATTAATTTATTGACTTGATATCTAAGAGCTAACTATACTGTATTTATAACAATTAGTCATAATAATTGAATTGATAAAGTTATTTGTTTATAATATAAAGTTAGGTGATTATTAGGTGATATGAAATGAATGGTGTAGATTAAAGTGTGAATTATTGTTGAATAATTGAATTGATTTGTTTATAATATAAAGTTAGGTGATTATTAGGTGATATGAAATGAATGGTGTAGATTAAAGTGTGAATTATTGTTGAATAATTAAATTGATTTGTTTATAATATAAAGTTAGGTGATTATTAGGTGATATGAAATGAATGGTGTAGATTAAAGATAATATAATATTTGAAATGGATGGTGTAGATTAAAAGATGATCTTTAAATGAATGGTTTAGATTAAATGAATGATAAGATTTTTGGCTATAAATAGAAGCCTTAACTTAAGGATTTTTCATAAACTTCCTTACTTGTTCTTTCTTTCTCTCTCTAAATACTTCTTGTGAAAGTTCTCTCTAAGTGTGCTTAAGTCATCTTGAGTATTTGTGAAGATCTATAAGTATACGTGTACTGTTCAAGTTAATCAACCTCATTTAAATCAATATCCAGTCACGTGTTACGGTAAGGGATACCATCTTTTTCATCTTCCTTTATTCAAACATACTATGGTAAGGGATTATCATTATTTGATTCTCGATAATAATATTGTTTCTTCCTTACTCATAAGACGTGCCTTTTATTTCCATGTATTAAATTGTGGGAATAACCTTACGGAGCGGATTGCCGCCTGTTGGTGAATAACCCTTTGTATTAATTTCCTTCACCTTTTGTTAATCAAACCTGCTACGGTAAGGGATATTATTTTCTTTCATACTCCTAAATCGAAATTTATTATGGAACTATTGCTTCTATAATTCCTGAAAATATTATATGTTCCATAATAGTTGAACTTCATTATTTCAACTGAACCTTCCTATTTACGTGAACCTTTCTATTGAATTGTAACCGTTATTCTGAACTGTGGATCTTGAATTTCACTCCACATCATGTTGACAATTTGGACATTATTTGAATCTGTACAAAGTAAACTTCCGATACTTATTGATATCCTATTTCTTCTGTTCATCATTTACATCATTCTAATCATCCAAAAATCAAGCTGTTGTGAATATCTGTGGCCGGGGGCACAGATGTGATATATTTGTTGAACAGATGATATGTTAAAGGCGATATAATAGGTTAAAGGCGATACATCTGTTCGGTGTCTTTTATGGCACGTGGTGAATGTTCTCTTTGGCCCGTAGTGCAAAGATGAACTGTTGTTTGGTATGATTATGACCAAAGGCTGAATCTGGTATAATCATGACCGTTGGTGCTATATTGAATATCTTTGGCCCGTAGTACAAAGATGAACTGTTGATGTGCATGATTATGATCAGGAACTGTGAATTTGTATTATCTTGACTAATGATATTTCAGATGATAAAAGTTGATGATGTTTTTCCTAAAAAGAGAACCGAGTGGACATTATAGTCTGCATTATTCTTCTAATAGATTACTCATTCCGCTGCTATTATTGATCTGAACGTTGTTTAAGAATTTAACTGCAGTTTTTGATATAAACCTTGTAGTCTATTGTATTCTATCAAGAACTCAACTGTTGAAGACTAATGATAATTTATTCGTCATTATCTTAGTCATGATATTCTTTATTGGGCTATTTGAGCTCACCCTTTCTTTTGTTCCATTGTTTTTCAACAGGAGATGAAAACATAACAGGATCTAGCCGGGGAATAGAGTGAGGGTCCGAGGAATAGTTATCATAGTTTTCACGTTTTGTAAAATAGTGTGACAATAATAGTGAAGACTTAGTTGTGTATTATTATACACTGTATTGTTGTACGTTGTGCTTTGTTGTAATAATTTTGTTGTAGTCTTTTGACGACTCAAGTATGGGCTGTGTGAGCCCAGATTTGGGGGCGTCACAGTTGGCATCAGAGCTTAGGGATATGGTCTTTAATGGAGATCTGTGGTAGAACTAGGAGGGGAGAGACGAATAGAATCAGTCACTAGTGTGTCCTACCTAAAATAGATTTTATTATCTAATGAGTCGATTTGAATGTAGGAACATGAAGTGATGAGTCAGTTTATTTGAACTAACATTTATTTTGTGACCACAGTTAGGTATGGCATCTGAAAATCAAGAGGTTAACTATGAAATTACCGAAACAAATGTAGCTGCAAAACAAGAGGCGACGAATAATCTTCTTACAAACTCAGAGTTGAATCATTTGCCTAAGGCAAAAATTATGCGTGTTCTATCCAGTAAGGATGAAGGTGAAAGCTCTGCTACAGTCGTTCCAGATCCATTCTTAGAAGCAATTAAAGGAAGTAACGAACTTGCGGAAATTATTGCCTTTAATTTACTCACTAATTGGGAGAGTGATATCACCTGGTTATGCTCTATAACAAAGGATCAGAATATATGGACTTTTCATATTAGTCTTTGGGATTTATGGTGTTCCAGCTATAATTTTCAAGATTATTTAAAAATGATGTTTCTATACTTTTGGGCGTTACAATTTAGAGGAATTCAGGTTAAGTTAGTCACTATCGTGGAAACTGCAGTCTATCGAAAATACTATTTTAATGGAAATCATTGGTACCTTACTACTGATGAAGTTGATGAACCCGAGAAACAGTTTGCTAGAAAATTATTCAGTGGTATTCCCATGGTTGAAATACGTGAAGATCCGAATGAATTATTCGGGATTCGATTTGACGATAACAGTCAAGAAACCGAATGAGGTGATAACCGGTAAGCTATTCATAAATTCTCGTGAAGTCTATGCCATATTAGATACTGGCTCTATCCACTCTTTTATCTCACCTATATGTACTCAACGTTTAAATTTGTCTATTGAAAACTTAAATCTTGTCTTATCAGTTGAAACCTCATTGGGAGAAATACCTATTACATTTACTATCTATAAATCTTACCTAGTTCAAATCAACAACCTCACATTACCTGTTGACCTTATTTCTTTGGAGATGCGTGAATTTGATGGGATTTTAGGAATTGATTGGTTGACTACCCATCATGCTAAAATTGATTGTTTTCATAAGATTATTAGTTTTCATATTCCTAATCAACCTGTCATGCAAATTCAAGCAACTAAACCATTGAAATCTATAACTGTTATTTCTAGCCATAAAACCATTCGTTTATTGAAAAACGGATGTCAAGCCTTTTTAGCTCATGTCACTGATTTGAACAAAAATACGTCAAACTTGAATGATATTCCCATTGTTAATGAGTTTCCTGACGTTTTTCCTGAAGAACTTCCTGGCTTACCCCCAAACCGTGAAATTGATTTTTATATTGATCTTGAACCCGGTACCAAGCCCATTTCCAAAGCTCCCTACCGAATGGCTCTCATTGAACTTCAAGAGTTAAAAGTCCAACTACAGGAATTGTTGGATACCGGTTTCATTCGTCCGAGTGCATCACCTTGGGGTGCTCCTGTTCTATTTGTGAAGAAGAAAGACGGGAGTATGAGATTGTGCATTGACTACCGAGAATTGAACCATGTCACCATCAAGAACAGGTACCCGTTACCTCGGATTGATGACATGTTTGATCAATTGCAAGGCGCTCAACATTTCTCAAAGATTGATCTCCGTTCTGGATATCATCAGTTAAAGGTTAAAGCTGAGGACATTCCAAAGACTGCTTTCAGAACTCGTTATGGGCATTATGAGTTCTTAGTCATGCCTTTTGGACTAACTAATGCTCCTGCAGCTTTCATGGACATGATGAACCGGATATTCAAGGAACATTTGGATCATTTTGTGGTTGTCTTTATTGATGACATCCTCATATACTCCAAGAGTCGCGAGGATCATGAACAACACCTGATATTGATACTCCAAAAGCTCCGTGAAAACAAATTATATGCCAAGTTGAAGAAATGTGAGTTCTGGCTTGAGGAGGTCGCGTTTCTTGGGCATGTGATTTCTAGTCAAGGAATATCAGTCGATCCTGCGAAGATTGAAACGGTACTAAATTGGGAACAACCCAAAACAGTAACCGAAGTCCGAAGTTTTCTGGGTCTAGTTGGTTATTATCGGAGATTCGTAGAAGGATTTTCTCGAATCGCCACTCCATTAACGCAGCTTACTCGGAAAAGCACAAAATTCATATGGAGCGAGGAATGCGAGAAAAGTTTCCAAGAACTCAAGAAGAGACTGGTTTCAGCTCCTGTTCTGACCATACCATCAGGATCAGGAGAATTTGTTATCTACAGCGATGCTTCTGGCAAAGGTCTAGGCTGTGTCCTTATGCAACATGGAAAGGTTATAGCCTACGCCTCTCGACAACTCAAAGATTATGAGAAAAATTATCCTACTCATGATCTAGAGTTGGCAGCAGTCGTTTTCGCGTTGAAGATATGGAGACACTACTTGTACGGAGAAAAAGTGGATATCTATACGGATCATAAAAGTCTCAAGTATTTCTTCACCCAGAAGGAACTCAACATGCGACAACGACGTTGGCTTGAGCTGTTAAAGGATTATGACCACACAATCCAGTATCACCCGGGAAAGGTGAACGTTGTAGCTGACGCTTTGAGCAGAAAATCTTATGCAAGTACAAGTGCACTGCTGACAACACAAAAGTGTATTTTGTACGACTTGCAAAAGATGGAGATAGAGCTAAAGACACCAGGGACCCACTCGAAGATTGCTCACGTGCGAGTAGAACCAACTTTAATCGATAAAATTAAAGTTGCTCAAGCTACCGATCCGGAACTGATAAACATGATAAAGAAAGTACAAGAAGGTGTCATTCCCGAAGCAAGAATCGACGAGAAAGGAATACTTCGAGTCAACTCTCGACTCTGTGTTCCTAACGATCCTGAATTAAAGCATAAAATCATGATGGAGGCACACAACACGCCGTTTGCAATCCACCCAGGAGGTACCAAGATGTATCGAGATCTTCGACATACATTTTGGTGGAACAATATGAAAAGAGAGATTGCGGAGTTTATCTCAAGGTGCCTAACTTGTCAACGTGTCAAGGCAGAACATCAAGTTCCTAAAGGTCCATTACAATCACTTGAAGTTCCCGAATGGAAGTGGGAACACATCAATATGGACTTCGTGACGGGTCTTCCAAAAGTTTCTCAAGGCTTAGATGCAATTTGGGTGATCGTAGATAGATTGACCAAATCTGCTCATTTCTTGCCTATACGGGAAAACTTTTCACTTGAACGTCTTGCCGGTATGTACATAAATGAGATCGTGAGATTGCATGGCATGCCAGTTTCCATAGTTTCGGATCGAGATCCTAGATTCACTTCACGCTTTTGGATCAGTCTACAAAAAGCTATGGGCACTGAACTATGTTTTAGTTCTGCATACCATCCTCAAACGGACGGACAATCGGAAAGGACGATCCAGACCCTCGAAGATCTTTTGAGACTTTGTGTATTAGACTTCAAAGGAAGTTGGGATAAGTACTTGCCGTTGGTGGAATTTTCTTACAACAACAGTTACCAAGCAAGCATAGGCATGGCTCCATTCGAGGCATTGTATGGAAGGAAGTGTCGCTCTCCAATATGTTGGAATGAGGTAGGAGAAGCAAAATTGTTGGGACCCGAGTTGGTACGCTTGACGACCGAAAAGATCCAAATGATCCGACAACGAATACAGACCGCACAAGAACGACAAAAGAGTTATGTTGATCTTCATCGGAGAGACGAAAGTTTCAACGTCGGAGAACATGTATTCTTACGTGTTTCTCCATGGAAAGGGGTTACGAGATTCGGAAAGAGAGGAAAGCTCAACCCTCGATTTATTGGCCCATTTGAAATCCTCGATCGAATAGGAACCGTAGCCTACAGACTAGCCCTACCACCAAGTATGTCTCGCATCCATAACGTTTTTCACATATCTATGTTACGTAAATATGTGAAGGACCCAAACCACGTCATTGAGTTAGAACCAGACGTTATAGCAGAGGATTTAACATACGAGGAGGTACCTGTTAAGATCCTGGATAAGAAGGAGCAGATCTTACGCTCAAAGGTTATACCTCAAGTTAAGGTTTTATGGAGGAACCAAGATACTGAGGAAATGACCTGGGAGCTAGAATCTGAGATGAAATCTAAGTATCCTTACCTCTTCGATATGTCAGGTACGTCAATTTCGGGGACGAAATTTCATAAGGAGGGGAGGTTGTAAGACCCCGAATTTTATGAAATACAAAATTTAATTTTTCTTCATATAGATATATTTTTTGAAACAGTAAGTGGTTAAATCGATAAAGTTAAAAGTTAAGGATGTTATGTGCAAATTTTATTTTGTCGGACAATATTCGTTTGGTCGAGGAATATTCGTTTGGTCCGACGGCGCCGAAATAACAAATTATTGGTGGACCCCACAACGGAATATTTGTCGGATATAGAAAACGACAGAAATAACCTTTTTAAATAAAAATAGTCAACGGAACTGTTAAAATACCGGTGATAAAAGAATAGTAGCATACGGTAGTTATTGGTATTTTCTGTAGCACTCGGTACTCTACAGTAACACACGGTATTGCATAGTGTCTCATATTATTGGTCTGATAATTGACACCGTAACTGTTACGCATCATTTCATCGATAATTGTCACTGCATAATATTTTATATTATCAATTCAATAATTGTTGTTACACAGTATTTTGCATTATTGATTTAATAATTGTCATTACACTGTATTTTATATCATTGAGTCAATAATTGTTGTTGCACTGTTTTTAAAATTATTGAACCTAATAATTGTCACAGTAACATATGCACAGTAATTCACATTATTGAATCAATAATTGTCATTACACAGTAACGTATGCTTTATTTTACATTATTGTTATCTCTATTATGATGTTATTTAAACAGTTGTATTTCATTAATTTATTGACTTGATATCTAAGAGCTAACTATACTGTATTTATAACAATTAGTCATAATAATTGAATTGATAAAGTTATTTGTTTATAATATAAAGTTAGGTGATTATTAGGTGATATGAAATGAATGGTGTAGATTAAAGTGTGAATTATTGTTGAATAATTGAATTGATTTGTTTATAATATAAAGTTAGGTGATTATTAGGTGATATGAAATGAATGGTGTAGATTAAAGTGTGAATTATTGTTGAATAATTAAATTGATTTGTTTATAATATAAAGTTAGGTGATTATTAGGTGATATGAAATGAATGGTGTAGATTAAAGATAATATAATATTTGAAATGGATGGTGTAGATTAAAAGATGATCTTTAAATGAATGGTTTAGATTAAATGAATGATAAGATTTTTGGCTATAAATAGAAGCCTTAACTTAAGGATTTTTCATAAACTTCCTTACTTGTTCTTTCTTTCTCTCTCTAAATACTTCTTGTGAAAGTTCTCTCTAAGTGTGCTTAAGTCATCTTGAGTATTTGTGAAGATCTATAAGTATACGTGTACTGTTCAAGTTAATCAACCTCATTTAAGTGCCTTTTATTTCCATGTATTAAATTGTGGGAATAACCTTACGGAGCGGATTGCCGCCTGTTGGTGAATAACCCTTTGTATTAATTTCCTTCACCTTTTGTTAATCAAACCTGCTACGGTAAGGGATATTATTTTCTTTCATACTCCTAAATCGAAATTTATTATGGAACTATTGCTTCTATAATTCCTGAAAATATTATATGTTCCATAATAGTTGAACTTCATTATTTCAACTGAACCTTCCTATTTACGTGAACCTTTCTATTGAATTGTAACCGTTATTCTGAACTGTGGATCTTGAATTTCACTCCACATCATGTTGACAATTTGGACATTATTTGAATCTGTACAAAGTAAACTTCCGATACTTATTGATATCCTATTTCTTCTGTTCATCATTTACATCATTCTAATCATCCAAAAATCAAGCTGTTGTGAATATCTGTGGCCGGGGGCACAGATGTGATATATTTGTTGAACAGATGATATGTTAAAGGCGATATAATAGGTTAAAGGCGATACATCTGTTCGGTGTCTTTTATGGCACGTGGTGAATGTTCTCTTTGGCCCGTAGTGCAAAGATGAACTGTTGTTTGGTATGATTATGACCAAAGGCTGAATCTGGTATAATCATGACCGTTGGTGCTATATTGAATATCTTTGGCCCGTAGTACAAAGATGAACTGTTGATGTGCATGATTATGATCAGGAACTGTGAATTTGTATTATCTTGACTAATGATATTTCAGATGATAAAAGTTGATGATGTTTTTCCTAAAAAGAGAACCGAGTGGACATTATAGTCTGCATTATTCTTCTAATAGATTACTCATTCCGCTGCTATTATTGATCTGAACGTTGTTTAAGAATTTAACTGCAGTTTTTGATATAAACCTTGTAGTCTATTGTATTCTATCAAGAACTCAACTGTTGAAAACTAATGATAATTTATTCGTCATTATCTTAGTCATGATATTCTTTACTGGGCTATTTGAGCTCACCCTTTCTTTTGTTCCATTGTTTTTCAACAGGAGATGAAAACATAACAGGGTCTAGCCGGGGAATGGAGTGAGGGTCCGAGGAATAGTTATCATAGTTTTCACGTTTTGTAAAATAGTGTGGCAATAATAGTGAAGACTTAGTTGTGTATTATTATACACTGTATTGTTGTACGTTGTGCTTTGTTGTAATAATTTTGTTGTAGTCTTTTGACGACTCAAGTATGGGCTGTGTGAGCCCAGATTTGGGGGCGTCACATCATAAATTGTAAAGCTCTCTAACACCTTCTTTATATATATAACTGGTTATACTTTCTTCTTGGTAAGGGAATGCAAAACCTCTTCTTCTTTTCTTTGCATGATACTTGGTCTCACATAGAGTGCATGCCTATAATTTTTAAATCAATACTCCCTCTATTTCAATATATAAGATAATTATTAATTATTTGTGTTCCTAGTAACAATTCATATATTTCCGTTGCTTAATAAAATTCAATATTTTGACTGTGTTATAAAAAAAAAGGAATAAGGTTATATGAAAATGCAATGATAAGCTGAAGTGGGGATCCAGTTGGTGGTTTTAGCAGCCCAAGTTAAGGCCCAGAGACAGGCCCAAGTTAGTGGTTGTTACTTGTTAGCACGCGTTCTTGTGTATTGTTAGAGTCCGGAGTGTGCATAGTAGGATTTGGTGAGTTTACAAAGTATAATCGTAACTAAATCATGTAAAATAATTAATATTTCATTAGTCTTAGAATAAAAGTCTTTAATATTTCATTAGTCTTAGAATAAAAGTCTTTATTATTATTTTTGATAGTCCTAAGTTAAATATTTATTTATTTTAAATAATTTATTTTTTATAATAATTTGTCTATAATATCTTTAGTATTAATTATCATATTTTTATTCTCTATATATATTTATGAAACATTACTAATCATGTGAAGAAAACTATGTAATTAAATGATAATTTAAATATAATTTTTTTTATCATTTATTCTCTTTATAAATACGCGCAAAAAGTCAACTAGAATTTTTATTCTGAGACATAGAGAGTATTATAAAAATAATTGTAATCGCAATTAACTAAACCATTTGATTACTAATAGTTTCAATTAATATTTTGCGATTACGATCCCCCCGATCAATTAGTATGCTATTTAAAGAATGAAGTAAATAGGTAATTAAATAATAAAAGAAGTTTAAAAGTTCAAAGCACAACTATTATCCACTATTAGTATCGCTGCTACTAAGACATTTATAAAATTATTAAAACTTAAAAACAACATTAAGCTATAAAAAATATAACTACTCTCCACAAATTTATTGTGCATGTATAATATCAACAAGTAACGAAAAATTATATGAACAACTCAAAAACTAACAATATATAGAAAATTAATTCATTCATAATGCACTTTTTATTATTAAGTTAATAATTATATATTAGAGTTTTATCATACACATATATGTATTTATGTGTTTGTGTGTGTATAGGCATGCATAACAGACCCGCCTGGCCTGGCCCGGCCTGGGCCTGCCAGGCCTTGATCGTTGACCAGGCCAGGCCGGGCCTTTGACTTTTGGCCTGCAGGCCGGGCCGGACCGGGCTTAATGCTCAAAAAGGGGGCCTGTTGAGCCCTGCAGGCCAGGCCTTGGTCCAGGCCAGGCCAGGCTTTGGGCCAAGCCATGCCAGTCCAATCCGATTCGATCCATTCAAACAATTTTTTTAGTAATTTTAAATATTATTAAAACACCAATTAAAATTTTAAACTTAATTGATGTATTAATTAAAAGTAATGTATTACAAGTTACAGCTTTCAAATTACATTAATGAAAATTATCTTTTTTATTATTATTTTGCAAATGACTTTCTAGTTGTTACGCTAAATATCTATTAAAATAAATATGCAATGAAAGATCTGTAAGAAGTGTAGGTTGCTAGCTAGGTAAGGAAAATCCTTATATATTACACTAGTCAATGTGTTTTCATGGATTTCTTTATTTATATATAAACAAACATGCATGAATGAACGTATTGTGTTTATATCTCAATTTGTCGTATATTTTTTAATTATTTACAGAATTTAATCTTTTAAAGTACAAGTTTATTCTATTTAGAATCAAGATTTATAATTCAAGAATACATAGAATGCATGCAAATACCTAATTATATTAGGTGCATTAAATATTGTATATTAACCTTCTATTTTTGGTTAAAAATAAAAATACGACAATACTCTAAACCCCAAAAAAATCATGTTTAATTATCTAAATATATATTAAGCTATTTTGTTATAAAAAACACTTTTATATCAGTACTATTTTTTATTAAGCAACATACATTGTATTTTTCGTAAAAATATTTTCATCTCTCAATATTCAATAAGTAAATGATCGTTAAGTCCGATGGACTTGGTCCAGACTACAGGCTTGAGAGCACCTTCCGACTTGAAAAATAAACTTAAAATTAAGTAAGGGAAAATTAAGGGTGTGCATGACGGGATTTGATGTAATTATAAGATATAATTATAATCAAATCATATAGTACGATTAACATTATAAAAATAATCATAACTGCAATTAATTGAACCGATCGATTATTAATTATTTTGGTTAATATTTTACTGTTACGTTTTATTTCTAATTAAAATGCTATTAAAAAAATAAAATAAGTAAATAAATAAGTTAATACTCTCTCCGTTCAGGATAAAAGTATTTTTGCTTATATTAAAAAAGATAATAAAATGACAAAATTGTCAATATTTAAATTTTCATTTAATTGTATAATTTTTTTGTACATGACTAGTGATGTTCCGTAAATATGAATAAAGAATAGAAATATGACAATTAATACTAACAATATCATAGGTAAATTATTGTAAAAAAATATATTATTTAAGATAAATAGACATTTAACTTGAAATTATCTAAAATAATAATAAAGACTTTTATCTTGAGATAGAGTGAATAATAAAAAGAGTTTAAAAGTTCAAACTATAACTATTACCTACTATTAATATATCAATGAAATTATTATAACTTATAATCAACATTATGCTATTAAAAAAATTATAAATATTTTTTGGAAATTTGTTATATATGTATAATATGAATAAATAGATTTTTTTTCACATAAACAACTAAAAAATTAGTAATACATAGACAATTAATTCATTTATAAATATACTTTCTATTATTAAGTTAATAATCATATATTGAAATTTTATCATATATGTGCGCCCGTAGATACATACATACATACATACATATATATATATATATATATATATATATATATATATGTACATACATACATACATACATACATATATATATATATATATATATATATATATATATTGATGTAGTTTGATTTAATTTAATGCATTTTTGATTAAAATCTGTTGTTGTAACTTGACGTGCGGCTGGATTTCGATTTATTAAATTTTACCCCATTTTTTCGATTTTTGTTCTTCTCACCCCTAAGTACCCATTCACGCACGAGCAGGATACCATTACACGCGATGTGCGGCCCGAATTTTTTCTATTTCTATTTATTAACTTTTACATTGATTACGATTTTTTACGATTTAATTTTGCGATTTTCCCCGGTCTTTCGGTTTCGTTTTTTTATTTTTTAAGTACCAATTCACGCAAGGGCAGGATACACGCGATACATGTGTCCTCGTTTTGTTATTCCCCTTTCGACGCCATCGCTATTTTCTTTCCTCATCTATGTCCTTCTCACAGAAGTTTCAAGTTTGGTACGCTTTCCGATGCTATAAATTTAACCAAAGCAATCGATTTTCAGATTTCATCTCTAAATTCCTAGCTCAATACGACGATCAATTGCGGCATCGTCAGATCTAGTTTATCCTCTAATTAGGTAATTGTTGATATAATCTTTAACTATTTTATTTCATCTGTATTGTGTTTTTCATGTCTTAGATTATGTAGATGTAAGGTTTATATTTTTATAATTCGATTCATTTTTGAGCTTGTGTGGATGACGATTAAAAATTAGCCGAAAAAGGAGTTTGATTTGATTGAATTGTTATGATCCTCTTTGGGGCGGGAGTTTCGAGGCTGTAATATTGCTTGTTAAAATCGACATATTTAAGGGATTATTTGCAAAACTGTGTGTTATTTCTAACATGAAGTTTACATTTTCATGTGAAGTTAGCCTAGTTAAAGACTTAAAGTTTAAGAATTTGCAGCTGTTCATACTGATACACAAAAACTAAGTTCAGATGATTATATGTTTAGGATACACATTTTCAGAGTAGAGAGTAGTATAAAGTTTCGTTCTTTAATCTGTTGTTGCGCTCTTGATTTGATGATGTTAATGTAATTGTTAGAATATTTTGGGTATATTTATAGCAATATGCGCTTGATTTCAAATACAATACCAGTAATAATAACATCAGCTTTTGAATAAAAAACACACATCTAATTCTGTGTTGTTGTTTTTCTTTTCCTTTTTTATTCTACAGAAATTATGGCTCTCGCTCAGACATATCGTTCACAGGGTGGCCCTTTTCGTGCTGACCATCGGTCCTCTTTCAACAGACACCACCATTCTTCAATCGCTAATGCTGCTTCCACCGACACCAAGCGATTCAATACCCTTGACAACCATTTTAAAAACTTTGATAATTCTTTTGATTTCTCAAGAAATATTACAGAGCATAATTACTACGGTAATTATGTTGAGGCTGAATTGGTTCCTTCTACGAAAAGGAGAAAGTTTTCCACTTCTGCTTGGGAAAGCAGTAGGAGACCGTATATGCAACCTCACACCTACAAAAATGGTCCTTCAACTAACAGAAACAGTTCAGTCCCTCTAGATAATACAAGAGCTTATGCCAATGCCTATCCGCCTCCTACCTGCAAGCGTCACCGTACAGAGTTTGAGGGTGAGGATGTGGTATTCATGTCAAGGGATGAGATTGAGAGATGCTCCCCATCAAGGAAGGATGGTATTGATGCACTACATGAGAAGCACCTGCGGTACTCATATTGCAGTTTCCTTCAGAACCTTGGAGTCCAGCTGGAGATGTAAGTCTTTTTTTATAAAAATCTATATCATTGCATCTACATGTATATAAAATTTTGAACCCTTTACATAATCTGTCTGTTTAGTGAAAGTGATTTGGGAGCTCAGTTTGTTTGATCATCTGATAGTCGTATGGAAACTAATAACACTTTTGGACTTGCTTTCAGACCGCAAACCACTATTGGGACAGCAATGGTTCTATGCCACCGGTTTTTTGTTCGAAGGTCTCATGCTTGTCATGATAGATTTGTGAGTATCCAGTTTCTGATACATAAGTTCTTAGAAATCAGGTGAACTTTATTTTGGGATGTTAATGAGAATTTAACAGAAAAGGAAAATTTTGTAGTTGATGAGAATTTTCCTTCACTTTCATTAGCTGCTCTTATTTCTAACAGTAGTAGTGAGATGTCACGTAATAATTCTTCTTATTGTACTTTTGTTCAATATAATGTTTTATCAGTTTTGCTTTTGTTATCCGTGCATTTGAAACAACACATCTGCCCCTAAAGATGATATGGTTATCTGACGCTACATTCTTCTGGACGCTTGTTTGTTTCTTTTTAGCAGTTTGGCTGTTGAATTTGTTATTGCTACCTTGTATCCGAAATTTATATTTTGATTCAATTTCGCCTGCAGCTGATCTCTACTGCTGCTCTTTTCCTGGCTGCGAAGAGCGAAGAGACGGCATGCCCTTTGAACAATGTATTGAGAGCATCATGTGAAATTCTCCATAACCAAGACTTCACTTTACTTTCTTACCGGCTCCCTGTTGTAAGTATCTCAAATACTATAACCTGTCTCCTCTTTGTGTGATATTTTTGTGTGTGTTTTTTTTTGTGTTTGGGGGAAGGGAGGGGGGAGTTGGAGCTGTCTTGCATCAAAAATGGAAACAAAAAAAGAATCTATCTAAAGATATGATGGCTGTGTCCAAAACTTAATTTTTGCAAGCCAACCATTATATGCAACTTTTGGTTGTGATGGAATCCGGACTCTTAAATTGGCCAATCCATAACTTAAAGAGAAATATGATTCTGATTTATAGTTCAACGTTAAATGATTACTGGTCTTCTGGAAACTCTCTGAGATTCTAATTTGGTCAGTGTTTCAAGTTTGTAGTGTTGATGATGATTGAGATATGTTATTCTTAGTTGAAATTATCAATATGCTTTGCTAAATTTGGTTACTCTTGAACAGGATTGGTTTGAGCAGTATCGGGAACAGGTGATTGAGGCTGAGCAAATAATATTGACAACTCTAAATTTTGAGCTTAATGTGCAGCATCCATATGCCCCTCTTACATCCATCCTCAATAAACTAGGCCTTTCTCAGTCAGTACTGGTGAATTGGGCACTTAGCTTGGTTAGTCAGGGGTAAGTTCACCACTTCTATTTTATCCCTTGAATTTTATACTCTTGGACCAGAAACTTTACAGTTCATTGACATCTTCATTGATTGCTTCAATTGCATTTCGGGATGATGCTAGATAGTGTGATTTAGTCCATGCTTGTGCACAACAACAATCTAATTAGGATATTGTTATGCCATAAATCTGACCTTGCTCGCGCATTATCTGCTGTCGTGTATTTTACTGTGGCGTATACTTAAATCCAGACAGAAATTCCTGTTTTGAGTGTTGTGTAGGATTAAAGAATCATTCTTCTAGTTAAAATTATCATTAGCTTTTTCCGTATGGACCGGTGGTTGTTCAAATCTCAATCAAAATTGCACTACGGATGAGCCTTGGATTTACTGGTGTGGAGGATAAAGTTGGTTTGTTCTTGCGCTCTATTTGGATTTCTACTGCTTGTTACTTGTGTCATTATCTTCATTCTATGCTCTTGAGTTATTGATCTATGAAGTTGTTCTGGCATGCTTTATTGATTTGTTTGGATTGGCATATAATTGCAGGGTATATAGAAGATTAGCGTGCTCGCCTGTATGATATTCTTAGCTGGTGGGTTGATATGCTGTTCATCAAAAGTTTTATTTCTCATCTGAAGTTGAACAAGGGATGTGTTTTGTGGATGCCTTTTACATGCATACACCTTAGTAACCTGGCCAATAGTATAGAAGAAGCCCAACTCACTACAGAACCAGTTTTGCCAATCGTTTTTAATGTTTTTGTTCTCATGGATTGGCTCCTCTGGGATCCTCAAACAAAATTTTATTCCATTCCATATAGCTGCCCGTTTGCATGGTGTCCATATAGGATGCTGTTGAATAGGCCATTGACTCAAGAAAAGGCTCCTGAGCCGCTCTAAATCATTGCTTTTGTGGTCCACTGATATATCCTGTCAAAACATCCCAAAGACAGGATATCACCAATAGGTATGATTATATATTATTATTTTTAAAAGAGAACACCCATCAGCTTCACCTTAAGCCTTTTCCGTGCTCATCGTTTATTTACTAAATTCATTCCTTGTTGATACATGTCAATAAGGTATGTTCTGGTTTTTGGTTCAAGGACGTACAAAAACAAATATTAAGCCATTGACCCTCTTTCCCTCCTTTTCCTTTTGGAGAACTACCTCGTCAAAATTTAAAAGAGAAAATTTTATCTTAAAAATATAAACTATTATTTGATGTTGTTTTCCTCAACTTCTGATTTCTTAAACCCACCCAACAGATATAATTAGTTTGTTTCCTTTGGATACAGTTATAATTTTGTGAAAATTTCCAATGGTCACTCTCATATGTGGATGTTGAACTGAGGAAAAAAAGTTGTATTTAAGTGCTGGATGAAGTGGTGAGGTGGCAGCTAAGGTAGCTTTAGTGGACTTTAGACAAGTGATGGTGTAGTTGTGTGTTGGTGGTTGTTGTGAGATAGGTGTAACGGGTTGATGGCGAAAGCCGTCCAGTTGGTTGGTGGTATGAGATGATTGCCATGTTATAGAACTATTACTGTAAATTTTTTTGTTCCTGCAAAATTTATTTTATGTCAAAAGTACACACACACACAGATGTATGCTACAAAACACAATTAATCATATTAGATCCATTTGCAGAGCCATTAATGTTTATGTAGCTGTAGTTCAAACAGCTGCACTAGTTAATATACTTCGAAGGTGTTGGTACTGGTGGTGATATGATTACAATATTTGTTAATATTTTTATGCAAAAATTTCTATATTTCTCTACATTTAATATGAGATTCATCTATGTTCTGTCTAAGGTATATCTATGACCAAATTCTGAACCCAGCGGTTCTCCATTTTCTCCGCTTTTCGGACATTCTGTCTCAACTCTCTCTCTCTCACACACACACACACACACATCTATGTTGATTAGATTATTAATCAATTGTTTATTTGTTACTCTTTTCTTCCAATGTTTAGAAAATCGGACCGGTGATCGAACTGAAAAAGTTATCGGGCGGATGGGTCACTGGTTCAACCAGTGGTCGAACCGTTATTGAACCAGTGACGTCATAAATACATAAAAATATATATTATTAATAAAATTTTAAAATATCTAATTTTTTATAAGCTAAAATATAGTAAAATAATGTTATAATATTATTAAAAATATTTTTGTAAAAAACAAACAAACAAACTTGAAAACCGGGTCACCGGTTCAACTACTGGTTGAACCGGTGGTTAACCGGTTTTGACCGCGTCGTTGATTTCCGGTTTTTTGGCCGGACCGGACTGGACCGGAAAGTCGATCGGTTCCGGTCGAACCGCGGTCCGGTCCGGTTTTTTAAACATTGTTTTCTTCCTTAGAAAATTAAAAAAATATTTAACTTTCTAATATTATTTGGTAATATTGTTAAGCAAAATATTTATATACCAACTCCTTTAATGGTAGATTATGTTATTTTCTATTTGTGTTATTATATATAATCATCAGCTATTTATTTCACATACTTTCTATTGTCTCTATCTCTTGGCATTATAGGTTGAAATACTTGTGTTACATGCATATGTTTTACCAATGATGGTGCAATACAGTGATCATACATGTTGGTACAAGCATGTGTTACATTACATAGAATCTTTTCACCACTTGCTCTTTCTTCAGCATCTAAACCAAAACAAAGATTGATTTTTATTATTTTCCTCCAGATTAATTCTGTACAAATTAAAATCCTTAGTAATATAAAACAAATTTTTGCACTTTTCCGCCAAAGTAGCTGAAATTAAATTTATAGTGTGCTGTCCCAAATTGGTTGTCCTATTCTTTTTTACGGGGATGAAACGGATTTAAAGACTGACAATATAGACTTTTTTTTAATATTATTAATATATTTAGAAATATATTTCAATATATAAATATATTGAATTAATTTTTTATAATATATTTTTTGCTAGTCTTAAAATGTCTGCCACTCGTAAAAAATAGGGACAGTTAACTTTGGATGGAGAGACTACTCTTTTAAGCCTCCCCTGATATCATAAAATAACACTGAACATTCAGAGTTATTTAAGTCCACAACTTTACAAGTATATATAATTTGTGAAAATGGTGTCAGTGATGCTATCTCCGCATTTTTCGTTCGTTCTTTTTTCATAGCTCGTTTAATATATAAATACGCACACATGTCAATAGCTTTGGTGTGTCATATTATATATATATATATATATATATATATATATATATATATATATATATATATATATTAATATTAATATTAATATTAAACCAGGATGCTGCTGTTACTTGATTCAGTGTTCAGTTGTTTGAATTCTCGAGTATGAGATAGACTGATCAAGTATAATAGTTGCCACATTCAGACCATGCAAAAGCTAATCTTTCTTTGATCTTTGTTATTTCCCCCCGCGCAGCTCCTTGTGATAATGGGACCTGCTCTGGCTAGTGGAATATTTTCCGTATCCACTTTCCTGATTTATTAACTATAAATATTCCTATGCTAGAAAAAAATTATGACTAAGTAATGGAAGTATTTGCCATTTCTCCTGGAAGTGGGGTCTTGAATCTTGCATTATTCACGTGTTGTGTACATCAACTTTTCTAAGTTTTGTAGATAAAGCTTAAAGTACTAGTGTAGTGGAGGGGGGTGTTACGGTGATTGGAATTATTTTTCTTCTTATCAAACGTAAATGTCGTGATAGGTTTGAGAATTGAGATGTGCTGATGTCAAAGTGAAGTGGGAATCATTTATATTTCTAGTCTTTAATCTGTTTGGAATTTTCCTAGGAGGACAATTTTATGTAATTTTACATCTCTGTTTCATGTTATGATTCTCCGTTACCTGTATGGACTCCTCTTTTCTGAAGAAAGTCTCAAGATTTGGAAATGCAACAGACATTGTCTTCCTTTGATTGTTCAAATAGGGTTTCTGCAATCACGTATATGGGGAAATGGTTTCCCTCTTTTTGGGGCAAATTTGAAGTTTAATTCTATTAGGTGTTAAAGCCTGGTCAGGCTGCTTTCTATTGTAAAGCCATTTTGGAAGAAAGGCACGTAAAACTATTTTCAGTATTGTGTCATGAGCAACTGTGGAGGTGATGTTGAAACATGTTGCCTTGCTCTTTTGATTCTTAGATTTGTACCATGCTACTTTTATGTTTGAACTTTGATGAGCCATGCCTTTCTTGGTGTTTGATTTTTTGCGTTAGTGAAATTTGGCTGTTAGGAACCGATGGTAAAACAACTACATGCTAATCATGAAGGAGAATCTAGTCAGAGTGATACATGTTATTACGAGGCAAAAGGGTCGATTGGGGATACGAGTGAGATTTTAAGATTTATTGGAAGACCGCTGTAAAACTCACTTTTGGTGGATAGTGTATTTGATGTTTTAACTCATTCATCGATCCGTTGTATATGTTTTTTTGTTTTATACTGATGTTCCATTTAAGTCTAGAATAGTATTTGTGGTCCTTTTCATTTTTGTATACGTCCAACATACATTGGCCTGCGCCCTATTGGTTCTTTGGTCATATGGTACCTCAAGTCAAGCAAAAGCATGCTTCTGGCTTTCTAAAGGATGGATATGTGTATATTCTGCTCTTGAAGTCTAATAATATGATAACGGTCCCTCTTAGTGGAATATCTCTCTTTCATAGGTTGTGGTCAGTCTGGGGATGGTTTTATGGCTAATGATATAAAGCTAATAAGTTTATGCTATTATAATCATATGCATATATTTAAAATAGTAATGTTATGAGTTGATTATGTTCATGGCAGTATATTGAGTTCTCGCCTTCATTAGACTCCGCTAATAGAACTGTTGAAGAGGTTCAAAACTAATCATTTGTGTGTGTGTATAAATATATATACACATATATACGCGCACGCGTGCCCGCGCACACACACACACACACACACACACATATTTATACACATGTATATGTATATGCAGTTGTGTTTTGTAATGATCACTTACATATTTGGCGTTATACTTGTACCGAAAGGATTCTTGTTCTTTTGATCGCATGCACCCATTTCCAGTAGCAAGAAAGTTCAGATGTTGGCCTGCCCTTTCAGGCAACTAGTTCAGCAGAACGTACTGGTATATGCTCTCCAAAGTGCTTTGCAACTGTCACCTTTTCCCATCTGTTTTTACTTTTTACTTTTGTTTCCCGTCCATTTAAACTGCATAAATTACTGGAGTTAGAAATTCTGCTGGAGCATAGCTGGGAACTGGGAGTTGGTGTTCTCTCTAGATTGCTATATGATGTTTGCTGTAGTTTTCGTACTATTATCAGCAATTCTGCAGAAGATTCTTGGAAATTATCCACCTGTTGCTGCTTTGGCAGTTGGTAAGGGAAATTGCCTCGTCTTGCTTTTCCTCTTGGAACGTTGACTAAATTTCTTTCAGATGTGCACCATAATTTCACGTAATTGACTTGTATAACTGTAAATGTATGTTAGGCAATATTATAAAATCTTTGAAGGTGAAGTTGTTTGTGTTAATGTGGCAAATATACTATGTTGCACGAGATCTTGTTGCTGCAGATGGTTTGTTTGATTATATACTTCCTTCTCTGGGTAAAACTCTAGAATTATTACTAGTCATTTTTAGTATGCTAATTTAAAGTTTATTGGTTTGTAGGCTTAGAAGTTCTCTGTGGCTTCAGTTTAAACCCCATCAGATTGCTGCTGGTGCTGCATATCTTGCTGCAAAATCTATGAACATGGATCTTACTTCATGCCAGCATGTTTGGCAGGAGTTCCAAACACCGCCTTCTATACTTAAAGGTATGTACTATGGAATTTTAAGTCCACCCAAGTTTTAAAGCCAGTGCATTTATAAAAGTTTATTAATCATCTGTAAACTTTGTTCGAGCATTGGAAATTCTAGCTTCCAATTGAAATATTTCGTCAAAATTGCATATTTCTGAACACCATTTTATCAGTTTAGTACTTACATCTTTTACCCTATTCATGATGTTTTCTAGTATGATTGAACCTTTTTGCCAACACGTGCTCAAGTTCAGATTTCGTATTAAATATATCTTGTACGTGGAATAACCAAAAGGTGGAGAGTACGTTTGGAAGGTTTTTGTTTTGATAAGTGAATTGGTTGAAAGAGCTGCATTATCAAATAATATAGTATCATTGACTGATGTTGCTCGTTTGTTTGCTAATACTTATTTAACATTATATAGATCGCCCGACAAAAGTGAATTACTAGTTGATCTGTATAACCATTATGGATATGCATCTCTGTACTCTCAGAAATTCTTTTTTTAACTAATTCAGACCGACTTGTATACTTTATTTGCACTTCTATTTGCTATCCTTACTAATATGGAAGGTCATAACATGGTGTCATTGTTTGTTCAGATGTCGTGCAGCAGTTGGTTGAACTCTTTTAGAAGAGATAATTGAAGCAACTACAGCACGATTCAGAGGCATGTGAGCTCTGTAGGTATATACTCATAGTGCAGTCTTAATTATGTATTTACGACATGTATTATTTTAAGATCAACAAAGTGCTTTAGGCATGTATAGTGAAAAGACTATGCAGGAGAAAGTTTTTAAGTCTACGTGAAGGGATTAGTCCCGAGTAAAGGAGCCTATAATTTAGCGTTTATACCTACGTTGTTGGAGTGCCGACTCTAAAAGATAATAAAATTTGCCTCTTTTTGTTCCATTGACCCGCACTTGACGATAGTTGTGAAGCTGGTGGTGTGATAGCAGTCCAAGTCTTGTGCTGGAATTCTTGATGAGTTCTTTGTTCGGGCGTGGGTTTCAGTTTCTGGGCTAATCCATGGCGAAAGTTTGAAACACAAAAAAAACATGATAATAAGAATAAAAATCATATTGGTAATAAATAATCCTCCCGTCTTTAAAAATAAAAATAAAAAAATAAGGTGGTCATTCGGCTTTGATCCTGTTTTGTGAAATTCTAAAATTTCTTTTACAACGGGAAAAATGTATTTTGATTTTTAGAATAACAGTTTTGGAGTTGGTAATACATTTTAGTGATTTATCATATTAAATATTGTATTAATTAAAATTATTTAAATTTACATTAAATTTAAAACTCTTCTTGGGGAAATTTATGAATGGAGTACTTACTCTGTTTTTAAAAGGATGTTCTCAAGTATAATAAATTTTGTCCACCAAATGATGTTTAACAGTATATAAATTTATAATAAATATATTAAAAAGATTAATTTATTTTTGAAAGTAGAGTTTACTAGTTTAAAAAAAAAATACTCATTGTATTCATATTAAGTCTATCATAAGTAACATTAAATTTTATTTTATAATTTTTTTTTTTTTTAATATATGTAAAAAATGTCCTTTAGCCAACCTTCCAAGGGGAGAGTGAGTTATTTTAGTACCAGATCCATTAAAGTATTTGGCTAGTTAAAAGTTAAAACAGTTGGTTGATCAATTTTGACTAATCAACCAACTTTTCCTGGTTTATCAAAAAAAATAAAAATAAAATTGACAACCTTGTCGTCGTTTCTTTTACTAGCTGGAACCCACATCTTGACTGAATTAATCATTGATCTCATGTTTGTGAGTTTTACATAAAAAATTTATATCGAGACATAAATATATATTAATTTTAATTGTCAATAAATATATCAATTAATTACTCATATATTTATATTATTTACATATTATGTCTAGTTGTAATTAACAAGAATCGATATATTTTTTGAGTCGCTAGCAGCTCTCGAGTCTTGACGTACAATAAATTACTCAAACGCAGAAGTAATTATGATACAATTCAAAATTATGATATCAAATGTAAGTAATTTATAAGTACTTATACATGATTCAATAACAGAACAGTTCAAAATCGTCGACGACATGCTTATAATACTATTGCTAGAAATAATGTCTTTAATTTTATGTGCATTTGTTCGTTCAACTGAATGTATGCACGACATGCTCTGGTAGAGAGAGTAAAGTTCACTAATTTGGATTTTATTTAAATATATAATATTATAATTGTTTTTTTTAAAGTCAATTCAATTTATTTATAAACTCAATATATATATATATATATATATATATATATATATATATATATATATATATATATATATATAATTACTATAAAAATGAATGTTATAAACTATCTAAAAATTAGTACTAATTATAAGATTTATTATTTAGTACTTGTTTATAACTCATCAATTTTGAGTTTAAAATTATCTTAAATTAATTTTTAAAAAAATCAATAATAATATTATAATTTAAAACGTATGAAGTATATAACAATTATTCAAATATAAGAGTAATATAGTAATAATGTAGTTTAAAAATAAGAATTATTTTCCTTCACTTCTAAACTCATAAACAAGATTTTTTTATCTATTATACTTTCTCTTCCCATTCCATCACTCCAAACTCACAAACGCAAGCTTAAGCTTAAGGTTTAATCAAAATTACAAGATTTCACTTTCTTGTCTATTTTTTCTTCTAGATCAAGAGACCTTAAGTGTTGAATTTTTTTCCTGTGAATATTAAACATTATTTTTGAACTTGAATACATTATTTTTTACATTGTGTTAACAATTTTGACATTTTTTGATTATAGACAAAGGAAAAATTGTAAACTTTCAATATCTATTATTTATCCTATTATTCTCTTTTTTCTGTTCATCATTTTATATCACAATTATTTGTATTAATAATCAAGAATAAAATTGTTATAAATATTTATGGTCTGGTGCACAGATGATTGAATAAAAATGATATAATGATAATGTGTCTTTTAGGGCACGTGATGAATGTTTTCTTTGGATAGAATAAAGGCGATATAGTGGTGATGTGTCTTTTATGTGACGCCCCCAAATCTAGGCCCACACAGCCCAAACTTGAGTCGTCAAAAGACTACAACAAAATTATTACAACAAAGCACAACGTACAACAATACAGTGTATAATAATACACAACTAAGTCTTCACTATTATTGCCACACTATTTTACAACACGTGAAGACTAGGATAACTATTCTTCGGACTCTCACTCCATCCCCCGGCTAGACCCCGTTACGTTTTCATCTCCTGTTGAAAAACAATGGAACAAAAGAAAGGGTGAGCTCAAATAGCCCAGTAAGAAATATCATGACTAAGATAATGACGAATAAATTATCATTAGCCTTCAACAGTTGAGTTCTTGATAGAATACAATAGACTACAAGGTTTATATCAAAAACTGTAGTTAAATTCTTAAATAACGTTCAGATCAATAATAGCAGCGGAATGAGCAATCTATTAGAAGAATAATGCAGACTATAATGTCCACTCGCTTCTCTTTTTAGTAAAAATATCATCAACTTTTATCATCTGAAATACCATTAGTCAAAATAATACAACTTCACAGTTCCTGGTCATAATTATGCAGATCAACAGTTCATCTTTGCACTACGGGCCAAAGACATTCAATATAACACCAACGGTCATGATTATACCAGATTCAGCCTTTGGTCATAATCATACCAATCAACAGTTCATCTTTGCACTACGGGCCAAAGACATTCAATATAACACCAACGGTCATGATTATACCAGATTCAGCCTTTGGTCATAATCATACCAATCAACAGTTCATCTTTGCACTACGGGTCAAAGAGAACATTAACCACGTGCCATAAAAGACACCGAACAGATGTATCGCCTTTAACCTAGTATATCGCCTTTAACCTATCATCTGTTCAACAAATATATGACATTTGTGCCCACGGCCACAGATATTCACAACAACTTGCTTCTTGATGATTAATACAAATAACAGTGATACAAATGATGAACAGAAGAACAGGATAAACAATAAGTATCGGAAGTTTACTTTGTGCAGATTCAAATAATGTCCAAATTGCCAACATGATGTGGAGTGAAATTTAAAAATGATATTCAAGATCCACAGTTCAGAATAACGATTATAGTTCAACAGAAAGGTTCAGAAAATAGGAAGGTTCAGTTGAAATAATGAAGTTCAACTATTATGGAACATATAATATTTTCAGGAATTATAGAAGCAATAGTTCCATAATAAGTTTCGATTTAGGTGTATGAAAGAAAATAATATCCCTTACCGTAGCAGGTTTGATTAACAAAAGGTGAAGGGAATTACTATCCCTTACCATAGTAAGTTTGAATAATGGAAGATGAAAAAGATGGTATCCCTTATGAGTATAAAGGAAAATGATATCACTTACGAATATGGAATAAAAGTGTCAAGTGATAATTCGTGTAGACAAATTATTTCCACACGAGACAAATAAAAAGGGTTATTCACCAACAGGCGGTAATCCGCGCCGTAAGGTTATTCCCATCAATTTGTATACGAAGAGTTATTCACCAAACATGCGATAATCCGCGCCGTAAGGTTATTCCCATCAATTTGAATACGAAGAGTTATTCACCAAACAGACGATAATCCGCACCGTAAGGTTATTCTCATCAATTTGAATACGAAGAGTTATTCACCAAACAGGCGATAATCCGCACCGTAAGGTTATTCTCAAAGATTAATAAGGAATGAATACAAAAGGTTATTCACCAACAGGCGGTAAACCGCGCCGTAAGGTTATTCCCACAATTTAATACATGGAAGTAAATGACACAAGAAAGAAACAATATTATTTTCGAGAATCAAAGAATGATAATCCCTTCAAGTAAGAAAGAAAATAATATCCATTTATGATGATGAAAAGAATGATACCCTGTGACGCCCCCAAATCTAGGCCTACACAGCCCAAACTTGAGTCGTCAAAAGACTACAACAAAATTATTACAACAAAGCACAACGTACAACAATACAGTGTATAATAATACACAACTAAGTCTTCACTATTATTGCCACACTATTTTACAACACGTGAAGACTACGACAGCTATTCCTCGGACTCTCACTCCATCCCCCGGCTAGACCCCGTTATGTTTTCATCTCCTGTTGAAAAACAATGGAACAAAAGAAAGGGTGAGCTCAAATAGCCCAGTAAGAAATATCATGACTAAGATAATGACGAATAAATTATCATTAGCCTTCAACAGTTGAGTTCTTGATAGAATACAATAGACTACAAGGTTTATATCAAAAACTGTAGTTAAATTCTTAAACAACGTTCAGATCAATAATAACAGCGGAATGAGCAATCTATTAGAAGAATAATGCAGACTATAATGTCCACTCGCTTCTCTTTTTTTGTAAAAATATCATCAACTTTTATCATCTGAAATACCATTAGTCATGATAATAAAAATTCACAGTTCCTGATCATAATCATGCAGATCAACAGTTCATATTTGCACTACGGGCCAAAGACATTTAATATAACACCAACGGTCATGATTATACCAGATTCAGCCTTTGGTAATAATCATACCAATCAACAGTTCATCTTTGCACTACGGGCCAAAGATATTCAATAAAGCACCAACGGTCATGATTATACCAGATTCAGCCTTTGGTCATAATCATACCAACCAACAGTTCATCTTTGCACTACGGGCCAAAGAGAACATTCACCACGTGCCATAAAAGACACCGAACAGATGTATCGCCTTTAACCTAGTATATCGCCTTTAACCTATCATCTGTTCAACAATTATATCACATATGTGCCCCCGGCCACATATATTCACAACAGCTTGATTTTTGATGATTAATACAAATAACAGTGATACAAATGATGAACAGAAGAACAGGATAAACAATAAGTATCAGAAGTTTACTTTGTGCAGATTCAAATAATGTCCAAATTGCCAACATGATGTGGAGTGAAATTTAAAAATGATATTCAAGATCCACAGTTCAGAATAACGGTTACAGTTCAATAGAAATGTTCAGAAAATAGGAAGGTTCAGTTGAACTAATGAAATTCAACTATTATGGAACATATAATATTTTCAGGAATTATAGAAGCAATAGTTCCATAATAAGTTTCGATTTAGGTATATGGAAGAAAATAATATCCCTTACCGTAGCAGGTTTGATTAACAAAAGGTGAAGGGAATTAATATCCCTTACCATAGTAAGTTTGAATAATGGAAGATGAAAAAGATGGTATCCCTTATGAGTATAAAGGAAAATGATATCACTTACGAATATGGAATAAAAGTGTCATGTGATAATTCGTGTAGACAAATTATTTCCACACGAGACAAATAAAAAGGGTTATTCACCAACAGGCGGTAATCCGCACCGTAAGGTTATTCCCATCAATTTGAATACGAATAGTTATTCACCAAACAGGCGTAATCCGCACCGTAAGGTTATTCCCACAATTTAATAGAATTTGAACACGAAGAGTTATTCACCAAACAGGCGATAATCCGCACCGTAAGGTTATTCTCAAAGATTAATAAGGAATGAATACAAAAGGTTATTCACCAACAGGCGGTAAACCGCGCCGTAAGGTTATTCCCACAATTTAATACATGGAAATAAATGGCACAAGAAAGAAACGATATTATTTTCGAGAATCAAAGAATGATAATCCCTTCAAGTAAGAAAGAAAATAATATCCATTTATGATGATGAAAAGAGTGATACCCCTTACCGTAGTAAGTTAGAATATGAAAGAAGATAATATTCCTTACCGTAGTAAATTTAAGAGTGTGAAAAGAATGATATTCCTTACCATAACAAGTTAGAATATGAAAGAAGATAATATTCCTTACCTTAACACGTGACTGGATATTGATTTAAATGAGATTGATCAACCTATATATTTTTAATATAATTAGTAATTACCACATATAAATTTCAAAGTATATGATAACTCGTATATTATGAACTATCAAAATTATATATATTTAACATAATTTTTGTAGTATAATATAACAACTTTAAAATAGTTTTTAAAATAATATTCCAAAATAAATCTTCCAAAGAAAGCTTTTAAAAATGAATCTTCTCAAAGAAGAGTCTTCTAAAGGAAGATTTGTGAATACAGTGAAAAATAGGAATTTATGAAATTACTACTCTTTAATAAAACACTTACTTGAAAAATTCCTGCACTCCTTTTGGCTTTCAAACTCTCAAAATAACCTTACTATTCTCAGAGAAAACTCATAAAATTCTTATAGAAAAATTTTATGTTTTAGGTGTGATTTTTCTATTCAGCTGAGCAAGCTATTTATAGGAGAAAATAAGTTACTATGCGTGGTAGGTGGGCTGAAAAATATTCAGCAGAGGCTGCTGCGCAGCCTCCACCAACCCACTTCAGCAAATTCACATTTCTCACATTTCATGTGGGCCCCACAGTGGGTCCCACATGTTTCTTACTATTCACTTACTATTCACGTCACTATTCACGTTACTATTCACATCACTATTCACGTTACTATTTCAAATAGTAAAATTAATTATTTTATTTATTTATTTATTTATTTATTCTTCCTGTGAGTCCAACATATAAAATAATGTTACCATAATAATGTAAGAAACACGTTACATATTTTTATTAATTTAATAATATAAATTACAGTATATTTGCTACTGTGACAATTATTAGATTCAATAATTTTAAACTACAGTGCACCAACAATTATTGACTCGATGATATGAAATACAGTGTAATGACAATTATTGAATCAATAATGCAAAATACTGTGTAGCAACAATAATTGAATTGATAATATAAAATATTATGCAGTGACAATTATCGATGAAATGATGCGTAACAGTTACGGTGTCAATAATATGAGACACTGTGCAATACCGTGTGCTACTGTAGAGTACCGTGTGCTACAGAAAATACCATAATTTACCGTATGCTACTATTCTTTTATCACCGGTATTTTAACAGTTAACACCGTTGACTATTTTTATTTAAAAAGGTTACTTCTGTCGTTTTCTATATCCGACAAATATTCCGTTGTGGGGTCCACAAATAATTTGTTATTTCGGCGCCGTCGTACGACACGAATATTCCCCGACCAAACGAATATTCCCCGACAAAACGAATATTGTCCGACAAAATAAAATTTGCACATAACATCCTTAACTTTCAAATTCGTCAGTTTAACCACTTACTGTTTCATGAAAAAAAATATATATGAAGAAAAATTAAATTTTATATTTCATAAAATTCGGGGTCTTACAACCTCCCCTCCTTATGAAATTTCGTCCCCGAAATTGACGTACCAGACATTTCATAGTTAACCTCCTGATTGCCAGATGCCATACTTAACTGTGGTCACAAAATAATTGTTAGTTCAAACAAACTGACTCATCACTTCCTGTTCCTACATTCAAATCGATTCGTTAGATAACAAAATCTAATTTAGGTGGGACACACTAGTGACTGATTCTATTCGTCTCTCCCCTCCTAGTTCTAACCCCAGATCTCCATTAAAGACCATATCCCTAAGCTCTGATACCAACTGTGACGCCCCCAAATCTAGGCCTACACAGCCCAAACTTGAGTCGTCAAAAGACTACAACAAAATTATTACAACAAAGCACAACGTACAACAATACAGTGTATAATAATACACAACTAAGTCTTCACTATTATTGCCACACTATTTTACAACACGTGAAGACTACGACAGCTATTCCTCGGACTCTCACTCCATCCCCCGGCTAGACCCCGTTATGTTTTCATCTCCTGTTGAAAAACAATGGAACAAAAGAAAGGGTGAGCTCAAATAGCCCAGTAAGAAATATCATGACTAAGATAATGACGAATAAATTATCATTAGCCTTCAACAGTTGAGTTCTTGATAGAATACAATAGACTACAAGGTTTATATCAAAAACTGTAGTTAAATTCTTAAACAACGTTCAGATCAATAATAACAGCGGAATGAGCAATCTATTAGAAGAATAATGCAGACTATAATGTCCACTCGCTTCTCTTTTTTTGTAAAAATATCATCAACTTTTATCATCTGAAATACCATTAGTCATGATAATAAAAATTCACAGTTCCTGATCATAATCATGCAGATCAACAGTTCATATTTGCACTACGGGCCAAAGACATTTAATATAACACCAACGGTCATGATTATACCAGATTCAGCCTTTGGTAATAATCATACCAATCAACAGTTCATCTTTGCACTACGGGCCAAAGATATTCAATAAAGCACCAACGGTCATGATTATACCAGATTCAGCCTTTGGTCATAATCATACCAACCAACAGTTCATCTTTGCACTACGGGCCAAAGAGAACATTCACCACGTGCCATAAAAGACACCGAACAGATGTATCGCCTTTAACCTAGTATATCGCCTTTAACCTATCATCTGTTCAACAATTATATCACATATGTGCCCCCGGCCACATATATTCACAACAGCTTGATTTTTGATGATTAATACAAATAACAGTGATACAAATGATGAACAGAAGAACAGGATAAACAATAAGTATCAGAAGTTTACTTTGTGCAGATTCAAATAATGTCCAAATTGCCAACATGATGTGGAGTGAAATTTAAAAATGATATTCAAGATCCACAGTTCAGAATAACGGTTACAGTTCAATAGAAATGTTCAGAAAATAGGAAGGTTCAGTTGAACTAATGAAATTCAACTATTATGGAACATATAATATTTTCAGGAATTATAGAAGCAATAGTTCCATAATAAGTTTCGATTTAGGTATATGGAAGAAAATAATATCCCTTACCGTAGCAGGTTTGATTAACAAAAGGTGAAGGGAATTAATATCCCTTACCATAGTAAGTTTGAATAATGGAAGATGAAAAAGATGGTATCCCTTATGAGTATAAAGGAAAATGATATCACTTACGAATATGGAATAAAAGTGTCATGTGATAATTCGTGTAGACAAATTATTTCCACACGAGACAAATAAAAAGGGTTATTCACCAACAGGCGGTAATCCGCACCGTAAGGTTATTCCCATCAATTTGAATACGAATAGTTATTCACCAAACAGGCGTAATCCGCACCGTAAGGTTATTCCCACAATTTAATAGAATTTGAACACGAAGAGTTATTCACCAAACAGGCGATAATCCGCACCGTAAGGTTATTCTCAAAGATTAATAAGGAATGAATACAAAAGGTTATTCACCAACAGGCGGTAAACCGCGCCGTAAGGTTATTCCCACAATTTAATACATGGAAATAAATGGCACAAGAAAGAAACGATATTATTTTCGAGAATCAAAGAATGATAATCCCTTCAAGTAAGAAAGAAAATAATATCCATTTATGATGATGAAAAGAGTGATACCCCTTACCGTAGTAAGTTAGAATATGAAAGAAGATAATATTCCTTACCGTAGTAAATTTAAGAGTGTGAAAAGAATGATATTCCTTACCATAACAAGTTAGAATATGAAAGAAGATAATATTCCTTACCTTAACACGTGACTGGATATTGATTTAAATGAGATTGATCAACCTATATATTTTTAATATAATTAGTAATTACCACATATAAATTTCAAAGTATATGATAACTCGTATATTATGAACTATCAAAATTATATATATTTAACATAATTTTTGTAGTATAATATAACAACTTTAAAATAGTTTTTAAAATAATATTCCAAAATAAATCTTCCAAAGAAAGCTTTTAAAAATGAATCTTCTCAAAGAAGAGTCTTCTAAAAGAAGATTTGTGAATACCGTGAAAAATAGGAATTTATGAAATTACTACTCTTTAATAAAACACTTACTTGAAAAATTCCTGCACTCCTTTTGGCTTTCAAACTCTCAAAATAACCTTACTATTCTCAGAGAAAACTCATAAAATTCTTATAGAAAAATTTTATGTTTTAGGTGTGATTTTTCTATTCAGCTGAGCAAGCTATTTATAGGAGAAAATAAGTTACTATGCGTGGTAGGTGGGCTGAAAAATATTCAGCAGAGGCTGCTGCGCAGCCTCCACCAACCCACTTCAGCAAATTCACATTTCTCACATTTCATGTGGGCCCCACAGTGGGTCCCACGTGTTTCTTACTATTCACTTACTATTCACGTCACTATTCACGTTACTATTCACATCACTATTCACGTTACTATTTCAAATAGTAAAATTAATTATTTTATTTATTTATTTATTTATTTATTCTTCCTGTGAGTCCAACATATAAAATAATGTTACCATAATAATGTAAGAAACACGTTACATATTTTTATTAATTTAATAATATAAATTACAGTATATTTGCTACTGTGACAATTATTAGATTCAATAATTTTAAACTACAGTGCACCAACAATTATTGACTCGATGATATGAAATACAGTGTAATGACAATTATTGAATCAATAATGCAAAATACTGTGTAGCAACAATAATTGAATTGATAATATAAAATATTATGCAGTGACAATTATCGATGAAATGATGCGTAACAGTTACGGTGTCAATAATATGAGACACTGTGCAATACCGTGTGCTACTGTAGAGTACCGTGTGCTACAGAAAATACCATAATTTACCGTATGCTACTATTCTTTTATCACCGGTATTTTAACAGTTAACACCGTTGACTATTTTTATTTAAAAAGGTTACTTCTGTCGTTTTCTATATCCGACAAATATTCCGTTGTGGGGTCCACAAATAATTTGTTATTTCGGCGCCGTCGTACGACACGAATATTCCCCGACCAAACGAATATTCCCCGACAAAACGAATATTGTCCGACAAAATAAAATTTGCACATAACATCCTTAACTTTCAAATTCGTCAGTTTAACCACTTACTGTTTCATGAAAAAAAATATATATGAAGAAAAATTAAATTTTATATTTCATAAAATTCGGGGTCTTACATACCCCTTACCTTAACACGTGACTGGATATTGATTTAAATGAGATTGATCAACCTATATATTTTTAATATAATTAGTAATTACCACATATAAATTTCAAAGTGTATGATAACTCGTATATTATGAACTATCAAAATTATATATATTTAACATAATTTTTGTAGTATAATATAACAACTTTAAAATAGTTTTTAAAATAATATTCCAAAATAAATCTTCCAAAGAAAGCTTTTAAAAATGAATCTTCTCAAAGAAGAGTCTTCTAAAGGAAGATTTGTGAATACCGTGAAAAATAGGAATTTATGAAATTACTACTCTTTAATAAAACACTTACTTGAAAAATTCCTGCACTCCTTTTGACTTTCAAACTCTCAAAATAACCTTACTATTCTCAGAGAAAACTCATAAAATTCTTATAGAAAAATTTTATGTTTTAGGTGTGATTTTTCTATTCAGCTGAGCAAGCTATTTATAGGAGAAAATAAGTTACTATGCGTGGTAGGTGGGCTGAAAAATATTCAGCAGAGGCTGCTGCGCAGCCTCCACCAACCCACTTCAGCAAATTCACATTTCATGTGGGCCCCACAATGGGTCCCACATGTTTCTTACTATTCACGTATTATTCACGTCACTATTCACGTTACTATTTCAAATAGTAAAATTAATTATTTTTTATTTATTTATTTATTTATTTATTTATTCTTCCTGTGAGTCCAACATATAAAATAATGTTACCACAATAATGTAAGAAACACGTTACATATTTTTATTAATTTAATAATATAAATTATAGTGTATTTGCTACTGTGACAATTATTAGATTCAATAATTTTAAACTACAGTGCACCAACAATTATTGACTCGATGATATGAAATACAGTGTAATGACAATTATTGAATCAATAATGCAAAATACTGTGTAGCAACAATAATTGAATTGATAATATAAAATATTATGCAGTGATAATTATTGATGAAATGATGCGTAACAGTTACGGTGTCAATAATATGAGACACTGTGCAATACCGTGTGCTACTGTAGAGTACCGCATGCTACAGTAAAATACCATAAATTACCGTATGTTACTATTCTTTTATCACCGGTATTTTAACAGTTAACACCGTTGACTATTTTTATTTAAAAAGGTTACTTCTGTCGTTTTCTATATCCGACAAATATTCCGTTGTGGGGTCCACAATTAATTTGTTATTTCGGCGCCGTCGTACGGCCCGATATTCCCCGACAAAACGAATATTCCCCGACAAAACGAATATTGTCCGTCAAAATAAAATTTGCACATAACATCCTTAACTTTCAATTTCGTCAATTTAACCACTTACTGTTTCATGAAAAATATATATGAAGAAAAATTAAATTTTATATTTCATAAAATTCGGGGTCTTACATTTTAGGGCACCTGAGACAAAAAAGAACTGTTACTTTGCATGATCATTACCTGTGGTGTTTCAGATGATAAAAGTTGATGATGATTTTTCTGAAAAAGAAAAGTTAGCAAACATCACGATCTACATAATTTTTCTAATGGTTGTTATTCCGCTACAATTGTTGATCTAAATTTTGTTTAAGAACTTAACTACAGTTGTTGATTTAAAACTTGTTGTTTATATTATTTTATCAATAACTCAACTGTTAAAAGCTAATGATAATTTATTCATTATTATCTTAGTCATGATATTCTTTATCGGGTTATTTTAGCTCATCATTTTCTTTTTATTCCATTGTTCAGCAAATGAAAATATAGCCATGACTAGTGGGAAAAAAAAAGAAATAAAGTGATGGTCCGAGATAGTTACTATATCAGTCTTTACCATATTGTAAAATAACGTGAAAATAATAGTGAAGATTTAATTGTGTATTATTGGACATTGTATTGTTGTACTTTGTACTACTATAATAATTTTTTTTAGTCTCTTGACGACTCAAATTGGGTGAGGCTTAATATCTGGTACCTCAATTTTAACCACTAGGTTAAAATGTCATCGACTAGTTATTATAATTTGGGCGAGTCTCGAGCTAAATGTGCAGTTGTTGGCTCAAAAAATATTTGAGATTGTTTATAAGTAGTCAAATTTGTTTATAATCAGTTTTAATAATAAAAAGTGTTTGATAAATTAATTTTAAAATTACTTATAATCATTTTTTATGAAAATAATCAGAAACTCTAATTTAGAACTTATAATTATTTGTCAAATCTAATAATCAAGTTTGACCAAATATATTACTAATCTAATTCTATTTATTTTAATAATTTCAACAATTACCCCATTTTTAATTTTCAAAATATATTTTTTAAATATTTTTATTTATTAAACATAAATTATTATTTTTAAATTAATTATAATTAAAAGAACTAATCAAAATCAATAAACACTTTTTTAAACGATGTCAAACATATTCTTAATTTAATCTTCACTATAAAGTTGACAAGCGTGGAAAATATCATCATGCGTGACAGGTTGTCCACGCTCTACATGCAAGGCTTCAAGTCAATAAACTTTTCTTGGGTATTTCCTAAATTATTCGCAAGATACAGAAAGTTTGTCTTTCCATTGGAGTCATGTGTTCCCAAATATATATATATATATATATTATGAACAATTTGTCTATCCTTTTGAGCCTTGTTACATTTACCATTTTTTTTCTTTCATTTTTTAGGTGAGTAGACATAAATACATAATAACATAATGATATGATTTGTAAATACTAACCAGTTACCGCTCATATACGAGTCATTTGCCTATCCTATCAGACTCTTGTTGAATTCATCTATTTTAAAATAATTTTTAGCTGAAAAAACACAATAGCGTAATGGCATGTTCTCTAAATATATACAATTTCAAGAACATTTTTTCATTGTTTAGTAAAAAAAAGTCAAAATATGTACTTTGTCAATTATAAATTATAAGATTTTTATTAATTTTTAAAAATAAATCTGAGATATTTATAAATCCAAAATAAAAAATCATTAACAATTATAAAACTATAAATTTTAAAATAAATAATATTTTTTAGGTAATTTATAATATATATATATATATCCTTAAATCTTAATATCTTATTGGGTGTTTAGTTCTTAATAATAATAATAATGATGATGATATAATATTAAAATTGTGATGATAATTTCTTCTATTAAGAAAACGAAAAAAAACAAAAAAGACAAAAAGATCATCAAGTGAGAAAAAACAGCAAAAAAAGAGATTTTTTGTAAAGATCGCGTGGGGAGTAGATGATCAAAACGCTCACATTCGGCAACGACAATGACATCCAAGTATTTAATCTTTGTATTATTAGTGGTGACTGACAACGGACAAACAGTATGTAGTAACGACAATGACATCCAAGTATTTAATCTTTGTATTATTAGTGGTGACTGACGACGGACAAACAGCATGTAGTAGGAGTAGTTTTCTGAACTCACACTCTGGGACACTTTTTCTTCCCTCGGAAATTTTCTCCATGGATTCCTCTGCTAGCCGCCGCATCCGTGCTATTCACGACCACCTTAGCTCCGCCGCCGTCGGTCAACCTCCGATTCTCCGATCAAACCAAACCTCCAGTGAGCCCTTCTATGGTATTTTGTTTTCTCTCCCCCTCTAAATAGTGATTATGCAGTAGTAGTATTTGTTGAAGTTTTACGTAATTTTTTTGCGCTAAAGTGATGTTATTAATTTTCAATTTAAGGAGCTTGGTTTTAGATCCCTCTGATCTAATAAATTATTTTCTTTATGTGGACTTGTTTCCTCTCATACTGATTTCTTTCTCTTTTATGAGGAGATTTTATTATCATCTCGGGAGATTTTGCTTTTTCCGTTTGGGAGACATTGTTTTCTATTTGTGGGATTTTTTTTGTTCGTATGACTTTTTTCAGTGCATGGTTGACAATAAATTATTCTAATTTGGATGTGTCGGGCCGCTTGTTCTTCTGTGTTGAAGAACGATTAGATCTGTGTATTCTATTATTATTTTTGGGATATGACTGTATTTCAGGAGTTTATCGTGTCCACTGGCGTTGTTGCAATGACCGACCCTTTTTCGTGATTATCTGTTATTTTATTTGGAATAATTAATATTTGAGTTCGTTTCTTGTAATTTTTTTATCTTTTGTAACATATTACAGTTTTAATATATTGATTATCTATTATTTTATTTGGAAGAATTATTATTTGAGTTCATTTCTTGTAATTTTTTTATCTTTTGTAACATATTACAGTTTTAATATATTTTAATCTTTTGAACTGTTTGATAAAAAGAAAAATGGGAATTGGGTTTGTATTTTTAATATCTTTAATTACTTGATGATCAGAATATATGATTTACACTTCCAATTTTAAAAGTCAATTTTTTAAAAATAAAAACTTGACTTCAACATAATCAAGACTATGGCTAAGATCAAAACTTGCTTAAGTATACATTGATTTTGAAAACAGACTCTCATTTTTGAATGCTTGAGAAACTGGACCTTAGTTCATTTGAGGATGGAGTGATATATCTTTAGTTGCTAATGTCTCTTACTACTCGATGTTTGCCTTCATAGACTTATCAATATGGTTATGCTTTCCCAATTGATGAATCAATTATGTCTTTTCCTAAAGATTATGTTTTTTTAATATTTTTTTTAATTTGTTTTTATGTTGAATTTGCTCTTTCCACAGACACACGTATTCTCTGCCATTATCCTCTTATTAGTTTTCACTGTTTAATATCATAGTGCTGTTGTTGAAATCTCAGTAGAGCAGGGGTACAGTGTTGTCCTTCCGGAGAAATTGCAGACAGGAGAGTGGAATGTATATAGGTTGAAATTATCTGTTTGTTTGCAATTATCTTTACTTTGCTTTAGTTAGTTTTTTGAATTATCCTTTTCTTAATGGCAGATCTGCACACTCACCTTTGAACTTACTCAGTAGATTTCCTATTCATCCTGATATCGGTACCTTGCACGATAATTTTGTGTGAGCATCTCTCAATTTACTTGGACTAGCTTTTTCCAGTCATGTCTTGTGTGCCCATCTCAGTGTAACTTGATTAGGAATATTTAATCAAGTTGTTTTCACTTGTGAGGGTAGGCGTGCAGCTGAAACTTTCCGAGATCATAGGTATTTGGGTACACGAGTTGGGGTGGATGGAACTGCTGGAGAGTAAGTTGACTATATAGATTACTAATTCATTTTTGAAGATCTATTATCCATTTGCATTTCTTTATTTTTTTTCTTTCACAGGTACAGGTGGATGACATATGGGGAAGCAGCTACTGCTCGTTCAGCAATTGGTTCTGGTTTACTGTACAATGGGATACCAAAGGCAAATTGTACCATTATATCTGTGTATACAAATGATTTGTTCTTTTGGTTAAATGCCATTCTTTTAAAATGAATATCTTCTTAGATTTGGCATGCAGTGCAATATATGTTTCCTTGTTTTGTAATCGAATATAGTTGAAGTTTGTTGACTCTTTTTCACCATAATCTCATTATTTCATTTGGTTGACTTTATGACAGGGATCTTGTGTAGGGCTATATTTTATCAACAGACCAGAGTGGATGATAGTTGATCATGCATGCTCTGCATATTCCTATGTATCGGTTCCTTTGTACGATACCCTCGGTGCGTTTTAATTTTTCAGTAGAACTTCAGATCAGTTTTTGATTAATTTGTCGAAGGCTCTTGTTGCTGTCATTTATTGCCAACTCTGCAGGTCCTGATGCTGTCGAGTTTATTGTAAATCATGCTGCTGTACAATCTATATTTTGTGTGCCTCAAACATTAAATAATGTGAGTTTTCTCCCTGTATCTCAAGCATTCTTATGAATAAACAATTTATGAGGTTGAGAAAAGCACATGCTTTATACTGTTAAAATTGTTGTCAGTCAATGGTCAAAATTGTACTCCTTCCGTTCCGAAATATAAGATCGTTTGACTTTTCAATGTCAATTGAGATATTTTCAAATTCAAAATTGACGTGATTTATTAACTTTTCTAAGCAATAATTTATATTTAGTAGTACTTTTTACATAGTTTACAATTTCCATAATTGTATTGTCAAAAGCTGATTGAATTAATGTCAATTTTGAATTTGAAAATATCTCAAATTGAGTTGTAATAGTGGATATTGTACCAATATTTTTGGAATGGAGGGTGTATTTTATATTTGTCTAATTCTACCTCTACTGTGGGAGCTGTGATGAGTTGACAACTTTGGATCTCCTAAAATGAGTAGGTGTAGGGTTTGTGGATTTGAAATGTGGATATAATTAATTAACCACCGATCTGATTTTGTCAATAAAAATCACCATATACTTGGAAATTTGGAACATTCACACAAACAAAGGATTCATTCTCAAGATATTGTTATGTTTCATCTCACAGTTTCACGCTCAATATTGTAGCCAATAGTCAGAATTTGGTTAGATATTTCTTGATTGGAGTAGTTGCACATTAATGATTTTGTATGAGAACTTTTAATCAGAACTTTTAATCAACCTTTCACAAATTATAAAATATCCGATTCAGAAGTTGCTAATGTTTCTGTATTCATATTTTGAAAGTTTGGATAGTTTATTAGCTTTTGTAGAAAATTATTTTGCATTATATCCAAAGACTCTCTTGACAGCCTTTAACTTGAGATTGCAGTTGCTGAGCTTCTTGTCAAAGGTCCCTTCCGTGCATCTAATAGTGGTATAAAAATTCATTCTGTTTCATCTATCAAACTGAGCTATGTAAATGTGCATGTGATTCTACAAAACTCAACTGTACTGTTGCAGGTAGTTGGAGGGGTAGATGATCAAATGCTAGCACTTCCATCAACACCAGGTGTTGAGGTTGTATCGTATTCAAAACTACTTAGTCAGGTAATTTCAGTTTAACTTTTCCAATAATTTACTTCATGTTAAAAAAATTCTCTCTTTCTCACCCTAACATTTGTCCACTTGATCAAGAAAGAACAAATATTTCACATCTACTCCAATTTCATTGAGAACCCACCTTTTATTGAATTTTATTGCAACATCTATTGAGCCACGAAGAAGATTAAACAAAAGATGAACAAAATGTTGGATTTATTAGGAGAATCTGCACTTCTCCTCTCTTTTTTTTTAATTGGACCACCATGGAACTTAGATAGGAGTGGGACTTTTTTCGTGTAACTTTTTGGCAAAGTAAGGTTTAACAATGTTTTACAGAGTAGTTTATTTTCCTAAGGAAGTGTGCACATCTGTTATTCCCATTTTAACCTATATTATATATCTTGTACTCAAGCTATTTGGATTAGTACCAGTAATTAGGTATGAGATTACCATGCTGGCTCTAGCCACCTTCATGCATATTAAAATCCCATGTAACATAAGCATTATCTTTCTTCTTCCTCATGCCTATCCCCTTTGCGACCTTCTCTTCTCCTTAGAAATTTCATACTCACCCATTTTATCCAAGATGATACACACACGCACACACGAGCAGCTTGTTAGTTTATGAAACTGAAGTATCAATTATGAAGATATAGTTGGTTATACATGTTATGACAGTGTCAAAAGTCAATCATATTTCTGTCCATAACAATAACAATATGTTTCCTAAATAAAATGGATAGTATCCTTTCAGGGCCAGAGTAATCTTCAGCCTTTTTCCCCACCAAAACCTGTTGACATTGCTACAATATGCTATACAAGTGGTACAACTGGGAACCCAAAGGTTTCAAATCCTATGAATTTCTCTTCAATCCTTGTGTTATCTAACTGCCTATAAAATGAAGTCCGATCCTTAATGTAATTGTGGTCAGGGAGCTGTAGTGTCCCATGGAAGCTTGATTGCTAATGTTGCTGGTTCAAGTGTTAGAATCACATGGAATCCTTCAGATGTGTGAGTATCATTGCTTTAGAGAGAGCAAGTTACAGAACATTGATGACTGCTCTATATTATGATTCTTTTACATGTTTGAATATCCAAGTTTTTACTGACATTTCAATCCTTGTTTAACAGTTACTTATCATATCTGCCTTTGGCGCACATTTATGAACGATATAACCAGGTCCTGGTGGCATATTATGGAACTGCAGTTGGATTCTACCACGGGGTACGAGACTCACCTTTGTGTTCTATTCTATTTCCAGTTTGTGCAGGGATTACTCAAGTAATTTGATCTGTCCCGATTCACAGTATACGTATAAATATACGTGTAATGACCCAAGCTCGGGTCAAGGCTCAATTCAATTCCCCTAGAGCACTTGGATCATCTTGGTCCACCACAAGCCTTCCAAAAAGTCAGACAATTTATTAGTATTCTTAATAGTATAGTTAAGACCTTATATAATTTAGTCCTTTTCATATGTTTTGGTATGGGACTGGGGATTCCAATACCGATGGATAGAAAGCAACAATGTAAACACTTAAATATCGAAGTTTCTATTCCCATGCGAATACTGGGATTGCAAAACTACAAAAGGCTCCTAAGCTGAACATCACAGCAAGTGTAAGAGAAAAACTTTTATGCCTCAGCATGTAAAAATTTTATGTTTCTTATTTTAGTCCATGTAGCATGTAAACTTGAAATTCCATGTTCATGATACCTTAGCATCCTTGTTCCTTCCAAATATCTAAACTTGGTCAAAAGCATCTCCTCCGACCACTGAGAATACACCCAAGACTCCTCAAATGTATTAAACAAGTAATTTGTTGAACTCCAAGCAACATGATGTTGAAAGAATAGATGAGAATGAGTCTAAATACTGTGCATGCACATATCATAAATGTCCCAAGTAAAATTCCCCATGGAATTTACACACTTGAAAAAGATTGTCAGTTCTAAGCCTGTGATCTATCAACCACCAAACATATGCCTTCTCTAACTGGTTTTGTGTTTCCTTTCCTTTTTACATCCTTTAGCCACACCCCCATTATGCAATTTTCCTTATTTTTATCAGCAGATAATAGTTAATCCAAAAATGTTAATCCTTAAACACTGTATTGGGTAATCATAAAAATCTCAAGGGAAAGTGGAGAAAGAGCCATGATACAAAGTTGGTCCCTCTCTCAGTTATCTTAGAGTAGCATTTAGTGCAACTTTCTTCACTGAGCCTTACGTGCTTTTCATTATTTATTTTTTTCTTAGGACAATTCGAAATTGATGGATGATGTGGCGATTCTAAGACCCACTATATTCTGCAGCGTTCCTAGGATGCTTAATAAAATATATGCAGGGTAAGAACAATTATATGTTGTTGCTTAGTTTCTTCCTGATTTGCAATTCCTCCGACCATTCAGCAATTCTGTCTAATTGTCTGATCATTGCAGTATTACAAATTCTGTAAAGGTGTCTGGTGCTCCGAGGGAGAGACTATTCAATACTGGTTTCAATGCTAAGAGGCAATCGATACTGAGTGGTGTAGTATTGATAAACTATATTATGTTTGAATTTCAAATATAATGCTCTGTTTGCCCATAATTTCAACACCCTTCATTATAGGTCTTGTTAATTTTTCATTTTCCTTGATCACAATAATTAATGTAAATCACTAGCAAAGACCTTGGCACAGTTGTTTCCTTTATCATTACTGCTCATTTTGGCGAGAAAGAGTTTCATGGACCATGAGGGGGACGTTCCTCCACTAATCACTTTCCGTTCACTTTTCCTTTCTACCAGTAAGAGAAGTACCCTTCTTCCTATCTTCCACCATTTGATCCCTTCCAATTAAGATTCCACATGAAAGGTGAGAAAATATTAACTACGAGCAAAACTTGAAAACTTGTTTGCGTGTATACCTTGTGTCCATTACTGTTGCTTACTTGACTGCATCATATATCAAACCTATGCAGTAACTACTTACTAAATAGAATAAAACTTGAAAACTTGTTTGTGCTTTGTGAAAGATTTGGAGCATGACAGTTAACATTTTATATACTTGACCTCTGTGCCAATTTTCTAAGCCCACAAGAACACTAAAGAACTGAAGAAAGCGGAGTAAAGTGAATATTTTTCTTCTCACATAATTATACATCTGATTCACCTTTTTCAGGAAAGAATCCATCTCCCATGTGGGACAAATTGGTATTTAACAAAATAAAGGAAAAACTTGGAGGTCGAGTTCGTTTTATAATTTCAGCTGCAGCACCCTTGTCTCCGGATGTCATGGACTTTCTGAGGGTGTAAGTTGATTTTATTCCTGCATGAATTCCTAGGTGTGGTGAATTATAAATTATGCCAATAATTAGTTTCTTGGATTACTTCACAGATGCTTTGGTGGTCAAGTTATAGAAGCATATGGAATGACTGAGGCTTCTTGTATGATATGTTCCACAGATGAGAATGATTACTCATCTGGCCATGTGGGCTCTCCTAATCCTGCTTGTGGTGAGTAATTGTATGAATAGTCATGATATTTATAGTTTAGCCTTGTTGTCCGCGTCATGCATAATAGGGGCATGCACCAATTATTGCTTTGGTTTAGATTTAGTAAGCCTAATACACAATAACCTCCTTTATTCTCTTCCATATTTCACTAACTTCTAATCCAGCTACGCTATTTAGACATTAAGTGCTTGCTGTGTTGAAATATGTACCACTGAATTACATATTACTTTGTTTGCTTTAAATGAGTCACGAACTATTGTTGTGCCCAATGTTATGAAAACCGGTTCGGAACCGGCAGTTCGACCGGTTGAACCGGGAACCGGCAGTCCGACCGGTTGAACTTTAAACCGGTTCCCTTTCCAGTCTGGTTTGGACTGGTTAACCAAATTTGGTCAATAACCAGTTGACCCAGTTGACCACCGGTAAAACTGGTCAGTTGACCCGATTGAACCGGTTTCGAAGTATTTTTTTTTTCAAAAATATTTTTACCAATAATATAACATAATTTTACTATATTTGAGGTTACAAAAAATTAGATGTTTTAACATTTTATTAATTATTAATAATATATATTTTTATATATTTATGACGTCACTGGTTCAATAACGGTTCGACCATTGGTTGAACCAGTGACTCATTCACCCAGTACCTTTTTCGGTTTGCTGAACGAACCGGTTCTGAGAACATTGGTTGTGCCTGATTTGTACCTTTTCCAAAACTAGTCATTTTTTGTGTGGAGCATCATAGTGGGGTACATGATTAATTTTTCTTTTCAATGCACACGCTTATTTTGGATTAAGCTTATTTTTTAATTTTCCTTTATTTTAGAAATTAAGCTTGTAGATGTTCCGGAAATGGATTATACATCCAAGGATCAGCCCTATCCACGTGGAGAGATCTGTGTAAGGGGCCCCAATGTGTTCCCTGGCTACTATAAAGATGAAGTGCAAACGTACATACCTTTCCAGCTTTGATGGTCAATTTTGTGTTTGTGTGTGTGAGTGAGCGAGGGTCTGGTCTGTGTGGGTGTTTCTGTGAATGTTGAATATATCTGATAATGTAATCAAATTGGTCAGGAGAGAAGCAATAGATGATGACAAATGGTTGCATACCGGAGATATAGGGTTGTGGTTACCCGGAGGTCGACTTAAGATCATTGATAGGTGAGAGAACTATATTTTTTGTGATAGACCTTGAAGGACTTGATTTGATGATGGCTCAGGTTACTTGTGATTTATCTAATATTTAGAAACATAATATCCTCTTTGGACATCCCTCCCATAAAAGGAGTAAGTTTTGCGATTCTACTCAATCTCGTTAAAACTGACAGGAAGAAGAACATTTTCAAACTAGCACAGGGAGAATACATTGCTCCTGAGAAACTTGAGAATGTGTATGCTAAGTGCAAGTTTGTTGCACAGTGCTTCATATATGGTAAGAATTGAGGTTTGAAAACTTCTTATTTCTCTGCATGTAGACTGCACACTGACTGATTGCTAAATTATTTGTGTTGATAGGTGACGGCACTAAATCCGCTTTGGTTGCTGTTGTCTCGTTAGACCAGGATGTGTTGAAACCATGGGCAGTAGCTGAAGGAATCAAGGTAATTTCATTTTGGTAAACCCTCATATTACACGGCGGTTCGACTTTTTTTACCCAGCCAACCTATATAGTTCTTAATCTTCCATATTTAGCACACGCTTAAAAACATACTTTAGGCTGTTCCCCATCACAATAAATATAAATGAGCCAACAGTGAGTTCCAAGGCATTGAATGCTCAATGGAGTAACCTTCAACTATTTATTAGTATATGATTTTGTTGCAATCTATGAGTACAGTATGAAAATTTAGGACAACTATGCAATGACCCACAAACAAAGGCTGCCGTCTTGGCTGAAATGGACAACGTGGGAAGAGAAGCTCAGGTACTATAAATCACTGCAAAATTTTGGTACAATAATGTTCAAGAGTATTTGTACTTCCACAAAGTAACATATTATTTTGCAGCTGAGGGGCTTCGAATTTGCTAAAGCTGTGACCTTGGTGCTTGAACCGTTCACTTTGGATAATGGTCTGCTCACTCCAACCTCCAAGGCAAGTTTCAGTTTCAGAAAATATTTCTCTGTTACTTTCCTTCTCAAGACTTTCCAACCAAGAGCTCCCAATTTTTTCGACGTATATATTCACATTATTTTTGGGGCCGGAGGGGTATGCATTTATTAGACGAGCTGAAATGACAGGCTTCCATTTTAATATATTTTTTTCAGATCAAGAGAGCTGCGGCTAGGGCATATTTTGAAAAAGCAATAACTAAAATGTACGCAGAGCTTTCGGCCTCTGACAGTTATGCCAAGAAACTATTGTAAAGTACAAGGGAGACAAAGGAGGATTGAGGATTAATCCCGGATCTTATCGTCCTTTAATCTTTACTACAAATAAACCAATAATGGCACTGTAAAAATGCTTTAAGAGATAGAAGAAGATGAATGTCTATCTGACTATGAGTTAACTGCCAAGAACTTACAGAAGCATCGAGGTGAGGATTTCTGTTTTATAATTACGAGTTTGCATTATTCGGTGATTTGTGTTCAAGTTGAAATTAATTTATTCGGGGAATAAATAAATAAAATACTCGTGATAATTAAATATGAAACAAAATAGTTTGAGGAACAAGAAATGCACTATGGGGTATTATTTTATGTTCTTTGACATGCAGCAAACAGGGAGACCGAACCATCGTCACCTCACTGTTTTCATTTTTATTTTTATAGAATCCATTTAAAAATCTCCAGTAAAACAATGAGAGTACTGTTGCTTTATACATACTTCAAAAATTCAATGGATAAGAACAAGTTTGACCACTCTCGAAATAAATTTCCAACTACCAAATACTCCCTCCTCCGTCCTCTTTTACTTGTAGCGTTAATCACTTAATTTTTGTTTTAAATAAATTTTAAAAGGAAAGTATTAAAATTTTATAATTATTTTTTTTAATTAGATGAAATATTAATTATATTTTTTAATCTTTAGATATATTTTTAAAACAATAAGTAAAAAAGATGGCCTAAATTACAATTATTTGTCTTTAAAAGGCGGCCAAAGTACATAAAGTTGAGAGTACAGATATTATTTAGTGAGATCTATTGGTATATAGTATTAAATTCCTATTAAGGATATATTTATAAAACATAAAATTATTTTTAAAAGATATCTCTAATTTTGGAAGTTGGCATATCCATATTTATTAAGGCTTTGGTACATTTCAAGAAGTAATTAACAAGGAAGCCAGATTCAGCCAATTATAAATTGATTATCGAAACTACAGCTGAAAAAACTGGCCGCAGTTTGCAATTATTTCTTACACTTTTTATGAAAATTGCATATGAAAATTTCAAACTAATACTCCTGCAAAAACACATTTATCTTCTTTTAAAAGGCAAGTCAACCATTCTGTATTATCATTTTCAATCATAGGTGCATATACATATCACAATATATATATATATATATATATATATATATATATATATATATATATATATATATATGTTGGGCATTTTTAAGTTTTAACTATCAACTGCTAGCCAGTTGCCTCGGTAACAATTAAAAATGACGACTTCATTTGTAGTTGGTATAATATTATTAACTCCTCCATTCTTCATCTCTCCTCCACTCACATCTATTACTATAGTTCCATTTCATAGCATTGTTCTTCACTTCCTTTTCCTCCTCACTCAAGTTCCGAAGTATATACGTTGTCATCTATAAATTTAGTCTCGTAAATTATTTTAAATATATACGTTATTATTGTGTTGGTATGTAATTAATGAAACTTTTAGAATCTACTATAATGTTGAACAAATATAATGACTACATGTATATTTAAGATGCATTTAAAAAAAATTAAGACCCTAAACTTTATTCTACTATTAAAACGCTTTAAAATAGATAAATTCATATGTACGCTAAAAACTAAAAATATATAAAGTTTTATTTTATGTTTATATTTTTTAAATATTACATTGATACTTTTTAGTGCTATTTTTTTTATAAATATTTTGGCCCTCTCCCATTCAAATTCCTGACTATGCTCCCAGGCATATGCCAAAAAAAAATAATATTACAGCAATATTGTTTTTTTACATAAATGTAAAACCTAATTATAATTCATGTGAGAGTGTAAAATGCACTCTCTCTCTTAAATAAATTCTAAGTTCATAAGTTTGTGCTCTCTTTTAAACTTATTGTGAGACTTAATTACATACATTTTATGTTCATATGTTGGTGCTCTCTTTTAAACTCGTTGTGAAACACATGAAATGATAACAAAAATAAGTGTTATTAGGTTTATCAAAAAAATAAAAGGTATACAAAAATTCAACCCCATTATCGACAGAATAATGAGCAGAATGACAGAAAAAATAAATGGCGATCTTATTTTGAAGGTTGTATATTATACATATATAATTATTTATTATTCTTTTTCTCTCAAAAATAGTAGTCCTTAATCGACTTTAATGATTTAATTGACTAGCATGTAAAATCAATAAATATTCGCCTTATAGATGTTTAGAGTGAGGCAATGATCATAATAAATAACATTTTAATTTAGTATTAATCTCTAGGTCTGTGATGTTGGAATTCTAAATATTTCCTTAATTAATAGTAATTCTAAAGATTATTTTAACCACAAAATTCAATAGAGGATATTTTTGTGGGACAAGGTATTATTTTTTGTACAAAAATGTATATATGCATGAAATACAAAACTGTTGTCTAAATTTTTGTCCTATTCTCACAAAAATAATAAAGGGACTAATATTTTTTAGTTTCATTTTTGTTATTGATGGTGTTTGATTACTTCTAAATACCTAATTCGGTTTAATAGATATATATCTAATTCGGTTAGTTGTTTGATAATTTTTTTTTATTTCTTATTGTCTCTTAATCGATAAAAAAAATAATATAATTTTAAACCATTTAAAAATACATATAATCGAAAGTTATATTTTTTCTGGAATAGCCTCTTTAATATTTCATCCTGTTCTCATTATTGTTGTGCTCATTCAGCGTACCTATATAACAATATCATTTTATATATACCAACTTATCAAACGGGCAACTTATCAAAAAAATAAAAATAAATTGCCAACTAGCCACAATACTTGGTGCATGCTATATTCACAGATTGATGATTAGTTTTTTTTTTGGGTGAATGGTGATTGGATTATTGATATTTAAGTAGCTGTTTTCTCTCTCTTTATACTGTGAAAATTAACTGTTGGATTATTTGCTTACTACGGTTGGTCATATATATATACATATACAGTCCTCTTCTCCAGCGAACCTTAAAAAGCGAACCAAAGACGAACCGTCGTCTTTGGTATCTATGGCGACGATTCGACCCGTCGCCATAGCCATGCACTCTATGACGACGGGTCGAACCGTCGCCATAGATATCAAAGACGACGGTTCGTCTTTAGTTCGCTTTTTAAAGTTCGTTTTTGAAAATTTTTCTATATATATATATATATATATATATATATATTCATATAATCCTTTTAAACTAATTAATAATATATTTTATAATATTTTTTGAAGAATTAATTATTTATAAATAATTTATCTGAAAAAAATTCAATAGAGTATATATACACATGCATATAAATATATATAGAGTTTATAATTATTATATTATCAAATATATATTTTATATATACAATTAAAAAATATAAAATTATTTAAAAATATTAACTAAGGAACGTTATTTCTGAACCCCTCACTAAATTATTTATAATTATATAATAATGTTGATCCCATTAAAAAAAAAATTTGGCTTCGCCTTTGAGTCTCCTCCTACAAGTTTAAGACAAGTATCGGAAATCTAGAGAGCAACCACTAAATACACGTACACGTGTTGAAGGTCTCGACGAGTAGCTATTTTTGGGTGATTTTTCAAAACGGAAAAGGGACGATTTATTAAAAGAAGCAATTCTATTTGTAATTAATTTGTGGTGCCCTTACACTGCATGGCTAAGTTTATTTTATTCTCTTCTTTCAGCTTGTAGATGTTACAGAAATAAATTATACATTCAAGTAGACTTGACAAAAATATCCAAGCTCGCGGATCGGCCCATCTCGTTCAAAAAAAAAGTGAGTCATTTTGGCCTGACCCATTTATGACCCGTGGCTCAAATTATTATTTTTTTATTTTTTCAAAATAAATAAATAAATTAATACATAAAAAAATGTTAAAAATAACTTGATTCATTAATGGTTTAGATCAATTTATGAGACAAAACTTCTATTCATTTGTTCAAAATATTATTATTTTCAAACATATGACTATTAAATATGAAAAAATTTAAATAAGGAAAAATTTAAAATATTATTGATAATCAAATGTTAATAAATAATAATAATTAATTATATTTTTATATACTTGCACATAGTAGAATACGTTGCATGTATAATCAAATAATTGTCACTATATAAATACATACATGTGTAATGTGTTTGTTGTATTATTCTAGTATTTTTTTAAAATTAGTCACTTGGTATTTAATTACAATTATTAGTTTAATATATTTAATCAAATAAATAATACTCATAATAGTTTATAAAGTTAAAATTATTTCTAAATTAAATATAAGTTTTTTAATATTTTTTGTTAATAAGTATATTTTTATTGAATAAAACAAATTGCATGCTATACTCAATAATTCAAAAAATCAAAACATCATGTTATGTATCATAATTGTAAAAAAAAATATAAAAAAATTAAAATAGAAAATAATTAATAAAATAATCAAATGGTCCGTGAGTTAGCTTGACCTGTCCGGGCCACGGATTGAAAATTTTTGACCCAAAAAAACTTACCGTTTTAACCCACCCCAATCATAACCCGTTTAAACTGGCCCAATACGTATGTCAGATTTACATCCAAGGGTCAGCCCCATCAAGTCTCAGTAGACCCGAATTTGTTTAAAGCTTGGGCTGCTTCTGAAGGAAGGCCTTGAGGTAAACTCAACTTAAACGCACAAACTTAAAGTTGTTAAAGCAATACATCGACTCTTGTAACCGGTTATCTTGATTTAGTTTTTTTGACAAAAGATCCTATTAAAATTGATACGTTTTATTTAATATATTATTAAATATTTAAATTATTATTTTAAACTAATTAAAAAAAATAAATTGAGTCATTTCGTCAAATTAAATTAATAGAAGTTAATTTTTTCTAACGTGATTTAAAAAAAAAAAGAAAAAAGACATGGATAATTTTTTAAAATACAAAATAAAATTAAAATTAATTTTAAAAAATACAAATAAAATTGAAAAATAATAATATAAAATTCTAAAATATATATATATTTTAAAAATAAAATAAACTTGAAAAATACAAAAAAATATTTAAAACAAAATAATAAAAATTTAAAAATACAAATTAAATTAAAATGAACTTGAAAAATTACAATAAAAAATTTAAAAATAAATTTTTTTTGAAAATATAAAAGAAATTAAAAAATTAAATTATTAAAAAGACTTAATAAAATTGAAAATTACTATAAGAAAATTTAAAAGTGATAATTTTTTTAAAATACAAAATAAAATTAAAATAAACTTAAAAATGCAGTATAAAATTGTATATCTTAAATTTTAATATCCTTATTACGTGTTTAGTTCTTAATAATGATACAGTATTAAAATTGTGATGGTAAAATAAAGGGTATGTATCATTTTTGACCATTATAAATCATAAAAAGACCGAGAAAAAAACAGCAAAAATGAGATTTTTTGAAAAAGTTACATGGGAGTAGATGATCAAAACGCTCACATTCGGTAACGACAATGAATAAATAACATCTAATTATTTAGTCTTTGTATTATTAGTGGTGACTGACAACGGACAAACAGGGGTCGTAGTAGTAGTTTTCTGAACTCAGACTCGGGGACACTTTTTCTTCCCGCGGAAATTTCCTCCATGGATTCCTCTGCTCACCGCCGCGTCCGTGCTATTCACGACCACCTCAGCTCCGCCGCCGTCGGTCAACCTTCAATTCTCCGATCAAACCGAAACTCCAATGAGCCCTTCTCTGGTATTTTTCCCCCTCTCTCTAAATAGTGATTATGCAGTAGTACTATTTGTTATTTTTTTTCCCTCTCTCTAAATAGTGATTATGCAGTAGTACTATTTGTTAAAGTTTTAGGTAAAATTTTGCGCTAAAGTGATGGCGTTAGTTTTCAATTTTAAGGAGCTCGGTTTTAGATCTCTCTGATCTAATAAATTATTTTCTTTCTGTGGGACTTGTTTCCTCTTATACCGATTTCTTTCTCTTTTATGAGGAGATTTCATTATCATCTCTCGGGAGATTTTGCTTTTTTCGTTTTGGAGGCATTGTTTTCTCCGTTTGGGAGTTTTTTTTTGTTTGTGAGAGTTTTTGCAATGCATAAATGGTTGAAAATAGATTATTCTGATTTGGATGTGTCGAGCGGCTTGTTCCTCTGTTGTCCGTGCTGAAGAACGATTGGGATCTGCGTATTCTATTATTATTTTTGAGATACGATATGATTGTATTTCAAGAGTTTAACTGGTTCACTAGCCTTGTTGCAATGATTATTATATCTGTTATTTTATTTGGAAGAATTATTATTTGAGTTTGTTTCTTGTAATTATTTAATCTTTGTAACATATTACAGTTTTAATATATTTCAATTTTTTGGATTATTTGATAAAAAAAATTGGGAATTGGGTTTGTATTTCTAATATCTTTAATTACTTGACGGTCAGAATATATGATTTACACTTTCAATTTTAAAAAAATAAAAGTTTGGCTTCAACATAATCAAGACTATGGCTAATATCAAAACTTGCTCAAGTATACATTGATTTTGAAAACAGACTCTCATTTTCGAATGCTTGAGAAACTGGAACTTAGTTCATTCGAATATGGAGTGATATATCTTTAGTTACTAATGTCTCTTACTACTCGATGTTTGCCTTCATAGACTTATCAATATGGTTAGGCTTTCCCAATTGGTGAATCAATTTGGTCTTTTCCTACAGATTATGTTTTTTTTAATTTGTTTTTATATTGAATTTGCTCTTTCCACAGACAAGCATATTCTCTACCATTCTCCTCTTCTTAGTTTTCACGCTTTAATATCATAGTGCTGTTGTTGCAATCTCAGCAGAGCAAGGGTACAGTGTTGTCCTTCCGGAGAAATTGCAGACAGGAAAGTGGAATGTATATAGGTTGAAATTGTCTGTTTGTTTGCAATTATCTTTACTTTGCTTTAGTTAGTTTTTTGAATTATCCTTTTCTTAATGGCAGATCTGCACACTCACCTTTGAACTTACTCAGTAGATTTCCTATGCATCCTGATATCGGTACCTTGCACGATAATTTTGTGTGAGCATCTCTCAATATACTTGGACTAGCTTTTTCCATTCATACCTTGTGTGCCCATCTCAGTGTTAACTTCATTAGGAATATTTAATCAAGTTGTTTTCACTTGTGAGGGTAGGCGTGCAGCTGAAACTTTCCGAGATCATAAGTATTTGGGTACACGAGTTAGGGTGGATGGAACTGTTGGAGAGTAAGTTGACTATATAGATTACTAATTCATTTTTGAAGATCTATTATCCATTTTCATTTATTTATTTATTTATTTTTCTTTCACAGGTACAGGTGGATGACATATGGGGAAGCAGCTACTGCTCGTTCAGCAATTGGTTCTGGTTTACTGTATCATGGGATACCAAAGGCAAGTTGTACCATTATATCTGTGTATACAAATGATTTGTTCTTTTGGTTAAATGCCATTCTTTTAAAATGAATATCTTCTTATAATCGGCATGCAGTGCGATATATGTTTTTTGTTTTGTAATCGAATATAGTTGAAGTTTGTGGACTCTTTTTCACCATAATCTCAGTATGTCATGTGGTTGACTTTATGACAGGGATCTTGTGTAGGGCTATACTTTATCAACAGACCAGAGTGGATGATAGTTGATCATGCATGCTCTGCATATTCCTATGTATCGGTTCCTTTGTATGATACCCTCGGTGGGTTTTCATTTTTCAGTAGAACTTCAGATCAGTCTTTGATTAATTTGGCTAAGGCTCTTGTTACTGTCATTTATTGCCAACTCTGCAGGTCCTGTTGCTGTCAAGTTTACTGTAAATCATGCTACTGTACAATCTATATTTTGTGTGCCTCAAATATTAAATAATGTGAGTTTTCTCCCTGTATCTCAAGCATTCTTATTAATAAACAATTTATGAGGTTGAGAAAAGCACATGCTTTATACTGTTAAAATTGTCATCAGTCAATGGTCAAAGTTGTACTCCATCTTTAACTTTTCTAAACAATAAATTTTTTATTTAGCAGTACTGTTTACATAGTTACAATTTCCATAATTGTATTGTCAAAAACTAAATGACTTCATGCCAATTTTTAATATGAAAATATCTCAAATTGAGTTCCAAAAGTGGATATTGTACCTATATTTTGGAATGGAGGGCGTATTTTATATTTGTCTAATTCTACCTTTACTGTGGGAGCTGTGATGAGTTGACAACTTTGGATCTCTTAAAATGAGTAGGTGTAGGGTTTGTGGATTTGAAATGTGGATAGAATTAATTAACTACCGATCTGATTTTCTCAATAAAAATCACCATATACTTGGAAATTTGAAACATTCACACAAACAAAAGATTCATTCTCAAGATATTGTTATGTTTCATCACACAGTTTCACACTCAATATTGTAGCCAATAGTCAGAATTTGGTTAGATATTTCTAGATGGGAGTAGTTGCACATTGATGATTTTGTATGAGAACTTTTAATCAACCTTTCACAAATTATAAAATATCCGATTCAGAAGTTGCTAATGTTTCTATTTTCATAATTTTAAAGTTTGGATAGTTTATTAGGTTTTGTAGAAAATTAATTTGCATTATATCCAAAGATTCTCTTGACAACCTTTGACTTGAGATTGCAGTTGCTGAGCTTCTTGTCAAAGATCCCTTCCGTGCGTCTAATAGTGGTATAAAAATTCATTATGTTTCCTCTATCAAACTGAGCTATGTAAATGTGCATGTGATTCTATAAAACTCAACTGTACTGTTGCAGGTAGTTGGAGGGGTAGATGATCAAATGCTAGCACTTCCATCAACACCAGGTGTTGAGGTTGTATCGTATTCAAAACTACTTAGTCAGGTAATTTCAGTTTAACTCTTCCAATAATTTAGTTCATGTTAAAAAAATTCTCTTTCTCACCCTAACATTTGTCCACTTGATCAAGAAAGAACAAATATTTCACATCTACTCCAATTTCATTGAGACCCACCTTTTATTGAATTTTATTGCAACGTCTATTGAGCCATGAAGAAGATTAAACAAAAGGCAAACAAAATGTTGGATTTATTAGGAGAATCTCCACTTCTCTCTTTTTTTTTTAATTGGACCACCATGGAACTTAGATAGGAGTGGGACTTTTTTCGTGTAACTTTTTGGCAAACTGAGGTTTAACAATGCTTTATATAGTAGTTTATTTTCCTAAGGAAGTGCATATCTGTTATTCCCATTTTAACCTATATTATATATCTTGTACTATCCCTATCCATGTGTAACAAATTTTTTATCTTTCATTCTCTGTGATACTTCTGGTGAACTAGGTCAGGGTTTATGTATTTGTTGGACAAGCTATTTGGATTAGTGCCAGTAATTAGGTATGAGATTACCATGCTGGCTCTAGCCACCTTCATGCATATTAAAATCCCATGTAATATAAGCATTCTCTTTCTTCTTCCGCATGCCTATCCCCTTTGCGACCTTCTCTTCTCCTTAGAAATTCCATACTCACCCATTTTATCCAAGATGATACACACACACACACGAGCAGTGTGTTAGTTTATGAAACTGAAGTATCAAATATGAAGATATAGTTGGTCATACGTGTTATGACCGTGTTATGACCGTGTGAAAAGTTCATGTTTCTATCCATAACAATAACAATATGTTTCCTAAATAAAATGGATGGTATCCTTTCAGGGCCAGAGTAATCTACAGCCTTTTTGCCCACCAAAACCTGTTGACATTGCTACAATATGCTATACAAGCGGTACAACTGGGAACCCAAAGGTTTCAAATCCTATGAATTTCTCTTCAATCCTTGTGTTATCTAACTGCCTATAAAATGAAGTCCGATTCTTAATGTAATTGTGGTCAGGGAGCTGTACTGTCCCATGGAAGCTTGATTGCTAATGTTGCTGGTGCAAGTGTTAGAATCACATGGAATCCTTCAGATGTGTGAGTATGATTGCTTTAGGGAGAGCTAGTTACAGAACAATGATTACTGCACTATATTATGATTATTTTACATGTCTGAATATCCAAGCTTTTGCTGACATTTCATTCCTTGTTTAACAGTTACATGTCATATCTGCCTTTGGCGCACATTTATGAACGATATAACCAGGTCCTGGTGGCATATTATGGAACTGCCGTTGGATTCTACCAGGGAGTACGAGACTCACCTTTGTGTTCTATTCTATTTCCAGTTTGTGCAGGGATTACTCAAGTAATTTGATCTGTCCCGATTCATAGTATACGTATAAATATACGTGTAATGACCCAAGCTTGGGTCAAGGCTCAATTCAATGCCCCTAGAGCATCTGGATCATCTTGGTCCACCATAAGCTTTCCAAAAAGTCAGACAATTTATTAGTATTCTTAATAGTAGAGTTAAGACCTTATATAATTTAGTCCTTTTCATATGTTTTGGTATGGGACTGGGGATTCCGATGCCGATGGAAAGAAAGCAACAATGTAAACACTTAAATATCGAAGTTTCTATTCCCATGTGAATTCTGAGATTGCAAAACTACAAAAAGTTCCTAAGCTGAACATCACAGCAAGTGTAAGAGAAAAACTATTACACCTCAGCAAGTAAAATTTTTATGTTTCTTATTTTAGTCCATGTAGCATGTAAACTTGAAATTCCACGTTCAGGGTACCTTAGCATCCTTGTTCCTTCCAAATATCTAAACTTGGTCAAAAGCAACTCCTCCGACCACTGAGAATACACCCAAGACTCCTCAGATGTATTAAACAAGTAATTTATTGAACTCCAAGCAACATGACTTTGAAAGAATAGATGAGAATGAGTCTTAATACTGTGCATGCACATATCACAAATGTCCAAGTAAAATTCCCCAAATTTACACACTTGAAAAAGATTGTTAGTTTTAAGCCTGTGATCTATCAACAACCAAAGAGATGCCTTCTCTAACTGGTTTTGTGTTTCCTTTCCTTTTTACATCCTTTAGCCATGCCCCATTATGCAATTTTCCTTATTTTTTATCAACAGATAATATTTAATCCAAAAATGTTAATCCTTAAACACTGTATTGGGTAATCATAAAAATCTCAAGAGAAAGTGGAGAAAGAGCCATGATACAAAGTTGGTCCCTCTCTCAGTTATTTTAGAGTAGCATTTAGTGCAACTTTCTTCACTGAGCCTTGCGTGCTTTTCATTATTTATTTTTTTCTTAGGACAATTTGAAATTGATGGATGATATGGCAACTCTAAGACCCACTATATTCTGCAGCGTTCCTAGGTTGCTTAATAAAATATATGCAGGGTAAGAACATTTATATGTTAATGCTTAGTTTTTTCCTGATTTGCAATTCCTCTGACTATTCAACAATTCTGTCAAATTGTCTGGTCATTGCAGTATTACAAATTCTGTTAAGGCATCTGGTGCTACGAGGGAGAGACTATTCAATGCTGGTTTCAATGCTAAGAGGCAATCGATACTGAGTGGTGTAGTATTGATAAACTATATTCTGTTTGAATTTCAAATATTATGCTCTGTTTGCCCATAATTTCAACACCCTTCATTATAGGTCTTGTTAATTTTCCACTGTCCTTCACAATAATTAATGTAAATCACTAGCAAAGACCTTGGCACAGTTGTTTCCTTTATCATTACTGCTCATTTTGGCGAGAAAGAGTTTCATAGGCCATGAAGGGGACATTCCTCCACTATCACTTTCCCTTCCCTTTTCCTTTCTACTAGTAAGAGAAGTACCCTTCTTCCAATCTTACTTCCACCATTTGATCCCTTCCAATTAAGATTCCACGTGAAAGGTGAGAAAATTTTAACTACGAGCAAAACATGAAAAATTGTTTGCATGTATACCTTGTGTCCATTAGTGTTGCTTACTTGACTGCACCATATATCAAACCTATGCAGGAACTACTTACTAAATAGAATAAAACTTGAAAACTTGTTTGTGATTTGTGAAAGATTTGGAACATGATAGTTAACATTTTCTATACTTGACCCCTGTGCCAATTTTCTGAGCCCATAAGAACACTAAAGAACTGAAGAAAGCAGAGTAAAGTGAATATTTTTCTTCTCTCATAATTATACATCTGATTCACCTTTTCCAGGAAAGAATCCATCTCCCATCTGGGACAAATTGGTATTTAACAAAATAAAGGAAAAACTTGGAGGTCGAGTTCATTTTATAATTTCAGCTGCAGCACCCTTGTCTCCGGATGTCATGGACTTTCTGAGGGTGTAAGTTGATTTTATTCCTGCATGAATTCCTAGGTGTGGTGAATTATAAATTATGCCAATAATTAGTTTCTTGGATTACTTCACAGATGCTTTGGTGGTCAAGTTATAGAAGCATATGGAATGACTGAGGCTTCTTGTATGATATGTTCCACAGATGAGAATGATTACTCATCTGGCCATGTGGGATCTCCTAATCCTGCTTGTGGTGAGTAATTGTATGAATAGTCATGATATTTATAGTTTAGCCCTGTTGTCCGCGTCATGCATAATGGAGGCATGCACCAATTATTGCTTTGGTTTAGATTTAGTAAGCCTAATACACAATAACCTACTTTATTCTTTTCCATATCTCACTAACTTCGTATCCAGCTACGCTATTTAGACATTAAGTGCTTGCTGCATTGAAATATGTACCACTGAATGACTTGTATTACTTTGTTTGGTTTAAATGAGTCATGAACTAATGTTGTGCCTGATGTGTACCTTTTCCAGAACTAGTCATTTTCTACTGGAGTACATGATTAAATTTATCTTTTCAATGCGCACGCTTACTTTGGACTAAGCTTATTTTTTAATTTTCCTTTATTTCAGAAGTTAAGCTTGTAGATGTTCCAGAAATGGATTATACATCCGAGGATCAGCCCTATCCACGTGGAGAGATCTGTGTAAGGGGCCCCACTGTGTTCCTAGGCTACTATAAAGATGAAGTGCAAACGTACACACCTTTCCAGCTTTGATGGTCAATTTTGTGTTTGTCTGTGCGAGTGAGCGAGGGTCTGGTCTGTGTGGGTGTTTCTGTGAATGTTGAATATATCTGATAATGTAATCAAATTGGTCAGGAGAGAAGCAATGGATGATGACAAATGGTTGCATACCGGAGATATAGGGTTGTGGTTACCCGGAGGTCGACTTAAGATCATTGATAGGTGAGAGAACTATATTTTTGGTGATAGACCTTGAAGGACTTGATTTGATGATGGCTCTCAGGTTACTTGTGATTTATCTAATATTTAGAAACATAATATCCTCTTTGGACATCACTCCCATAAAAGGAGTAAGTTTTACGATTCTACTCAATCTTGTTAAAACTATGACAGGAAGAAGAACATTTTCAAACTAGCACAGGGAGAATACATTGCTCCTGAGAAACTTGAGAGTGTGTATGCTAAGTGCAAGTTTGTTGCACAGTGCTTCATATATGGTAAGAATTGAGGTTTGAATACATTGCTCCTGAGAAACTTGAGACTGCACACTGACTGATTGCTCAATTATTTGTGTTGATAGGTGACAGCACTAAATCTGCTTTGGTTGCTGTTGTCTCATTAGACCAGGATGTGTTGAAACCATGGGCAGTAGCTGAAGGTATCAAGGTAATTTCATATTGGTAAACCCTCATATTATACGGCGGATGAAGTTCGACTTTTTTTACCCAGCCAACCTATATAGTTCTTAATCTTCCGTATTTAGCACACGCTTAAAACATAGTTTAGGCTGTTCCCCATCACAGTAAATATAAATGAGCCAACTGTGAGTTCCAAGGCATTGAATCCTCAAAGGAGTAACCTTCAACCATTTATTAGTATATGATTTTGTTGCAATCTGTGAGTGCAGTATGCAGTATGAAAATTTAGGAGAACTATGCAATGACCCAAGAACAAAGGCCGCCGTCTTGGCTGAAATGGACAACGTGGGAAGAGAAGCTCAGGTACTATAACCACTGTAAAATTGTGGTACAATAATGTTCAAGAGTATTTGTACTTCCACAAAGGTTATATTATTTTGCAGCTGAGGGGCTTCGAATTTGCTAAAGCTGTGACCTTGGTGCTTGAACCGTTTACTTTGGATAATGGTCTGCTCACTCCAACTTCCAAGGCAAGTTTAGGTTTCAGAAAATATTTCTTTAAAAAGACATTCCAACCAAGAGCCCATCTGAACATTAATCTTTCAATTTTTTCGATGTATATATTCACATTATTTTTGGGGCCGGAGGGGTATGCATTTATTAGATGAGTTGAAATGACAGGCTTCCATTTAATTTTATTTATTTTTCAGATCAAGAGAGCTGCGGCTAGGGCATATTTTGAAAAAGCAATAACTAAAATGTACGCAGAGCTTTCGGCCTCTGAAACCCATGCCAAGAAACTATTGTAAAGTACAACGGAGACAAAGGAGAATTGACGATTAATCCCGGATCGTAGTCCTTTAATCTTTACTACAAATAAACCAATAATGTCATTGCGGAAAGATTTCGATCTGTCCTAATCCCTATTGTGTTATATTAATGAGAGAGGATAATTTGAACACGATCCTGTCATTATTTTAGCCACACAAAAAATACCCAATTTATGTATATGAGCACAATTGTGATTTTTGTAAATCATCTCGGCTTGTTCCGATATATATATATATATATATATATATATATATATATATATATATATATATATAATAACAACAATAGTAACAATAATAACAATGATTATAATTGTTGTGGGCTTCAATCTAGCATCAGTCCAATCACAATAGGAAATAATCGGTAAGTGATATAATAGCAACTGTGATAGAATTATTTAGCTTGCAACACAAAGTAGAAATACATACAGCCTTAAATATAAAAATTGACCCGTTCCCCCAGATCCTAGGCCAGTAACCCCATGGAAACTTCAATCTAATATATAGGCTTCCCACAAAAAAAACCCAAAGAATTTTCTTGATTTAATCAAAACCTCCAAGAAAAGCTGCAATTACAACCATAGTCAACCAAATGTAACTAAAAAACCTACTTGAGACATACATTGGAGTTGCCTCACTAGGAGAAGGTGCAGGTACTATGGCACTAGGAACCGAAGATGACAATGTAGAAGGAGTTGGAGCCATCGAAGAATAGTAAAGCATGTTTATGTCAACCTTCTGGCCAGCTTGACAGTGACCTGGAACCCCACAGAAAAAAATAGTGGCCGTGATGGTGATCGAGTCATTGCCAGTCGTGTGGGTGGCAATAAGGGGATGAAACATTGCAGGACTTGTACTCGGCATGTTTGACTTGCATTACATTGTGAAATTGAGAACTGTACTCAAACACTGTTCACACCATTAACACGTTGTTAGATAGGCTGAAGGAAGAGATAGATTGGATTTGCCACAAAGATATTTACATAAACTAATTAAGATCTCAGAGTAATAATATTTCAACAGCTCGTATAGGAGCTTCTTCAAAGTAAAAGATAAAGGCAAACATGGCTCATTAAGTTGCTTGGGAAGATGATTTCTAAGGGTCCTTTTATAATAGTCTACTAGAAATGCCTTATATATTGCCCACTTAATCATCTACTTTAGCGTCATCCAAAAAAATAAAATCATCTACTCTGGTAATCAAAGTGAGGGACTGAAAAGCTGCAAGTTATCTTTTTGAAATTAAAGCATTAAATTAGTTCTAACTTGACATCTGAACATTAGAAAATTGATGAGGCAAGCCTAAAATGCATCACTAGAGAGAAATAGCTCTGGGTAGGATTTGAAACCAAGACTATGAATGTAGAGCAAGCGAGGAGATGGTCTCCCTTTTTAAGCTTATTTTCGCAAAAAGTTCTTCACACTTTCCTAACTCAAACTTTAAAAGCTAATTATAAGCTAGTGAACTGACATTGTTGCTGATCGAAATGAATCCTATTAAAAGCTACTTATAATCCAATGTATTACCTATAGCAGAGGATGAAAGGAAGAGTGAGATCTCAATAAGAAATTGTGGGTGTTCTAGTTTTCTCAAATATGGAATTTTGACCAAAGAAGCTCCAGCTGAAGATTATGCAAGGTCTTGTAATTCAAGATTGAGAAAGGTTCTAAGAACTACACCAACATGAATCAAATTAAGTTCATTTGTAAACTTTCAACCTAGCTCGTTAAGCATTAACCACTAGGTTTTTTTTTTGTATATGTAAACCTAAATCTTTCTCTCAAATATTGATTTAATTTAAATGGCTCTCTTAATTTGTTCCGAAAGTTTAAGTTCAAAGATTAAATCCTACAAGTTATTTTTTTAATGTTGCACTAAATAGATGAATGATCACATCAACTAACAAAACAGAACAAAAGGTACCTCAACTAAATCCTTACCATCACACATAAATAGCACACCCCCTTGGACCTTGGTGGAGGTGTAGGGACAAAGATGCATTGGAAATGGGTGAATTTTTAATGCGAAAGTAACTGCTACCATTATTAAAGCTATAGCTTGTGCAAGAATGATGATGAGTTTGTGGCAGGTTGGTTCTTTAAGAGGGACAATAACTGACTTAACATGCATTCATGCCTCCACTACATCATGATTCATGACTTCAAATGGCTTTGGTGCTTACAGTAAGATTTATCATTAGATGTTTCCCTAGTTGCAGATATGGGTCCACATGCCATTCATGCTTCCATCAAATCCAAAAAGGCAGTGGCAGGTGGAATTATTCAAATACAAACATATTAACTTGCTACTCTAAAAGGAAAAACAAAGAAACAGAAAGGGTGGCTCTTTTGGGTAAAGATATTCTACTGATTAACACTATAACTGCTGGATGGTAACAGTTTGAACATAAGAGCATCTTCATCGGATATGCTTAGAAATTGATGCTAAATGGGACCCACTAATGATATGACAAGCCTCTCAAATATTTAATAGTTAAAATAAAATTGTTAAAAACTCATTCATCGTAGTGGAAGTGTTTAATAACACTTCCACATCAATCAACAAAGAAACATTGTTGGGCTCCACCATTTGACAATGTTAAACTTCATGTCATAGTTAACAAATAAACAAAATTCTAACACATGAGACCCACTACTAACCTTCTCCCTAACATATACATATACATATACATATACATTGCAGCATTTTTTTTACTTTAAAATAAAAATCTGACAAAATACTTTATTAACATATACAACAGAGATGTTCTAAACAGAAAAGGGGGTTTCTTCCTCAACTTGATGCTGAGTTATTTAAAGAAAAGATACTCCTTTGTCCCACAAAAAAGAGTTCTTTTGTGAAATTTGCATTTTGCTCTATGTTTACGACTTCACCCTAAACATAATAAATTGTTAGTTTAGTAATTAGTGGTGAGTGATGTGATAATAAAATTTAGGACATTGTGCCATCTTATATTACTAAGAACACTTTTTGTGGAACATATTGGCAAATGGGACTTTTTCGTGGAACAAACCGAGTGTAGTGTACCCTGGTTTCAACTTATTATTAGTTAAGTAAATCAAAAATCAACACACTCTTTCTAATCTGAACTACTAAGATGAGAACTGCGGAAATAAAATGGAACAAAAATCCTAATAATCCAACAAACAAACACATTTATTTTTTCAGTTTTTTATACACTACACAGATATACAAACAGAGTAGTGCTACAATGCCCCCGAATTTTTTGTATACAAATTACAAGAAAATGTTTTGAAGTTTGTACTATATAATTCCAGTGCAACACTTCAAAGCATTCTCAGAGAGAAAGAGAAAGGGGGATGGGAATTAGAGAGGAAAATTACACGTACAGATAATATCATTTAGCCGGAAGGTCTTAGTAGCAGCCCATTGTTTATAATCAACATTGCCAACGGTGGTCCATCCAGCAGAATCCCCTGCCTTGTACACTCACTCCTCCAGTGGAGACTTGAAGGTGACCCACAACTCTCTTTTCCACGATCAACCCCATGCCTATCGGAAAGCTAAGAACGAAAATGTCTGATACTTCTGTTTACTCTTGGGTAGAGCTGCGAGAGAGGGGAAAGAGAAAAAGGGGAGAGAGAAGAAGAGAGAGGAAAAGTTTCGTGTATTTACACTAGTAGTAGATGCAGAGCCTAGCCTCACCGAGGGATTTTGCCCGCCGGTTGAGTCATTTAATTCGCGCCCCCATCAATGAGGCATGCCCGACTGCCGATTGATTTTACACACTGTTTCTGAGTTTGGGATGTAAAAGAAAAGGAATTTCGCCATTTCAGGACTATTATAGTTATGGTAATAACCTAAATGCTTTTAATTTTCACATTACCTAATTTTTATTTTTTTTAGTCTTTAGTCTCACCTCTTTTATTTTGGAAACCTCCACCCTTTTATTTCTCTATATAAGAAAGGCTTTAGCCTTTGTTTTAAGCCACTAACAATTAAGACTTTCATTTTGAGAAAAGTTTTGTTGTAAGAGAGCTTTTAATAAAAGACCTCCTTAGTTAAAAATTTTGGTGTCGAGGGCGTAGGCAATCTTCGGTACTCGTATTTTCGGGTATGTTCTTATTTAAATTTTTGTATTGTTATTATTGTTTTAAGTATTGTATTTAGTTTGATAGTTAATATTTAGTATATTTTGTTAGTAATTAGTATTTTTGTATTGTTATTATTTTTGTAGTTTTAATTATTGTTTTCGTATTTAGATTAATAGTAAATAGTTTTGGATTAGTATTATTGATTTTAATTATTGTTTTTAGATTATTATTTTAGTAACTTTAAAGTTTTGAAATAATGGTTTAATTGTTTGAAAAATGATTAAAGATTGAAAGAATATTTTAAGATATACTTATAGCTATTTTAAAATGAATAAGAAGAATGTTGCATAATAGAATTATTCTAATGACGTTTAATTGTTCTGAATTTATATTTAGGATCTGTTCAGCTATTAATTTTGTGTTCAGCGATATCGAGGTAAGTGACTCTCCGAACTGTTTAGTATTTTTAAATTTTCGTTTATAATTATGTATGCTTTAGAAAGTATTCAGATGCCTAAATTTATTGTTTCAAAAATTATTATTCTTTATTTAAGACTTTCATTTAAATGAAAATGTTACACTTATATTGTGTTAAAAACCCGGATCAAGTATTAAAATAGAATTTTGATTATGTGATTTTGAACTGTGAAATAAATATAGTTTTGAATATCGAAAATATTGAGAAATTGCTTTTAGAAATCTCAATCCGACTATGTATTGAAACCGTTAGTGTTTACGCTAGTTCCGAAACTATATAGGACCTACTAAGGTGCACAATTTTAGATACCCTTTGGGGGGCACCTTTCGGGGTGCGTGCTTCATCGATCCCTTAGTAGGGTGCGTGATCATTAACATTATCGAACATAAGGGCCGTGTTACAGGGCTGCTGTAACCTTAGTCGTTCTGTGGATTAAAAGATACATCGAATATATTGAATTTATCGAAATCGTTGATCGAATATATTGAACTTATCGAAATCGTTGATCGAATATATTGAGCTTATCGAAATTTGTCTTTGAATTGTGTTTTGTAATTATTGATGTTGGTTTTGAAAGTAAATATTGACTATTGTTATTGAACAAGAAAATGTTATTTCAAAAAGTATATTTATTACTGTTATTGAACAAAAGGTATTTCGAAAAAGGTTATGTAAACTGTACTTGATCCACCTAAATAGTAAAGGTTGTTACTTGCTGGGTTTTACCGCTCACCCTTATATTAATTTTTACAGGATACCTTATTAAGAGCCAAGCATTGTGGATACTTTTGGAGAGGGCTGAAGTTCTTTTAGTATGACGGTTATTAGTATTTTGAATTTGATAAGACTTTTGTACAAGGGAGTTGTGTCTCCAAATTTATGCTTTCAGTTTTTAGTTATTGAACCTTAGTGTAATTTTGATAATGAAAGACAGCTCGATTTCAAGATGGTTTCATTATTGTGTTTTTGTTTAGGTTGCGCTATTGATATTGTTGCCTTGCGAGCCTTCGGACTTGCGGCGTGTAACACTTCGGACATGTAGCGGGTTCGGGGTGTTACAGTTATGATCGCCATTTATCGGGGTTTCAATCACTGTCTCTTCTTTTTACGTATAACATATAAATGCTTATTTTAGCTAATGCAACATATATTTTACCTAATACAACATATAACTGATAGATAGTTCTGATTACTACTGTTCGTTGTTATCGACTGGCTACCACTTTTATTAAAATTCAAAAACAAGAGCATTAAATTGTTCAAATTCCAAGCATCTTATTGTGCGCTCAATAGGTTTACCCTTAGTTCCCCTTCCCCGTACTTTTTCCTAAGTTCTTAAGATTGAAATGTACTTTTAAATTTATTACATTATAATAGTGTAAGTTCTAAAAAAAACATTAGCGTTGAAATAATGTTTAAAATTGAAGTTATAATTTATAAAACAAGTTTAAGTATTTTAAAATGGGTAATGATTTATGCATACCTTAAATTAATTGTTACACACCTTTATATATCAAATAGACTATATTATCCCTAATAAATGAGAAGTCAATTTACATATTTATCACTTGTTTATTTCAATTGAGAGTTTTTAAAAAAAAATAAAAAATTATAATATCTAAAAGTTTATTGACTAAATAATTTTCAATTTACTTTGAATTTTAGGTTAAAATAAAATCTTTTGAATTAGATGGAGCAATAAACTATATTGTTGGTAGTTACTTTGACAAAATTGCAAGCAAAATTATATATCATGTCTTAAAGAATAAGAAGGTTTACCCTTATAAATTTTTTTAAAAAAATTAAAATATATTATGTGTTCTAATCTTTAATTCAAAATTTTAATAAACTATATCATAAAATATATCAAATTAAAAAGAATGTTATTAAGTAAAATTGTAAAAAGATAATAGGTTTAATAGCGTAGTTCAATTCAATATATAGTTAAAAAAATAAGTTTTGGCTAACTAAGTGAATGCACCTTCTATTTTATAAACATGATATATAGCAAAATTAAGGCAAAATGAATAAATAGTAAATGGTTAGTTCAATTCATTAGAATAATTTATCCTTTAAAATAATTATTAAACACATTATTTTTATTACATTATTTTTTTTATTCTATTTTCTCAATTCAAACATACCATTGCTTCATACTTCAAAGGAAAGATTGTCTAGGGTGGTTAATTTTATAGGATTCATGGGGTGTTGGGATCAGAATATTTGGACTGGGGTTTGGGCTGGTCTGTGTTATTTTGTTGAACTGAGCTTTTATTTTGGTACTTGGGTTTTTATATGGGCCGGATAAGGAAGCCTAGTGGGAGTTGGACTTATTAATTGTTAGGCCGTACGCGGACAGAAGCTCCTAGTTCTACACACTTTTCGATATTTGTACACTTATATAAATAGGGACTTGCATGAAAGTGGAGGGAGATATTATTTTTACTAGACCGACCTTACTACTTTTTAGATCCAGGACCATCATTTTTCAGCAAACAGACTCTCTATTATTCTTAAGAAAGATTAAAAACACAATTATCGTACTATTGAAATCGTCCTTTTTCCCGTGGTTTTTTTCCTATTGGGTTTCCACATAAATTCCTGTGTTCTTATAATACTATCTCCTGTTTTATTGGTGTTTGGCGTTTGATTTTTCTTGTTATTTCGTGATTTTTAACGAGTGATAAAATTTGACGTTAACATGGGGTTTGTTCTTAAAGAGAGGCAAAGATTTGTGATCATCATGCATCATCTTATTCAACTCTTAAGGTGTCTGTTCATATACACTTAAATATCAAAAAATTGGTACCCTCCGAGGGAGAGAGCTGTATGAAATCTCAAAAGAATTTAAATATAAGAAAATGAATTGGCAGCTGCATGCTACTAGACGCAGATTGTACACCAATGTTTAGAAAATCGGATCGATCATCGAATCAAAAAAATTACTGGGTGGATGGGTCACTGGTCCAACCAATAGTAGAATCATTATTAAACCAGTGATGTCATAAATACATAAAAAAATATATTATTAATAATTAATAAAATTTTAAAATATCTAATTTTTTATAAGCTAAAATATAATAAAATAATATTATAATATTATTAAAAATATTTTTGTAAAAAAAAAAAACTTGAAAACCGGGTCAACTTATTCAACTACCGATTTTACCAGTTGAGCCACCGGTGGTCAACTAATTTTTGACCGGATCATTGACTTTTCAATTTTTTTGGTCGGACCGGATCGAACTGAAAAGTCGACCGGTTCCGATCGAATCGCGGTCCAATTACCGATCCGGTTTGATTTTCTCAATATTGTTGTACACCATAATTATCGTGAATTTTATAAATATTTATATATACTCAACATACAACCGACTTAACATATAAATCAGTAAAAACAAAAATCTCGTTTTATGCATCATGCTCTAACAAGTTAACCCGCGCACATTACTAGATACATAATGAAAACATAAACTTACGTACATTTGACCTTTAATTATCCTATGCATTCTAGCTATACGGCTATTTAAGGTAAAAATATTTTATTACATGAACTAGTTATGCATTCATCATAATTTAAAAGTAAATTTCATTTTCTGCAGAGAAAATGATAGTATAATATATTAGTCATAACGAAAAATTATTCTATAATTCTGAAACAAGTGAGACAGATCTCACAAGTACGTGTGAGGGAAGAATATACTATTATGTTACTCAAGAACATGAACTCTTCATAAGTTGGACCCCACTATAGACAGATCCCACATATACGTGTGAGGGAAAAATATACTATTATGTTACTTAAAAACATTAATCTCTTCGTAAGTTCTAACTTGCAGTAGTCTACCTAGTACTTGGACCTACAGGACATAACCGGAACGGTCAACAAATGGGCCTGCCTGGGTACAAACTGCTATGATTCAAACTAGACTACAATTGAAGAAATTAAATTATGAAGATATTTTACTAGCACACAAAATAAATAAAAATGATAGATTAAGAAACAGCATCCATTGCAAAATTATCATAACATTTCAATAGTCTCGCATTTGTCGTCCTAAATTGTGATTCGCAACATAAACTGCACATAGCCCTCCTGTTTGCCATGCCAGAACCAAACCAACTAAAAATTAATTGGTAACAGTTGCATTCCAATTGAGCAAACATTTGTGCCTACTCTCAATATATTTCAAAACTCAACAAATTCTAGTATTTTCTACAATTGTGAAACCGGATCGAACACTTTGTTGTGACCGTCATCATCATCCTCCATGAACCTTTTCCAGAACCAATGCTGCTTCCACACTCTTTCAGTCATCTCCTCAATAGGTACATTTTTCGTCTCGGGTACCAAAAACACCACAAATATCGACATGACCAAAACCCAACCAGAGAAAAACAAGAAAATGCCGTACTTAAAATGGCAGAGCATAGAGAGAAAAGCTTGGGCTATCACAAATGTAAATAGCAAATTGACACAAACTGTCACACTTTGTCCCGCTGATCGCGTCTCGAGTGGAAATGTCTCACTAGGAATGAGCCATCCCAACGGACCCCAAGACCACGCAAATGAGGATACAAATGTACATATCATTATCACTACTAGTATAGCAAATCCACTGCTCAGACTGTTAGAGTGATCGGTAACCTTGATCCCAAGTACTATGGCTATAACTAGTTGTGCAAAGAACATCTGGATTCCAGCCTCTAGCAAGAGTATCCGACGGCCTAATTTGTCGACCACGTATATTGATACAACAGTAGACAGCACATTTACAGCCCCTGTGATCACAGCAGAGTAAAGCGACGCGTTGTCGCCAAATCCCAATGTGTCAAATAGTACTGGTGCATAAAACATGATTGCATTTATGCCTGTGCATTGCTGGAATACCTATTGAAATTCAAAAATATTACAAAATTTTATCAGTTATTATGTTCAATAAAACTTGTAAATAAAGATAAAATAATAACATCAAGCTCACTCACTGGTTCCAATTCTTATACTAAAAAAAAGATGAGGGGATTTTGTGACAAATGCTAACCTGTAAGGCCACTGCTATGATTAGTTGGGGTCTATTTTTTCGCATGAGGAGATTTCTGAAGGGATGTTTAACTTCTTTAGCTACACGGCTGGCCTCAACAAGCTCCAAGAACTCGGGTTCAATTTTTTCAGTGCCTCGGATTTTTCTGAGCACTGATTTGCCTTCTTCCAAGCGGCCACGCTCAATAAGACTGTTAGGGGTGTCCACCACTAAAAGAGCACCTATGGTTAGGAGGACTGCGGGAATTCCGGCCAGCCCCAATGAGAGCCTCCAGCCCCATCCAGGTATTCTGTAGTTTTAATGAATTACAAACCATTGTCAGTAACAAAATTCAGAAGGGTACAAAATAGGAAGTCATGTACAATGTTTAGCCCCATCAAGTAGTTTTTTCTAGTGCTACCGATTGTGGTAAAACTGATTTAATTATTAATAACACAATTAAATCTTATTAATTTTCTCTTGAAGATTTCCCCCTAACATGCATTCATAGGGTAGGGCTACAACTTAAAAGCCCCAAGGGTTAAAAGCTTGTCAAAAATGTTTTCATTACCTTAATGGATTTAGATTTTTTATCCTGTTTACCCAAAAATAAATCACAATTTAGCAGTATTCAAATTTTCCTCAAAATTTTTCAAGGAGAAATACAAGACGGCATAGACTTACTTTGCTGTGAAGTAGTTTACAATGTTGGCGAAAAGTATGCCAATGGTGACATTCAGCTGAAACAATATGTTTAATCCTCCGCGTATTCTCGTGGGTGCTATCTCTGATAAGAACAGAGGAACTGCCTGAAAATTCATGCAAAAACACACTATCAATTAATAACTGATTAAAGCTCAAGTAAATTTAATCAATACTCCATATTTACCACTCTTTTATCTCAGTAAAAATGACGTTATCAGATCAAAATGTATGATTTAGAGTGTTACTTGTCGCTAAAATAAATACAAAAGTATCGTTAAATTTATATTTGTTCTGATAACATTATTTTTACTAGGAGTATATCAATATCAATATCTTTATTTATTCTGATAAATTTTTTTTAATTGAAAATAAATACACAAATATTCAAATCTCGTATTTAAAACCTGCTATATATCTTAATTGGATAAAACACAAAAGACTGAACCACATATTGGATTGCTAGAAAGTTGGAAGAGACAATATAGGGAAAAAAGATTGAAACCGAAGGCCGTTTTCTTTATTTGTTGTTCTTCAATAAAATAATGATCTAAAAAGGCAATAGCATCACAAGATTCATAGCCATGGAGATAGAATAAAGTATACAAAGCTAGAAGGCCCCAGGCCCAACAATAAATATTCATTAATGTTCTAGATAGAGGAAAATACATGGAAACTATCCTGACCCCTACCACCTATAGATAGTTTTAGACAATTTTCCTTTAAAGTAGATATCTGAATGCCAAGTATATGACAGATAAAACAAAACAAAAGAAGTCTTCAAGTTCCCACCCCAACACCACTGTTTTTTTAGCTTTTTCAGTGAAGTCACAGGTCTCATGATGCTCCACTATCCTATCTTTATTAAGGCATATAAAGGCTTGTTTGGGTAAAACTAAAAAACCTGAAAATGACGGTGAATTTTTATCCTGCAGATCAATTATAATCCAATAGTTGAGCTGTGCCTACTAACAGTACTTTGTGTTTCAGGGCAACTGTCGCCTGGTCACTTGTCCTACAATTTAGGGCCTCCTTAACTTATAAAGTGAGTTTTAGAATTGATTTGTTTTTACTTGAAAGTGCAAGCAACTCAACTCATAAAATGTCATAGAAAATAAATTAATATTTTATATTTTATAATATATGTGTATATATTATAACAGACAATAGTATTACATATATATTATAATAGATAATAGTATTACATAAATATTATAATAGATAATAGTATTATAATAGTTGTAGAGATTGAAATCCATCTAAGCTATTTACCTCTAGAATATTTCCCACTATTTTGGACCTTTTACACTAAGACCACTCCTCATGAGTTGCTGATAATTTGACTCACAAAACATCAAAGAATATTTTATAAATAGAAATACTATAACAAAATAAAGGGCAATTTAAATCACAGAACTGATTTTTTTTTTTTGTTATCATGGAAATATTAAGTATGTGGCAAAAGCTAAGAATTAATAATAATAATAATATAGACATAAAATAATGCATAAGTTTCAACCGCTCGCTCATATATGCAATCATAATAAAGGGAATTTATATTTTTACAAAAGTAAAATTTGAAATTTTCCCACGATGAGTATGGAACCTATTTACTATTATTTATGTGAGGTGAACCTTGTGATATTATTTTTAGTCGAAGAAATAGCAATTCCCATATTATAATATTAAAAGTATTACTAACTTTAGAAACTAGCATGGAAAATTAAAAATTCTGAAAGGAATATGTAAGAACAAATAGAGAAATATAATTAGATAAAAGAAATTATACCTGATTAGCAAAACCTACTCCACAACCAAGTAAAATTCTCCCAAAAATGAGCATGAGAAGATTTTGAGCTGCAACATTTAGTACCACGCCAATTATGAAAAATATTCCGGCAATCAGCATAGTAAATTTCCGGCCGAGTTTCCTCGTTGTATAGGAAGCGAAGAAAGTCGCCGTTAAACCGGCTAGGTATAGCGATGATGTGAACAGTTGCAGCCCTTGATTGTCGTATTTACAGTAATTACTATCAAGTCCCTTCTCCTGAGTCCTTCTGTATACCACAGGGAAGAATTTTTTCAAGAAATCGTCCATTGAGGTAACACCACCTGCATGCATGATTTTTATTATATAATTACAGCATGAACAAATATAATGATACTATTTATGTACAAAAGGTAAATTAATTTTCATAAAAAATAAATCCGAGAATTCCATTCTCCTCATATGGGTATTTTGTTAGTTGTCTTTTCCACAATTACTTCAGAAGTTTGTCATTTTCTTGTGGTCATGCACCCTGGCCTTTCTTTTCTTCTTCTTTTTTCCCTACTTTTTCTAGTTTACAAAAAGTTTGGAACTGGACATGGGATTTAATTTGAAGGGAATTATATATATATACACACACACATATCTACAGAACATAAACAATAGCGAATGGAGTTTTTTTTTTTAACAAAAATATAATTAAAAAAGGAAAAGAGAGAGACCTGAAACACCAACATCATAACCAAACATGAGGCCACCGGTGGCGGCCATAATGCAAGAGATGATAACTATGGGGGTGATCTTTGCCTCAAACTCCTTTCCTCCCGCCCCCGACGACACCATTCCTCCGCCGGCCATGATCGATGATCTATCAGATTATTAATTACTATATATTATTATTCCTTCTCCCTTTTATATAGATATATTAAAAAGAAGAGACAACAAGAGACTCAGGAGGAGTTCATGGGTTTGTAGGGGCATTATATAGACACAAGGGGAAGACCAAGGTAGATATAAATTAGTAAAGACTAAGAAGTACATGGTGTATTTGGATAGGGAAAAGTAATTTAATCCAATTTGATATCTGGTTCCAGGTCATTATTTATAACTATAATTGATCAGATAATAACTCATATTTGGTGATTGGGACCGACTTGAATTACCTATGTTTCCGATACCAAATTCGTCTTATTTTCTTTCACGCATTATCCTATAAAATTAGTTGCCCTTGATTAATCTTATCTGGTTATTATATAATAATATAAATTTATTACCATTAACAAATTTTATTCCAATGTAACAGGATAATTTTTTCCTAGATTTAACTGGTCATAAGGATTCTCCCGTTACACTCCTTATGTTATCAACCACCAACTATCAATTATATAATTCATCAATGTTTAGTTTCACAAATTTTTGTTTTAACTTTTTTTTTATTTAAATTAATATAAATATTTATTAAATTTGTAATAAATAAAAATTATTAGTTCAATTTTTTCCTTTTTTTTTATCTAAATTAATATAAATACATTTTAAATTTATAACAATTAAGCACTATCCAAACAAGGGCATAGCCAGGATTTCAAGTGGGAAGAGGCCAAAAATTTTATAAAGAACAAAATTTAAGACTAAAAAGTATAATATTAAAAGCATATAAACATAAAATAAAGTTGTATATATTTTAGTTTTAACATACATATGAATTCATCTATATCAAAACTTTTTAATATTAGAGGAAAGTTAAGAGTTTCAATTTTTTAAAATATATTTTAAATATACATATTATCGTTATCTTTGTTCAATATCATACATCCTAAAAGGTTCATTACATGTATTATGTATACTTAAGCTCATTTGAGAGAAAATTTTAGACGCCCAATATTATTCATAATATTAGTCTTATTTATTTGACTTTAAAGAGGCTCTTCTGAGCCGTGTCAAATTTGTGTAACCCATTTTTTCTTATGTTATTCCTACAATTTTAAATATATTATTATTTAATTTTTTTATTTTAATTTAATTTTTTTATATCTTTTTATTTTATTTGTCAAATTTATAAAATTTTAATTTTATTTTACATAATTTACACATATAACACGTCTGAGGTGTTAATATATATTATAAAATATGTAATTTTTTATAAATGCTTTTTGGTATAATTGGATGACAATTATATGATAATTAAGAGTTTTATTTGCTTTTCTCTCTCTTTCTCTATTTTTTCTCAATGTTTTGATTATCACTCTTTTTTTCTCACTCCTCTCTTTTTTCTTATGTTTTCTTCATCATTCTGTTATTTACTCACAATTAATTTAGAATTTTTTTTTTTAGATTATAACGTATTTTTTGCTTGTAATTTTATTTATTACATAATTTATTTTTTACATTTTTTTTATAATTTATTTTTTTACGCACGTAACGCGATGGACACTAGTATATATAATATTCACATTCACAAAACACAGTGGTGATGCAAACGACAGTGTTAAATCATTAGATGCTTCATTTAATATTGGGCGGTTCAAATAGTTTTCATGCTCAATTGGGATGATAATGCCGTCATTATTAATTTACATAATAATGGATCTGCCCTACCCTACATGTGGAAAAAATGAATGGTTACTAAACCCAATATACACAAGCAGCAGAGAAAGTTAGAGTCACGAAATCATGAGTACATTGACTTGAAGAGCCACCTACTTCATATTATTATCATTAAAAAAAAAATATTTTTATAAGAATTTTTAATATTTTTATTTAAAAATTATTATTATAAATTTATAACGATAATTATTATATAAAAATATCAGTTTTCAATTATTATTATTTTGTTGCTACGAGGGTTCTCTCCCTCCCTCATGAAAAAACAAAAGTTCGTCAAGTAATAAATAAATACCCCATAAAAATCTATCACCAATTTTATTTTTTTACTTTCTCAGTGATTATTAATTATGAAAATTAATAAGATAGATAATTAGTTGGACATATTGCTAGTTTTAACATTATTAAAATTTAAGATTAAGATTATTATTATTGACAAAAACTATTGTATTATAAATAGTGTGTCATTATGTAAATTTTGAGAACATTCATGAAAAGTAAAATTAGGACTCCATTGGGAGGAGAAGATGTAGCATACGACTCTAAATCCCTCTTTGCATACTGGGCTGGGTATTAGATAAGAAGTTGTCGTCTAGGCCCAAATACATACCTTTTGGTGTTTGTTACTTATTAGTACTTATTTTTATTATTTATTTATTTTGTTGATAATTTAAAAGAATTTAATAACATTGATTTTGTCAAATTTGAATTCCAAAATCTCATGCACCCAAACCTTATTAGTAATTATTTTACCATTTAGTTGTGAGAAGCTAGGTAATTATTTTCACTGTATTAAGGTCCATATCAAATAATGCCAATTTCAGTTAATGTTCAGCTTACAACAGAAGAAAGTTCCTGCCATAATTTCCTAAAAAACAAGCAGGCACATGTTTATTTTATTTGATTTAATTAAATAGCATTTTACAATTTCTTCTTTTACATCTCTACTGTGAAAAAAATATATTATTGTATCGATAATAATGTTACATGAATATTTCCACATATTTATTGTGTCATCACCGGTCTTAGAGTCATTACAAACTAAGGTCTACTTCTACCATGATATGTGTCATCATTGGACTAAGACCTACTTCAATTATGACATATTTTTATCGCTGAACTAATTAGTCGTTCCATATATATATATATATATGTGTGTGTCTGTGTGTGTGGGGGGTGATCGATACATTGATAACGTTATAAAAATATAATTATTTTTATAACAGATCACTGAGATCTGACGATTTGAATGGACATCGTCCAAAATATAATATCTAGGTATTCGTATTATTATATTACAGACGATATTAAAATTTTAAAATACTTTCAACATGCATTTAATACACTTACCGTTCGTACTATAATATTACGGCCGGTGAAAAGTAGGTCTTACTCGAGAAAATGATGATGTTTTGAATACACTCACCGTCTGCAGTATAATATTGCGTCAAGTAAAATTAAATTTAATACACTCACCATCCGCAATATAATACTGCGGATAGATGTATTTACAATAATTTCACTAATAGTTTAATTTCACCGTCCGCAGTATAATACTGCGGATGAGATAACTAAAAAAAATTATCGTTCGCAGTTTAATACTGTAAACGAAGTCTACTCGAGTAAGTGCAAGAGATCTAGGTGAAGAGTTTTTGATTTTTTTGTTGTAAAAAAACAGCAACATCGTTTTTCATATCAATATTGCTACGTTTTTACAGAGATTATTCAACAATGTTTCACCAGATCTCTTTCATCCTTATCGAATATAGACCTCATTCGCAGTTTAATACTGCATATAGTAAATTTTTTTAATTACCTAGATCGATTGTCAAAACAATTAGAACAATAAACAATAAGCAATATTTACCCAACTCGCTATTGGAATGAAGAACATGGACATGAACAACAATCATACCCATAAAGAATATATATATTTTTGGACTTTGAGAGTTTTAAGTATTGGAGATAAATAAACAATCACCCATTTTATTTATAGTGGACTAGTTTATTTAGATTCAAATAGTCGGGACAATTTTCTCGCCACTAATGGAAAAACGATTGTTACCCTAATGTAATCGCTTGAAATTCCCAAAAACTGATTGCAACAAAAATTGATTAAAACCCAGCGTCCACAATATAATACTACGAACGAAGAATAGATATAAGTCAGTCCTTAAACGACATCGTTTTGGACTTTGTCGTTTGGTTTACCTATCCATAGTATAATAATGCGGACAAAGGGCACACAAAGGTAAGTCCCTAAACGACGTCATTTTGGACTCTGTCGTTTTGTTTACCCGTGTGCAATATAATACTGTGGACGAAGGGCAGATAAAGGTCAGTCTCTAAACGACGTCGTTTTGGACTCTTTCGTTTGGTTTACCAGTCCGCATTATAATACTGCGGACGAATGATTAAAAAACTAAAAAAATTCTCTCTCATGTATATTCCTCTCGTTGCAGATTTATGTTAACTGCCCAAATCACATGAATCAGTAAGAATAAGAAAACACAGAAAAAGAAAAAAAAATTAATAGTTTTCAGTTGAACAACCCATATCACAACTGTGAAAATGATATGAAATTCAAAATGATTTCTATGAACAATGAAGAATGCAATTTTATAATTAAGGCTATAAATCTTCTATTTTTTATGCATTACAATGCTGCAGATTCATGTTATACGTGAGTAGAAATAGAAGATTTAATAGCGCTAATTATAACTACACAAATCACTACTGTGAATATGAGATGAGATCCAAAATAATTGATTGTTATGAACAAGGACGATCACAGTTTTATAATTAAGGCTATAAATTTTCTATTTCTTCTGCGTATCCTCGTTGCAGATTCATGTTATCTGTAAGAAGAAATATAAAATTTAACAGCCATAATTATAACTACCCAAATCGTTTTTGTTAAAATAAAATGAGATTCAAAATGATTATTATGAACAATGACCAATACTCCGCTAGTCATTCTAGTGGACGAATTAATCAAATTGTTTGGACTAAATTACCCTTCAGCGCTGCAAAGCGACGTAGAAGCAAAAAACACTCAAGTAAAATTGTATACCATGTCTGCTAGAATGTCTAGCGGACGAATCAAGTATATAAGCGTTGTTGTACCATCTGTGATCCTTAGCTTTGAAATAGTAGTGAATACGACACTGTCTAACTATTATGCTTTAGTAACCCTCCTAGCTTGAATTAATACGAGAGTGTTATGTTCTATGAATATACATCATCTGCTAGTATGTCTAGCGGAGACGAGATCTTCACAAAATCAGAATCACTCATCTGTTAAAAGAATTGGGGATTAAAATGTTGCCCTAATTTACAGATTACGTCCAACGAATAGAGCAAAACATCTTCACCTTCCCATCGCAAACCCAACAATCTAGCGAATTTTAATCCCCACCGTGAATGATTTGTGTTCTTTCTGGTTTCTTTATTAGCTCGAGGGTCTTGCGACAAGGAGATCCCCTTTCTCCATTGCTGGTCCTACTGGTCATGGAATCACTGTGTAGGTTCCTGGGCTAGGATTCAGAAACTGGTTTCACTCATGGTTTGTCAAGAAGCAGACTTATAGGTGATCCAGTGATAGTTTAACACATTTTTGTAGATGATATAATTGTTTTAATGATGCGGAGGCAGATCATTTGAGGCCTTTGACATGTGTCTTGATTTACTTTGAACCAGTTTTGGGCTTGAGAATTATTGTGAGGAAGAGCAAGTTGTTTACGGTGGAACCAGTAACCAAAGTGGAGAGATTACCTGCTATGTTGGGTTATGTGGTAGACACATTCATGGCACCCTACTTGGGCTTGTCGTCGTGAGTTTCATATGAGTCTTAAAGCCATTTGAGGATCAAGAAATGGAGAGATTATTTCATGCATGCGTCTACTAGAATGCTAACAGATTGGATGAACTAGATTATTTGAATGCTCCTTGCGTTGAGGAATAAGTTAGTCCATAAAATTTGTATAATACGTCCGTTAGAATGACTAGCGAACAGTTAGAATGTCATTTGTAATCTCATCCATTACTTGTACAAATGAATAAATTAAATACTATTTGTCTAATTTTAATTCATAGCATATGTGCTGCTAGTAACTAGGGGTGAGCATGGTGCGGTTTAAAGCTCAAACCGCACATGAAATCGCTTAGATGCGGTTTGAAAAATTCAAAATCACACATTAAATCTCTTGTGATTAGTGCGGTGCGGTTTTATTTAGTGCATTTTCGATTCCAAAATCAATTAAAACAATTAAATTTTATGCAATTTAAATTAACAATTTAGTATCACAGAATATTAAATACCACTTTGATAACACACACAACCTTACTGATAACATTTTGTCTAAATAAAAGCAAAATAGAAGTTACATGAGTAATAATTTCAAATTGATTAATTGAAATTTTTTACTCACATATGAAAATTCTAAACAAAAATAATTACATGAGGGATAATTCCAAATGAATTAATTGAAAGATGACTTTCATAATAATGTTTCTTAATATAGTCCATGTTGAAAATGGTCAAACAATGAAAAAAAAAAAAAATGGTGCGGTGTGATTTTTTCATGTGCAGTTTTGTCCAAAAATCAAACCCGAATCGTAAATTCGGTTTTTCAACCCATTTAAAACCGTCATATATGCCGAAACTGTTGGTACAATTTATGCGATTTTTTGTGCGATTTCGGGGTGAAATCAATTTTTGCTCACCCTTATTAGTAACCCACGGGAGTTGCTCGTTAGTTATCGTCTCTTGTTAATGCCATATCAAGAATGGGCCAATCTCAGGTAGATTAAAACCAATTCATTTGTTGATGAATATATAAATAATCATGAAAACTACCATCCATTTTCTCAAATTCCAAACTTTAATCATCCAAACTGCAAGTCAAGTGGGCAGTTGCAGTTTATTAATCTGGACACTTTGGCGATTTTACATGCATTTTCTGAAAGAATATTTTAAATAAATGAATAAGGATGTGGGTGTTCACCGTGTGGTCAAACTGTCCTACTTCCCCTATTCCCAACCATGGAAAATTAACTAACCTGTCTTGTCTTAAATGCCTAGGTGTCTTTTCTTCTTCCAGCATTAACTAATTAAAGTAGTATTTTCATCATATTATTGGAATATCTTTGTCAACCTACTCCAATATACTAGTATAACTCTATAAAATTGAAAATGATTAAATTAAACAGTTATTACTACACCAAATTTTGGGAACTTTATTCAACCCATAAATGCCTGCATTTGGGGAAAAGAAAAAAAGCCCAATTTTATACGTTGAAAATCTAAATAGTGTAGTAGGTATTAGTACATAAATTTCATAATACAATGTTTTAGCAACTCCTAGCTAGTATTATAATTGATTTTAACTACTGCAATAACCCCTAATTAAAACAATTAACATGATGAAAAACTAGCTAATATTTTCATACTATTGCCACTAATATTACTGATGCAAACTTTAGGCCATAAGAAATAGTCCCGCATCGATTATAAATATAATTTGGTACGAGTTAATATAAATTTTAGGGTTTTTTTAATATGTGTTTTAAGAGTACATACTAAGTGCAAAAAATAAGAGATGAGACCCACTAAATATTATTTATTTATGTATTTATACTGAATTTAATATATAAAAAAATAATATATTAATGATTCTCTATGTATTGAATTTAATATAAATATATTAATTTTAAACGTAGGTGTAATAGAGTAAGGTTGATATCATTGGTGTTTTCAAATGAGCGTCCATTGGCGTACGTATAAAGTTACCGGATTAAAATACTAATAACTAAGGTTAGTCTCACGTTGTTTCGATTCATATATATGTAGGGGTATGCGGGAGTAGTAAGTCAAGAATTCTTCCTCAAACATATATATATTGCCTAATTAAACCGATGTTCACGAGAAGAGAATTTTAATAAATGACATTATTATAAGTAGAAAAGTTTAAAATAGCAAAGACAATAATAAACTAAACAAGTAAACAATTGCTTTTTCTTAGTATTAATACTTTTGTGCTTTTTCTCATCATTTTATGACATCATTAACAATAACATGACGTCATTATTAACCACGAGTAGAAGTACTTAATATGACATCATTAACAATTAATAATTTACAAATTACAACTTTGCTAAACCGAATAGACAACCAATTAATTTGGAACTCTCCATAGAGGTCTAACTTAACAAAAATAAATAAATAAAAACAGAACTATCCTTTTCTAAATGCAACATCATGAAACATCAATAAAATATCTTTTTAACCATGCAAAAATTGTTTAATGTTCACATTTGATTAAATATAATGGTGTAGTAGCATTTTATATTTTGATCAGTATTAATCTATTAAGTCAAATTCATTTTCAAGAACGTAATTTTTACACTCCTTCCTTTTTAGATATAATCACACATGTTAAGAAGTTTCATTAATATTAATATTGAGTAATTAATATTAGTTTAAAATTTTATTACTATCGATATACTAATTAATTATTTCTTCTTTTCTTAATAAATTTTTTAAGGGGAAATGACTTTTTTTTTCTACTCTAAATATATATAAACCGTTTTATATTAAAAATTTATTTTTTTAAAACGGTCTACGGAAAGGAGGGAGTAATTATTATGCACCGATAGATAAAGTAACGATTGGAATATTTCTCATTTTAGAGAGAATATTGCAATTATTATAGATGCATAAAGTAACGAATAATTAATCAGTCTCTTGCAAATGATGTCATGTGCGAGGTCCTCATTTCTTAACAAAATTAGCACTTCTTCAATTAGTTGATTTCCCGAATTCTATCTTTTTTTCTTCTTTGCAATTTTTATTGAAGAAATATTTAACTTTTCATGTAGCAAAATATGGAAAGTGCTTTATCCCAAAAGTTTCCTATTATTTGAGTAAAAACAAATCTTGTAAATTTGCTCGTTAAGAGAATCTCTAGTAATGAATTTTTAAACTAAATATGGTCTATGGTTTAACTTTTTTCTCCAGTAAATAGACTAAATATAATCTCAGACTATATTTGAAATCCTTAAAAGACTAAATCTAGGAACTAGATAGTCTATGGACTATAAATTTAATTATATTTAAATGGGAGAGTAGAAGGATGATATGAGTTTTTTTGAATTTATTGATTATTTTAATTTTTTTATATTATATATAGTTCACGGAATAGTCCATCTACTGGAATAATTGAAAACTAAAGAATATTTATTAATGTCATATGAACTAAATATAATATATGAGATAATCCATCTGTTAAAGATGTTTTAATAATATAGATATTAGATACCAACTAAAACTCAAATTCAACTAGAGTCCCAAAACCTCTGGGTCTTGTATTCAAATCTCATTGTTAGAGCTACATTTCTTCTTTATTGTGAAGTTTTTTTTATTTTCGGATTTTGTTTTTTTTTTATTATGAAGTAAATAATCTTGTTGCAGATATTTATGAGGCTAATAATTATTGGCATTCATGCTTATTAAAAATTAACGTGTACTTGTAATGATATTTCTTTTAAAGTAAAGTCATTCGAAGCAACTCGACTACAAATATTAATATTTTAAAAAAAGAAGAAGTTATATATATGAATTTTAAGATGTTATTAAGAACATTTATTCACTTATGTGCCTATGCTTTATATTTAATGCTAGTAATTTGAGTACTATGGTATTGCTAGATTTATTATTGCTAGATTTATTAAATGCCAACTTTCTATGCTACTTATTTTCTTGGTAGTGATATTTTAAGGGTTGAAACTTGAATGTGTCGGTACCACCAAAATATATGTAGTTGGAGAATTGTATTATGTGCGTCAAAAATTATATATTACGTCTTCTGTAAATAACGCATTTAAAATATTAATATCCTACTTTTAATGGTGTGGTTTTGTCTTCTATTAGTTGGGAAAAAGTTATTGCATTTATGTTAAATATTTTGCAATTTTAAATTATGTAAACACTAACCAATTAGGTACATAGTAAAATATCTTACATCGTTCTTTTAATAAAAACAATGTTATATATTTATAAAACTTATAAATTTAAAAGACAACTTTTTTTCTTCTATATTTATTGATCGTTTAGTTAAACAATAATTAATTTAATAATAAAATCACGATAATAAATTTAAGAATATTAATATTATTAGTAACACTAGTTAATGCAATCTAATTTGTTAACCCTAACTCCATTAAAAAAAAAATAAGTCTAAGTACATAATTTTGGGACACAAATTAAAATATAATTTTTTATTTAAATTATTAAAAAGTAGAGTCTGATATGAATTATAATTTGTATCATAAAGTTGTGTATGTAATAGCTTAAAAATCAATGAGCAATATCTATTTAAAAACTATATAATTTTAAATAAATAAAAATCCAAACAAAGGTACCTATTATGCCCTTGGACAATTCCTCAACATATGAGACAATTTAATTGATCCCTTTGTCTACGCCAGATATAAGCTTGGATCTTGCGACTTAAAATACGAAATAATTATGTTTCTTTCTCAATTTTAAAATAATAAAGCACTAGTGAAGCCACTACCATTTTAAAATGCTACTATATTCATGCAACAATTTAAAACTATTATTATTGATTAGGTAATCGAATATTATAATCTTAAGAGATATGTATATTGTATGAAATTTTTAGTCTTCAATTCCATTCATTTAATTTCTAAATTAGGCAAGGACCGACAGGTCCTTAACTTAGGCCATAAAGTTGGTGATATGCGCTGATAAGGGAACTAGTAAACTAGGTAATATTAAAATATTACTAAATTATTATTTATTATTTATTATTTATAATTTATAATTCAAAGTGGTATAAAAAGTCTCTGTATGATATTACACGCTTGTCGCACTTTATGGACTTTCTCTACTTACTTTAACCATTCAATCAATAAGTTTTCCAACAATATATTCTAAAATTAAATGTGCATGAAGCCAAAAGTTTCGTTTTCAAATCTCTTCCTTTTTAACTTATGTTTACTTGCGGGATACTTCGTCTAATAATACAAGAAAAATTATTAAATTTAAATTATTTTGTTTTATATATAATCCTTATACTTAGTAATATTTTACACAAAAATAATGTTTAAATTCATACATTGTAAGTTTAAAAATATTTAAAATTAATTTTAAAATATTAAAATGACTCTTACATTATCATTTTATATTATTACCGTGACTCTTTTTAAAGTAAGTATTTTACATTTGAATGATTAGCTAGAGTAAATGGAATACAAAGCTAGAAAATAAAAAAATATATATTTAAAAATAAAATAAATTTATAAATACATATATTTTACTTCCTTATTTCTGATATGCAAGTTCAACAGTCATTTGGTCAAATAAATAAAAAAAAATTCTTTTATTATTTTTATTTACTTGAATTTTATTTGGTCAAAACGACTATTAAACTTATAAATTGAGAAAAAGAAAATAGAATAAATATATTTATAAATTTATTATTAAAAATAAAGACTAACATACACATAACTTTGCTCGTACATGTCCACAGGTACATACATGCATGTACGAGTATAAGTCCAAGTATTAAATTCTATAGATTGCTTCTCTCTCACAATTTTCAAACTACTATAACTATATTATATAATAAATACTAATGAAAGTAATAATATAAAATTTCAAATATGTTACCAGATAATATATACATAATATTTTAAGCTAAAGCTAAAGATAGGGAAAGCTTTAGAAAAGTATAATATTCCAAGACGTGTGTTTTTTTTAACAAAGTTAAAACGTTTTGGATTAAAAAATTTAGCCATTATTAAATTAATTACTAAGTAATATATTAAATTAAATTAAAAAGCGGAATGGGTGGTGATACTGGTGGTGACGGCTGGCTAGGTTATGTATGCACGGTCAAAAAAGAGCCACGTAGGCAAATATAAAACACGTGGATTGCTTCGACGTTTTCACGATAATGAAGAAAAGATAATTTTATCCATACTATAATTAAATATTATATATATTTTAATTATTAAAAAATAATTTTAATACGAATTTTTCTGTTAAATATTAATTTTCAATTATTAAAATTAAAATATAATATTTTCAATTATATTTGAAGTTGTTCACGCACACTCATCCACGAAGGAATGTGAAATCCGCACAAGCAAAAGTAGGGGATCCATTGTGGTGGGTCAACCATTTGATGCGGGCCCCATTTTGCTTACGTGGTCACAACTCTACCTTATTTTAACATGGTTTTATTGGAGTTTCACTAAAGTGACAAATTTTCTTTGCAAAAAGTTTGAATTCTTTGACATATTTTTAGATTTAAACTTTGTCAACCATTTTCCCCAAGTCTTTTTTATTTTTTATTTTAGTGGTTGTGATAGATTTTCAATCATCTGTCAAATTTATGTAGTTCGAACTAATTGGGGGGTGGGGGGTGGGGGGTGGGGGGTGGGGTTTGATAAATTTCAATAAAAAGAAGGAATAAAAGTTTATAAATTTAAAAAATTAATATTTTTCTAAAATTTTATTCACATAAAATAAATATTATTTATTATTTATTATTTATATAAATAAAACTTTATAAAAATATAAATTCCTTAAATTTATAGTCCAGCCTAAAATAATTAAGTAACATCTTGAACTGGTAAAGGAAAGGAAAGTAATTTCTGAGCTTAGTGGTTTCACAGTTGTCACAATAGCAAAGCCCCGTTTTTATTTGTATAAAAATAAGATATTTACTGACAAATGAACATGAGAGAGTGGAGGGCTGCCAATCACAAGATCCAAGGCGACTTATCTAAGCAAAAATTAATGGAAAAGAGAAACACTTCCCACGTGTTCTTATTCTGTGCAGACAAGTCATACACCAATTTGATACTTTAATGTGAACACCATTTCACAGCGCGTGGCTTGTAGTCGACAAAATCTGAATTCTCTCTGTCTACTTGTGGTACAGTAACAGTAGTGAAATTTGACCCGCATGTGGGTATAAATGTGGGACCCATTTTACACGTCATCAGTCTGCCACGTCTAAAGAACGTTACGATAGGGCCAACGTTGAGATGAAATAATTTCTAGAACGGCAGCGCCAAATTATGGGACCCGCATTTTTCTCGGAAGTTTCGTGACCGTGACACGAAGCTTCACTCGCTCCACCTTCCGATCATTTCCATCTAACGGTTTAGAACTGGCTCGCTACTCCACGCGCACCCATACCTGCTTGGTTCGGTGCCAGCTAGGTCTGACTTGTTTGTTGGAATCTGGGGTTGCATTTAAAACAACAGCAATGCCATGTCAGATCTTTATCCAACGGTGCTTATTGTTTGGCTTAGCCACCGGGGTCATATTGTCTGTCCATTCACTTAAAACCCTCGTAAGACGTGGGGCCATGATATTAATTTAGAGGGAAATTGGTATCGTAGTTTATGAAGTATTATGCACAATTAACAAACATGAAACCGAAAAACAATTGATTTTTGACCGGGTGGAACGATATTTTCTGCGGTCACCTAGATTCCTTTGTGATTGTCCTATTGCTTCTACCAAGGTCCCACCCACCGGCTGTAGCCAGTTAATCAGTACACGACCTTGAAGAGAGAGACTGAATTTCTTTGTTCAATTGTGAAAAAGTTCTCTCGTGCTGATCGGTGGGTTTATTATGTACTCCTTCCGTTCTTTTTTAAATATTATTTTAATTAATTAATTTTATTTTTAATAATTATTGTTTAAATTTTTTAAATAAGTATTAATTATTTAATTTTTAATATTATTCTAAATATTAAATATAATTTTAATTTTTTATCTAATAAATAACATTATATTATTTTAATACAAAAATAATTTAAACAATTAATATTATATTAAATACTATACAATTATTTTTTTAATATTTATACATAATTATAAAACGTGACGTATTAAGGGACGGAGAGAATAACGGCTATTAATTTTATAAAAAGAAATATATATTTTTTTATTTTTGTTTGTGTAAGACCCCGAATTTTATGATATATAAAATTTAATTTTTCTTCGTATATATTTTTCCTGAAACAGTAAGTGGTTAAATTAACAAAATTGAAAGTTAAAGATGTTATGTGCAAATTTTATTTTGTCGGACAATATTCGTTTTGTCGGGGAATATTCGTTTGGTCGGGGAATATTCGTGTCGTACGACGGCGCCGAAATAACAAATTATTGGTGGACCCCACAACGGAATATTTGTCGGATATAGAAAACAACAGAAGTAACCTTTTTAAATAAAAATAGTCAACGGTGTTAACTGTTAAAATACCGGTAATAAAAGAATAGTAACATACGGTAATTTATGGTATTTTATTGTAGCATACGGTATTCTACAGTAGCACACGGTATTGCACAGTGTCTCATATTATTGGTCTGATAATTGACACCATAATTGTTACGCATCATTTCATCAATAATTGTCACTGCATAATATTTTATGTTATCAATTCAATAATTGTTGTTACACAGTATTTTGCATTATTGATTTAATAATTGTCATTACACTTTATTTTATATCATTGAGTCAATAATTGTTGTTGCACTGTTTTTTAAATTATTGAACCGAATAACTGTCACAGTAGCAAATACACAGTAATTTATATTATTAAATTATTAATGATTTGTAACGTGTTTCTTACATTATTGTTGAATTATTGTCATCACTTTTGCGACATTAAATATTGATATTTTATATATTAGTCTAATAAGGTGAGAAGAAAATTATGGCAGTTGGGGGTAATATATCTGATTTATTATAAAATATTATTATAATATGATGCATAAGTTTTTGTTGTTATATGAATCATTAATTCAACAAAAATGAATTTCAAGGATGGTGTGCCATCATTTTATAATTCTAGCACGTTTTGTTACTTTTAAAATGAATGGCCCCAAATTTACCAAATTTCCTACGAAGGTGTATATTATTTCCAAGTTAGTGGACTTACTTTATTAGATTCCTCAGTTTCAAAATGGGTATGCCACACTCACCACACACACATTTTTTTTTCCTTTCTTTTTCAAACAAGGTGTGTTTCTTCAGCACACTTCGTCAAAATTTGTGAACTATATTTTTCTATAAATAGGTTGCTTAGTAGAGCAACTAAACTCACACCTTTCTCTTCTCTTATTGCTATATTGTGAGTATATTTTGAGTGTGGAAATATTACTCTGAAATTTTGGTAAAACCAAAAGGAGTGCAGAAATTTTTCAAATAAGTCTTTTATTAAAATTTCATAAATTTATATATTTCACGGTATTCACAAATCTTCCTTTGGAAGACTCTTTATTTAAAAGATTTATGTTGAAAAACTTCATTTGGAAGACTTTATTTTGAAAATTTATATTTTTATACTGTGAATAGTAACCCCGTGAGTGAATAGTAACCTCAGGATGAATAGTAACTCCGGGATGAATAGTAACCCGTGAATAGTAACTTCGGGAATAGTAATTTAATTTTAAGTTTTTATTATTTTGTTATTATATTATACTATTTGATCAAACCACTTTTAACCAATTTATAATATACGAGTTTGTATACACCATGAATATTTATATGTGGTAATTACTAATTTTATTATATATATATATAGGTTGATCAACCTCATTTAAATCAACATTCAGTCACGTGTTAAGGTAAGGAATACCATTCATTTCAAACTCTTAAATTTACTGTGGTAAGGAATATTATTCTTTTCACTCTTAAATTTATTACGATAAGGAATACCATTCATTTCAAACTCTTAAATTTACTGCGGTAAGGAATATTATTCTTTTCACTCTTAAATTTATTACGGTAAGGGATACCATCTTTTTCATATTCCATTATTCAAACCTGCTACGATAAGGGATATTATTTTCTTTCATACTTCTAAATCGAAACTTATTATGAAATTATTGCTTCTATAATTCCTGAAAATATTATATGTTCCATAATAGTTGAACTTCATTATTTCAACTGAACCTTCCTATTTTCTGAACCTTTCTATTGAACTGTAACCGTTATTCTGAACTGTGGATCTTGAATATCATTTTTAAATTTCACTCCACATCATGTTGACAATTTGGACATTATTTGAATCTGCACAAAGTAAACTTCTGATACTTATTGTTTATCATGTTTCTTCTGTTCATCATTTGTATCACTGTTATTTATATTAATCTTCAAAAATCAAGCTGTTGTGAATATCTGTGGCCGGGGGCACAGATGTGATATAATTGTTGAACAGATGATAGGTTAAAGGCGATATACTATGTTAAAGGCGATACATCTGTTCGGTGTCTTTTATGGCACGTGGTGAAAGTTCTCTTTGGCCCGTAGTGCATAGATGAACTGTTGTTTGGTATGATTATGACCAAAAGCTGAATATGGTATAATCATGACCGCTGGTGCTATATTGAATATATTTGGCCCATAGTGCAAGGACGAACTATTGATTTGCATTATTATGATCAGGAACTGTGAATTTTTATTATCATGACTAATGGTATTTCAGATGATGATGTTTTTACTAAAAAGAGAAGCGAGTGGACATTATAGTCTGCATTATTCTTCTAATAGATTGCTCATTCCGCTGCTATTATTGATCTGAACACTGTTCAAGAATTTAACTGCAGTTTCTGATATAAACCTTGTAGTCTATTGTATTCTATCAAGAACTCAACTGTTGAAGGCTAATGATAATTTATTCGTCATTATCTTAGTCATGATATTTCTTACTAGGCTATTTGAGCTCACCTTTTCTTTTGTTCAATTGTTTTTCAACAGGAGATGAAAACGTAACAGGGTCTAGCCGGGGGATGAAGTGAGAGTCCGAGGAATAGCTGTCGTAGTCTTCACGTGTTGTAAAATAGTGTGACAATAATAGTGAAGACTTAGTTGTGTATTATTACACACTGTTTTGTTATACGTTGTGCTTGTTTGTAATAATTTTGTTGTAGTCTTTTGACGACTCAAGTTTGGGCTGTGTAGGCCTAGATTTGGGGGCGTCACAGTTTGAATCTCATTATGTATTATAAATAATTATAATTTTAAAATATATTAATATATAAAATTGAATGAGTTTCTTTTTTTTTAGAATGTACGACTTTTTTATGTATATGAATATTATGTTGATTTAATTTTTTAATAATCTCTCGAAAGATGATAAGATAAATGACTTTTTTCCAATAAAAACTATTTCTTGTATAATAAACTCTTTATTTTTTTCCATTGTAAAAAAATTTGAACTTGGGACAAAACATCTATTGATTATATTTTAAATATAGATATAATAAGAAAATTGTTATTTTTTTATATAATTTTTTAATATTTTTACATGAAAAATATTATTATAAGTATATAACGACGATTTTGACTGTCAATATAAATTTATAATAATAAATTACATATAAAAATATTAAAAAATTATATAAAAATATCACTTTTTATTAAACAATTATACTTACTTTACTTAAATAAGAACTTCAGATAACAATTTTTTTCAACAGACGTGAATATAAATAACAAATTTGTAAAAGTGACGTATCGTATTCTATATTTATTTTAAGGGTCCGCTTAATGTGTGTTTAAGGACACACACTAAGCGCGGAAAATAAGAGATGAGATCAGCTAAAAATTATTTCTTTATATAGTTGCACTGAATTCAATACATGAGGTTCACTAGTATATTATTTTCTTATATATTAAATTTAGTGCGTCTACATAAACAAATAACATTATACATTATTTTTCGCATTTAATGTGTGTCATAAGGGCACACATTAAAAAAATCCTTCTTTTAAAGGGTTATTACTTCTTCTATTTATTTACGTAATACAATAAAAAAGTTACAGCATTGGACTATAGGAGTATTATTTATTTCTTATTAATTAGATAGAAGCTTGAGTGGGAAGTTGAAACTGACACGTGTACGTGATGAAAACTGAGGAGCTAGTGCTGTGTATCGGACAGCTGAGAGACTGCCAAGTTGGCAAAGGGTTGATGATAGCCGTGGTATATTGTCGTGAAATAAAGGGCTTAGATTGGACTATGTGGGAAAAGCGATGGATCTGAGCCTTCCACGCGGGTTTGGAGTGGTATTCGCGGAGAGTGAAATACCGAAAAGATGATGAGATAGAGAGGGCAGAACAAGAGGGGAGAGAAGAGAGAGAAATTAAGGATACATAGAGAGAGAAAAGAGGATCACAGAAGATAGAGATAGAGAGATCTCGCTCACTAGAGTAAGAAATTAAGAGCAGATCTTTCAGTCTTGGAGTTCTCCGGAGACGACTGTGGCTCTTGGCATTTCCGGCGCGTTAGCCGGTGAATTATGCTAAGATCAGAACAACCTTGAAATCTGATGAGATATTATCGTCCTTATAATCGGATTGTTTTTAATCTGAATATAGATCGAATTAATAGTGATGGACAGAAACAGAGGAGCTAGACGAGCTGCAGCTAGTATGGCGGCAGCGCCAAATGGATTATCGAGACGGAGGCACAGAAGTAGTAATTTAAGAGATTCACCTGGTTTGTTCAGATCTATTTTGATCTTTGAGTTTCTATTTTTTGTTTTAGTTATATGTTGAGTTTTAACGGTTTTGTGTTGTCAATCACAGAGCAAGATAGACAGGTGGAGTTAGAAGAACCGGGGAGATTACGAGACCGGGGAATAAAGAAAGATCGAGAACGGGAGCGGGACAGGGACAGGGAGAGAGAGCGGTCGAGGACTAGTAAGAGGAGGAGAGGAGAGAGATTGATGAACGCCGGAGATGATAGCTCGGAGGAGGAGGAGAGTGTGAATGATGAAGAAGATGACGACGAGGATGTTGACGTTGCCGGAGCTTTTACCAGGATGTTGCCGCCACTACCTAATCCGGTGGTATCAGCCGCACCTCCAACACCATCGATTTCGACTAATTATAATCACAGTCACAATCATAACCATAATAATCATCATCATCACCAACATAGAAAGAGCTTTCCTCCGTCGAATGCTGCTAAAGTTTTTAAAGCAGCACCTCCGGCTTGGAAAGCCGCCGATGAAATGATCGGAGTTTCTGTCCCCAGAAAAGCCCGGTCAGGTATATAAATGACCAAGCGATATATGGTTCTGTTAACAGATTTAATAAATCAGATTTTTCATTTTACTTTCGGTTTTGATTTTTTTTCAGCATGGACAAAGAGGTCTCACGATTGGGTTTCTGGAGGTGGAGGTGAGCAAATGATTCACGGGCAGGCCTCGACTTCCCCGGTGAGACAGGGGATTGTCTCGTCAACGCCATCTACGGCGGCTGTGAGAGATGCTCCTTCATCACCACCGTCGTCTTCCAATGCTTCAGTTAGGAAGAAAATTGTCAGTACTTCGTTTCCGTTTCTGATTGTACTCTGATTAATTTGTAATCCATTTTAGTGACACTTGTTTTTTTATCTTTTATTCTTGTAGAAGCCTAATGGAGGAGGGTCTAAACCTAGACCACCACCAAAGTCATCCACGGCTTCGAAATCATCGTCATCGAATAATAATCCTGAAGAGCTGGAAATCGAAATTGCCGAGGTGTTGTATGGCCTCATGACTCAATCTCAAGCTCCTTCTAAGAACGATTCAACATCCAAGCTGGAATTGAACAACAAATCCAGCAGTGATGCCAAATCCAGAGTTTCTTCCCCTGTTTCCAACTCCTCTCCATCAGCGGCTATTCTGCCACAAAACTCTAGCTCGTCAGCAGCTCCCTTATCAGCTGTTGGTGAGTTGAGCTTTATAGCTCAATTTATTAGGCGGATTTCTTTTTTCTTTTCTTTTCTTGGAAATTGAGTGATCTGAGATGTGTTTTAACTTCGAATCTGTAGCGCCAAAGAGAAAGAGACCACGACAAGTGCCAGAGAATAATCTCAGCAATTTTATTGCTCGGAGCAGTCCCATGATGAAGATAGAGGTTGATCAAACACCTAAGACCGAAACTTCTTCTACCAATTTGGAAAGGAATTCAGGTTCTGCAGCTGAAATTGGGGATTTGGCAAATTTGGCCAATTCTCTGGCTGAAGCTAATAACCAGCCTCTGCAGCGGCCTCCGGACTCCATGAAGTTGGAAGCCAGCGTGTTGTCAGAATCGAAGGGGGCTTTGACTGAAGAAGCTGGGGAAAGCCGAGACGTGGTGTTACCAACAAAGGAAGAGGTTAACTTTCTGAAGAAGGAATTCACTGCAGTTAGATTAGACGATAATCGAGAGGATATGACAGTGACGTTGACAGTGACAGCAACCAATGTGTAAGTACTTGAAAGATTTTTTTCCCTAGTGATATTTGTATTTTTTGGGGACTTAGAAATGGATCTATTGAATATCCAGGAATACAGCAGTTTCGGAGATGGAAAGTGAAACGGAAGAAAAGTTCCAGATAGATCTGATGGTGAGTATTGAGGAAAAGATCAAGATCGGACCTTGATTATTACTTTTTTGATAAGTTGTTTGTAATGTTTTCTTCTTTTTTAGGCTCCACCTCCTCAATTGAGACCATTGCCAGAAAGGGAAGGCGAAATCGATTTTGTGGGTGATAAGAAGAGGATGGTATTTGATATGGTAGTAAACAAAAATGAGCCAGCCTTTTTCTGATTTCCTTGTGTTATGTAATTAGCCAATTAAACTGGGTTCTTAATTTTCGCAGGAAAAGAGGGAGGAGATGATGAAGGATAAGGAAGATGACAAGGAAGAAACAGTGGTACAGTCTGATGATAAAAGGGAAAAACCTATAATTGATGCAGTTGAATTGAAGAAACCACATATAAACAAGGAGGGGATTATTGATCTCCAGTTTGATTTGGAAAAGCCTGATAGAGATAGTATCCACAAATCACATCTTCATCATCATACTCCGAAATCACAATCACAGTCGTTGAAGGTTACTTTAAGTGAAGAGACAACACACACGGATAAAACTGGTAACCTTTCCTTTAAATTTTATTTATTTTGTAAAAAAGCTTTTTGTTCTTTTGAAGCTGGGCTATTGACATTTTGGGGTTTGCTTGTGATGGTGATGTTTTTTTCCCTTTCCAGCTCAACCTAGCTCTTTGCCATTGCCAATGTCTGTTGCTAGCTGGCCTGGAGGGCTTCCTCCCCCTATGGGGTATGTTAGAATGATATATTACCAAAAATCCCGTTTTCACTATAATGTCAGTGTTATATCTTTAATTTTTTAACCCCTTCTGGAACACTATGTTCTGATGAGCAGATACATGGCACCATTACAAGGAGTTGTATCTATGGACCCGAGTGCAATGTGTTCGACACCAATACAGGTATTACATTGTGAATTTCATTTTTTTAACTATTTATTTACTTTTTCTTGAATGGCTGGTGTTTCATTTTCTTCATCATCCCTTCTAATTGTGAAAATTTGAACATATACAGCCTTTATTCTCTCAACCACGACCAAAAAGGTGTGCAACACATTGCCATATTGCTAGGAATATTCACTATTACCAGCAACTCATGAAGATGAATCCTTTCTGGCCACCTGCTGGTGGTGGTTCTGCACCTATGTTTGGGGCCAAAACCTGCAATCTCAATGTTATGCCCTCTGCGGAACTGCATAGTAACGTTACAGGAAGTAGTGTAAATTCTGCGCAGGACAAGGGGCAAGGTATTGCTATCTTCCCAGGTCATGCTGGAAAAGATAAAGTTCCCCAAGCTGCAAACATCCCAGACTCTGCCCATAGAAAGCAGCAGATTTTACTTCAGCAAGCTTTACCCCCAGTAGCACCCAATAATATATTGGTAAATCACTATTAATCTCCTTATGCATGTCCTTCACTACTGTTATGATTTCACTTTGTGGAAGGTTTGACTTAACTTTGTACATTTGTTTTTCAGCATGGACCTGCTTTCATATTCCCTTTTAATCAGCAACAGGCAGCTGTGTCAGCTGCTTCCTCTAGGTCTGGCTCCTTAAAATCTCCAAGCACCACATCCAGTTTAGCTTCTACCGGTGCACCCAGTTCTTCCACTATGAGTGCGTCATCAATGGCACCTGCAGCTGCCACTGCACTGAGCTTCAACTACCCAAATATGTCCGCCAATGAAATGCAATACCTGGTCCCATGCCCATTTCCAATACCAGCTGTGGGAGCACCACCAAATTTCAGAGGAACCCATGCTCAAGCGATGCCGATGTTCAATGGGCCTTACTATTCTTCTCGGATGATCCATCCATCGCATCTCCAACAACAGCAACCGCCCCCCTGTCAGCCACAGCAAATCCAACAGTCTCACCAGAACACAATCAGTGGTTCCCAATCATCCCAGAAGCATTTACAGAGCCAACAGCAGAGGCAGCAAGGCAGTGCCATCAATGGTGGAACTGGAAATGGAAACTTGCAAAACTTTCCTGCTCCAAAAAATCGATCATCCCAGCAACTGCCACAGCATCCTAATCAGCATAGAACCCCACCGCAAGCACATCAGCTTGAAAGTGAGGTGGGTGGTGAAGATAGCCCATCAACTGCTGATAGTCGAGTATCTCGAGCCGCAATGAATATATATGGTCAGAATTTTGCATTGCCCATTCATCCCCAGAATTTTGCTTTGATGACCTCCCCTGCTGCTATGACTGGTGCTACTGCTGCCAGTGGTAACGGCAATCAGAACGATAAGAAGCAGCAGCTCCAGTACCAACAACAGCAGGGATTCAAAGGTGGAGTTGATATTATGCCACCTCAAACTTTTGCCATGTCATTTGGTCCGATCAATGGGTCTGCTACTGCTTCTGGTATTGACATTTCATCCATGGCACAAAATCATGCAATTCTTCAGAGCCTCCCAGAGGTTACCACCAGGCAAAGCTGTTACCAGATTATGCAGGCGGCCACTTCCCAAGTTGCTCAGCAGAAGAAGGATTCCAGAATGACAGAAGATGGTAAAAGTGGAGTTGGTGATTTATCTAATGCGGATGAAGAAAGTAAGGTCTTAGTGGGGAAAGCACAAACTACTGGTGGAGGTCAATCCATTACTTTTTCTAGACCAGACTTTACAGATGCATCCGGATCTACTCTTCCTGGAAACAGTGTTGTTGATAGCTCAGCTAGAACTCTAAACCTTTCATCTGGTCCCACTCGGATGTCCCATTCTCCCATGCCTAATGTAATGGGGACTACTTGCGCTCCCAGTAATGAACCTTCAATACAAAAGTATTATGCGCAACAGAAGATTAAGATGCAGGAGCAGAATGAGCAGCGTCGACAGCAACATCTATTAGCAGCTGCTGCGGCATCTCGGAGTAAGACACCCGCAACAAGTAATGGGAGTGCATACTCTGAACACTTAACTTCATCATCTTCCATAGCAGCTAAGTTTCCGAATGAGCTATCTGGCTTTCCACAGAACTTTGTCCAAAACAGCAATACCAGTAATAACCAGGCACAGTCGCCCCAGTGGAAAAATTCCTCTAGAACTCCTACCTCCCAAGTTCAATCATCTTTGGCCTCGTCAACGTCATCTCTGAAAAACCATCCCCAGCAACATACTAGAACCCAACAAAGCCACACTCAGATATCCTTTGGGGCAAATCAGAAACGATCAGCATCACAAGGACAACAGCCTCCGAATAGCGGCCAGTCCCCTTCTCCTCCACTGGTGGTTGGCTCCCCGACTCATTCTTCCATCTCTAAAGGTGCCAGTGGTAGCCCTAGGACAAATACTGCATCCATAAACAACAAGAGTTCCCAAGCTTCTACATTGTCCTCACAGCAGGCGAAGAACTCACCATCAATTTCAAGCCAAAAGTCATCTCCAGCTGGTGGAAGAAATGTTCCGTCAATTCTTGGGAATCCTCATATTGCCTCATCTTCAAATGCTGGAACTAAGACCCAGCAGCAGCAGCAGCAGCTCTCAAAGCAGACATTGCAGCAAGCGCAAGCTGCGCAGCTATTCTTTTCAAATGCTTATCTTCAAGCCCAACCTCATTCTACAAGTTTGAATGCTTCACCTGCAGGTTGCGGGTATTATCTTCAAAGAAGGCGTTCTGAACAACAGCAGCAGCAATCCTTACAGCCACAAGGCTCCTCTGCGAGCTCGTCTGCTGGGATGTTGTCTTTGTGTCCTCCAGTTACAGTATCTAATAGCAGCACAACAGATCCTGCAAAAGCCGTTGCCGTGGCAGCTGCTGCAGCTGCTAGTAATATGAAAGGTGGTGGTTTATCTACACAGAGCATACTCCATGCAGCCCAGTTTGCTGCACAGTCTTCAGGGTATCCACATCAGCTCCTGCCTGCAGGTTTTTCCTATGTTCACAGCGTCCCTGCTGCAGTCCAGGTGAAACCAGCGGAGCAGAAACAACCAGCTGGTGAGTAGTTCGACTTTAAATGTTTGATTGTAAATCCCCCATTTTTAGTGGAAAAAAAGAAAAAATTATGTAGTCTATAAATATTTAGAATAAATGGAGATGGTAAATTTATTAAGGGAACCATAATTTCTTGACCAGGAAATGATAATTTGCATGCGTGCTGGCAGCCTGAGAAGAAATGAAAGAAGATTTTCCTCATCAGGGTCGAGGGGGGTTGCACAAATTGTAGCAATCATCTTTTGAACAAACAACCCACAATCTTGGGAGAATTTAGGTTGGATGGGGCAATGATTGTTGTCCTTCAGATTCTGCCTCAGGATGTGAATTGATGAGCCAATGGGTATGAATGTGTATCTTTGTGTACCACCCTCTTGTCCAAAATGTAGTTGACTATCCAATGCCTTCTCTAAAGGAAATTGATTAGCTTTTGATGGGGAGAGGATGGATGGGCTATGGAAGGGGAATGCTAGAAAATGTTTTGAATTGCATTGCCAGAATAACCTAGTGTTAAAAGAAAGCGGAGCAACATGGTTGATTATAAATTTTGTTTTATTTATCTTGGAAGAGAAGCTTAAAATGGTAGGTTTTGGACATATATATGTAATGGAGGGTGTATATGTATATGTCTGGCACATATTAAGAGTTTGTTCCCCTCTCAATTTTTTAATTTAATCCCTAATCTTCTAATTGTTGGATGTTTGTTATATTATGGTAATGCGTTTTCTTTCTTTTCCTTTTGTTGGAATTTAGAACTTATATCATCAAAAAAGGGGAGAGAGGAAGAAAAGGGATGAGTGCTTATTTTATTGGTACACATTAGTAATCATGGGGTGTTATGTTTTGTTCGTTTTGGGACGAAGCAAAAATGGAGTGTTTGTGAAGATGTGAGGCTCCTCGTTTTCTTGCCTAAACTTATTCTTTTTGTATTTTTATATGGTGCCACTGTCAATACCAAGGAGAAAGAAGTTGAGACGCGTCTTCTAGTTTTGAGGGTGAGGTTTGCTCTTTGTAATGATAGATTAAAATAATCATTGCCTATCTTCTGTTATATATATATATATATATATATATATGAACTTCTATAGAGGGATGGCCCACCTTCCCTCTGGTGCAAAACGAAAGAGTCCCAGGCTGCTGTACTGCATTTGAAAGTTCTTTCCACTTGCGACCCAATCCTCTACAGGCAGGACTCTTTTGTTTTGCACCAGGGGAAGGTGGGCCATTCCTGTATACCAACTTCACATATATATTTGAAATTTGGTATTTTTACTCTATTATGATATGTTTTATAATAAAGTTTAAATTATCACTTATGTTCACTTTTTTTTTTCTTTTTCTTTTTATCCCTATTTTTTTAATATAATTTTTCATCTATATTTTTTTAATTTTAATTACACTGTCACATAAACTAGTATAAAATAAAGTTTATTTTAGAATATAGGACGTTTTAGAATTATTTTTTTGTTTTTAAATATTTGTCATTCTAGAGTTTTGAGGGAAATTTATATATATTTATGCAATTCTTTCCTTTCTATTAGAATTTTATAGAAAATTAAAAACTTAACAATTCTCTCTTTCTTTCTTATTATAATTTTGTGAAAATTAAAGACTTAATAATATTTTTTTTTACTTTTATTAATTTTTTTTTATCTTATTTATATATATTCGTGTAATTTTTTTTTTTCATTCTATTAGAGTTTTTTTTAATTTTTTATATATATTCGTATATTAATTAAAAAAATTAATATGTATGAATTGACTGCCAGTAATAAATAAAATAAAACAGGGGGAGTATTATTTTGGTGGGTTGAATAATAGGAAAGAGGAAGCAGTGCACCGATTAGCTGACAATAGCTAGGTTGCTGAGAAGCGCTTGGAGCTCTATTATTCGTTATTACATTACACGTGGCCCATGTCTATTTCACTGGTTACGTACGTATCACTTTAAGTCTAAAACACGCGATAAATAAATATAGTTTTTAATTATTATATATTTATATTCGTTTTTTCAACCTATATTCATTATTTAAATAGGTCTCTTGTATAAGCATTTTAATTTTAAAAAATTTAAGATAAGATACATAATACCCATATATATATTATCATACGTGTTTCTTTTTCTTTTCGCTAAATTTATCATGTGTTTCTAAGATACCTAATATGCCCTCTTATGTGGGTCCCTAGTTGTACAAGCATTGGATCTTTATAGCTCAAGGTATGGGTGGGGGGGGGGGGGGGGGGGTTGGGGTTGGGGTTGGGACTTTTTTTTAATTTTCAGTCCATTTCCGTAAGGGAATTGGGTCACCCATGGTGGGAACTCACGTGTCCATATTTCTCTCGTATTTACTAAACTTTTCTCCTTTGACCACCAGTCTCCACTACACGTGTAACGATTCCTATTTGTTTTTTTAAGTGACTGCTTAATTAATTGTCAAAATATATTCCTTATTTGATTCATATTTATTAAGGTCCAAACAGTAACTAAGTAAGTTAAATTTGACTTTAGAGACCCGAAAGCCGAACAAATATTTTTTCATTTTCATATCCTATCTTTGTGCTTTCCTTAATTGATAAGGAAGGAGGAGCCCATAAGAGGGAGGAGGGAATATAAAAATTGAATGGGGAACCGCATTAGTTTAGTTTCACATTAGTCTATATATATATATATATATATATATATATATATATATATATATGTATATGTATGTATGTATGTGTGTGTGTGTGTGTTTGATACACTCTTCTTTTCGGCGGATTAATATTCATTAGTGTGTGTGATAAAGAGTACAATATTATATCAAGGTGGGTGTGTAGGCTTCTGGTGATGCGGCGTAAATCAAAAACTACATATTATTACTAATCATGTATTCTTTGCCCCCCTTTTATTTTTTATGTTATACTTCATCCCTTTTAAATTATATAATTATTATTAACTTTTAAAAATTAATTTAATATAAATTTAAAATTAAAATGACTCATTAAAAATTATAAAATAATAAAATTTATAATAATTAATATTTTTTAGATAATTTATAATATTAGTCATTGTATTGATTATAATTAATATAATTTAAATTAATTTTAAGCTTAAAAAAATTAAATTAAATTTAAAAAATAAATAATAATTAAATAATTTTAACTAATATAAAACGGAAGGAGTATATTGTAAGGCTTGATCAGTTGATTATGAAATTAATTTGAGTTTGAAATAATATACAGCGTCGAAAAGAAAAATAATTTTACTTGTACGTGGACTATTTTTTATTCAATGGTCAACATGCAACGACCGTTTAAATAATAAGTGCTAAGCTATCAAATATTCAGATCTATATGTATGTACATTTTATAAATTTATAATATATATTATATGTAAGTGGGCCCAAAAATTATTGTTTTATATATTAAACTCATAATAGGGTATGTATTTAAAAATACTTGTCATTAGATATCGTCACTTAAGTTGAAGCCAAGTAGAAATTACAATGACGAACTTCGCATTTTGCAAGCTAAACAATATTTCAAAAGCTATTAACAACTATCTACGTTCAAGAATTTCAATAAAAAGCCGTTTAAGAATGTTTTGATGTACAAACAAATACTTTTTTTATATTAAAAATCAATATTTTCAGCGATAGAATTCTCATTAACTAAAATAACTCAGTATAGGATTGCATTATATAATTGCACCTAAATGAGAATTGTAATACTGGAAGGGGAAATTATTTATATGTCAACAAATTTGTACTAAAATTAAATTACAATTCACGTGGAAATCCAATGTTGCGTTTAGATTGAAATAATAGAATAGAAGAATGAATGAAATGATTTTAAGTTACTTTAAATATATCTTTGATTGTTAGTTGGAATGAGTGGTTTAATATGGTGGTAAAATTAGGTAAGTGATATTTTTACATGTAAACTGTCACTATAGACATATAACGACTGTCAAAACCGTCGTTATAGACTTATAGCGATACTTTTCATGTGAAAATATCAAATAATCATGTGAAAATATTAGTTTTCTAAAATTATGATACATATTTATTCAATTGGAATGAATTTTATCCCACCACTCTCACATGGAATAAAAATTAAAGGGATTGAATGAATTTTTATTCTATTAAAATAATTTATCTTCTAAAATGATAATCTAATACACTATTTTTCATTCATTCAATTTTCTCAACCAAACGTAGCATAATGTCACGTTTGGATTGATGTAATGGAATGAAAGAAATAACAATCAAATAGATACTTGAAATATCTTAAAATCATTCTATTTCTTCATCCATTCTATTCTTTCAATTCAAATATAAGAATTTAGGATGAAATTATTTTTAATCATACATATCTCATATATCTATTTATATCAATATTTATAATTGATATAAATTTATAATGTATCAAAACTCTCTAATATCTTTTATTAATTTTTTTACAAATTACTAGTAGTAGTATTGTATTGTGATGTTTATTTCCTTTTAGAAAACTTGTGGGGATAGGAGTTAAGTTGTGTTTGATTATATTTTAATACATTTTAATAGCTTATCTTTTAATATATTTTAATGTTTTAAATTTTTTCTTTTGAATACCTCTAAATTATTAAGATACAAAATTAAATCTAAACTATTTAGATGATCATATTAAAATGTATTAAAAGACAAATATTTAAGATACAATTAAATAAACTTTTAAGTACAAGAAGTTAAACAAATCGATAGTTATCAAAATTGGAACAAATTGGTCAGTCTAGCCGTGAATTGAGATCCCAACTAGTCCATACTCTTTAAATACCGAATTTGCAATTATACAGCCATAAATCGCTTGACTCGGACGGTTGTCTGAATCAGTGAATATTATTTCAGTTTTAATCAATTATCAAAATTAAAATATGTAAAGGGCAAAGGGGAAAATTGACAAGGACGGTAGTATCGCTTTCTAAGAAAAAATTATTAGATATTGTTAGGGTATTTATTATGTAATATTTTATATTATTATTTTAATATTTAAAATAAGTTATTTTATTTTATGGTTGTATTTATTTATAAAAAATATATTTAAAATCAAATTATTTATATTAATTTAATACTATTTTAGAAAAAAAATTATTAAATATTTTAATAATATTTATGACGTAATATCTTATGTTATTTATATACTATTATTTTAATATTTAAAATATATTATTTTATTTTAAATATTAAAATAATAATATATAAATAATATAAAATATTACATAAAAGATACCCACGACTGTTAAATAATTACTTCTTGCTCAGAGCCTTCCTTCCAAGGTGAGCAATCAAATTTTGACTTTTATGCCCTCAAAAGTTAACACTCAATTACCGTACGATAAAAGACTTTACAACTAAAATATTCCATGCCAAGGTTTTGTGATTAGATCAAAGTGATAGTTTGATGATAGAGGTCTTTATTATTCGGTGGAAGTTATAATATTTTAAAATTAATTAAGAAGATACATAAAAAAGGTAAATTTTTTAAAATTATTTTGATAATTCTAATTATCTCAAATAGTGAAAATAATTATTATTTATGTTATAAAAATAAAACCAGGGTTTTCCTTTTCTGCACGAGGTGATATAGTCATAATTCGAAGTTATTATTTATACTGTCATTAAGGCATATTGGTGATTGGACAAATCAACCATTGGCATTTATATTAGTTTCATTAGTTTCACTTGCATTTAATATTTATCCGGTCATATATGGTGCTTAAATTAATCCCTCCCTTCTATTATATGACGTTTTATATCCAGATAAAATGCGTGATGCATATAAAGTATTTATGGATTGTAGAGGCTTCGTTTCCATATGGAGAGGAACCTTCATTCATTCATTCATTCATTCATGTGATCATTCCATTTAATTACAAATTAAATATTTTTTAATGAGTTTTTAAAGGGATATGTTGGCCAGGAAAGAATAAATTATGCTATTAAATAAAGCCATTCCAAATTTGGATTATTAATATACTCAAGTGTCTTTATTTTAAGCAATGCATTTGTTTATTCTCACCAGGCCTCTGGTTTCAATTAATTATACGATATTAAAACTAAGAGATTCTCTAGAACCAAACATACATAGTATAATAATAATAATAATAATAATACCAAGGAATGACATGATTAAAATAGGCTTAATTGGAAGGCCCAAATATTTATATATGATGTGGATTAAGACAAAATGAAATTCTCATCTCATTAAGTCAAATACGTATGGCCCTGGCCCCACTCTTAGGATCTGATTGATTAATGTGCCATAATTTAAAATTGCACTATTTACCACCAACACAAGTTCCAAAAAGGAAAAGTATAAATGCACAATATTTTTGTGTATAACATGTTGTGTATTTTTTATTCACACCATTCAATGGTGGGGTCTAACACGAAAATTCGTATCAGGTCCCACCATTAAATGATGTGGACGAGTGTTGTGCACATGTTGTGCACAAAATGTTGTACACCTAAAGTTATCCAAATAAATTTAAATACTTGTCTACTACGTATAATTATACAAGTGTGTGTATATATGTATAGGGCTGCATTCACAACAATTTATTATTGAAAACATTGTTTTAATAATTAAAATAGGAGACAATTTGTTTGTTAAAGTCCCTGTTGTTAGACTCTTGACACTAGAGCCTCTAATAACAGGATTTTTTTAAAAGTTAATTTTGAATTATTAAAACACTATTCATAGTAACCAATTACTGTGGATTATATATATATATACATATATTCTCGTGAGTAACTACCGAGCTGAGCTGCCGATAATCCATATTTTAGTTATGCTATGCTGCCTAAGATTTGTACTTCGGATCTCCCACTAACATAATAAACTTGGTGCTTCTTTGACAATGTAATCACCCAAGCTCTACTAATATATTTAACTTAGAACGGACAGCTATTAATTAATTTATTATTATTATATATATATACTTTTAATTCTATTCTATTTATATAGACTTGAATATTTCAAAAATGTACCCCACCTGTCCAATTAAATATTGTTCTCTCCCTCTGAATAAATATAATAAATTATAAACACACACACGTACCCACTTCGCTTGAAATGGGCGTCAAATATTTCTTTAAGATGGCAGTTTGATTATTCAAGTTGAAGAAACTTTATTTTAATATTTATAAGCAAAAGTTGGTCATATTGTTAACCCTAGTTTAATATTTCTTCGATAGTTTTCTCTCTAATCAAGAAATATTTTAATTAATAGAAATATTAAATTTTGCTTTGTAGATTGACCAAGATTTGATCGAATTTAATATTAAAATTTAAAAGAAATCATCTACCCCGGGTGGGATGCTTTACATCGGGAAAACATCTTAATTAATTTATTATGATATATTCCAGGTGGGTACGTAATCCAATGCATAACCCCTTTGATTTTGTTATTAATATATTATAGAAATCATTACGTGTTGTAACTGTAGAATATGCTTTGTTCTAATCTCATGATTTAAGAAAAATAATCTAAAAAAAAAGATTTAAAAGTTGTAAGCCCATGACGTCAGTACTTAACAATGAATAAATATAAATGCATAATATTCGAATATAATATTTAAATATTATATTAATTTTAATTATTAAAAAATAAAATATAATATTAAAATTTATATTATATTTTATTTTTTAATAATTAAAATTAATATAATATTTAATTTTATATTTAAATATTTTATATGTAGACTGTCCCTTACCGATGCCAAATACTTTCATGTGACTCATTTTCTTCAGCGGCACAATAAGAGTCGCATTTTCCAAATCATTTCAAAATTAACGATATTATCTTTTATATTTTAAATTATATCTTTAATATTAAATTAAAATTTAATAATGATGACCTAATTCTGTAAATGATATTAGAAACAATGATAATTTAATATCATTAGATTATTTTATAATCCTAAAATAAAATGCTACTCTAGTCTTAGATTGAACAAAAAAGAAAAATTAAACTTTAATTTTAGAACCGAAACTCGTGTCATGCATGTCACATTGTATAAGGTATTTTTTATGAACACAAATTATACATAAAAAATTATGCACAAAAAAATAAAAAACGAGACCTACCATAAGATATATTCAATGTTTTTATTCGTATGCAATACATGAATTCTAATTTTTGTTTTTGTGTATAATTTATACACACAGTATTATTCATATGTAAACCATATGAATATATGTGGTTTATATAGCCAAGAAGTTAGAACAGAACGAAGGACAGGCAAATGTTTGTCTTGCATTGCCAAAGAACACTGAGATCCTGATCTTCTGATCCCAACACGGGTAAACAAATGCACTTCAATTTTCTTATCTAAATCACAAGGCTTCCACAACATTACACTGTATAATTCAATCTGCAACTTTTGTGCGTTCTATACAAGTTTCTGATGTACTTCTGTTGCGGAGAAGCTTGTGGGTACACGCTTCAATTGTGATTATTGAAAGCTGGTCACGCTAGTTTCTTACCTCTAACGCTAAATAAAAGATTCAGATGTCGCTTAGCATGTCTATCTAGATGAATGATCAGTATCATTTGAGGTGCTTGCTGCTGGTGACTTCTGATTCAAGACAGCCAAGTCATTTTCGTGCTGCTTCTCGAGATATCTTTGCGCAGTTGCGGTCACAATCTTAACAAAAAAGTTGATGAGCACCAACAACACAACAGTGTTCCAAATTGAAGCAAACGAGAGATCCCACTTGTTCACCTGAGAAGGATATGAAGAAATTATAGCAGAATCCCAATATCAAAAGTCAGAATCAGAGAAAAATAAGTAAACTTTACGCATGCAATAGTCACATCCCATAGGGAAAGTAGATCATCGGCCTTATCTAACCAGGGATACCTTGATATTTGAGGTCACTGGTGGTGGGCTTGCCATATACTTTTCTTTCAAAGCATGCAGTTTGGTGACAAGGTTGGGGAGAATGGTATCAAAACCAGGTATAAGGCTAAGCACCCAAATCAACTCATTTTCTATCCAGTCAAGCAGTTGATTGTTGCAGACTGATATGATGAAAACCGTCTGTAGAACAATAATTAATCACAAAAACCAAATACCAAATACCAAAATGAGTGTTTTACTAAGGTACCAGCATTATAGCTTCATAGTGAAGTCATCTTGAATCCAAACCAATCAAGGCATATAACTACTTTCCTATTGATAAATATAGAGCCGACTTTGCAACACACAGCAAAAAAAAAAAAAAAAAAACAGAGAAAAACTCAGTACTCAGTATGTCCCATAGCATAATCATTGTGAAGTAATAACTCCAAACTTTGACCAAGATACAAACTATTTGAGAAGAAGACCTTCACAAACCTGTATGTGAGTTTTAATAATTGCTTTCCCAACCATTGTTGCGAGAAAAAACTCCCAGAAAGGAATCCCGAATTGTCCGCACATTATGCCAGCAAGGTCAAATAGAGGATTTGGGACCTAAAAAATACTTCGATATTAATCAATAAAGTACTTCTTAAATAATTCTTACATAAAAAATGAGCCAGAGCTCTGAAGATCAACTCCAACGCCACGCTAAATGTAGACTGTATTTCACTATGCAGATATCGACTACATTAACTATCAAGTTACTAAGTAAGGTAATGGGGCGAGTAAAGTTAAACTAACCGAAGCAAGCACTAGTACGGTGAAGAAGTTCAAATATTGTGCATGTGACAGGAACCAGCGTTTCAATTGATTCAGATGAGTAGTTATCCATCCATCACCTTCCATAGAGGTAGCATTCAATTCTTCCATTGCATCCACTTTGCCACCTGACAAGCTTGCTGCATGAAGAAGATTTTATATGTAAATAGCATTGAGAGTAGTTGGAAAATAAGAGAGTATTCTAGCCAGATGCAGGCTGAATAGTCCCAAACACCGCAAATGTCAGACACACCAACAAATATAAAACCAATCAAACAACCATGCATTTCAAATCTCTAAATTGATCATTTTGTTTTTCAAATATAGTACAACCTTAATAATATTGCAGTATACCGAAATGAGATCAACTCCAGGCCTCAGATTCCAATAGCAAACAGCTGGGATGGAAAATTTCATCTAGGTCACAGCTTATGACAATAATTAAGTGATACCTAGAGAATCCACTTATACTGTGTTACATATATGATATACCTTAGGCCATTACCAGGTATAGTCCAGTCAAAATAAGGTTTATAAATATTAGAAAACATAAGCCACAACCACTACAGAGCCAGTAAATAGTCCAATTAAAACTTCCCTAGCTCCTGATGCTTCCCCTATACCGAACAAGCATGCATGGATATACACAAACAGGCACATTATATATATACAGAGATAGAAAGAGAACATAAACTAACATAAGTAAAATTTAGAAATTATTCTTGAACCAATGGGTTCAATAAAAAGCCATGTTTGATGATATCAGGAAAATCAAATATATATCTATTCTTTGTGTTAAAAAAAAAAGAACTATATCTATTCTTGTTTACTACCCTTCTGGCCAAAACAAAGAAATGAAAGAACCATACCACCTAATTGCAATTTTTTGAACCTCATCCTCTATCACCTAAAGTTTCTTTGGGACATGTCCCAAGCATTTGATCATAAGAGAAAAAGAAGAACTAGAAGGCAATGCTCAGTGTTGGTCCCACATATGCGAGGAGCCTTAATATATATGCTCCCTCCGATCTACAACAACAGAGCTCCACCTGCTTCTCTTTTTCTCCCCGAATAGTCCCATTTTTTTTTACTGTAGCATAAAATGACATAATGTACTCAAGTTAAGCAAGACAACTATTAAAACTTCACATTGCTCTTAAGTCCTAAATTATAAGTACCCTCAGGGTTACAGGAACAAAACATTCCTAGAAGATCCTAAAACTCAACCAGCTACTTTAACAACAAGAAATTCTCATAATCTGGGACATGCTTCTTTGATGATTTTTTTTAGAAAAGTGGGGCAAACAATTCATTGGTGCTCCTAAGTCATACCTGCTCTTGAAATAAAATATGGAGGTAGCTCTCCTAGTGCAGTACCAATGCCCCACAGAATAGCCTCTAACTGAACCTGTGGCAATATACTGCTAAGTGGAACCCGTGAACCATGTGAAGATGAAAAAATAGGAGGCCCAAATTCTAAGCAATCCTTTGCAAGCCATGATGGCCCTCTTTTCAATTGTATGGTATCATAGAGAGCACTTTTAATGTCAACTCGACCACACTGCACTGCTTTTATTGTGAAAAAGGCTATATGAGGACCCAGATAAAGGACAAAAGTATGCAGACCAGATCCTGCACAAAGTAAAAAACAGAGAATAAAATCACACTTCCATCAGTAAAACTTTAAGCAGGGCGTAACATATAAACTAGAAAAATATGAAGATATTTATATAGCTAAAACCAAATAAGATAATATGAAGCTTCTTCGGAAGGTAATTGATTTCGGAGATTTTCCTACTCATATAAACCTCAAAAACAAGCCAGATAAAATCATGTAAGACTCCACACCACTTATAAGAATTATTTGTCAATCAGCTAAAGATTGAAAAATAAATTCTTTTTTCACGCTACTAATACACTGCATTTATTAAAGTTGGCACTCCAGGTGCCCTGATTTTCAACGAAATATCGAAAATAAACTCTTTTTGACAAGCATTGTTTTGGACCAGAAATATAGCCAATACTTAAAAAGATGTCAAATTTAAATGTAGCATTTAATAAATGAATATTCTGATTAGATCCAAGTAGAACTTTGTTCGTCTTGTTTGTACTTCATATTTATGAGGTAGAAGGAATTATGACTCATGTCAAAGTTGAGAAATATCTATAGTCGTCAGTCGACAGTGGATATAAAGGTCACGGGACCTTTGGCCTCTACAAAGATTCCAAGATCTTGTAACTCCTTTCTTACAAATCTAAGTCTTTCCGGTTCCAAAAGTGACTACTTATAACAGCAGAAATGTTAGGAAAGGGAAATACTAAAATTGGTAAGAAAGAATGCAAAAATGCACCATGTTCAAGTGCATTAATTTTTCTCACCGAGACCAATAGAAGATGCAACACCAAGGGCCACCCACCACAATCCAAACCGTAAATATTGGAAAATCTCCTCAACATGCTGCACAAAATGGGAAGAAAATAACCATTATATACAAGAATAAAGACTTTGCCAAGTAGAAGCACGTCAAAACTTTATATTTCTGATTCAAAAAATTCAAGAAGTCATCATTTTCAACAGGGATGTCAGTATCCCCGAGCTTAAACCATAAGGCAATACTACCATGGAAAGGTAACACCTCAGTAATGAAAAAGTTTTGAATTCTTGCAATGGTGAATTCATCTGCTTCGTTGAGAGCAATAATAGGTTTCTCGTGCTTTTTCCAGCACAGGGGCTAACAAAAGGATGTTCTTTCACAATAAAATAAAACCCAAAAAACAATCTGCAGACACTAGAAATCTGAAGGACCTTTTCATGAGGACCATCAATCTTCACGAGCAGTGTCCCACATAGCACTAGGAGAGTACTCAAAAGTGTAAGCCAAGCACCGTGCCCCAAAAGATATAGGATCGATCGCTTAACATACTGAATAATAGCCAAAATGAAAAACTTTAAGGTTTTGAAAGGTTGTGTCATAAGTGTCAAATTTTCTATTTCCTGCTGATGCTTATCATGAAGTCCTGCACAAAGTAGAAATTCTATCAGCCCAAGGAACTGAATGGGATTTAAGAAACAGACTTGCCTATACTTCTCAAAAATATAAATAAAAATATATAAAAATACTTTCCCCAAGCGGCTGAATTTTTTAATACAAGCCTACATCCTTATTTTCTTGTTCCTTAGTAAAGATTAAAGAAATGAGCTTTGGATGTCAAATGACATTGTGACATGGTCCCTGAGAATGTAACAGCAAGCATTTTTATGTGGTAATATATAACAGTTCAAACAAATGGAAGTCCACACTCCGTCTCCTTACAAACATTTAGTCGAGAAACCTTCTATTAATCTATCCAACTAATTTTTATATTCATGAAATGGCAAATTGCAAATGGCAAATGGCAAATGGAAGTTCTTACACTTGCTACTTGTTACATATCTTCCTACTATATTCCTTTGAAATGGCGAAAAGTATTATTTGAGCATCATTTTAATTGAATACCAGATAGCCTAGGAGTATATTGAATGATATGAATATTTTTCCATGCCTCATGTCAATAGATGTCAAATGAAGAGGAACCGAAGACATATACACGACAACTATCTACTACCTTATAACATAGACACATACAACAAGAGATAACTTAGGTGTAAGTCCGCTTCTCCACGTCTGTAATAGATTTAAGTTTTAACCCCCCATGAAATTTAGGTTTTTTTCCAGGAGGGAACATCTGAATGTTTATGAAGGAAATGTTTTAGGTTGGTTTCTATTGGCCCAACCTTATTTGATTTTCCACTTTTAATCAGAAGTGAAAATTTTGACTTTTTGCAAAAAATGAGAGGCTACATCTAGCAAGCTGCCTAATTTGAGGGAGTGTCACTAAATTAGGAATTATCTGGTCTACGCAGGCATGAGGATTTAAAATTCCTGACAAGTTATAACCAATCCATGAAAAATAGGTGCTTTACTAGTGATACAAATAGATTTACATAATGTAAAGATTTAGCACGAACAGGGGAAGCATTAACAGCATGGTTCATCAGTTTTGAGTTGCCCATGGAATTTCTTACCAATCTAAGACATACAGTATCGAGTATACATCAGTAACAGTATGCTTAATTTTTGGTTGCCTGCCCCAATCCTGTCTAAGGAGACCCTACTCCGCAATATCTACTTACATTGCCAACTACTATGCCTTAATTGACTTAAGGTTGGAAGACTGTTTGAAAGACATAAATTCCATGCTTGCTGCAAATGCCCAAGCAAGCAGACCGAACTAGGCCTAAAATTTTGCATTTAATAACAACAGATGAGGCTCATAAGTTTAGCTAATGTTTTCTCCTAAAAGCACTTATAGTTCTCCAATCTCCATAAAAAATAAATCCTGCAAATCACCCAACATGTGATCTGAAACGCCAGAAAGGAGCACTGAAAACACGATCATACCTTGTAAATATCAGATAACCCATTTTAATATATGTCAACTATAGCACTAATGAATTAATATGCTCGTATTAACTCATAAATATCCTTGATCTTAACATGTTGTAAAAAAACTGATAGATGAGTGCCACCCATTGGCTAAAATTATAAAACTATATCCACATTTATTACCCATGAGAAGTGACTAGTGAGGTAAAAGTTAGTAAGGCAACTCTATTGTAATCCAGAGGTATTAAACATGTTTATGATTTAAAAACAGAATGCTGACGTCTAGACACATTAATATTCAGCTTGAGAGCCCAATTTTACCTCCTGACATAATACCCCCCAAAAAAAATAATTCTCATGCTTAATTTTGCAATCACAGATTAATACAACTATGCAAGCTGATCAATAAAATTCAAAACCTCGCAACATAAGACAATCAACATAAGATATTCAACCCAAACATTACATAAAATTCAGATTCATCTTCAATAAAGAATAAAAAGTGACAGACTTGCCTGAATTAGAGACATCGTTGCCTTGGGATGCAGCAGAACGAGAAGATTTCTGTGAAGTAGCTTTTTTTTTAGATCCCATATTTATGCTCTCTCTCTCTCTCTCACACACACACACTCAGTTATATATATTGAGAGAGATTTGCATATATGTGTGTGTATCTATATGTGTGTATGTATAGAGAGATTTGCATATATGTGTGTGTATCGATCGTTAGAGAAAGAAAGGAGATATTTTTGAGATCTGCTAGTAAGAGAGAAGTCTGTGTTTGCGTGATGAATGAATGCAGCAGATCCAGCAGTCTTTCTTCGAGCTTTTCTCTCCCCTCTTTTCTCAGAATTAATTCAGTACTCAATTAGCAAACTGGAGATTCCAATTTGAAAATTACTATTAATAGAAACGGAATTGATCAGAAAAGAGATGAAAATGAATTGTAAATGACCCCCACCACAACGCCGTCTCTTTCATGTACTATGATGATGTTCCTGTCCTTGTTTCATTTCATTCCATTTAGGCAAATGACTTATTCAAGATGAATTTAAACTAGCTTATCACCCCTTGCTTTATTTTGTTATAAAATTATTATATTTTTTATATTATATTATATTAATATATTAATTTTATTAATAATAGATTAATATTACGTATAATAATTTTTATATAAAAATTATATATTCTATTTAACTAATAATTTATAACTAATTATTGATAAAAAAAATTAAATAAATTTAAAATTTTATAATAATAATTCTTTTATTTATTTAATATAAACGATAGTATTCCGCTTTAAAATAATTTATTTATTTCTATATTCCTACGTCCACGTTAAGTAGTTTAATATAAACCTAACATAAGTGTTTTAAACTCATAGGTAAAGAAAACCCCATTATATTAGGCAAACTTCATACGTAATTAGAGGTCAAGGTGCAATTTAAGTGGCCAAAAAACGTGAAATACACTCTCAACTTCATTTAAAGAAGGTTCATCTATTAGTCAACTGCCTTTCTCTTGTACTAATATCGCATTCAATTCCTTGTCGGTTGTTCCTAACTGTCCAAATCATAATGTAACTGCCTTTCTATTTATCTATTTATTTATTATTATATAATAAAAAAGCAAAAAAAGTAATTACTTTTGGTAAAATTGTGTCACATCTTAAAAAAAATTATATGCTTTTTTTTTCTCTCCCACTTTTTATCCCTGTTTTTTCTTTTATCTTTTCTCGTCCATATTTTTCAAGTTTTATTTAGATATATATATATTTTTTAATTACACACATATAACGTGTGCCACATAGACTAGTATCTGATAATGAAACAGTGTATATCTCATCATAATTTGCCCCCAAAATTGATTTTATTTTCTAGCTATAAACAAACAATCAAAAGAAAGCCCCACCAATAGAAAATTGAATTTCACCATGCATTGTTGAGCACAATGAGATGGGAATTCATAGGGGTAGACATAATTTTCAGTTTTTTCGGTAATAGGTATATTGAACTGCTCCGATCGGTTCGGTACAAATAACAACCGGTCCGGTACGGCATTCAGGTGATTTGGTAAATATCAAACCGTCCCGGTTGTACAGATTTTTTATTTTTTAAAAAATTATTATTAAATTAATAATAATAATAATTATTATTATTATTATTATTATTATTTTCGGTATTAATTGGTTCAACCGCTACTGGTATTGATACCGAGTATTGGGCCGAAATTAATTCAATTCGATACCAATTCGATCCAATTAGAACCGATTGAACATCCCTAAGAAGTAGCATTGGGCACCAAAAGTACATAAGCAACACCACATGTTTTTGGACTGATGGGCCAACTGAAATCGTATTGGCCCAAATTTTCTATCCTACCTAGTACTGACCCCGATCTAATATATATGAAGCAACCCAATTCTCAAAAGAATGAAACGTGTAGATTTGACAACTCGGCTCAACACTTTGGGTTTATGGGCTGTATAAAAGATGGGCTCATTACGACTTCGGATTCAAAAACATTACATTTCTAAAATTCATTAAAAAAGACGAAACATAAATAAGTTAGTATTTAATGTAAAGATAATATAAAATATTATGACATTAATATTTTCTTAAAATCTACAAATGATATATAAAAATAAACAAATTTCATCCTCTAAAACGACAAAAATAAAAAAGAACGGAGGAGGGAGTAATAACATTTTGCTTCTAACCGTGTGCTGATAATGACCTTATTACTGCTGGATTGGATTAATGGTAAGGGACTATTGGCTTTTGCAGGTTCAGCCAAAATAATCTAAGTTTAATCCACACTTTCATAGATTTCAATAAATATAAAATTCACAATCAACATTACACTAAACTGTTGACCGAACGATGTGTATAACTCTTATTCGCCAAACTATTTACTTGATTGTTGATTACAACTAACTTTTGGCTACGAATCTTTTTCTATATATACACAAATACCTAGCTTTGGCATCTTACTTTGTTTTGCACTTATTAAGGGCAACCTGGCCAATCCGAAAGACCAAGGAAAGGACCAAATTCATCTGTGGGGCATAAAGCTTAAGAAGACCATGAATTTATACGCTGAAAAATACATGTCCTTATGTTTTTTTATTTATTTCTTTTTCACATTAATTGATCATATTCTCGAACTAAATCTGATAGGCACATTATTTTTCATTTCGGTATATATATATATATATATATGAGTAAGGTTCAAAGGGCATATTCCCTTAAAGAGCATACCAAACATACCTCATTTAACGACAAATTCGACGACGGTTTGGTCCGTTGTCATACGTTCGTCCGTCGCTATAACTTTTAGCGACGAACAACATATAGCGACGGACAAACATATAGCGACGGACTAACCTATGCGACAGACCAAATCGTCGTCGGGTCCGTCGCTAAAGGGAGTATACTTGATATGTTTTTTAAAAAGGTATGCCCTTGAACTAAATCATATATATATATGTATGAAATAATTAAAACTACACATATAGGTCAGGTCATGTACACAAAGGAATGAAAGAAAAGAAAAGGATAATACGAGTACATTATAATAAATAAAGACTCGTATGATGCATTCCATTCCATAGTTTTGTTTGTTGCACCTGAAAAAAGGTTGTTTTAATTTGTTTCATATACATGAGTGATAAAAAAGACTGTTACCATCTCACGAGAAAATTAATATTGTCATCTTTGATATATGAAAAATTACTTAAACGTAGTTTCCTTTTACTTGTTATTTGGTCTAGCTAGGCACTCAAATTTTATGCGTACGTGCAACTTATAAAGTGGGCAAAGTATTAGATACTCCTCCTATATGTAGAATTTCTCATACATTTGATCTTGTTCCAAGTAAAGCACCAAAACATAGAGCATAATTCTCTCTCTCTTTTTTTCTTGTGATTGTTTGTAAGAATTATAATCTTAGAACTATATTCTTATGAATTATAACATCAAGATTATTAACCTTATGATTAAATAGTCGTAGACACATGTTTATTTAGAATATGATTATTCATGAGATAATTTAAAATAATCTCAAGTTATGTTTTACTTAATTCGTTCACGATTATTTAAAGAATTGAATAAAAAATTATCGTTTGGACTGTTATACATTTACCAATAATAATAAAAAGATTATAGTATCAGTAATGTGAGTATAGATTGATAGAATAGGATATAACATTTTTTTTTTCACAAAAAGGTAAAAGTTAATTTTGTACACAAAATTTTAATCTCAAATAGTATAGATAATAATTCCTGACGAGACATAGTATTAAATAGTCTCTCATTTTGAGTTATTTTGTTATCTATTATTAATAGTCCTAAATTCAAATTAAAAAAAAAAAAAAAGAGACGGCGCACAAAAGCGATTTCATTTTTTTTTCTTCATTAATTCTTCTTTTACATATCTGTAAGTGCCATAAGGTTGGGAGATCAATTAAAGTCTTTCTCATTATCTTCTTCACTTTGGTATAATTCCTTCCGTGACTGACAAGAGAAGTTTGGTATCAACTTTTCATATGGACAAGGCAACGTACTAATATATATAATTGAAATTAAGGGTCCTTTGCCTTTGTTTTTAAGAAATAAAAGAAACAGATACTTAGTACGCATATATATACAAACTTAAATCAAATGAAATGTTGACGTTACCAAAAATTTAACAACCGAAACATAAATACTCTATGGTTCCTAAAATAAGAGCTTCCTATAACATTGAAGGCTCTATAAGCATCCCAAAGTTTTACTATAAGCGCACTTTTCAATATTAGCTCTCGTGATACACATATTACGTGTTTAAATTATATAGAGTATAATAAATTTTTTATAAAATTAAATAGAAACAAAAGGCATTTATAGAAGCCAAAAAAGCTTCAGAAAGTTGTTTACACCAAGCTTTTAGATTAAAATTTAAAACTAAATCTCATAACTAAAAATTTTTAGTGGAAAACTATTTAAATGAGTAACTAGTATTATTTCCCATCAATATTTGAAAATATGCTTGGTTGGCCCGATTAATTACACTAAATATTATATATAGGTCTTCGAATAGCGTCATGTTTAGGTAGAGTTGTGAGCTTGCAACCTGTAAGTCATAACTAACCATTTATACCAGCTTCATTGTCGATCATATCACCAACCTAAAGGCTTGCAAAATAATTGAATTAATGAGATAATGGAATTAGTTCATGGCTGCTATGCACAAGTTGACATACATACTGGAATTATTTCCATAAATAATGGTCAACCAGATTCACAAGTTGACATAGTACAAGTATTTAAACTTGTCAATCAATTAATTTTATATAATAATAAATAAAAAAAGAAGAAGAAGAGGGAAATAAAATACGACCTCCATGTTGGGCTTGGAAAAGGCCCAAGACACCATCATTTATTTGAAGTCATAATAAAATATTACTTTGGTAAAACAATTGGTAATACAAAAACATTGCAGCCATGAACGAGCTAAACGATAGACAAGTACAGGAAAATATTACACCCTTTTATTTCTTATTTAAAAAGTAAAGGGGGGGGGGGGGGGGGGGGGGGGGGGGGGCGACCACTGGAAGCAGGTCTTTGAGCACAAAAAAACATTACACCCTTTTATTTCTTATTTAATAAGTAAAAGGGTGACCACCGGTAGCCCTGTCCTTGAAGTTTCCTTTTTTATTTTTTCATTCCCTTGGCCCTACAATCGAATTTCAGTGTCTTATATATATATATATATATATATGTATCAACCTGAATAAGTAGGAACAAACCAAAATATATTACAAGTCAAGAACATCAAGAAAGCAATACTACAGTAATTGGTTCTCCTCAACCCTGCAATTTTCTTTCCAATTTCAGTCCATTCTTTCTTTCTTTCTTTCAATCTGTTCTCAAAAGAGCAGCTTCAATGGGGTATTGTCCACCGTGTAATTCAGAAATGGTGCACAAGATAGTGGAAATGCTGTGCGGAAAACGTCAACATAAGAGCATCGAAAACAAGAAATATGAGAATAAAAAGGTCAGAGGGACAGTTGTGTTAATGAAGAAGAATGTTCTAGACTTTAGTGATCTGGGTTCCTCTTTTCTTGATCGGGTGCACGAGCTATTGGGCAGAGGTGTCTCACTGCAACTCATTAGCTCGGTTTGTTGTGAACCAGGTGAGCCATCTTTCTCAGTACATATACTTTTGTTTTAGATTTATTTCTCAGCACACGTAATCTTACTAGAAAAGATTCGACGAAAATATTGGAATAAACACGTAGGAGTCGTTCACAATTAAGGATCAAATATCGTCTTCTTGTTACTCATAACCATCTCTTACTAATCACTATTCAGAAAACCAATGCCGAAATTTTTCCCCATGTTTCAGACTAAAAGATTCCATTAACCTTTGAATCAACCATCAGGCTTCACATGGTTGTTTAATCGTTTTGAGGCAAAAAAAGAACTCAGAAAGGAAATACTATGGAAAGAAAAAGGCAACTCAAATGCATTCGTTTTCCCCCTGCAACCAAATAGTGGTCAAGAGTTTGTCCACAATAACTCAATATACTGCAAAAGAAGTTATTCGGGGTTTATAACCAGCTCAGACTTTTTAAGTTCAAAATATATCACATTTGGGAAATATTAGATCTTGAAGCAACATTTTTTCTGAGTAAAGCTGAATTAGACAAAGAAATAACTATTTGAGGCTGATCAAATCAGAGTATGAATTTACTGATATTTAATAAGCTAGCATTTATTTTGCATGCATCTCAGCCACCGGAAGAGGGAAGCTTGGCAAAGCAGCATATCTGGAAAAATGGGTTACGAAAATCACCTCAGTGACAGCAGGAGATGCTGCATTCAACATTACATTCGACTGGGATGAGTCCATGGGTGTTCCTGGTGCTTTCATTATTAAAAATCATCATCACAGTCAGTTTTATCTCAAAACAGTCACCTTAGAAGACTTTCCTGGTCACGGCAGGGTCCATTTCATTTGCAATTCTTGGGTTTACCCAGCACATCGTTACAAATACAGCCGTGTCTTCTTTGCAAACAAGGTATTTCTAGCCTGAATATAGAATATACATGTTATTTGTAATCTGTACACTATCAAATGAGCACTCCAATGGCTTATGCACTTTTTAGGAGCGAAGATGATACTTTATGCTCATTTGGCATGACATCAGAAAGTTGAGACTAATACCTGATGACAGGAATGAATGACCTCACTTTAGCTACTGCTCTTTTCCTTTTATTTTTTTTATAATCATTACAGGCCTTTTGGCCCAAGTTGTAGAGAGCTTTTCATTAAACTTGTTTCTTTGTTGGGGAAAATTTATAATTTATTTTAATCCAACTAGTCTAGGCAGTCCTTTTCTTATTTGATCAAGTATCAACCACTTTCGACAGGTAGCTAAAACTAAAGCTCAATACTACATTCAGATGATTCACATGTTAATGGAATCTTTTATCTTTTCCCTAAATGTACCTAAATAATATTTATTAAATGTTTTGACAGTAGGAAAATAATCAAAAGGATAACCGACTCCTCATCAATTTTATCTTTCTTTTATCAGACTTATCTGCCACATTGTACACCAGAACCGCTACGAGAATACAGAGAAGAAGAACTTATTAATCTTCGCGGAAACGGGTCAGGTGTACTGAAGGAGTGGGACAGAGTTTACGACTATGCATACTATAATGATTTGGGCAGTCCAGACAAGGGCCCAGAACATGCTCGGCCAGTGCTCGGTGGATCTAAGGAATACCCATATCCTCGTAGAGGGCGAACAGGTCGCACGCCAACAGAAAATGGTTAGAAGTATAAATCATTCACTTGATTCAATAATAACCACCCATTTGTTTATTTTTTCCATAATTTGAATGATATCTACTCATTTTGTTTTGACTATATATAATTTTAGCATTCATAATAGGATTAAATTGAGCACAAGGAAGTATTCAAAAGTATCTTATAATTATTTAGCAACGGCTAGTTTTAAACATATTTTCCCTAAATAAATCTGATTCCTATCATCATTACAGATCACAACACGGAGAGTAGATTGCCCCTACTAAGTTTGGACATTTATGTTCCTCGGGATGAAAGGTTCAGCCACATAAAGTTTTCAGATTTCCTTGCCTATGCTCTAAAATCCCTGGGTCAGATAATAGTGCCAGAGATTAAAGCTTTATTTGATAAGACTCCTCACGAGTTTGACACTTTCCAAGATGTACTGAACCTCTATGAAGGTGGGATTAATTTACCAGATGGGCAAAAACTAACTAAATTCAGGGAATGTATCCCGTGGGAGATGCTTAAAGAACTCGTTCGTTCCGACGGTGAGCAATTGCTCAAGTTCCCATTGCCTGATGTAATTAAAGGTAATATACAACTTCTCCCTACCTCTCTTGTCACTAGGTATTTACAGTCAAAACTTCTAACCTGCAAGCATTTCTTTTCCTGATATAGTAAAGTTTTTTGACGATTTATTGCCAACATTAAACTTTATTGGAAAAAAAAAATGTATTGAAATAAACTTATGTCAAGACATTGTCTTATGCAAACCTTAATATTTGTAATAAAAAAAAATTAATATAAAAAAGGACTTTTTCTAGAAGGTGGTAGTACTACATAATTATCCCCATATGTTCATAATGAATATTATAAACTGTCCCTTGTTATTAACTGCAGAGGACAAGTCAGCATGGAGGACAGATGAAGAGTTTGCACGTGAAATGCTCGCGGGAGTGAATCCTATCTCCATCTGTCGCCTCCATGTATGTATAACTTTCATTAGGTAAGTAATCTAATAAAGTGTCTGGTAATTATAATTCAGACATTCGCTGTTATTCTACATAGCAGGAGTTTCCACCTGGTAGCAAGCTAGACCCTAAAGTATATGGCAATCAAAGCAGCTCAATCACAAGGGCGCACATTGAGAATAACATGAACGGGCTAACTGTAGATAAAGTAAATTTCCTGACTCACTTGTTCCTTACCGAATTACTAAATAGGGGAAAAAGCAGCAACTACTAAATTTTTGGGGAAAAAGTAGCAGCATGTTAGCATTAGAATCAGAATTATTTATCTTTTTATATTTCTTATTTTGTGACAGTACAGGCTGTCAAGAAAAACAAATTGTTCATATTAGATCATCATGATGCAATGATGCCATACCTGAGACGGATTAACACGACAACCACAAAGACCTATGCCAGTCGCACATTCCTCTTCCTCCAAGATGATGGGAAACTGAAGCCTCTAGCAATTGAGTTGAGTTTACCGCATGCACAAGGAGACAAATATGGTGCCACCAGCCAAGTATTTACCCCAGCAGATGACGGCATTGAAGGTTCAGTTTGGCAGCTAGCCAAAGCTTATGCTGCTGTTAATGATTCAGGCTACCATCAACTCATTAGCCACTGGTATGTATACAACATACATGAATTTTCATGCATGCGCACACAAACACACACATAAATAAATAAAGTATGTAAAAAAATAAAAATAAAAGACAATGCTGATCATTAAGTAGAGGTTTTCGAGTTTAACATGCGCACCCATGATTTTGATTCTGGTTGCAGGCTAAACACTCATGCAGTTATAGAGCCATTTGTCATTGCAACAAATAGGCAGTTGAGTGTGCTTCATCCAATATATAAGCTACTGCATCCTCACTTCCGTGATACAATGAACATAAATGCCTTGGCTCGACAGATCCTCATCAATTCTGGTGGAGTACTTGAGAGGACAGTGTTTCCAGCTAAATTTGCAATGGAAATGTCTTCTTTTGTTTATAAGAACTGGGTTTTCACAGAGCAATCGCTTCCTGCTGATCTACTAAATAGGTAAGGTCACGATGCTTTTCTTATGAAATGCTATCCAAAATTTTAATTTCTATAATAAAAAAATCCTGTCGTTTTGAACCATTGCAGAGGAATGGCAGTTCCGGACTCAAGCCAGCCCCATGGCCTCAAACTTTTAATAGAAGACTACCCCTATGCTGTTGATGGTCTCGAAATTTGGTCCGCAATTGAAAACTGGGTCAATGAATATTGCTCTTTCTATTACCCGACAGATGAATTGATCCAACGTGACTCTGAACTTCAATCATGGTGGCTGGAGCTACGCAACGAGGGTCATGGTGACAAGAAAGATGAGCCGTGGTGGCCTATGATGCAGACACAAGGAGAGCTTGTCCTGAGTTGTACTATCATTATATGGGTGGCTTCTGCTCTCCATGCAGCAGTGAATTTTGGGCAATATCCTTATGCTGGCTTCCTCCCAAATCGCCCAACCGTGAGCCGCCGCTTCATGCCCGAGCCAGGCACTCCTGAGTATGCTGAGCTCGAGTCAAACCCTGACTTGGCATTCCTGAAAACTATTACGAGCCAGCTCCCAACACTCCTTGGTGTGTCTCTAATAGAGATTTTATCCAGGCATTCTACAGACGAGGTTTATCTTGGGCAAAGAGATACTCCCGAGTGGACTTCAGATCGTCGAGCACTAGAGGCATTTGAGAGATTCGGGACAAAGCTGGTGGAGATAGAAAACAGGATATTGAACAGGAACAATGATGAGAGATGGAAGAACAGACTGGGGCCTGTCAAGGTGCCTTACATGTTGCTTTACCCTAACACCTCGGATTACAGTAGAAACAGTGGACTTACTGGCAAGGGAATTCCCAACAGCGTCTCTATCTAAAGTCGTAGAAAGTAAAAATTAGTGTGAGTTTTTTAAGCAGTCCAGAAAGTATGAAATTTTAGAATGTTGTACTTAGCAAGCTAGAGAATGCCAACTGTTTTTTTATTGTCTTTAGTTTATTTCTTGGTAATTCTTTACTGGAATTTGAAGGTAACATATACAGATTGTGAATCATGTTTTTAAATTTGTAGTTGCTACAGAAATAGCGAGGTGTTGTGTGAAACTATTCACTTAGATCACTCAATCAATCTAAGAAGATACCTGTGTAGATGTTTTCATTGAAAGAAACTCTTGCAACAATCAAAATGTGTCAAAAATTCCATATTATAAAGAGGGAAAACAAATTCGTTACTAGAAACCGAGTAAAATTCTGGTTTGGAGTAGGCCATATTTGACAAAATATCATCTACTTTTAAAATGCCCCACTTACACATATATAAGAGTCGTCAAGCAAACTACTATATTAAAGCCACAGAGACAAAACCTATACCAGGAAAGCATATAAAATCCGAACTGAAAGCACAGATAAACCACTCCATCCATCAGACTTGGCTAATTTTCTCAATCTACATATGGCCCTAAGTTAGGAAAATTCACAACAATTATCCCAGGTAACATGTCCCTTTTCTCTTTTCATTTTTATATGTCTTCTTAAATTTCTGGGAGTTGGGTTGATCTAGCTATATTCTTAAATTTGGATTTCTATACCTTACTCAATAGTTCTTCAGTTTGGCATTAAGCAATTCGCAGAAATTGTCCCAAAATCAGATTCCACTGCATTGCAGATTGAACTTGACCCAGATCACTATACATATAGACTTGGTCGCGTATTATTATCCAGTCATGCGAAGAAAATTCTCAATTGAAATGTAACTTAAGAGCACAAAACAACAAATATTAAGAAATTTAGACAGAAAGAAAATCAGTAAGCTACCATTTTCATACAGAAGTGATGCATAATTAGCAGTAATTTAAAGAGGAACATGTATGAAGCAAGAAGACTTACCTACTGGCACAGTTTTAAAGGGAATGAAGAAGTTTGCAGTTCTGGGTAACCCTTATTTTCCCTCTTGTCAACTCTTCTGTTCTTACTTTCTCTTTCCTCTCTCACCGTCTGACAAGCAAGCTTGGTGTCAGGCGTTTGGCTTCTCTGAAGCCGCCACCACAAATTCCAAGGCGGACAAAGTGCCAAACCCCTCTTTACCGATTAGAAAACGGCGTCGTTGTAACAGCTTCCACAATTGAGGCATACTCCTTTTTTTCGTTAAAATTTTCTTGGGATAATATTCTCAGTACTCCCTCAAACTTATTAGTAACTTATTTAACTTAAAACAACAAAAACTTATCAACACTTCACGTGTTCTTTTCCTGTTTAGTGTGTTGAGAATTAATTTCAATGTTTGCATTACGTTTAAATCTCCAAATATTATACTAATTTTTGTCTAATGAGCTTATTATGTTTATAAATTAAATAAATTATATTTATAAAATATTATGGGTAAATGTATTGCGGCTTATTAAGATCAACTGTCAAAAAAAAAAAAAGGGTATTTTATGAAATTATTATTTTTTATTTCTGGAAACTCAAATCTACTTTTTCTTTTCTTTCTCAAATATCCATTTTTTAACTTTGAATTTTCTCAAACTGGCTATTGACATGTGGCAAGGAATAGAAAATTAAGACAAAGTTATGGGTAAGAGTGCGTATCAAAATCACACATTCCGATTGGCCCATCACGCGGCTGCTTATCCTATCCCCATATCTCCCTCCACTCTAAAATCCCATAAAAATCACCACACAGAAAACCGTGTGTTCATTTTCATAATAAACCATTACAACAACGAAAAAAGAGAGTAACAAAATTCTCTAGCTAAATTCCACCATGGCCATGGCAACCCAAGCTTCTCTCTTCACCCCGACTCTCTCCAACCCAAAATCCCCATGGAAAAAATCCTCCTTCACCACCCCCAAGCCACTCAAATCCACCGCCCTGCCACCACGCACCGCCATCAAGGCTGCCGCGGAGGGCAAAACACAGGCCCCCACAAAAGAAGCACCAGTGGGCTTCACCCCACCTCAATTGGACCCAAACACTCCATCACCAATTTTCGGTGGCAGCACTGGTGGGCTTTTGAGGAAAGCCCAGGTTGAGGAATTTTACGTGATCACGTGGGAGTCCCCAAAAGAACAAATCTTTGAAATGCCCACCGGCGGTGCAGCCATAATGAGGGAAGGCCCAAATTTGCTCAAATTGGCCCGGAAAGAGCAGTGTTTGGCCCTGGGCACTAGATTGAGGTCCAAATACAAGATAAAGTACCAGTTTTACAGGGTATTCCCAAACGGGGAGGTCCAATACTTGCACCCGAAGGATGGGGTGTACCCGGAAAAGGTGAACCCGGGCCGTCTCGGGGCGAACCTGAACATGAGGTCCATTGGGAAGAATGTGAGCCCAGTTGATGTCAAGTTCACTGGAAAGCAAGTATATGATATATGAGGTGAGAGAGTGGTTTGTGGATGTAATATGTGATTATGCTTCTTTTGATTTAGCGGATGATTCTGTATTTATAAAATCTATTGACTTTGTGCTTATCTTCAATTTGGTGTACCATTTGCTTTCCCTTGTGCAATTTGTATTTGACTTGCAATATTTTATTATGCATATATCAAGAATTGTTCAAGAACATATAGAAACAGATTTTTAATACTATTAAATTTGAAACTACAATTTGTTATTGAGGAAATTATATTGAAAAAACAATATTACCTCCGTTCTGTTTTGAATTATAAGATTAATATTAATTTTTAATATCAATTATTTTTAAATTTAAAATTCAAATAATTCATTATAAATTATAAAACAATTAATCTTGCAATAAATAATAATTTTTGTAGAGTTCACAAATTAAATAAGTTGAAGTGGCCCTCATTTTCAGATTCAAAACATTCATTTCATAAAATATCTCAAAATAAATCAAGGATAAAGAGAGATTCATTAATACTATTAGTGCATCATTCATTTAATGTTACTACATTAGCAAATGTGAAAGGAACAAAGTTGCTAAAGAGAAAGAAGAGTGCTGTATGAAATCAAGAAAACCATAAAAATGGGCAGCTTGGCCGGCACTTGAACCAGATTATTGTCCAAGCGCCTAGGAATTGACAAGACGGGAAAAATTGTTGAACTCATAATTGCGGAAAACTCGGACGCAATACATGTTCTGACCTTCTGGCATAGTGGTTTTATCTTGCAGTCATCAACAAACTAAATGCACTGATTGATGTACATAATCACAGGGTGAAAATTTATACAAACTATTCATTAACTTAGTTATATATTCGCTCGATATCATTGTAAAGACTGGAAATGTTATTAGTTCAGCCAGTGTCTTACAGTACATAAGGAAGAAAGATCACCTTGGGATAAAAAACAACAACAAAACAGATCAAAACAAAAGGAAAATACAAACAGAAGTTACAAATAATTACCTACCAATACATTTGTGCATCAATTAAAGGAGGTACTCCAACTTCAGTAGTTCCTTCCAACATCTGCACTACCTTCCCCATGGATGGTCTATGGATTGGGTTTGGACACAGACACCATAACCCAACAATGGTCATCCTCTCGAACCTCTTGAAATCACTCAAAAGTTCATTATCATCACTCACCGCATCTCTCAAACTCTCAGCTCTCACGCACTGTAGAACCCAATCTGTTAGAATCATTTTGACCCCTCCGCTATCTTCCTCCAATGTGTTCAACTCCAAGTGTCTTCTGCAAAAAATAATCTCAAGCAACATTACACCAAAACTGTAAACATCTACTTTGCTGGTCACTGGTGCATTTTTAAGCCACTCGGGTGCCATATACCCCATTGTCCCTCTCACATTGGTGCTCGTACGAGTTTGATCTTTCATTAGACGCTTCGCTAGGCCAAAGTCTGAAATCTTTGCGACAAGATTATTGTCAAGGAGCACATTCTGAGGCTTTATGTCACAGTGAATGATCTGTGTTTCACATTCTTCGTGCAAATAAAGCAACCCTCTTGCAATTCCAAGCACGATTTCAGCTCTGTGTTCCCAGCTGGGTTTTTTCCCTTCGGTAAACAGGAAACTAGATAGTGTCCCATTTTCCATCAGCTCATACACAAGAAGCCTACGATTGTTTTCGTTACAAAACCCCACTAGCCGAACCAGATTCTTGTGATGTGTTAGGCCTATTACCTTTACTTCTGTCAAGAATTCTTTCTCACCTTGTTCAATCACTTTCTCTAGCCTCTTCACAGCAATTCTCTCAACTTGATCTTCTTCCTCTTGTCTTAATACCCCACTGTAAACAGTCCCGAAAGCTCCTCTGCCTAATTTGTTCTTGAACCCATTTGTTGCTTCGTTCAACTCCTGGAACGAAAAGGCCTTCAGATTTAGCTCCACTGGCTTCGGTGTTGGAAGAGGATCCGCGTGTATGTACCTCTGCGTTAGAGGGTGATGGTATATTGCGGTGACTGCAAAGACAATTGCAAGTGTTGAACAGATTGACATGCTTAATATAAGAACAAAATTGGACGGAGAATCCTTATGGTGTTTTGGAACTTCCAAAGAGCTATTCACTGGAACTTTGAGGAATGCCGTTATTTTTTTTGTAGGAGTTCTTCTAGCATTCAATAAAGGCAGCCTCTTCTTATAACAAGCAGAGTCATCTGCAAGAACAGCAGCACTGCAATAACAGTCGTCCATCACCGCCTTCTTGCAACTTTCCACATTACTCTCAGTGATTCTTGCCATATCCGCAAAATCCCCATTTGGAAAATCAGTGTTGTCTAGTTTTTCAATGGTAAAATCAGAAACCAAAACATTAGGATTGCAAAAATCCTTCACCACATTCAGGTAGCACCCTTTAGAGGGATTTTTTGGATTCCAAGGAGTGTACCCGGGTAAGCAAGAACAAGTGAATGTTCCATCACCAAAGGGTGTACAATATCCATACACCCCACAAATATTGGTCACAGTGCAGGGCTCACCAATGGCCTGCCAAACGACAGTCCATCTGCTGCTGCCATTTTCTTTACGGTATACAAATTGTTGGAAATTTCCACCGTCCGTGATTGTTGCTCGGTGGTGGTAGTCCTGAACCGGACTAGGAACTGTTGAATTTATCCTGTATAATATTGAAGTTCCGTTCGTAACATAAATCAAAGCAGTGGTCTCGTTGAACACTAGACTGACATTCATGTTCCCCTCGGTGCGAGTAAACCAGTAACCAGGGTCAGCAAACTGGTATGCAGACATAACCACGTTGCCATCAAAATCTTGAATCTCTAACCTGAACTTTCCTGTCGAGTAGTCCACTGTTCCATTAGTATTGGAAAACAGTTTATGGCCCCTAACCAGAACTTGACCAGGCAAAATGGTGTCGGTAGGAAAATTAAAACTCTCCCAAATAATTCTTGAAGAAGAATCTTGTAAGACGAAATTGCCGTCGTCTTGCAAAGAAGCTGAACTTGTGTTGGTGCCATTGTATATTTTAAGTTCAGTCCCGTTTGAGTATTTGAGCACAAGTTGGCCATTAAGTTTCAAATAGATGGTTGATCTAGCTCGGGCTGGATCATTGCGGTTTGCTGACCATACCAATGTTTTCTCCGGGATTTTATCAAACCATATGCCAACTAGAAATCGGCCGTTAACAAGAGGGTAGAACCCGAAAGCAAACTCAGCAGAGGGAGATTTCCATGAAGAATTGGTCCCGGCAGTGATGTTGGAACCAATCTCAATTCTGTTAGGAGTTTTTTGAGCAGAAACTATAAGGGAAAGACCAAAAAATACAGACCAAAGAACAAGTCTATTAGCAGCCATTGTTCTATACCATAGAACATAAGGGGAAAAACCTTAATTATAGGCACTTTAAATGGTGGCTTTCAGACTTTTCCACGGGAGAAATTTGTGAACCATCACTACCGTTGATTGGTAGGACTTGACTAGCATGCCAATTAGGTGGTCTGCCATAAAGGTTACTGTGAATGAGTGACTCTACATCTACTTGACTTGGTGGGCATATTAGCGTGACTGATTAAATAACTAAATCATACAGGAATTTCAAGGCATCTAGAATTTGTAGAATACTTGCTGCATTTGAAGTCTGTGAGGTCCATCCCTTGAATATTTGCAAAGGTAATTCCATTTCATGTAAAAATGCGAAGAATAAAAATCCTATGGCTATGTTTATTTGAAAAATTGTTGGGTTGGAATTTAATGCCTTTAGAATAATAATTATATTGAGCCTAAATTCAACTCACGTAAAATATCAAATCGAATATAATTGAACTCAATAAAAAAATAAAATACCAATTTGTGGGCTTCTTTATAAGATTAGTTTAAGATTTTCAATCTCTTAATTACATGAAATTTTAAATAATATTTTATAAATTTATAATTATCTTTTATTTCTTTCTCTTTTATTATCATTTTTTTGAGTGATTTGTGTAAAAAATTATAATAATTTATACTAAATGCGATTATGATTAAATGTATTTATAAAATTCAAAAAACAAATAAACATGAGTATTCAATTAAAGCTAAAATTTTGCATTTATCATTAATAATTAAAAAATTAATGAAACAAATAATTAAATATAACATTAATATTTATCGAGTCAACTCAATCGATTATAATTATAAAACATAATATTTATTATTATTAAATGAATTTAATTGAATAATATGAATCATTATTTAATTAATAAAATAAATTACTCATCCTCCTAATTTAAATTTAGAGAATTAATATTTTTGCAAATCGATTTGATATTTTTACAAATGAGTGTCATTTTATCTTGTAAAAATATCAAATTAACTTATAGAAATATCAATTTTATATGTAAATTGATATTTCTACAAGTTAATTTAATATTTTCACAAATAAATCTTATTTAATCTTATAAAAATATTAAATTAACTTGTAATACATATCTATCTATATATTTGTTTCATCGGTTGAGGACTAGTTGAACATAAATAGGATATGAAGGAGTGATTTTGTAATGAATAAAAGTAGTACTAAGAAATTAGACTAATTAACAATTTGTACTCTAAATAATTATTCGAAAATCGATTTGCACCTTCCAGCCAATTTATTTTTTAATAGGAAATTAAACTTAATATTAAAAAGCAATTTGCACTCTCCGGTAGTTTTTCGGGCCAATTTTTCACCAAAAAATTTAAAACGAAAGTAATTAAGTAAAATATCATTTTCTTAATATAAGAACTCTATTTGCATCATCTTCAACTCTATCGTCATTTTCTTCCTTTCTCTTTCATCTCCTTTCCTTTCCCATCCCATTATCTCTCATCACAATCCTAGTATTTAGATATATTTGTCTAATCATGATGCAGCTGAAGAATTGAGAACTTGCCCTTGAGAAAGTTTAAACAAAAGCTTGTGTCGAGGATGAACGTAGAGCTGGAAACAAGTATGTGACTAATCACATAGAAGAACGACACTGCTAATAACAGGTGGCATTAGCTAAATAAACCTCTTCACAAAATTATTTAGTAGACAGATTTCAAAATTAAGAACACGTGGTTTTAATATTCTCTGGAAGTAAAAAGGAACTAGATGGAACTCGAAATTAAGGTTATGATTTCACTGTAATTGCCACACAAAAGGTTATGAGCATTTCAATTAATTACCCATTAACAGCATATTTAGTTGCCACATGCAAGTAAGTACTTTCAAACTGGACCCTTCATCGCTCTAAACACAAGCCTCTAAGATGGAGTATTAGAAAGATGAATTTTACAATTTAGTCAAGTTCCAATGAAATTTAGTTCTAATTTTTGCCTAGCAAAACTTGAGTTCTAATTTGATATTGATTGGATTACCTTTCTAAAGTTGCAGTAAATAATTATCTACAAATAAACAGTTAGATATCAGACAAATAGAGAATTTGTGCATTTTTACTGCACTAGATGCCAATTAAATCAGACAACTATTACTTATGGAAAAATCAACACAAAAAACTTTAATTGTGTAATATTGTAGTCAATTGTGCCTAACAAGCTCAAACAAAACTTTAATCTATCTCCTCAACAGATTAATCTAGTCCCTACGTTGTATGGTCACTAGAATTTGAAAGATCTACAGTGAGTATAATACAATTTTGAGCCACAGAAAAACCATACAAAATAGTAAAATGTATATGATCTCCTTTCAGAGCATTCCAACACCTATATTAACACAGAATGACTACAGGATTAAGATCTCCCTAATTGTTGATTTCAACAATAATATGAGTGCCATTGAATTCTTCACGCCATCGTTGTGATGAGAGAGAATGGGAAAGGAAAGAAAATGAAAGAGAATTCATAGAAATAATTAAAAATGGTGATAAGATTGAGGAGGGTGTAAAAAGAGTTTTAATATTAAAAAAGGTAATTTTTTATCTAAATACCCACGTTTTAAGCTTTTTGGCAAAGATTTGACTAGAAAAATGATTGAAAGGTGCAAATTGTGTGTTGATATAAAGTTTAGGTCCTTATTAAAAAATAAATTGGTCGAAAGGCACAAATTAATTTTCGGATAATTATTTAGGATTCAAATTGTTAATTAGTCTAAGAAATTATTTTGTGGAGGACAAACACACAAGTCACCTCTCCCTTCTCTCTCTACTTCTGGCGAACTCTAGAACATGACAGAGAAATTGAGTGCCAGCACGTTGTATTAGTTCCTCACTTCCTCTGCACTCTCTCCATTCTTCTTCTTCTTCTACGTTAAACATTTCTCCCCTTCCCATCTGTTCTGGTTGACTGCTCTCTGCTTTTGTCTCTCTTTTCGCAGTAGTAAGTTCTCTTTTCATTCTTTTTCTCCTAGCTTTTTGCCTTTAATTGCCAACTTCTTAATTGGGTTTATAGTAAAACATCAATGCTCTGTAACCCAAAATTGTTTTAAGCATTGTTGTTGATTTTAATGATTACCCATTTGAATTCGTTCATGGGTGACAAAGATTGGTTGGTCTTGTTAATTTTTATGCGTATTTTCCTTGATATTGTAATTTCAAGAAGCCTTGCATGCTGTTTATTATTCGCCATTTTCAGTTTGAATCATTAATGTTGATAAACATGTTTCATATATTTATTCCCTTTATGGATTATGTAGCGTTGAGTTTGATCAAGTTTTTATGAGTTGCTACTAATAAGACTACATGTTTTTGGTTTTTTTTAATCTATAATTTATTTTTAATGGTGAATTTTATTTCTCTGTGGCTGAATACATGAATAAAAGTTTAATTTGACCAAGAAATGCATGTTTGATGATAATCGAATAGTGGTGTGATGTCGCAAGCACCCGAAAATAAAGTCTTACTTTGGAAAAATAAATATGTAGTAGTGCAAGTAAGAGTCGATCCCACAGAGAATGATTATCTAATTTTATGTTTTGTAAATAAGAATTGGGGGGTTTTGTAATTAAAGAAATAATTTAAAATAAACTAATTAAAATAATTATGCAAGAATTAAATATAAATAAAAAGCCTTGGTTTAAGTTAATATCCACCATCAAGAATTTACAACTGATCACTGATGCAAAAATAAATCAATTAATATTTTGAAGATTCACCGTAGAAAGAACTACTCGCAGGTGGAATAATTTTTCTCCTCTCTCCTTAATTTTAGATAAGTAGAGCCACGTGGTCTAAATACCCTTACTATTAAACAACCCCCGGCACGTGCTAAAGATTTAATTTAATAGCAGCATAAAGAATTAGAGAGATCGTTGAACTAAACAACACAAGCCACGTGTTTGCATTTAATTTAGATGAATATTCTTCCTAAGATAAAATAATCTTTTGATCTGGAAAACAATTATTAAACTTAGTTGCTTCATTAATAGCAGTAGATTAATATGAATAATAAACTAGTAGTACTCCTAGCAATTAAACAAATTAATCATAAAATTAAGCATAGAAGAATATTCAATAATCAAAATATAAATTGAACAATTAAAATAAATTAGATCTCACAATGTATAAATCTTGATAGCTTCAATCACTTAAACCAAGAAAAATAAATTAACTACTCATAAATATAAAGAACACTAAATAATAGAAGAGAGAATTTTATTCTAAGAAAAGTTGTGTATTACAATGTGTCTCAAGCCCTCTATTTATAGGCTTTAAAATCCTCCAAACCCTAGTAGGAATTATTCTTTCCAAACCCTAATAGGATTTAAAATACAAATAAAAATAAAAGAAAAAGAAAAATAATTATTATTCTAACCCTAGTTGGAATTAAAATCCAATTTGGAATCAAAAAGGAGCAAAATTCGCGAAATAATCTGTTTTGGGCAATTAACGCGTCAAACAAACACGTCCTACGCCCGCTTGACCGGTCAACTCACGCGCGCCCGCGCATTGCGCGGTAATTAGCTCGAAACGACGTCGTCTGGTTCCCTTTCTTGCCACTGTTCTGCCCAACCGCGCGCATTGCGCGAAGGCGCTGATGAAACGACGTCGTTTACCTGCTCGACCATCCATCCGCGCGCCACGCGCGGTCCGAACTTTTCCGTTAATTACATAATTGCCACCGATCTTTGCTGTTTTGACAGTTTTATCCCTCAAACTTTGCTGAAATTACAAAAATGCCATTAGACTTTTATTTCCCTATAAAATCAAATATAAAATAAATAAAAATAATATAAAAATACTAAAAATAAATAAAACACCTAAAACACTAAAAATAAATAAAAACACATAAATAAAAAGAAATATAAAAATACTATAAAATTACCTAAATTAACATAAATTAACTAAAACCCTATAAAACCTATTAAAACCAAAATAAACTAAATAATTAAACATTTAAGCACACAATAAATATAAAAATTAAGTATTAGGGAATAAAAATATCATATAATTTAGCCCTATCAAATACCCCCACACTTAGCTTTTTGCTCGTCCTCGGGCAAAACAAAAATAAAAACTATAAAAATAAAACTAATAACCAAACAACTTACTTGAGCAACAGAGCAATATAAATTTCAACATCAGCCTCAAAGAATTTTAAATGATAACTCAAAGAAAATTTCAAATCCATGCAAAATCTAGAATTTCAACATATTTATTAATCTTACTCTACTCAAGACCTTTTGTGTGTGTGTGAATCCAAATGTATCAAACTAATTAAAACTCAGATAAGTTTCGGTTATTAATTACCTTATAAAAGACATACAATAAAATTCAAAATACTTATTTTTCTCATCACTTACAGGTAATACAGACAAATATAAATCAGAAGATCAAAAGGTTTTTAATTAATGAAGCACACTAGGATTATTAATATCATTTTTTTTTATTTATTTATTTTTTCTTTTTTTTTTCTTTTAATGGATGCATTTTATGCTCCATCCCATTTTCTTTCTTTCTTCATTTTTTTCACTTTTTCATTTTTTTTTTCACGGTGAGTGCATTTTATGCTCCATCTCACCAACGAGTGCGTTTTACGCTCCATCTCGCTTTTTCATGTGTTTATGAGTGAGTGCGTTTTACGCTCCATCTCAACCCACCACAAGATTTTTCTTTTTCAATAATAATCCTAGAAAAATTACCTGAATCATCTCCTCCAAATTATATTTTGCCTTATATTTCACTTCAAATAATGATCAAATAAGATATAGAGTTCAAAAATATCTTTCATAAGCATTTAACCATTTAAACTTTCTCTTAATTTAAATTAGCTCAAACAAATGGATGTAAGTGCATAAAAAGTTAAAAAATCTCAAACAAAGTAATAATCAATAAAAAGTCAAAATTCAAATTAAGCAAAAATTTATCATTTTTCCAAGAGTTATTAAATAAAAACCAAAATTTTTATCATTGGCTAAAAATTTAAAATTCAATTAATTCATTGCTCAAGCGACACATCCTAAAAAAAATAAAAAAAATACCTCATTTTCGTAGGAAACACGGTTACACTTAGCATGTGCAACAAGCCTTTAAACCCCAAGGTTACCCCAAGTGGACGAGTTTTGTCTCGTGAGGGTTTGCAGTGAATTTACCCACAAAATTCCAAAATTTTAAAATAAAATAAAAAATTTAAAATTTCCTAATTTTTTCAAAATATGACCTAAAAATAAGAAAAATCCTAAATCCCTTCCCCCACACTTAAAATTTACATTGTCCCCAATGTAAAATAAAATGCAAAGAAAAAAGCATAAATAATTATAAAAAGAAAAAGGGAAAAGAAATGCAAATCTGATTTCTTTGGGTTGCCTCCCAAGCAGCGCCTTTATTTATTGTCATTGGCTTGACAGCAGACCAGAGTACTACGTGACTCCAACTTCATGAATTTTGAGTATCCCATCCATCACGTTATTCTTCATAGGTAGATTCAGTCTCCCTTGCACGTGACATAAACGTTTTACTCCCTCTTCAATGAATAGACATTTAAGATGATTGGAGAGAGTCTTTATATTCGGAATGGGATCCTGCAAAACAAAAGATGAAAATTTATTATGAGTAACAGGCAATGGAATGGAAATTATTGCATTATTATCAAAAATCATTGGCAAAGAATTTAATGGAGCTTCAGCCTCCTTCAAATATGATTTCAGCTCAATTGTTTCTTCTTCCAACTCCAAATTGTTGGTAATTGCAATGTCTAACTTTTCCTTGTTTATCTCCTCAACAATTTCCTCCACCTTAGGCATGTCATCATAAACAATAACATCATTGTCTATAGAAAAACTGTCTGCTTCATTGATGTTGTTTTCTTTCTCTTGCTGTGACAATGGAGGAACTGTCTTTTCTGGATCTTCACTGCTTAACACTAGTGCACTTGTATTCTCCATTGGATTATCCATCGTTGGAGAAGGTACTTGCTCAAAACTTTGCTCCTCCAATTGATCGATTGTCGTTTGTCCCATTGGAGTACCCAAACGCTGAATAATTGCATTATTTTCTTGAATTCGTGCCTGCATGTCTTGTTGAAATTGCAAATTATCCTGTCGTAATTGTAAAGTGTTAGCCTCCATTAATTTAAGCATATCTTCTAAAGACATATCAGAATAAAGTGATTGGCCATGTTGTTGTTGGGGATACGGTTGTATATATTGTTGATAGCTTGAAAAATTCTGATTTGTGGCCGGATTCATTGGTGGATTCTCGTAGCCAAAATTAGAATGATCCCTCCATCTTGAATTATACGCGTTTGAATATGGATCATATCTCCATTGGGGTTGACCAGGGAAACCACTTGCTATATTGGCTTGCTCATAGGACTCCTCTCGAAGAATGGGGCACATATTAGTCGGATGTCCTACCACCGCACAAATCCTACAAGCTTCCATTCGTTGTGTACGATCTGCAACCATTTGATAAACAAGAGAAGTTAGGGTATCAATTTGTTGCTCAAGGGAAGAAATAGTTACCTCATTGGCATAATCATGCTTGAATTCCATCTTGAACCTGCACAACTAAATTAAATTATGTAAATCTAAAAAATAAAAATAAAAAATTACTAAATTAAATACATATTTACAAAAGCACAAAATTAAATTAAAATCATTCCCCGGCAACGGCGCCAAAATTTGGTGTGATGTCGCAAGCACCCGAAAATAAAGTCTTACTTTGGAAAAATAAATATGTAGTAGTGCAAGTAAGAGTCGATCCCACAGAGAATGATTATCTAATTTTATGTTTTGTAAATAAGAATTGGGGGGTTTTGTAATTAAAGAAATAATTTAAAATAAACTAATTAAAATAATTATGCAAGAATTAAATATAAATAAAAAGCCTTGGTTTAAGTTAATATCCACCATCAAGAATTTACAACTGATCACTGATGCAAAAATAAATCAATTAATATTTTGAAGATTCACCGTAGAAAGAACTACTCGCAGGTGGAATAATTTTTCTCCTCTCTCCTTAATTTTAGATAAGTAGAGCCACATGGTCTAAATACCCTTACTATTAAACAACCCCCGGCACGTGCTAAAGATTTAATTTAATAGCAGCATAAAGAATTAGAGAGATCGTTGAACTAAACAACACAAGCCACGTGTTTGCATTTAATTTAGATGAATATTCTTCCTAAGATAAAATAATCTTTTGATCTGGAAAACAATTATTAAACTTAGTTGCTTCATTAATAGCAGTAGATTAATATGAATAATAAACTAGTAGTACTCCTAGCAATTAAACAAATTAATCATAAAATTAAGCATAGAAGAATATTCAATAATCAAAATATAAATTGAACAATTAAAATAAATTAGATCTCACAATGTATAAATCTTGATAGCTTCAATCACTTAAACCAAGAAAAATAAATTAACTACTCATAAATATAAAGAACACTAAATAATAGAAGAGAGAATTTTATTCTAAGAAAAGTTGTGTATTACAATGTGTCTCAAGCCCTCTATTTATAGGCTTTAAAATCCTCCAAACCCTAGTAGGAATTATTCTTTCCAAACCCTAATAGGATTTAAAATACAAATAAAAATAAAAGAAAAAGAAAAATAATTATTATTCTAACCCTAGTTGGAATTAAAATCCAATTTGGAATCAAAAAGGAGCAAAATTCGCGAAATAATCTGTTTTGGGCAATTAACGCGTCAAACAAACACGTCCTACGCCCGCTTGACCGGTCAACTCACGCGCGCCCGCGCATTGCGCGGTAATTAGCTCGAAACGACGTCGTCTGGTTCCCTTTCTTGCCACTGTTCTGCCCAACCGCGCGCATTGCGCGAAGGCGCTGATGAAACGACGTCGTTTACCTGCTCGACCATCCATCCGCGCGCCATGCGCGGTCCGAACTTTTCCGTTAATTACATAATTGCCACCGATCTTTGCTGTTTTGACAGTTTTATCCCTCAAACTTTGCTGAAATTACAAAAATGCCATTAGACTTTTATTTCCCTATAAAATCAAATATAAAATAAATAAAAATAATATAAAAATACTAAAAATAAATAAAACACCTAAAACACTAAAAATAAATAAAAACACATAAATAAAAAGAAATATAAGAATACTATAAAATTACCTAAATTAACATAAATTAACTAAAACCCTATAAAACCTATTAAAACCAAAATAAACTAAATAATTAAACATTTAAGCACACAATAAATATAAAAACTAAGTATTAGGGAATAAAAATATCATATAATTTAGCCCTATCAAATAGTTAGTAGAGTTGAGAGTAAGAAGAAAATATAAGGGCATGTAAATACAATACAGATTTTAAGACCTGGTCTTTCTTTGTAGTTTTTAATTTAATAATTGGGAGCATGCTCACCACTCCCTGAGATTTTATTTTGAGATGCATAGTACACGCCAAGCTTGCATAAGAAGGAACTTGTAATAAACCTCAAACTTAATTTCTTTTTCAAACAGATTTTGTTCTCCAACCCCCAAGGCTATTATTATATTAATGATTTTTAGCAAACTTTTGATAGTCTAACTATATGCCTGGTTATGTATTGGTTTTGTTTTGATTGTGGATAGCAACAAAATTATGAAGCTTGTTCTGTACCTTACATCTGTATTAACTGTTCTTTGTGTGAACTGTTGCCAGATGTTATGATGGCAACTGGGGGAACTTGATATATTGGTTGTAATACTTTTGGGGATCATAAAACAGCAAATTTTTATTGAGTATTGACATGCGACTTATCCAACAAGAATAATCATTGATAGCCCAGAAAACAATATTAATAATTGGCTAATACTGATATACATGCTCATTTGAAAGCCATCCTGTCGCAATTGGAATGGCAAATATAATGGTTTATAACTCATGAATGTATAACCATGACGAACATGCTGGCCTTGTAGTTAGTACTTAGTAGTTTTATATGAATGTTACTCATTATTTATCTGTGTTTGGGTGCCTTTATCTATATCTTGCATGTACTTACATGTATGTCTACATACGTTGATGTATAGTGTAACCATGACGAACATGCTAATGTGTTTGCTAGCCTTTATGTATGTTACTGGAAATTTTTGTGTTTAGGTCAATGATATGAAGAAGAAAAATATGTGAGATGTGAGAACAGTTTGTTTCAGGCTTCCTTTATATTGCATGAGAATGTTTAATTTTTTATGTAATTTTTATTTTGTATGTTTTTGTAGTTGTTGCTCGTACTATCAACTTAATGTAATACTTCTAGCTGAGGAGATAGATATTGAATTTACAGAATTTCATGCCCTCTGAAGATAAGAGAGAAACCCAAATTTTACAATTGACTATACTGCTACTTGTATTCTTTATATTTTGTAATGTTTAAGATGGTGCAGTGTTTCCATTTTGCTGTGCTAGTTCCAGTGCATCAGTAAACAGAAACCAAAAAAGGGAAAATGAATATGACAAGAACAACTTTTGTTGCCTTTGATACTGAAAGTATAAGTAAATTTGGTATCATTGATAAAACAATTTAACTTACAGGCATGGCTGAACAAGCGTACATGGTGGCATCTGATAGTGAAACAACTGAAGAGGAAAAAGCTTCAACTGCGTTTCCAGAAATTGCAATTGGCATTGACATTGGTACTTCTCAATGTAGTGTTGCATTCTGGAATGGTTCTCAGGTAGAGCTGCTTAGGAACACAAGGAACCAGAAGATGATGAGATCATATGTCACCTTCAAAGATGAAGTTCCTTCAGGTGGAGTTAGCAATCAACTATCTCATGAGTATGAAGTGTTATCTGGTGCCGCAATCTTCAACATGAAACGCCTGATTGGTAGAGTTGACACTGACCCAGTTGTTCATGCAAGCAAAAGCCTCCCGTTTTTGGTACAAACATTGGACATTGGTGTCAGGCCGTTTATTGCTGCCTTGGTCAATAACATGTGGAGGTCCACTAGTCCTGAAGAAGTTCTTGCAATATTTCTGGTGGAATTAAGAACCTTGGCAGAAGTTCAGCTAAAGCGCCCAGTGAGGAATGTTGTTTTAACCATCCCAGTGTCATTTAGCCGGTTTCAGCTGACCCGGATTGAGCGAGCATGTGCAATGGCTGGCCTTCACGTCCTAAGATTAATGCCTGAACCAACTGCTGTTGCTCTGTTGTATGCACAGCAGCAGCAACAGACTGTACATGAGAACATGGGCAGTGGTAGTGAAAAGATTGCTCTTATCTTCAATATGGGTGCTGGGTATTCTGATGTAGCCATAAGTGCTACAGCAGGAGGAGTGTCGCAGATAAAAGCCTTGGCAGGAAGTACTATTGGAGGTGAAGATATACTTCAGAATATGATGCGTTACCTCCTACCCAATGTGGACACTCTCTTTTCAACTCATGGAATCAATGAGATAAAGAGCATGGGGCTGCTTCGCATGGCAACACAGGATGCCATACACAAGCTCTCCTTCCAAGACACTGTTCAAATTGATGTTGACCTAGGAAATGGAACGAAAATATGCAAGACTGTTGATGGGAAGGACTTTGAGCAAGTGAATCAGGTAGTGTTTGAACAATGTGAGAGGCTCATTATCAGGTGTTTACAAGATGCGAAAGTAGAAATAGGAGATGTCAATGATGTAATACTTGTCGGCGGTGGTGCAAATATTCCAAAGCTAAGGACTGTGGTTAAGAGTACGTGTAAAAGAGATGAAATATATTCAGATATGAACCCGTTGGAGGCGGCTGTTTGTGGAGCAGCACTAGAAGGAGCTGTGGCTTCTGGAATCAGTGATCCTTTTGGGAGTTTGGACTTGCTAACAATTCAAGTGACACCTCTGAGTATTGGTATTAGAGCTGATGGAAACAGCTTTGTACCAATCATACATCAAAACACCACAATGCCAGCAAGGAAAGAGGTGACTTTCACGACTGTTTGTGATAACCAACCTGAGGCACTGATTACTGTTTATGAAGGTGATGAGAAGGCGGTGGAAAAGAACCATCTGTTGGGCTATTTCAAGATCACAGGGATACCTCCAGCTCCAAAAGGCATTCCTGAGATTAACGTGTGCATGGACATTGATGCTTCAAATATGCTGAGAGTTTTAGCTGGGGTTGTGATGCCTGGGGCACGACGTCCAGTGAATCCCTTTATGGAAGTTAGGATGCCAACTGTGGAAGATGGCCATGGATGGTGTGCTGAAGCTCTGCTTAAAACTTATGGGTCTAATTCAGACTTAGTGACCCTGCAGAAGAAAATACCAGTGTGAGTTGAAAAGGTAAAGAGGTCGTGTTATGCTTGAGTGCTGCTTTTGCGTGTTAGTCATTCTAGGCAGATATAGTTAACAATAAGGGGTTTAAGGGTAGGTACTTTTTGAGTCGTGAAATTTGATGGATGTTTAACCATCAGTGGCTGGCTAATCTGGTGGTTGTAATGGGACAAGTCTATATAAACTGTTTTAGAAGAGTGCTTTGCTAAAACCTGTTGGTTGTACTTTGTATTCACTATGCAGGATTATATATCTTTTATATTAAGTTCAGTTCTTTTGCTTAGATTATTCATGAGATTGCAAAACTGAAATTACTACCTAGAGAGAATTGTGGTGGCAGTGGATGGGATTGTGTAGTTTCTCGGATTCGTGGCCACCAAATATCAAGAACTATAATTTAGTTATTATCAGGACAGGACTGCTCAAGGGATTTATAGTTTGAAGTTGAGTCATCAGGAGTTGTAAATGGCAGGTGCTATGGGTACTTGTAGTTTAGTTGAAGGATGGAAAACTAGTGCCACTAATCTCGTCTCATTCCGTCGTGGACTGAATCATGCAATTTATTGCAGTTATCAGCCATGATCTGGTTTCCTGGCAACAGTGTTATACATGAGCATGAGTGTTGGTATGGTCTGTTTACAAGTTTATGCTGTATATGTAGCTCATATTCTCCTTGAAAAAGTACAAATATTATGACTTATGGTGGTACGAACTAATATCAGTTTTATATTTAAAATTTTTACATATCAACTTTAAAATGTCAAAATGAGATTTATTATTAATTTTTTGTTGTTGAAATGGTAAGTGAATATGCAGAGAAGAATGGAATAATGACTTGGCTGAAATGGTAACAACTAGAATCGGTAAAAGATTGGGTGATAATAGGGGAAACAAAGGGCAGTGTTCATATAATTCTTCTTCATTGCGATCTAGGAGTCTAATCTCCAGACGTATCATGTACATTAAACTCATCATAAATGTATGAGATGCTTTGGGTGCCCAAAACATGTCCGTGCCCGAAAACCTTAACCACACAAGGCCAAGAATACAACCAGCCTCGTATGCTTGTATAAATAGTTATACATTCCTACTCTCCTACATCTCCCATATTCCTACCTACAATATTATCATTTCATAGAATCTGATCTCTCCTCTGCAAATTTGAAGTAGAAATAGACATGGAGAGGAAGAACTGCAGTTGAACAGGGAGGAGCTATTTTTCAACCACATGCGTGTCGACGCCGAAGAAAGAAGAAGATATGAATCCAGAAATGATCCAAGAAATTGTAAACCCTTTAGCCTGCCATTGGAGTGTTGAAATCTGCTACAATTGAAGACAAGGATCCTGCAATTGTGAAGGAACCAATTAAAAGACAATATTGGATGTAGTGGTGGTTCTGCTTCTTTCAAGTGAACTCGACAAAATGGTTTATTGTAGCTAGAATTTTGGGGAGCCTGGGTGTATCTCTTTGGCTTATTGATTTTGAGTGAATACACTGACAAAAACTTGTTTACGACAAATTCAGTGACTCACCAATAACAAATGTTTGGATACAATTAAAAGGTTGTCCAAACAGAGAAAATTGGCTAAAGAATGTTGGATGTGAAGATGAGCAATAACTTTATGGCTTATGATAATAAAAGATATAAATCAAATAAAATATTCCAGGAAATAATTCATGTACTTCAATTAAGGGGAACCTATCATTCAGTAATTCAAAAGTAGAATTAACTATTCTCATTGAAATGCTCGAAAGTCTTTTCAAGACGACTGAGAAGAAATATGCAAAATAAAGAATTAAGAAAATACCATTTTTGTGCAGAACCATGTATGGTACAATATGCTCACATTCCTAGAACTGAGAAAACATGAACAAAAGGGATAATTTACCTGTATCACAGGATTATCAAGTCTTGAATTCTCTCCCACTGTCATCATGTGCTAACTTTTCAATCTCACCACAAACCCCTGCCACAAAAATAAGATCAAGTACTAAAAAGCATATGCTCTGAGAAATAAAACAATTTGCCATATATCTGGTTCAACAACACCTCATTACCTTACCTCGAATCATAGGTTAGCCAGTCCATTGTATATGGTACCATAAAAGTTAAAGCTTGGAGGATATTGCTTCCACAGCGAAGATGTGATCCATGGTTAATGACGATGCTTGAAGAGTTATGCAATTTATTTTTCAAATAATTCACCACATGGGGATGATGGAAGCAAAGCAAATTTTCTGTAAACTTGTAACGGTATCCAAATAAATCAATTGGATAAAGGAGAAAAGAGCACCATATCTAGTAAAAATTACAATGGATAAGCATAAAGCTCAGACCAACAATTATATGGACTCATTGATATTAAAACACTGAGTTCAAACCCCAAGTTGACAAGTGTTAACATATTGAAGAAATCTCCCCAAGTTGACGAGTGTTAATATATTGAAGCAATCTCCAAGAAAATCACAGTAGTGAACGTGTAAACATATTGCAAATCAAGTAATGTAAGAATAACCAACTAAAGGTTTTTCATTCTTAAGAAGTGAAAACTGAATAAATTAAGCACGAGTTCAGAAGCACAAATTCCAGTAAAAATAAATGTTAGGATTTGTGGAAAAATTCACATCTACTCATTCTTCCAAGCATACAAAGTGAAACAAAAACCAGGACCGGGTAATTTAGACTCCCTCAAACTCTTTGAGCAAGGCCAGTGGGATTCAGAGGGGGGATCCATTAAGGTCTGGCTAGTCCACAACTTCTCAGCTGACAAACAAGTTTGGAACATGAAAATGGCATTCCCTAAAGTTGTGCCAAATAACCAATTATGGACATCCCAAAAAACTTCTACAGGAAGCCCATCAACCAAAATGGTATGGTTTCCGCGAAACTTCCATTGGAGGTGCTTCACCTGCATCACTGTCTTACTGTCCACTCGAACAATGAGACATGGATCATCGATTCCAACTGCATCACATTCAATTGTAAGGTTATGAATTAGCCCATTATCAGAGAATTGAGCCTTACTTCCATACACCCTCTTCCCAAATATGTGTTCCCTCTTGGAAATGAACATGGTATTGAACAGAGAAGGGATGGCATTAGTCTTTTTTAATGCTTCTTTCCTCAGATCTCCAACTAGCAGAACCATCTCTCCCTTGCACACCACTCCTACATAAAACCCCTCAAGTGGCTCTGGCCCAGACCCAAATTTTGCCAAAGAAAGGTCCCAATACATGTCAATTTTGCAAGAATTTACATCGAAACACTTTGACCCTTTCCTTTTAGAGAACAAAGAAGGCTTAACATCAACTCTCCAGAGACATTGATGAGACAAATCATCAATTTCGACACCTAGACAATGACCCATCAAATTCTTGCTCCAGCATATAGTGATCAGACAAGATTTGCCAACTAATTTACATTGATACGTGCATGTGACCAAATTTTGTGAAGCTTTACTTGTACTTGCACTTGAACAAGAAGCGTCAGCAACTTGAATTCCATTTTCCCCAAAACAAGATGGGAAATCCCTCATTTTACTAAAAGATAAAGCAAACCCAAGACTTAATAAACCTCTAACGTCCAACAAGAACCCACAAATTGGTATATTTGGGTGTGTTTTTCTGACATTAGGGAATCAAAGAGTAGAAATGAAACAATAACATAGCAAAATATGAAAAGGGCAAGCGCATCTCACCAGAATAACTCAAAGGCAGATGAAATCACAAGCCCATTTTCCAAATTATGCTGGGAAATCTGCCACTGCTCGAAGTCTTGGGTTGGAGATGGATTTTGTGCTGCTTTTGTTGATTTGGTGTGGCATCCCCCATTGTTTTTAAAGCAGCATGAATCTACAGTTTTATCAAGGAAAGGACAAGAGTGATGCTTAAGATTAGGGGCAAATTTTGCGGGGTTTTGTCGGGGCCCAAGGCCAGTAAAAATTTTGTAGATAGGAAGGAAGACAAAGCAGCAGTCTATCCCTCTTATTACTGCCAGTGTCCATTTTCAAAAGCTTGGTCTGGCACTACATCCTCTGAGAGATTTCATTTTCAAATTAACCCAAAATAATAAAAAAGTGAAAAAATTAAAAAAGAAAAAAGGAGGAGGGGCCGAGAGGGGTCCAAAACTTTAAAAACACAAAAATGAGAAAGTATGAGAGAGATGGAAATCGCCAAAACTAGACATGCAAGAAAGATAAAACATTTCAAAGTATCATAATTGTGTATACTCATGGTGTTTTCTTTTCTTTTCTTTTTTCCTTGTTACTACACCAACTAATGGCTAAACTGTCATTAATTTTTGGACTTGTTTAGTAAACTTAATTTTCATTTTTGAGTTAATTTATTTCTTTTTTCTTTATAAGACTTGATTTATTATTATAATTTTATTTATATACTTGATTATGAGAATTCATCTATACCTCTATATAAAAATCCAACGATCCTAAATTGAGTCTATCTTAAAATAATTATCAATTAGAATGTATTAAATCAAATGATCAGGATTTAACTCGGACGATTATTATTATATTTAATATTTAATTGGTAACTAATAATTGTAATTAATTTCTCTTAAGTAGCAGAGGAAGATATTAAAAAGTTTCTTCTTAAAATAAAAAAATTATATATAATTTTAATTGAATAAATATAATTATTTTTTCTCAAATTATGAACGCAAAAATATGAAAACTTCATTCTTAATAATTTCAGTACACTAAGTAATAAAAGTAATTCAATTATTTTCAATTGTGGTAGATTATGAAGCGTTCTTTTTGTTAATTTGTACCATAAATACAAAATTGGTAATATTCATGGCTCTTGCTTACCTAATTCTGTTTAATAAATAATACAATTGTAAATATAATGTTGATCCAAATTATCTTCAATATTATATATGCATTAGGTAAATAAAAAATGATAAATATATGTTAATAAAAAAATATCAAATATTTATAAAAAAAAAGTTATATAAATTAGTTCGTACATCGCACGAAATATCAAACTTGTTATATTTATACTGCATCTTCAAATTGAGGTTTTAAATAAAATATATACATATATATTACGTACTGCATCAATTGCTGAATAAACTTACTAATTTCAAACATTGTATTAATTTTCAAATAATTCGTAATATGAATTCTCTAGTTGAACTCCATAATTAAATTTTAATTTCGGCCTTTGAGCCTCCATTGCAAAAAAAGAAAAAGAAAAAGCCATTTGTGATCACAAAATCTTCATTCATGTCTTTAATGTATTACATTACGTGAAATGCATACGCTCTTTCCATTGTAGCTTACTAGCTTCTATAGAACATGTTTTGGCCTCTCGGGAAATGGTTTTATTCAATGTTCTCACACTCGGACCGGTGATCGAATCGGAAAAGTTACCGGGCGGACGGGTCACTGGTCCAACCAATGGTCGGACCGTTATTGAACCGATGACGTCATTAATATGTAATAAATAATAAATAATTAAATATATTAATTATTATTATATATTATATATAATATTTAGTAAATATATAAAATTAATCAATTTATTAACACACACAAAAAAATTTAAACCTATTTATATAATGTTTACTTCATGCAATTCAAATAAATACTAAATTTATATAAAAAAAGATATTAAATCACGATCATAACACAAAATTCAAGACTCAAGAGTGATAAAATCAAATATAAATGAACAAAACATCTCTAGGATATATTCAATCAAATTCGGTAAAAAAATAAATCTATTTGTACAATATTTATTTTATATAATTCAAATAAATACTAAATCTATATGAAAAGAAATATATTAAATCATGATCATAACTCAAAATTCAATCAATGATATATTTAATTAAGTTTAAATGTTTAAATTTTTAAAAAAAAAATTTAAAAAAAAAAAAAAAGAGGTAGGGAACCGGTAAAACCGGTGAACCGGTCACCGGGTCACCGGTTCGACCGGTCCGACCGCCGGTTCACCGGTTTTTGACCAAAAACGGTTTTTGGGCTTGGACCGGACCGGAAAGTGGACCGATTTCGGTCAAACCGCGGTCCAACCGCTGCTCCGGTCCGATTTTCAAAACCTTGGTTTTATTTAGTATTTACGATTTTATGTGTGATATGTCCAATTTTACGTGTAGAATATACAAAAAAATCACAAAAGGGATCCTACTTGAGTCTGTATTTTTAGGCCACTTAATTAAAAAACAATACCAATTTGGAGTACTCATATTAATTAAAAAAAATATGACCTGAATAATAAGGGAATAAAGACAATAATCTCTTTTTTGACCTGCTAAATATATTTTTACCGACTTATATGACATGCGTAGTTTATAAAATATTAACACTTGATAACACACGCGTTGTTTGTATAAATTATATCAAATAAAATATATAAAAAATTATAAAATTTGAAGAAATAAATAAAAAGATAAAAAAAATTAATATAAAAAAGACAATATAAATTAATAACTAAACTTATAAGGGTAAAAGAGAAGAAAAAAATAATGAAACACGGTTACACCAAGCGGCCATGATTGTTAGTGGAGAGTAAGAATCCGTAATTATAATCGGATCCAAAATATTTATATATATTGTGGTGTGGTGCGGTACGAAATTTTTAAAATTAGTATCCAAACAAATCCATTGTCAAATCTTAGAGGAATATAGATGTACTTATGGTAGAACGGGCCCTTACCACACAATTAGAATAATACACAATACTGCTCACTGTCATGCTTAACATTGTTTGCTTTGTTTTTATGGTTTGTATATTAAATAATTAATTGCCAGATAACGTACTAAGCAAATCATTAAGTTCAATAACTCGAGTGTTTTAGTTGAAACTTTTTTCTTAATTATTTTTGTAGCTTAAGAACTAATATCTTATTTTTTTCTTTTTTTATCGGATTATACTGGTTGACTAAAGTTATATAATATTTTATTATATATGATAATTGTGATGAATTATTAAATTTATTTGTTATTGATCATCTTTAACAATAATTACAATAATGTCATTGTATTTTTATTTATTATTATGATGGATTAAATTTTAATAATTATTTATTTGTAAAAATTTTAAAATTTTTACATTCGCATTTGTAATCACATTTGCACCTCATCTTTATTGCATCCATATGTGCAGTGCCAGTACGATACAATTACGCATTATGATTTTTATATGTAATATCCACATATATATGAATGTAAATACGAATGTGGATACTCCTTGTGTTTGCATCCCTTACACCGCATTTTCCTCATATGATTGCTTTGTAATATAGATTGTATTATATACCTAATGGTTAGTTTAATGCATAATTAAAATTTTGTGTGACGTGTTCTACCATTGTAATGATAAAAGAAATGAAAATATTTGAGGGAAAAAATGATGATGAAATCAAGGGTAGAATAAGGAACCCCAAATGAATTGCTTGGGAGAAACAAAGTTTAAATTAATATTCTCTCTATTCTAATTATTAGTCGTTGGAGGCGGCGAGGCCACAAATATGTGAAAGAGAAGACTATATTATTGACTTATTTTAAAAGTATGGAATAATTTTTTTCTATGAGTGAGTTTGAAAAAGAAAATATGAAGGGCATTACGGAAAACATAAAAATCTTTCAAAGCATGCTCGATAAATTTTTGACTTAACATGTGACCTTCAACAGTAAAAAAAATATCTTTATTATTAAGTTATCAATTTTGATATAAAATAATGATATTCTTAATATGTGTGTTTTATGTTATAATGACTAATAAATTAAAACAGAAAAAATATTATTAAATTAGAAAATTTACAACTAACATGCCACAAACTTATGCGTGTACGTGACACAAGACAATGCGTGCAGTCAACAAAATAATGGTGAAGTATTTTGCCTGCCCATAACAACTTTTATAAAAGTAAAAGGATCCTAATGTCTATGAGACTGTTTTCTTCGAGTTGGTTGGTAGTCATGATATTAGATTAACCCTAAGAATTTTTAACTGCTCAATGGCCGGGTAATTTTTTAACTGACCATATTTTTTATGGATAAATTTATGTACATAATATTTAAATATAAAATTAAATATTATGTGTATTTTAATAATTAAAAATAGATTATGACACAATTTTCAATGTCATACTCAATTTTTTAATAATTAAAATAAATATAATATTTGAATATTGTAGACTTATACTTATTCATTTTTGATAGCGCAAATATTGTTACTCCTGCCGTCCTATCTATTTGTTTTATTTTCTTTTTACATATTTGGTCCTAATAACCTTAAGACGAATAGAAAATATATACAAATTATATCTATATATGAAAATAAAATATGTGACACCTTGACATAGTATTTGACAATAAAATTACATTTATATTTTGGATTTATAAAGTTTTAGTGAAATGATTTTTAAATATAATTTATTTTCAACATTACTTGTGCATTAAAATCTTTCTATCTTATAAAAGTCAAAAACTATATTTCCTAGCTTTGTACTCTCTCCTTCCCTATGAGTCTATGACCCGGTGAATTGAGCCCAGTCTGGCCTGGCTGCCCTGCCCAAACCTGGACTGGTACCATTGTGGATCGCTCTTTGGTATGAATATGGTAGTATTCTATATGTATGACAACCAGAAAAGCTATGAATCATAGCTGTTCTACAATTAAAGCAGATACAGACATGTATTGCTTCTTTTTCTTATTAAACATATATAAGACTCATATTCACAGTAACCGATTATTGAAATTCCGTTATAATAATCAAATATAAAAAATAAATTGACAGTGAAAATTCCTACTGTTAGAGCGTCTAGCGACAATATGTCAACACCAAATGATTATCGTGGATTAACTCTCACATATATACATACATACATATATATATATTGTTTTCTTTTTGCTGTCTTTTTATTATTCACCGGATTGTAATATACTTTCTCTCTCTCTCTCTCCACTACTAACTAGCTCTTTCTTGCAAATTATAAACAAAAGCATTTCTGTTATGGTTGAATTTTTAATATTTTATATATATAATTAATTAAAAATGGGTGCAATATATTAAATGAACCCACTAAAATTTTGTATGTTTTCCATATAGAGTCAAACTATGTGTAATATATACTGTTACTACTCGTTACTGGCATTGTCTTGTACCAATCAATTATATATTTTATGTATTGAATTTAAAAATATAAAATTATCCACAAAATTTGTTGGCAGTCTTATTCATGGTCTCACAATAATTATGAAACCCACCTAAGCATTAGACTGATTAATTTTGTTACCAGACATAATTACACATTCTAATATCAGTAACTTTGTGAGTCTTTATTGTAAGTGTATTGAATAATATACCAATTGGACATATTACACCGATGTAATTGCAAGTGATATCCCCCCCCCCCCCCCCCCCCCCCCCAATATTCTTGGTTTCACATATCGTTGTTTAGAAGCATTCTAATTAGAGTTCTAATCATTACTTTAAGGCCATCATAATTATTATAAATCTTGAGCGCTGAGATAATATTATTTTAATCTATAACCTCCACCTTAGCAAGTTGCGGATTGGGCCTGTAATCTAAGGAAGGTGTATGAAGATGTATCAATGTGTAAGCCTACTCAACTTTGATGGGTACTCTTTGAGTTTTTTTATTAGAAAATTGTTATTTTCACAAATAAAATTTGATATTTTTATAAATTTTCTATAATAAATGTGGAACTCATTTGCTATTCATATAAGAAAAAACTTGTGGAATTATCAATTTTTCTTATGAAAATATTAATTCGCTTCCTTAATTGTTAATTCTTCAAGCATATTGACTATTTGACTGGTGTGAAAATGGACAAAATTTGTAATTAAAACAATATTATGGGAGCAAACTATATACAAAAAGTTATGTACAAGCACCAACCGTATAAAAAATAGAAAAGTAGACATACCTTTAGATGTATCACATATTTTCATTGATATATGCTACATGAGTGCTACTTTTGATGCGTATTTTTTTGTGTGTATAATTTGTGCACTTAGTATTACTTGAATTAAAAAGAGAGAAAATAGGAAACAAGATCTATCATCGAATGTTTTATACATTTTCATTAATATATAAATACATAAATCCTGCTCTTATTTAATACACAAATTTTTGTGTATAATTTGTATTATTCTTGTAATAATGGATAGATATATGGACGGTCAGGAAGGAATTAGAATCCCTAATGCCAACTTCATGTTTAACCCCTAAATAGGCCATGATGTAATAGACTTGAACTAGACCAAATCTTATGGCCCAAAATCACCTAAATCTAGAAATTGTATTGATCATAGAAGTCTTTTTATAATGTAAACGATCAAAATGACCCATGGGCTCCACTATGATTTAGGCAATCAAAAGATTTGGACCGAAGTTTAATTTGACTACTATGTTCTTCCAAATAACTAAAGCAACGTTCGGGTAAGTCTTGTCTATATCGAAACTTGCAAGGGCTCAAGGCATCAAAAAGGAAGGCTCAAAAGCCACACCGACGCCACATGAAGGCTAAACACCCAACAAAGACAAGAATAAAATGAGATTTAAAATTTATATATTATGTAAAATAAGATTCTTTTGACCTTAAACAAAAGGATTAACTTTATTTTTCAACACCAATTTAGTGGTTTTGATTTGATTTCAGCAGTTAACAAGAATTTTATTTTCTTATGTAAGTAAGATAAATGTCATTTTCTTTTCATTTCGTGCCTTCTTCTAATTCTAATAATTTAAAATGACGTAACATCTTTAAGTATAATATACTCTATAATATAATTTCACTCTTATGTATGTCAGTACTATTAAATTAAACGCTTGCAATACTTGAGGATAATTAAATATGAGAAAAAAAGAATATATTTAAAATTTGCAAGACACTTTTTGGTGAGAATGGAGTGCTAATAATTTACATATAAAAATGGTAGCTACTCAATATCTCTAAATTTTTCACGTACCATCCATATAACATGAGCCATGAGAAACCAAAAATCTATCATTTTCAACTTAACCATCAAATGGTTCTCAGATTTTTTGAGACGGTCCCAAATGTTTAATAACATTTCACACTGAAATATTTCAGCCAGAATATATATATATGATCAATCTATATATATATATATATATATATATGACTCCCTTTTCCTTCCCTTCACTCATTTCTGGCTACGCTAACTTGTGAAGAACCACAGAGAGAGAAAAAGAGACTTGTTGAAACATTAAACTCGGAAGCAACAAAATAGTACACTCCAAATGTATACAAGCCATGCATGAGTGGTTCGTACGTAGATCATAGTAGTCCCCCCCCTTTGTCCATGTCGAACTAGTTTCTCTCACTAACTAAATTACAAACTCCATATCTCGCACAACCTTGATTCCATCGCGACACTTCGCTTCACGACAAAAGTGTAAACTTATTATACATACACTAGCACCGGTGCACACTGCACACGCGTAAGGTGTAAAATAATACGGGCATAAAATAATAATTTTTTTATAAAAAGAATTGGAGATTAAATAAAAGATATAAAATTTTAAAATTAAATAAAAAGAAAAGAATAAAAATATAATTAAATTTATAAGGACAAAATAAAAAAAAATCTATTACACATGTTTATCAAATGTTTTTGTTTCAAACCAAGAGTCATATTTTGTTTTTTTTTTGGGAGTAATATAAAACGATATAATCTCAAGTCAAAAATATATCCCCAAAAAGTAGTTGCGAAATTTTAAATTATTCCTCAACAATATTTTTCTGGCGAAATGCTTTAAACTTTTTAAAATCACAACCATTCTTGTTATTTCACTTATTTGGAATGCAGGCTCGGTAGGAGAACTAGCTAGAGGGAAATTAAAAAATATATTATTTCAATTAACCTGTTAAATTTTGATTTATATCCAAAAATAAACTCGAATCTGTAAATTTTGTATATTAAAAAATTTACTATATATATATATATATATATATATATGCATACGCGTGTTTAAGTTCATAATTAATTTCAATTTCCAACACAACCCACACGGCCAAACTAGAAGCTTCACATTGACCGACTTTGTTATAGTCCAATAATAATACCATCTTCATTTCTTTTTATCTGTTTTTCTAAGATTATGTATATAAATTAAAAAATCTAATTAATATTTTATTTAATTAATTAAATTAAGTATAAAATTTTAATATTAACTTTTAAAAATTTATTGAAAAGATGAGAGATAAATAAATTAGTCTTTATGCATAAAGAATAATATAAAAAATTAAACATTTAATATATTTTTTAAATATTTAAATAACAAATAAATAAAAACAAATAAAATTATCTGAAAAGACAGATAATGAGGAACGGAGGTAGTAATAAGAGACACATATCCGTGGCAACTTTGGCATGGATATTCGAGGGTTACATGGAGTACTACTATACGAGTAAAGAAATGGATTGACCAACACGCTTACAAAATACTAGTAGTAAGATTTTCAAACTTTGGTTACATTTTAATATGATTAGATAACAAAAGTCCAACCCTCCAATTGAGATTCTTTTACATAAAAAAACATGCCCAAAAAATTCAAACTCAAATCTAGCTTCTTCACATTCAAGAAAAACAAGAAACCATTAATTAGCACATAATTATATTATGCAAATTGATTTCCAATGCAATGTTCTCCGTCTCGACCACGCTCTATCTTGCTCCCATGCATTGCCCTCAATTTCCACATTGCTCAAAACCAGACATATCTCACACCCCACTTTGCACGTAGTCTATTTTTCTCTTTATTTGGGGCTTACATTGTGCTACTACAAAACATTAATTTCCTTTGACATTGGAACTGACAATTAAATTAATTAATCAATTATTAGAGCTAAACTCTTAATTTGTCAATAATATTACTATAATATTATGTACTTTTTTTGTTTTGATCAAAACCGTTGAGAGACTGACATGTGTCGACGTCTGAGCTGAGGATAGACGATCGATATGAGGCCGCCTAATGGGGGCCTCATCTTTGACCTATAAGTCATCTCATCGTACGGCCTACGATAGAATCTCAAAAACATGGCAAAAGATTCACGACACTTGTCGGCCTTGCTGACGTGGCACTCCTTGTGGAACAACATGGCTGGTGATCGGAGGAACGAGGGTTTGGGGGTCCTTGGCTGTTTGATACTTTTGTGGTCAAATGTTTGAGTCTTTTGTGGCAACGGTGTTGATGGGAAGAAGCTCTTTCTCATCGCAGTGTCAATGTTGCCACGTGGCGTCCTGGCAGCCGGTGATGCAAATGAGAAGGACCTGGCATTGACGGGCGAGATGAGGGCTGGGCCCATTACAGATGGGTTCGTGGGGCCTACTTTGGATGCTGACGTGTCGGTCAAACTGAGGTACCAAGGCTTAACGGAGTCAAAGTGATGTGCAACTGTGAAGGAAAATCGAGAGGAAGAGCATGATCCAGTCTTGGCCGTTGATGGTACTGAGGAAGGGTTGAATCGGAGAGAGGAGGCTCGTGGATATGATGTGAGATCGTTGAACTCCAGTGATTCCTCAAAGTCAAGTGACGATACCATCATAACGAGGGGTGATAACTCTACAAATGGCTTAATACCCTACGATCACCAAAAATCATAATAATAAAAAAATTGCCAAATATATTTGCAACGACCTTAAATAAATCTAATAAATCTTTTAGTCTTTTACTAGTAAAACATATACTAGAATTCTATTACAATTTTATATGATACTTTAATTTTTGAAGTCCTCATGTTAGATTTATTAAAATACGTCGTTTTGAACTATTGTTATACCAAATTATATGCCAAGTTGACTATGAAATTTAAAATATAAAAAAATTAAATTAAATTATAGCACATGTGTAATTCAAACATGCAAAAGAATAACGGTATATAATTTGACCCTACCCTTAAAGCACAGTAGAAGTTAACAAAATTTACCTTCCAAAGGTAAGAGAAAAGGGAAGGAGGGTCGATGACAAAGGCCTTATGAAGGCGGCCAGGGTAGTACTCGGCTATGATCTTCAACGTAGCAAGCAACATATTCATAAAAGCTGATGCTGATCTGTAAAAGCCTGTAATATTGTTCCCACCACCATTAGTCAACCAAACCAAACCAAACAAAACAATCAACTTGATGACAAAAAAACACACTGTGCATGCCCCCTTTTAATCTCGCTGGGGGTATAATTTTTTCTAGTTCTGGTAAATTTCTGACATACAAAATGTAGAATTCTTGGCAAAACATAATTGAAAAAAGAAAATGAGCCCCCCTATAACCACCACTACTACATTATCATTTAAGTACATCCTTACCATAGACCACGACATATCAAGGGCACTCCGGGCAGTTTCTGCAATTACTGTAAGTGTTTGCAGAATTCTTCAGTATTTGTTCTACACAATCACCATCATCTTTTGTTTTATGATAATACTCCTGTTCTTTTTTATTTATCTTTTTAGATAGTAAATTTTTTTATTTTTTATTTATTGTGTGTAGATTTCAAAGAACTATTAATAACTTAATTTTTATCATATTATCTCTACATTATTATTTTTTTATCTGTCATTTTTTCTAATAAGTTTTGAAGGATAATATTGAGATTTTATACTTATTTTTATCAATCAGATAAAATATTAATTATATATTTTAATATTTATATTTTTTTTAAAACGTTTACCTAAAATTAATTACATGTGTTTAGGCGTGAATACTTTGGAAATTATAACAAACGGACAGAAATTTTAAGAGGAATTAAGTAACTCCCTCTAGGGAATAATGAACATTAATTGCAGCCTCATTCTTTCCTTCCTGCAAAGTGCCAATCCAACTACAACAATTCTACAAACTAGAAGTCTACAACTAGAAAGCTGTGTTAGGATTCTGGAGGAGAGAGAAAATAGTAATTGACCAATCTACCCTTTTATTTATAAATTATGGTCATGAACAAGAACAAGAACAAGAACTAGGCAACTTTATCATTTTCTTTAAAAGTAGCAAAAAAGGAAAAACAAACTTACTTGCATCAAATAGAATAACAAATTGTTCAACATTTTTGGCCATGCTTTGTATTGCAACCTCAAGTGTAAACACCACCAATCGAGTAAACCTATAAAATCACCAAAAATACATACATGTTATATTTATAATAAAAAAAATAAATCAGAGAATTTGGTACTGATGATAAACTTACTGTTTCTGTGAGTGGAACTTGTGGTAGTCTTGCTTGATTCGGAGAATCTGTAGGAAAATACAAAAAGGGTACAATATGTCTCACCATTTCACTTTCTTGTTGAGAAAAAAGACAAAAGTATAATAAAGAGATATAAAATTACCAAAACAGGTCTAGAGTCATGGTCATAACCAGAGACATAAGCTACACCATCGGCAATCTCAGCAGAAAACTCATCAGCTATCAAATTCTCTGCACTCACATCACATGGAAAACACTCGGCTTTCAGATTTTATTCCTTTACTTTTATCATTACATTACTAGTGTGTTTTTAGTACTACTTTAATTAATTAATGGCCTAATTCAAATACTAAAACAAAACAAAAATTAAAGCGAGATTCTTATTCCTACTTTCCTAGTGTGTAACCAAACAAAAAGAAAAAGGTCCAAAAGTAGAACCGGAAAAAGCATATAAAACATGGGTTTAGACAAATATATATATATATGTATGTATGTGTGTATGTATATAATGGTACTTTAATTAATGGACAAGATTCAAAAAAAGCATATATGTAAGCTTTTAGAGAGAGAAGATGAATGAAGTTTTACCAATGCCGATACTCTCTCTCCAAGAAAGGCAAGCTCTTAGCTGCTTAGAAGCTTTTTTCACATTCTCTCCTTTTCCTTTTAAAAATCTCTCTACACAACCATAACTGCAAAACTTCTCCTGCCATAATTAAATAAATAATCCACCATATTTCATAAAATTCAGAACCCAGATAGATTCAACTCAACAAAGTCTTTTTTGCCATTTCATATATATTATAAAAAAAAATGACATAAAAACATAAACCAACAAAATCTGAACTATGTAATAGACATTTAGACATATACATATAGATATGTACGTACCTGTTTGATAGTGAGAGGAGCTTGTTTTCTGAGTAAGTGAAGTACAGCTTCAACTCTTTCCTTCTCTTTCTGAAGCTTCTGATCAATATCTTGATAATAATCCTTCTTTCCCATTTCTTATTTAAAGAAAGAGAAATTAAATTAAAAATTCCGACTTCTAAAAACCGAATATTAATTATGTAATTTCTCAAGAAAAAAACCCACAAAGATACCAGACTTGTTCTTCACGCAACCATTTTAATTTAAAACCCACCTCCTCTTTTGAACTACTCCTCCAATTCTAGAGAGAGAAAGAGGGAGTAGGAAATTAAACTCTGTTTGTTGTTCAAGTGTTTTGGAGTGAGAAGGGAAAATATTAAAGAGGCGGTATTTATAGCGGTGACGGAGGCCGTTATGTTATGAAATGATACATTAACAGTGCCCCATAAGTCAATACTGTGACGGTCGGAAAGGGATTCCTAACGGAAAACGTCGGACCCGGGTCATTATTACTTTACCCAATTCTATTTTGGAAGCTGCTTTAAATTTTACTGTAGCAAGTTCTGGTACGTATAAATTGTACTACGTAGATTGGGAGATAGACAGTGGTAGGACTATACATACATACATCAATACATATACTAGTGTTTATATCGATCTATATCTATGGGCCTATGGCATCATTGGCATATATAATGGGTAATGGAGTTGTGGTACTTTTGTCGGATATTGCTATTTAACTCAAAGTTGGGCACTTATTTATTTATGGCAATTTTGACAATTCATATCCTTCTTTTGTCACAGGAGTCTTATTGGCTAATTTTTTATTTTATGTTTAATAAAAAAAAATCATTTTATTAGCAATAGTAGTATAAATTAACGTAAATATGTCATCAAAATTTTATTATTATGTCATTATTAATAAAATAACAACTTATTATTCTAACTTTTAAGGCTAAATATGAAATAAAAAACATCCTCAGTATTAACAAAAGTATTTTTTAATTATTTTTTTATGTGAGATGGATAGACTAATAATTTATACTCTTTATGTTTCACAGTAATAATTTTAATTTACATAAAAAAAATATTGAGTGTTTAATTAATTTAGCAATGATGGGCGTGTCAATGAAGCTGTGACACTAAACTTGAAAATCGATGTTGTATGGTAGCATTAAAATAAATAATTAAAATTTTATCGATAAAGATTGGCAAATAAAACTCTCTCTTTATTTTTCTTTCAAGGAATGGAGTAATAATGATTGTTTTGTAGACTAGAGAGATATGGAGTTTCTCCTATGAATGATGATATGAAACATTTGACTTGGTTTCTCTCCGTTGTACGTACGTTAATTAGTGCTACCGCCATTTTTTCAAAATGAGACTTCCATTATACTTTTGGACTTTTCGTACACACATTAAGGCCTGTTGGAGATTTACTTGTACATATAATTTCTTAACAACCAAGTTCAAAATTTATATATATATATATATTCTAAAGTAAATTATTAAAAGACAAATTAAAAACGAATTAATTAATTTAAAATAATAAAATTTGGTAGAAAACATATAAATACAGAGAGGATCATTTAAAAAAATTCCATGAAAAAAGTTAAATTTAAAAATGAGTTAGATAATCCCCTAAACTTTCAGCAGTCAAGATTGCACATATATATTGACTTTTTATTCAATTCACTTTCTAATTGAATTTTTTTATGAAATTATTTATAAATGATATTCTCTACATGTATATAATTTTCACCAAATTTTATTGTTTAAATATTTTTTTTAGTATTTTAAATGAATTTATTTGTTCTTAGAGTCTGAGTATATATTTCTTTTAATAGTTCGTTTTAAAGTCTGACTATATATATATATGAAATTCTCATTTTGGAAATTATTGTTGAAGGTGGGATTCAATATACTTGTAGTTCTAACTCAAAAAATTGTCCAAGTTTATATATTTAATGCATGGTCCAAATATGTCTTCAATGGATACAGCATTAATTTTCATCATTTAATTAGCTTGTGTTGTGACTTGTGATGAATCATGTTCATTAGTACTATAAGAACTAATTAGACATGCAGTAAGTTAATGAGCTTGAGGATCAAATTGTCAACGTCAACATATGCAAAGGATTAATTAATTAATTAATTAATTAATATATTTTCGTGCAATATTTATTAAAAATCCCACAAGTCAAAACCTTGATATTTGTTGTCCTCACATTAATAATTGTATAAATTGATCAAGTCCGTCCTAGTTACGGCAGAGGACGTCCTTCAGCGTCACATTTAACTATTTAAACGTTACAAATCTCACAAAAACATTCTCCACGTGCCAATCTAAATTAGTTTCTCTGCTTACGTGTCAATGTCTAAAAATGTAAAAAGAAAAATTTACATATTGAATATTTAAACATAAAATTAAATATTATATTTATATGAGTTATTAAAAAATAAGGTATGACACGAATGTAATATTTGATTATTGTGCACTTATACTTATTTATGTAGAAAAAACACAGTTAAATTATTTATGTTACGTTTGGATTTGAGGAATGAAGGCTGGAATAGAAAGACTCATTTTTATCGAATAAAAAAATTATATATAAAATAAAATAGATCATTCTTATCTCTCTCAAATTTATAAATTTTATTTCTTGAGAGATAATATGAAATTGAATAAATCATTTAGTGCCTATTCTATTTTTTTCATTATTTTATTTTTTCGATCCGACCGGTAACATTAGACTGTATTTGTGTGTTTTGCTCCGGAGAAGAGGAGAGGAGGGATGAGAATTAAAAAACCTTCTTCTTCCCATCCCCTAACACAAGACTCACAAACAAAGAATTAGTGCGCACAATATTTCATAAATAATACATAATTATTTCTTTTAGAACTAAAGTTTTATATACAAGCGATATTAAAAAAACATAACACTTTATTAATTATGCTATATATTATTTTTTTTTATTTTAATAATATATCATGATTTTAATATCGCTCATATACATACCGTTAATGTATCAAATTTTAATTCCTTTAAAATACTAGAGTTTTTTATTTTCACCTTAATAATTTAGTTAGGTAATTAATTACTGATTTAGAAAGAGTAAAGTCAACACAAAACCGACAATCGAGTCGGTAAATAGTAAAGAAATACATTAGGCACAACAATTACTAGTCATGAGGTCTTCTCGTATTTTCATTGACTCGCAACAAGTTAAGACATAATGTATGTTAACGTACCAAGTGGGCAGTAGTACCGTCTAAGCAAGAGTTGCAAATAGTATAACTAAACAAAAATGGGCGAGGGGATTAAGTAATTGAGTGAAGACAAAGCTCAAACCGGAGTTTAAGCTGATAAATTGGTCATCCCAAAGTTAGGGGTAGAAATATAAATTAATGTAAGCTTTATCCTTCATATTAAAGTAGTAGTAATATTAATATATATTTTGTACGTAGTGAAATTAGGTTTCCATTTGTCCGCATTCAAATATGTGGTAGATTCTCTTCCATTTTTCTTTTTCATTTTTTCTGTTATTCTTCTCCTCTCAAACCTTAATTTTGTTTCTCTATAGTCAACTAACATATATTTTTCTACATTATATATATATATATATATATATATATATATATCTTTGTGTGTGTGAAATATCTTGGTAACAGTACAAAAAGTATGAAAATAGAGCAATTATTTTATTTACAAATATACCATTGTCATTAAAATAGAATGTGAAACCACAACACAATCGAATTTTTAAGTGTATGTATATATATATATATATATATATATATAAGATGATGACGTGAGGGATATGAGGAAGAATAAGATGTTGATTAATTAATATCATATGAAGTAGTAGTATATGAATAAATAAATAAAAATCATACATGTAGTCCATGTTGTATACCAAAAAGTTGGACTCATGCATCCTCTTTACCTACCCTAAAACTGCATGCAATTGATTTCAAATTTGAACATAACCCCTCCCTCCATACATCCTTCAGAGTTGCCTGCCCCCCCCCCCCCCCCCCCCCCCCCCCCCCCCCCCCCCACTATTTTTTTAGTTAATCATTGCATTATATTTCAAATTCAAAACATGTATTATTGCTGATCACCCCCTTGTACACCCTTTTCAGTTTGATCAGTAATAGAAATACAAGGTGTGAAAAGACAAGAGTGCTATTTATTTATTTAAAACAAGTAAAATGATCAAGGAGGAGAAATTGCCAAAGTAGTGAGAGGTGATGTAGGACCTCTTTCTTTGTTTTTGCATCTTGATTGTGACACGAGTGTGAAGTGGGATCTTGTCCTTGTGTGAAACTAGGCAAATTATATATACTCCACTTCAGGAATAAATACATACATATATATATATATATATATATATATATATATATTCTTGTCCTTTGCTTTTGTATTTGTTGGAAATGGGTCGGGTAAACTCAACATGGGGCGGTCAACCCGGTAGTGATCATAGTTAACAATTATTAATGCAAAAAAGAAGCCGTCATTTTTCACTTTCATAACATTAGTTTATATATATATATATATATAGATATAGATATATTCTGTTAACGTTGTTTAAAGGTAAGGTGACACCCTTTAAATTTCTTCAAGGGACCGTTAGAAAAAGAGCAGTACATGAACCAACTTTTTCACAAGTCTTCAAGTTTAGGTATAAGTTGACCAAGCTCATGGATCACCCCCACATGCTTACCCGGGCCCATTGTACCGTGATTTCTTATGGGCCTACCATGGAGAGGAGAATCTTTTCCTGCTGTAAACCTCTTACTGCCATCAAAATATCATTACCGGTTACAAGGGAAAATGAAGCTAATTTTTAAAATATTATAAAGTTTATCTATGAAATATTATTTGTTTGTAACGATTATAACTTTGAAATTATATTTTTAAGTATTATAATTTTAAAATTAAATAATTTTAATCTCACATGCTTATTTAGAATTAAAATATTATAAAATAAATTTAAATAATCACATGTTATGTTTATTTTAAAAAAAAATTAATTTGAACTATTATACCCTTACAGTAATAATAAAAAGATTATATTTTTAGTAGTTAGTAGTATGAGTATAGATAAATAGAATAATTTAATTTCAAATATTAATGTTATTCTTACAAATAAATATGACTTTTTACGGTGATATTGCCTTGAATTTTAAAAGAATGAATATTATTAAGAGGTAAAAATAAATTTAAATTGTGATAATATTTGCTTGACGAATGACACTGGAAAACGTTACTCTTTGCATCCCACAATTCAAAACCAATACCAATTAAAGAACTCGTTCGAATTGCAAGTACTCTCGTTCAATATATTTGAACCTTTCTAATTTATTTCTTTCGACTAATACTGTGCTAATTCAATAAGTTAAATTGAAAAAAATGAACAAAATATTTAAATAAGCATTAGATCATTAAAGGAACTCCACAATGCCACTAGCCTTGAGCTGTTTTGGTATTACCTAGACCTTGCATAGTAATGGTCTGGGGTTCAAACCCCCTCTCCCGTTATTTACCGTGCATAATAAGTACTTAAAATTATCAAAGAAAAAAAGGAAAAGAAAGAACTTCACGATCATAATTCATAATAGTCATATTAGCACCGTAACCTTGTTTCTTAGATTGTTCAACCCTCTCCTGAACATCTAATTTTAAATAAAGCCAGCTAATTAAATCTCGGGTTAAATTACTTTTTTTTTATTGAACTGAATCACAATTTATATATGCATCACGATTTTTTTCTTACAATCGTATAACTGAACTGGATTTTTTTTACAAAATTTAAATTTTTCGTCCATATTAAAAATTGACAGACTGATGACGTGACTTACCACGCGAACAATTTAACATATAAAATATGACGTGGTATGCTGCGTCATCAGTCCGTTAAATTTTAACAGTCATAGACGAAAAATTCAAATTTTGTAAAAAAAAATTCAGTTCAGTGATGCGATTGTAAAAAAAATCAGTTCAGTAATACATATGTAAATTGAGATTCAATTCAATGGAACAAAAATAATTTAACCCATTAAATCCCATTATGTGAACTCTCTCTCTCTCCCTCACCAAAAGATAAAGATTATAGTTTTGGGAGAGTGTTAATATTCAGGGACGAAGACTAATGGTGTCTCCAGGGTCTTTGGGTTTGAATTCATCAGGTTTAGCAGTTGACCCACCTAGAACACCATGTATAATTTGTAAATTATGGGCCTAGGTTTGTGGCACACCCACAAGGTGCCTATAAATTCTAAATAATTTTTTTTCTTTTTTCAAACAAAGGGCCCATTTCAGAGACTAAGTAATTGGTTTGGGAAAGTTTACCAAATGCAGATAAATCCCGATTTCATAATTTTCGAACTAGGACTAGCCAGATAAATTGTTAAGCTAACCAGTCTCGGGTAATTTTTTTTCTTATAGTATTATTAAAGCATTCTTTTATAATTTGTCGGGTTATTGCCGGTGCTGCCAGCCTGATTCTCAGTCCTTGTAAAATGAGTTTAACAAAATCACATGCTTTCAAAGAAATAAAAAAACAAAGAATTGTGTTGACTAAAATTAAATAAATTTAGTTAAAAATATCGCATATTTATTTCAAAAGGCTAATGATGATCTTATATTTTTTAATGGAGAGAGACTACTATTTTTACAAGCCAAATGATAAAAGGTAATTGTATAATTTTGAGCACCCAAAAAAATACAGTGTAACAGTACCTTTATTATTCATTAACTTGTGTCGTATGATAAGTCCTCAAAAAAAGAAATCAATGGGAATAAAAAAATAAAAAATAAAATCTATATATTTAAGTCAGAAGTTATAACCAAACACCGAAAGAAACCTATGTCATATTTGTTTGTAAGAATTATAATTATGGGATTCTAATCTCAATACATGGATTATAATCTCAATATTATATTTATTTACAAAAATTATACTTGAGATAAAATTAATAATATTATTTTTGTATTGTTTATTTTTAAATTTAGACTGTTTGTCCATGTATTATAAAATACTTAATATGAGAGACAATTTAATACCATGCGTTATAAAATGCTTCCCAATACCACTATCTTTGAGCTGTTTTGGTATTACCTAGACCTTGCATAGTAATGGTCTGGGGTTCAAAGTTCAAACCCCCTCTCCCGTTACTTACCTTGCATAATAAGGACTTACAATTATCAAAGAAAAAAGGAAAAAAAATAACTTCACGATCATAATTAATAATAGTCATATTAGCATCATAACAGTTCAAATTTTAACAGTCATGGACAAAAAATTCAAATTTTATAAAAAAAAATCAGTTCAATGATAATAAAAATAAAAATTAATTCAGTAATACATATATAAATTAGAGTTCAGTTTAATGAATAAAAATTTATTTAACCTATTAAATCCCTTTATGTGAACTCTCTCTCTCTCTCTCTCCCTCACCAAAAATAAAGATTATAGTTTTGGGATAGTGCTAATATTCAAGGAGGAAGACTAATGGTGCTGCGGAGTCTTTGGGTTTTAATTCATCAGGTTTAGCAGTTGACTCGCCTATAAACACCATGTATAATTGGTAAATTATGGGCCTAGGTTTGTGGCACACTCACAAGTAAGGCTGCAAACGAGCCGAATCAATCCGGATTTTAAATTGCTCGAATTCGACTCGTAAGGTTAAATTTGTACTCGAATTCGACTCGGATTCGAACTATATAAAAAAAACTTTACTCAGATTCGGCTCGACTCGAATTTTCGTTACTCGAATTCGATTCGACTCGGATCGAATTATATTCAAACTACTCGCGAACGTCAAATTCAAACTCGAATTCGAGTCTTCACATAATAACTAGTTTTATAATACATATAATTATTAATTGAACTTATTATTTTACTTAAAAATGAAAAAATATAATTATAATTACACTTTAAATATATAAAATTAAAATTAAAATTACAAAAATAAAATAAAATAATAATTAATTATTCAAAATTTGTTTAATTGTGTATATATTATAAGAGAATGTATCGAGTATAGATTCGAATATGTATCAATCGATTATGTATCGGATCATGATTAAAAATTCGAATAGTTTGAATTCTAAACGAGTCGAGCATAACCTTATTCAGATTCTACTCGTATTTTTATTCGAACTATTTTTTGTGCTCAGATTTGAATCATATTATTAACGAATTCGAGTCTCGTTCACATTTTTTCGAGTCGAGCCTGAATCGAGCCCGAACTGTTTGGTTCGATTTGCAGCCTTACCCACAAGTTGCCTATAAATTCTAAATAATTTTTTTTTTCCAAACAAAGGGCCATTTCAGTGACCAAGTAATTGGTTTGGGTAAATTGACCAAATACAGATAAAGCCCGATTTCATAATTTTCGAACAAGGACTAACCAGATAAATTGTTAAGCTACAAGTAGACAGACCTGATAAAAAAGCCGAAGCTTGCGGGCAAGCCGGGTGGGCTAAAAAAAAGTGAGTTAAGGACTTCAATTTTTCAGTTCAAAAAAGTGGGCCATTTTGGCCCAATCCGCAGGTGGCCCGGTTCGGCCCGTGGTCTAAATTATTATTTTTTTTCAAAAAAAATAAATATATTAATATATTAAAAAAATGTTAAAAATAACTTAATTCATTATTCGTTTAGATCAATTTATGAAACAAAATTTCTATTCATTTGTTCAAAATACTCTCCAAACATATGACTATTATATATGAAAAAACTTAAATAAGACAAAATTTAAAATATTATTGATTTTCAAATGTTAATAAAAAATAATAATTAATTATATTTTTATATACTTACACATAGCATAATATGTTACATGTATAATCAAATAATTGTCACTATATAAATACATACATGTGTAATGTGTTTTTGACTTTGTGGTATTATTCTAGCATTTTTTTAAAATTAATCACCTGGTATTTAATTACAATTATTAGTTTCACATATTTAATCAAATAAATAATACTCACAATAGTTTATAAAGTTAAAACTATTTCTTAATTAAACATAAGTTTTTCAATATTTTTTGTTAATAAGTAAATTTTTATTGAATAAAACAAATTGCATGGTATACTCAATAGTCCAAAATCAAAACATCATATTATGTGTTATAATTGTAAAAAAAATAAAAAAATAATTAATTTATTTATTAATAAAATAATCAAATGGCCCGCGGGTCAGTCCAGCCCAACTTGTTCGGGCCATGAGCTAAAGATTTTTGGTTAAAAAAACCAGGGCCGTTTTGGCCCGGCCCAGCCCACCGCTTCCGGCCCGTTTGTCCTACAAGTAGAGGCGACAAATAGGCTAGGCTGTCGACGAGCCATTTTAATACTATACATACTACTATAACACATAATTTGAAATAAATATCAACTCTAATTATTTACAATTATGACACATAATTTCTACATAATCATTTAATATTATTAGTAAATAAAATAAAATAATCAATACTTTTATAGACATTTTGTAATCATATATATTAAAATGTAACTAATCTTGTGATTAATTAATTGATAAATATATATAATATCAATATTAAATATAAGAGAGTAAAAGAAAGACTAAAGGTAATATATATATATTATATTCATAATATTTTTTTGTATTATTATTCAATATCATATGTTAGAATTTATTCTTATATTCTTCATAATTTCCTACTTAATTCATTTTTTAAGTTAATATTTTTTTTGGCAACAATATCAAACAATAAAAAAAAACGGGAAAAAAAAAATCGCGGGCCAAGCCAAAACGGCCCAACTTTCACCGGGCTAGTTTTTGGTAGCCCAAAGCCCGCTTTTTGACGACCGACCTGAGCCACTTTTGTCAGGTCTACTACTAGTTAAATCCAATCCTAGTACCACTCCGTACTAGTCTCGTGTAGTTGTTTTCTTATAGTATTGTTAAAGCATTCTTCTATATATATGTGTGTGAACGCATCTATAGTAATTGTTGTTGGGAGTACTATTGTAGCAACTAAATGTAAGGGTAAATTGGCTTTATTTTTGTCTGTCACTAGAGTTTCTAGCGGCAGAAAATTTCAAAACCAATTTATCCCTGCATTTAATTACTACAACAATACTTTCAACAATCGGTTGCACTGAATATCTACCCTATGTATACATATATGTCTATGAAAGTGTGAAAAGAACTAGTGATTGGTGAAGTGGCTTCTTCTACTAGAAGGGGAAGAGGTGGGAAATAGACAATGCACCAAGAGAGGGAGAAAATACGATAGTATGCATGATTGGCCTGCAAGGGAATGTTAAAAGTTTTTCAGAACATTGACCTAAACTTTACCCTTGTCTAAGCAAACTAGCCTCTCTCTTACCTTTTTTGGCTCTCTTATTTCCTTAATTCCCCCTCCCCCATTCTTTCACCTACCATGAGCCACACCATCTTCTCCAAATGGGATGGCTGCATTCCCTCTTCTCTCCATTGAAGAAACTCTGGATTCGTTTCCACTCGGCCCACACGAAGAGTATGCCTCTACAACACAAACATAACCTCCCAATGTTGTATCTTTGTTATCATCGTGTCTGGCTCATACCCCTCTGCCTGAGCTTCTCTAAACAATTTACGCATTTCCATCTCAATTCTGCATTCTTTCTCATTGTTCTTCCGTTTTAACGTTTCATATGTATGCTCTTTCCACTGCTCACCAAGCACTATCAAATACTTAAAAATCTAAAATGCAAAAGCATACCAATCAACATCTTAATTCCATGTAACTAGTTTCTAATACTGTAGCTAAATTCTCTACTGTAAACTGCTTTCTCTATATAGTGCATTTAAGAACAACTACATACATATATATACATGCACATATGAACATGCAAACGTATAAATCTTTTCAACAATTTTAGCACTTGTAATTCACTACTAAAATTGCAAAACTTCTTTTTCATTCTCAGGTAGAGGGATTTACATCCTGTATGAGGATGTCAAGTCCTGCCCCTATGAAGATGTGCATGTGCTTTGGTCCATACTGGTGGAGTCACATGCGCCTGCTTTGCCAGCAGTCAAATGAAGCTTGTTACAGTTACACAGAAACAAAAACATAACACAGAATATGACAGACTTTCAATCATGTACATAAGTTGCATATATATCATGTTTGTAATTATATAAACTTCTGGGTTTTTCCTGCATGCTGTCCATTTTGTTCCTAAGCTTCTCTACGAGCAGAGTGCTTTGCTTAGACTATAGATTGTGGTCTAAATTATCAAAGTTGTGCGCACAAAGGCTTCACATGCGAAATCCGTTTTCTTTTCCTTGAGAAAAGGGGGAACTCGTTGAGAGTTAAAGTGTAACCCTTTCTAGTTTGAAATTTGCTGCTTCTTGTTGCTTTGTCTGTTTCTAGCAGTTGAGTTGGCATTTTGGTTTTATTCTTACGCTGATAGTGAGGTTGACTTAAGAAAGTTATTAAAAGTATTGGTTACCAACACTAAAACAAATTCATTGTATAATTATAATGTTATTATAAACTTTAAGCACTGATGATAATGTTTGTAGACTCGGTCCAGAAAGCCGCAAGGAAATCAAAGAAAAATAAGGAAATTGATGTAAAATTTGCATCAATATACATCACATATAATCATGCTAATTTAATATTTACAAACATTTAAAATAAAATCAATCCCATTCAATAATCGTAAGTAGTTTCCTAACACTTGATCGTGTATGAATATATTTGACATGCCACAAATCCTTCCCCTTACTTTCTACTGTAATTCTTGTCAGTATGGTAAGCACAAGCTATTTGGCGGGTCACTTGCAAGGTACTTGACAAGCTTTAGGATGTTGTCTATCATCTGAGAGGTCTTGCTAATGAAATATTGTCGAATAATAGCAGTGTTATAGTGTCGCTATCAGCAACTCCAGATCTTGCATATATGGAGTACTGAATTCTGCTAACTTCTAGGACAGATCCAAACTTTTTCATTGAGTCTTAGGCAAAGTCTGCACGACCATATGACAAAGATGGTTTTTACTGCTTCATTCACGCTGTCAGATTATTAAGAATGAGTTTTATCCATATGCAAAGTTGTTTCTCACAGCTTCGTTCACACTATCAGATTATTAAGAATGGGTTTATCTTCAGTCCATTACAGTAAAAACTTCTGGGGAAAAAACGACATACAGATGGGAAAATCCTGGTAGCTTAATAAGTCGACTCTCCAGAACAAAATCATTAAATTGGATAGAGTTGTGCATAAAAATTGCTAATTCGATCAATAATGTAAGCATTTTATAGTGTGGTTCAGATTTCTCTGACCAATCAAATTACAATTTCATAAATGAATTCATGGTTTTCTTTAACAAAATAGTGAGCATAACTAGAAGGCCGACTGCAAATTAGTGAGCAAAGGGGTGATGATACCACACGTGAGAGAATCCACTTCATGACTTCCGGCAATACAGCAGTTCAGAAGCCCTCTGGATCGATCAGCATAATTGCGTAAATCCTGCACAGGTACAACACCACAGAAAAAGGGAGGAGTGACAATTTGAGACTCTCTTTTAGTACTGGCAATGTTTCAGCAAAAATAAAAAAGAAGAAAAAGTAGTAATTCAAGTAGGAAAATGGAAGAACAAGAAGAAAGAGAGGAAAAGAAAGGACTGTATTGTCTTCAATCTTTAAACTGACTTCCTTTTTTCTTCTCATATGCATCAGTTCAAGTGTTGCTAATAAGAGCAAATATTAATCTATTGGGAAAAACAGATTCTGGAAGTATATAATTCTGTCTTAGCATGTTACATCTACTCTACGTTGCTTTAAATGTCAAAGCAACAGTGTTGGATACAACAGAACAATATGATGATGGGTATGAAATGTGTCAAGAACATAAATATATTATAGGCAAAATGCTTGACAATGCAAATAGGAGTAGATTTAGAATATACTTGAAGGCTTTATCCTAGAACAAATTATTGAAATTTTTATAACTAAAGCCTAAGACATATTTTAAATCCAATTTTTTAAATAAATAAAAATCTATTCATAGAGGCACCAAGGTGGTGCAACCCATGTAAAAGCACAAATATAGAGTTTTAGGACGACCCCTTCACACCAAAATACACAATAAAAATGATATACCAAGGCTTAATTCTGCCAAAAAAATCACCAAAAGCATCATCCGTCCCAGGATAAACCGCATTATGCCCAACAGAAGAATCAGAACAAGGTACTTATTATGCGTGAGCGTCCACACAATCAGGTAAACTATTTGATGCCTAGGTATATCGTGATTGCCGACTTGAGGACCTAAAAGGCATGTAAGAACCCACATTATGGCCATCAAAGGAGCAGTTGTTAAGGCATTTCAGGAAACTTGTCAAGCATAGGCACTCACTTGTGTGCCCAGTCAGATGCTAGCTGCAATTCTAAACAAAAATAACTGCTGGTACTCAAACACCCCAAATAATAATAAGAAGAGAATAATGGTTTAGCTGCAATTCTAAACAAAAATAACTGCTGCTACTCGAACACCCCAAACAATAATAATAAGAGAATAATGGTTTTATTTGGACGCGTAGAGCTTAAGTAGAAAAAGATTCTTAACTCCATAATACAGAGAGCTGGAATGTTACTTTGGTGGTCAAGCTTTAATTTTGAAGAGTCCTTTATAGTTCCTTCTATATTTAGTATGATCTCCTTATAGCCAAAAGGAAAATCATACAAATATCGATATATTCCTGATGAGCCCTAATCAGGGGCGGAATCAGGATTTGCTCTTAGCATGGACGGTTTTAATTTTTTTTTGTTGCTAAAATTGAATAATTAAAACTTGCATTAATCATAATATTAAGTTATTAACTAATCATAATAATGTTTACAAATTACAATGCTAATCTCCTAGACTCAATAATTTGAAAATGTATCAAGATATCTTCATTATCAATAATTTCAAATGCATCGTTTTCAATATAAAAAAATAAACAATCACTCAACCAGTTATCGCCTATTTGACTTTAGAGAGTGATTTTAACTTAACAATGCGCTCTCTCTCTCTCCCTTGTTAGCATAAATCAAATCAAAGGATGGCGTTTAATCTGTTTGGTATGCGCAGGGGCATTGATGAGGAGTTGCGGAGTTATAGAAATTTTTTCCGTGAAGCTGCAATTTGGATTATCATAGAATATGAGAAGCCATATGAGGAAATGACTTCACTAAAAAGACAGATGCCCCCGCTGCGAGGCGAGGGACCTTACAAGAATCGAACTTGTGTCTTCGACATGAAAAAATGATGTCCTAACCACCGAACGAAAGGGACCAAAAAGTATATAGGATATTTGTTTCTATACGCTTTTCAAGATTCCATTTGTGTTCATGTTGGCGATTTCTGATGTGAATTCAGCTGATCGTCCCCCCTTCAAGTGGGGGAACAAGCAAGTAGGAAAGGGAGAGGGGGAGGGGATGAGCATGGGTATGTTTTGTAGTTTTTTTTAGAATAGAAGTACTTTTAGTTTTCTTTTTGGCCATTCCAAGTTTAATCTTTCCATAAATCTGCCCCCCCAGAGTTTATTAAATTATATTTCTGCCCCTACCCCCCATATTTGGAAAATAAAATTAAGAAATTCAGCATAGGCAGCTGCCTATGCTGCTTATGAATAGTTCCACCCCTGCCAATGATCCAGAAAAGAAGACCTATGAGGGCAAAGGACAATAGCATCAGTGTATTTATCTCATCTAATCACGGAAGGTTCACTTCAAGACAGTATAATCAGTTTTCACAGCAACAAGAAAGGAGAAAATATCTGGACTTCCTTTTAGCTGATTCCAACTTCAGGACCAAAATAAGAAATTAAGAACTCATATAAAAAAAAATATAATATTTAAATTATTCCTGAAAGGTATAGCGAAAATTATTGAGTAAATTAGATGAGTAAATTTTCAGAAATTGTGGGCTATTTATACTTATGAGTTGAACATACAGAAATATTCAATTATTACTGTTTATTTAGACCTCACAAAAACTAAAGCACATAAAAAGCAGCATCAGAAGGAATTCTGCATCACAGCGCTGAAGAAGAGAAGCATTCAGCCACACCAGGAAGCCACTCTTTGAAGTATGCCTGGCAGTCGATCTCTGCACGACTTAAAGCACCAAGAGGCGTAACAGTTATCTGAAATGGAAAATTTGTGTCATGTTAGCCATGATCTTCTCCATTCAGTTTCATTAAGTAAAGTAAGTTACACACATATCCTTTTTGAAGGAAATAGTAGTCTGTATCGTTATCGTTCTCGTTCTCTTCCGCTTGGGCTCCAATTACCTAAGGAAATAGTAAATAGTAAACTTTAAGTTAGAATTTTATGTAAAGGAAAAGGAGAAAATTCTAAGCAACCAGAAGGCCACTTCCAATCAGTGTATTTTGAAAGGCCATAATATTCTCCAAATTTAATGTACAGTTTCCTCTATCAAATTATTTAGAGTTGATAATTATATATGTAATTTTTTTTATTTTTTTATAAAAGAAGAATATTTTATCGATTAGAAGTGAAAATTACAACGCATTACGAGGACAAGAAGTCCTCCTAAAAGAAATTAAAGAAAACAGAGCGAGCAAAACTTAATATTAATGAAGCACCACCCGTCAATCTCTTTAAAGATCGGATAAAGAAATTCTTCTAAAAACTTCATTGCATGAGCCCAAAGAGAAATAAAGAAAGATATTTTATCCCAAAACAACTCAATATTTGTACTCCGATCGCAAAAAATTATAGCATTCCTCTCAATTCAAATTCCCCTCAAAATAGCAAAACAAGCACATTTCTAAAGAATCCTCCTCTCGTAAGACCAAGACCAAAACCAAAACCCCTAAATTTGCATAGTAAAAGATCTTCCACCAAAGAGGGACGTACCCAACTTTCACCTATCACACAAAACAAATACCACCACAACCGCCAAGCCATCGAACAGTGAAACAATAAATGAGAATGAGATGTATATATGTACTCTGGAAAAAAAAAATCAAGAGTAGGTGGAAAATAACTCATTCTAGATAACCAAGATTTAATATTGCAAGTACTTGTTAAAAAAAGGTTTAATATTGTAACGCTTAACAGTACTATTTTAGCATTTGAGCAAAAATTAGTGTACAAGGAGACAAAAATAAGGTCAGCAATCGTCAAATGGTCCCCTTTTTAATTTTATTTCTGAGTGGAGGTCCAACTATTTGGAACCTCCACTCAGCAAAGACTGTTCCCAACTATTTGGATCAGCTAAAAAGGCACAAGGAAAAGAAATGCAAATGATATTTAGACTCAAAATCAGCTCCTTTAATTATATAATCCACAATATTATATCTCTTGTTACTCTTTCTGTTTATAAGACTTTTATGCTCATAGATTTAGATAATGGTATATTAATAAGACAATTGGTGTTGCAGCTCTACTCAAATTCCAAAACATCAATAGAAGAAAGTGCACTATCCTATTATGCAAATTAAAATTACTCTCTTCATCCAAAGAGAGAGTTTTCTTAATTAATCATATATCGTCATTTTGAGAGGGTGACATAAAAAGGATAATGTAAGAGATTACTTAATTCAACATAAAAACAGAACAAGAAGATATATACAGAAAGAAAATACGAAAACAATAACAAAAATAAAATTTTGAGCTATGCAACAAATCAAACACAAATTACTTCACATAATTTTAGTGCACAGTAAATAAAAATAATAAAACAAACAAGAAATAAACAGATAAATTAATTTTATTTTTGGGCAAGAATGGTGTAACAAAGAATCTTGGCAAGGAAATAGGCAGGTTGAAGAGAAAGAGATCTCACTTCTCTCTTGAACAAGAGATGTTCTTGTGATGATGTGGCATTCATGTCTGTACTTGCAAGCAAATCAGTCTCCATAGTCATTGTTGATAAGATTTTTCCTCCTTCTGCATCAGAAGCAACTTGCTTCCATCCCATTCTGACAATACTCTTGCCCTGCTTAGTTAACTTGTATCCCTATCGAAGGAACCAAAACAAGGATAACAACCACGACTCAATATCAAGACTTCCCTTCACTAAAATATCATAGTTTATGCAGCGAAATTAGATTTTGTAATCATAAACCCACTCCAAATATAGTTGATTTAAACACAAATTCACCTAAAGTTAAATGGCTACATTTCTCTGTGTATGCATTTTTTTGTGTGTGTGACATAGATAGAGAAAAAATTATAAACAATAAATATGGCCAGAGAAACAAAATAATTTAAGGCTTTCATTCTCTTCTTTATCTTTTAAGGAAACAATAATATCCATAAGCTAGTCCAAACTCACCTTATGATTCAAAACATCTGTTGGCAGATCTATATTCACAAAGCATTTCTGCGGATAAGTTCTTCTTCTGATTTCAACCAGAATTGCACTTATAATGGGTAAGCAAGCCTCAGCAGCTAGTGTGAAGTCATTAAGACTGCTCTTACCCTCAACCCTAAAAGTCAACAACCCAAAAATTATTAGTGAAGAAGAGAACAGAGCATTTACCACAAAACCATTACATAATAATGTGATAAGAAATATATGGCAGAAGGAAAGCCAATAATACACTGACGCGTAGACACATCGTATATGAAATAGTTTACATACCAGTCATAGGATATAGAGACAGATGGTAAACCTTGGAAAAAGGCCTCTCGAGCACCTGCTACCGTCCCTGAGTACACACTGCCATTTCAATAAGAGATTTAATTAGTAGTAAACCACAGCAAGCCAGCCCCTAAAATATACTCTGGTTTTACTAGACAAGGAATTAAGAATACTCTACTCCTAATAGGAATGTTTGGATAATTTACAATAATATAAATATTTTTATTTGTTTCTCATATAACATCCACACAAGTAAATTGTTCAGCAGCTAACTTTTTTTCTATTACACGCAAAAATATATACACATAACACCATGTACAGAAGATAAGAGTGACTATTGCGTTGTAAATTGGCACTTATATCTCAATCCAGGCAGTAACAAGACAGCTAACAATATCAAGGCCAAGATGGCACAATAGAGAAAAAGTGATACTAACATGTGATAACCACAGTTGCTACCCATATTTATGCCACTGATAACCTGTGACCAGAAAATCAAAATAAGTTAGCAACTCATAAAAGCAAAACTCTGCTGCATAAGAAAAGACCCTAGTCACATAACTAGAATAGAGGTTGCATGTTATCAAAAAATTGGTGCCTCTGAAATTAAACAATTGGCTCATGGAGCGGATATTGTTGTTTGTTGCAAGTCAGCATACATATAGGTTGAGGTATCGAATAAGGTAGAAATTGCCATGTCGATTGGTTATATGAGCAACAATAATAAGATAAAAGCATGACACAAAATTTACAACAGCGGTTTTAAGTTAATTTTCTCATTTTCTGTTATTATTGCATTAACATTTAGATTGAAGCAAAAAGAGCTACCAGATCAGGCACTGAATGAAAAAGTGCCTTGGAGATTCCCAAAGAAGTACAGTCAGCTGGAGTTCCTGCAAAGTGCGTGTATCAAATCTATAAAATGTGTAAGTGAAATGTAAAAGCAATCCATCTCACGTGCAAATGTAAAACAAAACCTAGTCATCAGTCCTTTCACAGTTTGCTGGAGCTACTAAGAGAATATCGAGGAGTTTAAACCTTGGTTGAATACTTTTAGACAATAAGGTACATATGAAAAAAAGTAAAAATGTAACAATTGAAAGAAATCTTTGAGCCTCAAAATGAGATTGTTACATAAAAAGACAACAAACCAGAAACTGCAAAGGCCTTTGCTCCACTAATTTCTACTTCCTTGACATGGAGAGCATGTCGCCAAGTAATATTGTGACTAACAGCTGATTTTTCACTGAAAAAGGTTCAATAAGGCACGAAATGACATACATTAGAATTTATCCAAGAAGGCCATTCCTGCAGATTAAATTGACATCACTCATTATTTTCTATATTGCTAGATAACAAAAACAAATAATAACACATAAAAGCGGTACTCTCCATTGTACTCACTGAAATTCACTGTAAGCCAATACAGAAATTCTAATGCTAATTCAGTCAATTGGTTATAGATCATAATCAATGTACTAACATCAGTTCAGGACAGTGGTTAGATTTCTAGTAACATGAAGGTAACATAAATTCTTCTCTGCACTTTAGTGGACAGTAATTACCGGAGATGGTTGTTGAGATTATAAACTCACAAGCCAAAATTGTGCCTCACATTGTGAGAGTTTATTGAATACCCTAGATCAGCTTAGGGTTTGGCCCGTTTGGGCTTGTACAGAGATCAAAACCTATACTATGAAATGACTCCAAGGTAGAACTTCTCATTCAGTGGAACGCATTATCCTCCACTACTTATATATAGTTTCACAATGCTAACAACATAAAAAATTAATAAATTAAATATAACTAAATAAAAGACAGAAGCAGTTCTAAAAAAAATTCCAACAAGAAAGGACAAGAACAAAGAGCAAGGACACCTTATTAACATCAAAGATAAAGTGAATGAAAAGAAAAAAGAAGTTTGAACAAAATTAAACCAACAAGAATGAACATGACCAATAGACCAAAAGGTTCATCCATTAACACACTATTTCCTTATTGTACACATTACAGAAGCAATCATGATTCTATACAGAAAAACATAGCATAAATCACTTAGTTATATAGAAATTTGGTGTATGGCACATTGAGAACTCAAGCATGTTTCATGACTATCAAATGGGTTCAGGCTCTTCATCTTAATATAATTTCAAAACTGGGTTTCTTATTGATAAACATCTTTCGAGAGGCGCAGAGCCCAAGATTTTTTTATCAGGGATCAAAACTAATGTCATCCTAATTTCTGCAAACTTATGGTGGTCAAAAATTCTAAAATTCAAGAAAATTATTCAATTTGTGGGACATTTTTTTCCCTTTTAAGTCGAGGTAGGCAACTGCCACCATGAGAAAAAGGTAGCTTGGCCAATTACAGGCCTAGAGCATCAAAAATTCAGTCTCATCATCCTCCATGATTTTAGATTGCCAAATGCTACTCCACTACTCACTTGAAAATTCATAAAAATGGTAATTTGAAGTGGGAGCCTGCTGTTAGCTAGTAACTAAATTTTCAACAAGGAATTAAAAAAAAAATTATGTCCGAGTGTAAAATCACATAACCAAACTTCATATAACAAAGCACGCAAGGACCGCCGAAAACAACAAACTTCAACTTAAATAACTGGAAACGACACAAGTGCATCAAAACAAAACAAAACAACATTGAGCTACATAGTTCATTTAATCAACAGCCGAAATTCTCAAAAAATAAAGCTACTTAATCACATAGATGCAAACACACAGATCTACACAAGCAATTTACAGATAGGGGAAAAGGTTTGAGAGAGCATACGAGTCAGGAGCGCAGACAAAAATCTCGTATAGATTGGTTGAGACGAGGACTCGAACCAGAGCTTGCAAGCCAGGAGCATCGAATCCGTCGTCGTTAGTCACCATGATCGTCGGCCTATTGCCCGTCAGACCGTTTTTATTTTCCATTTTCCGGCGCGACTAACGTGGAATGCACAGTACTGCAGTATTATTATGCGAATTTAGAGAGAGAATATATGCGTGTTTACAGAGATAATATATGCGGTAGAATATAAGCCAGTTGCCCCTTGTGGAAAATGAGGACAAACTATCAGCCACTGGCTTTCTTTCTATGTTGGCAACTGGCAAAACAAAAATCCAATAGTAAACATACAGCCCATAATATTGCATTCAGCCTCAAAACTAGCTATCCATTAACCCTTTAGTTTAACTAAACTGAGCCCAACAATGTATTCATCATTGGTGCTAGTTTTGTAGAGGCCCTAGAAGAGTATATTGTTTAGTGGGCCGGGCCGTTAACCAATACTCCTGTCAAATATTTGGAAAAGATGCGTCTTGCGACAATATAATATGCAATATTTTGTTTATAAATAGACACATAAATTAATTAATCATGCATTTACATAGATATATAAATATATTTTTTCGAGGGAAAGCTAAATTCTAAGATTTTATTAATCAATACAAATAGGATCTAAAAATTAAAAATAATAAAATATAAGTAGAGTCTCCTCCATCCAATACTCATATTATGGACAACTTTTTTAACGTCACACTTAATAGGAGAAAAAAAAAAGACCTCAAAGTTTATCATCAATTACATATAATCCTCAATAAAATATCTACGGCAGGTTGAACCGCAGTCTTAAAAATAACTTGACAATGATTCGATTCATGATAAGAGAAAATCAACACGTATCAATCAATTGAATCTGTTAAATAAATAATATTAATAATATAAATTTTAACATTACTCACTGTTAATGATTGTAAGCTTCTCCTGGACAGAAACACAGCAAAAGTTTCAAGCTGGGCAAATAAAATATTTTCCTTTTCTGACAGATTACAATTGATAAAATCAGTTTTGTTTGCTATTCAGACATACTGGTCTTCTTTCTTTATCATGCCTGCAAGCATAATTAAGGACTTGAAATCTATTCTAAGCAGATTTCTTTGGAAAGGATCCTCTCTTTAGAATTATGGAGCTAAGGTGGCTTGGGATAAAGTGGCTCTTCCCTTTTCTGAAGGGGGGCTTAACATTAAATAGTTACATGATTGGAACACTGCTGCCATTCTATGGCATCTATGGCAGATCGTTAATCCCTGTAGTACTTCTATGTGGACAAAATAGGTGCGTGACACAGTTATTAAAGATAAACACTTTTGGTGTATCCCCATTCCTATTGATTGCTCATGGATATGGCAAAAGGTTCTGAAGTTAAGATCCACTGCAATGAGATTCATTCACTATGTTATTGGGAATAGTAGGACTATTAATCTATGGTTCGACCCTTGGTATAAACACACGCCTCTTGCTTGCAATAACCATGATTCTATTGTGGTTAATTCTGGATTAGGACATGAGGCTAAGATCGCTGATATCCTAAATGAGAATGGTTGGACCTTACCCTCTGCAAGGCATCCGCATGTCAGAGAATTTAGACTCAATCTTGATTACAACATCCAGTTCGACACGTGCAAACAGGACCAAATTCTATGGAATTCTTCTACTAAAGTCACAACTTCTATCATCTGGGATTCTATCCGAAGTAGAGGGCAAATTGCAGATTGGTATAAAATTCTCTAGAATAGAATTCATGTTCCCAGATTTTCTTTTATCACATGGCTGGCTTTCCATAATGGTCTTAGAACAAAAGGATAAACTACTGCAATATGGCCTGGAAGTCAACCCCACTTGTGTTTTGTGTTGCAGTGCTAATGAAACTTTTCAACATCTCTTTTTTAACTGCAGTTTCTCATTTCAGATCCTTTACTCAGTGAAGAGATTGTGTGGTTTGAGGGGCTTCAGTAGAGAATGAATTACCATCACTAATACCATAATGGGTGTTAATTTGTTTGAACTGAGAAAATCTATTGCCTCATTTGCTTTAACTGTTGTTGTCTACTTCATTTGGAGAGAAAGAAACTCAAGGGTCCACAATGTTACCGGTACGCCTGCTCCATGTATTGCTCGTATGATAACCCATTTCATTAGATGTAGATTTTATAGCTCTACTAAATTTAGAAAAAATGTTGTTGCCATTGGACTCTTGCACATGTTAATTGATAACCTTGTATAGGTACTACATCCGGATTTCCTGAGATGACTATTTATACAGGTTCTGGGGAATGCCCCTTTGCTTTTGTACTCCTTTAATCTTTTTAATACATTTTTAATTTAGCAAAAAAAAATAAAATCTAATATTATATTCATAAATTAATTATAAAAAAAAAAAAAAAAGAGGCACGATCACTTTCTGCTATGGATTTATTGAACCCTACCTTGAATGATCATATTATTTTTGTCTCAAAAAAGAGAGTTTTACTTAAAATACTTAAATATATATTAAGATTGAATAAGTATAAGTACACAATATCTAAATATTATATTAATCTTAATTATTAAAAAATGGAGTATAATATTGAAATTTATGTCATGTCTTACTTTTTATTAATTAAAATAGTGTAGTATTTAATTTTATATTAAAATATTACATATATAAATTTATCTATTATCGATATGAACACTAAAATTAACACCCCACGAATTTAAGGGTAAAAATATGATCTTAAAAATGACGAATGAGACTATTTTAATACAGGAAGGATTAGCAAAAGATCTGACCATCCTTATTTGAATAATAAGATCTAATTTATCAGACGGCATGCTTTTAACCATGATCTTTAATGTCGCAGCATGCACCAACACTACAACTTCAAGACCCCCTTGTTACAAACAAATAATATCCAACATTAATAATTAATTTAACTATAGGAACTACTACATGGTTAATTATAAAACATCACAATCACAGCATATGCCACGGATCGCACCAATATCTAGACCGTCACCAAGGTCTTGAACTTGTTTTTAATTAATTAAATTAATTACAAGTGCGTAAGTTTGCACACGCATAATGATCTACTTAATCTTTTATACTACTAGTTCATTTTCCCCTATTTCTCTGTCCTACGTATTTTAGTATTTTAATGCCACTTTTGTGTTTACAAGTTGGGCTTTCTAGCTTCTTGTAAATAATTTAGAGTATAATTATAATTTTTTATTTTTTAGCAACAAAAAGGACAATTTTATCTCTTTCTCATTTAAAACGATAATTATAGCTCACACAAGTCTTAATTTAAGTAAAATTTTAAATTATTTCGTTATTTATTTTAAATTTATAAATAAAGAAGTGATTTAAAGTACAATTACAACGTTATATTTTGTTTAATATTAAAATAAGGATAAGTCTACATATACAATATTTAAATATAAAATCAAATCTTACATGCATCTTAACCATTAAAAAATAAGGTATAACACAAATTTTAATATCATACTCCATTTTTTAATAGCTAAGATGAATGTAGTATTTGAATGTTGTGCACTTATATTTATTCTTAAAATAAATAATCATATCACTTTCGAATTCAAAACGATATTTCTAACTCACACAAGTCTTAAATTAGGTAAACATTCTTTTTGTTTTCTTATTTTCTTTAAATTTATAAACAATTTTTTTTTACCTTGAGATTAAGACAAAGACAATGCGGACATGCATTCGCACTCATTATTTTTACAATTTTTAAAATTAACATTTTTTCTACAAAAATTCTTGATTATTTTTCATTAAAATAAAATCAGGCTTTATTTTTCTTATGTCCTAAGGGGAAAAAAGGGAATTAGGCAACCAAATGAGAACCCTATTAAGTTTTTATTGGTGTGTAAAGGTTTATAATTAAAGCCCTCACGGAACATCTCATGAAACTAATTTGATTAAGGTAGCGTTTGATAAGCTCTTTTTATTATTTTTTTGGCCTAATCTTATATTCTTGCAGATCTTATCTTGTTTGATAAAATTTTACTCAATCTCTTTTTACCTCTTAAAAAAAGACAACTAATCAAGTTTTTTTTTTTTTAAAAAAATAAGCTCTAATTACATTTTTTTATCCTTATTAAATTAATTACCACTATCGCCTCCAGCCTCCACCACCACCCACAATCACCATCCGCCACAACCACCCATCACCACCGTCCACCACCGTCTATATTTTATTAGACTTTAAATATTTAATTAGTTATACACTCTATTATATTATATTTAATCCGAACCTTTTGGATTATATTTTTGTATAAGCATTTTAACATGGATATTTCCATTATCAAGCAATTTTGTAGATAATATTATCGCTATTTTTCATTTTATTTATCAAAATTATGTACCACAAATCAAAATCACACTTTTGCCATATATACATAAATTATGGTGTCCATACAACATCCACCATAAATCTCATCCTCATATCTTCCTACTAATTAACCAAAAAAAAAATAAAAAAATGAAGTAATGACATTGAGAATGAGAGCTGAAAGAAAAATGAAGTAATGACATTGAGAAAGAGAGCTTACAAGACTCTTCCGAGGGTGACGAGTCAAAATCGTATTATAAATTATTATTAAAATATTTAATATTATATTATTTAAAATTAAAATTTTAATATTCCTAACATTACTCTAAAAAAAAATACAAGTGGATTCGACGTTCCTAATTGAAAACATATACTCCCGTCTTCACAAAGAAGTGCTATTTATGATTTAAAAAAATTCTATCACATAAAAATAGTGCTCTTTATATTGATAATAATATATAAAATAATATAATATTATCAAGTTTAACAGTACAATTTTATTATTATTATTATTATTATTAAACTAATCAATCATTATATTTAAGTTAAATATGAACAAATATATGTTTTAAATTAATAAGTTTTGTAAATGAACTTTTTGTAAAAGAGAGGAAGAAAAAGAAATCATACTAGAGTAACTTTTAGGGAATTGATATTTTCACAAGAACAATTTAATATTTTTACAAACTCTCTCTCACATAAGTGTGATGTCCATTTACTATTTATATGATAGATAATTTGTGAAACTATCATTTTTATTTGTAAAAATGTCAATTTTCAAAATTTATTCTTTTGTTACGGTCTCACAAATCATGTTCACATAATATGATTTCATAGGCATTAATATACTCTCCAAGCACATTTTTCTTCGACTTCGACTTTCAGCACAAAATTATAAGGGTCTGGTTTAGTTTAACAATCCGAAAATGTTGGTAAAAAAATACAAGCACAAGCAGTAGACTGAACTGAACCGGTACTGAACCGATACCGAAACTATCCAATTTTCTATACCAGAACTAGTTGTACCGGTTCGGTTATGATTTTACGGAGAATTATTATTATTATTATTAATTTTTTATTATTATTGTTGTTATTATTATTATTAATTATTTATTAATAATAATAATAATAATAATAAGAAAATCGGTACGTATCGAATTGAAAAATGGCGAATCGGTACCAAAATCGATACCGAACCTATACTAAACCAGTCCATTTTATATCAAACCGACCGATTTAGACTGGTCCGGTTCACAAAAAAACCAAAAAATTAAAATTTTTGGCCACCCCTAACAAGTAGATGTCATTGAACCAATTCTTTTGGGTTAAACTCTAAGCAATAAAATCGAATAAATTAGTGTGTGTTCCTTTTTAATTTTCTACTATCCTATTTATTAACATACATCGAAATTTACCATCCACATAAATTTTATCATTAAATGTAGCAAGATTCTTTAATAATTGTTGTGTGAGGGTAGAAATAATAGTAAAATAGCAATAATAAATAAGTATTATCATATCAATTTGTAGTGTTAAAATAACAAATGGATACTTAATTTTTTGATCGAATTAAAAAAATATGTCATCATAAATTTTAAAACAGAAAGAGTATACTTCTGGCACATAAATTTGTTTTTTTGTATTTGTACTATTTATTTTTCTTATAAAAAAGATCTAAACTAGAGTTTTGACCTGTCGGATTAAAATTGGTCTCTTAAAAAAGCATCCCGATGAAAGCAAAAAGTTGGAAAAGAAATTGCGGTTAGAATTAATAAAAGGTACTAATTTCTAGAATTAGGCCAAACTACATATATTCCCCTTCAAAAAAAATGGGACAACCGGTCATCAATTTTGGGACAACCGGAGTGATGACCGGTTGCTTCTAGCAGTATAATTTTATTTTATTTTTGTGTTGATTGTCGATTTAATTGATCTCACACTCGATTTTATTGATATTAAAAATTAAAAAAAAAAAACACACATAATCACTATTTCGAATTCATTCCCCTTGTCTAACAGTAATCATTTTCTTCTTCCCTTCTTTTAGGATTCTTGAAAATTAAACCTTTTATGGATTCGCGATTTATCTCCTATAAAGTCACAATTGTAGGCAGGGGCGGATCCAGGATCTCTCCCCAGCGGGGGCGAATTTTTTTAGGTTGAAGACTGAAATGAAGGGCTAAAACTTAGCGAGTTAGAGAACAAAAGTTTGAATACATTATAAACTCTGTTTTTAGTTTTTTTTTATAGTAGTAGTAGTTTAAGTTTTTTTTGCTTCTCTAAATTTAACTTTTTCATAAATTTGCCCCCTTAAATTTATTAAGTTTTATTTTTGCTCTGTCCCTATACTTATAAAAAAATAATTAAAAAACAGGTCCAGCATAGGCACTACATATTCTGCCATTTGAATAGATCCGCCACTGTGTACATAGACATATTGATGCCTTTTGAACAAAAAAAATGATATATTATGAATATTTAGGTCAATTTTTTATTGTCAGTTACTTGAATAAGTATTAGTGATAATTATTTTGTAGAGATGTGTAATAAGTAAGAACTTATTATAATTCTACCCAGTGACGAAGTCAGAATTAAATTTTAGTGGAGTCGTAATAATTTTGAAGCTATAAATAATTTAATGGGGGTTTGGGGGCAGCGCTCCCGAACCAATATTTTTTAATAGTTTTATACTTTCAGATCACACACACACACACACACACACACACACACACACACACACATATATATATATATATATATATATATATATATCATAATTGTTCATAAGTAATTAATTCGTTAATTGTTTATAAAAATAATATAAATTAGAGTATTATTTAGTTTAAAAATATTATAGAGAGATACATATATATATTGAGGGGATATGAGTTTAAAATTTGATTAATAAAGTTATAAATTTTTAATTTGACTCCGTATAATAACAAAATTATAAAATTTGAGTGGAGTCAATTTATATATAATACTTAAAAATTTAAAATTTACCCTATATAAAGCAATTATTTATTTTAAGTGGGGTCAATTGACCCCACAACTCTCTAGTAAAATTGTGTAAAAGTATCTAGTCATAGAAATAAACGATTGAAACTTGATAATTGTGATTCATATTCTACCATCTAGACTTGTATCTATTTTTCAGAATACACAATAAGCTCGTTTATATAAAGAAAATATATTTACCGTTTACTGTTGTCATACATACATGTCATTGGTTGAAATGTCAAAAATAAATAAATTAGGGCTAATTTTACATATCAATCCTACATTTATATCAATTTTTAATTAATACCCATGCAAAGTTATTTCTAATACGGATTCCATCTCCACTACTCTAACTTACGGCTAATTTTACATAATTTAACTTCAAAATATAAATAAATTATGTCAATTTTATATTTAAAAAATATATCAAATTAATTTTTAAAAATTCAATATTAATTTTATAATTCAAAACAGACCCAATATATAAATAGAAATTAATTAAACATTTTTGTACTATATATTATATAATTTATCATAAATTATGATAAATCTACGTCAAAATAACTATCATCTCATTCCTCTCCCCGCTATAATAGAGATGTACATACTAATTAATACATACATATCACTCCTTTGGCCCTTTGCATTAATTTGTTTTATTTCCCCTTCCCCACAAACTCTGCCCGACTTTAGGAGAATAGTACTATAGTACTGCAACCACCTCTCCACTCTCAACTTACATCCAATCCATCAGTATCATTATAAAAGCAATCTAATTAGTAGTACAAGTACTCTCGTCGTACTCTTTTTAAACCATGCCTTTGACAAGAGGACCACCACCACACCCCCAAACACGTCTTTATTTTTGTCAAGCTAAGCCTGCTGGGTAGTCTCCAAAAGTGAGCAGAGGCAGCTGCCTCCTCTGCCCCAATAATAGATCCGCCCCTGATTGTAGGCTAGCTATGAGTGTACTTGAATGTGGAAAGACAGCCACGAATTAGAAGAATTATTTTATGGTTGGTGGGGAATATATTTAATTCATAGTTTGAATTTTCTATATCTCTCATTTGACTTACTAATTTGAGCTTGTTGACCAGCTGAAACAAAATCAAGTTTCTAAATTTATGTGCTGACGAGAAAAATTGAAATTTTTTGGTAGCTAAAATCGAATTAAAGAGTCATGTTATGTGTTGCGATTAATTTATGTTGAATTAATACTTATCAATATATAAAATTTGATAGAATTATAAGATAATTTTATGTATTATATACATGTTTAAAAAAATTATAGTTAATATTTATTCACTCAACTGACAATTAAAAAATCGACATAAAACATTTGTAATATATATGATTTTTTCGAATCAAATATTAATATCAAAATTAAAATAAAGTGTATTATACGCGAACAAATCTACATACACAATATTTAAATACAAAATTAAATACTATATTTATTTTAATTATTAAAAAGTGAGGCATGACACATATTTTAATTTTATACCTCATTTTTTAATAATTAAAATAAATACAGTGTTTAAATGAAAACTTGTAACATATAAATTACATTAACATTTGTCCCTATAATTACAATTCTGATAATGTAACTTTAACTTGAGCGTCACTAAAGTTCTAATTTAATGGTTAAATGTAAAATTCTAAAATTTATTATGTTCTCATCTATTCATACTAGTATTCTCAACTAAAATCAACATTCTAAATCTTCTGTGCAATTACCCATATAGGATATAATTGAGAAATGGTATTTTTATAAAATAAATTAATAATTTTAAAAGACTTTTCTTGTATGAATAATTAAAAAAATTCAATTTTTTTTTTTGTGAAAAAAATTATTTCCTATAAACTTTATAAGTAATTTAAAAAAATAAAGAGACAACACAGGCAAAGAAAGAGAAAGGGTGGTTGCTATTTCATGATTTGTGTGTGGGGCAGACAAGTCCAAAGGCAATAACTCTTGGCCTCTGAGTTGTCATGAAAACGTCGTCCTTCCCTTTTGATAGGCTCATCGAGGCATCTTATTCTTAATTTCAAAATAATAATAACAATAATAATCTTAACCATATTAGTTCCTCTTCCTTCTACCAGGAGATTTAATAGAAAAGAAGAACCATTTTGGTTGGAGTGAAAAGACTACAAAACAAGAATCTACCTAATAATAGAAATAAGGAATGAATGGTGTTACTGCTCTTGAACATGATGAATCTGAGTTTGTTGAACTTGATCCTACCGGAAGATATGGAAGGGTATGCCTTTTTCTTCATTCCCTACAATTATTTCTCTCTTTATTCAATTAATTCATCTGCTTAAGCTTGTTGCTGAGTCCCATTTTTTCCCCCATTTTCTGCAGTATAATGAAATTCTTGGCAAAGGAGCATCAAAGACGGTGTATGAATTAATTTTTTTCTGCATAATTTTTTCAATTATCTGAAAATTTTCAGCTTTTTCAGCATTATGTGATTATTATGCATAATGGGTATATTATTGATTGTTCTTTTTCCCTTTAATTTGGGGGGGGGGGGGGGGGGGGTGCAGTTACAGAGCTTTTGATGAGTATGAAGGGATTGAAGTGGCCTGGAATCAGGTAAAGCTTTATGATTTCCTACGAAGTACTGAAGATCTTGAGAGGTTGTATTGTGAAATTCATCTGCTAAAGACTTTGAAACACAGCAACATCATGAAGTTCTACACTTCTTGGGTTGATACTGCTAATAGGAACATTAATTTTGTTACAGAAATGTTCACCTCTGGTACTCTTAGACAGTAAGTACAATAAAGGGTTTATTATTTTCTGCTCTTTTAAGTTTCATTGGACTAGTTTATTTGTGTAATTCTATTTTGTGATGTTTTAATGATTGTATTTTCAATTTCAATCATTTGGGTAGGTATAGGCAAAGACACAAGCGAGTTCACATTAGGGCAGTGAAACATTGGTGTAGGCAGATTTTGAATGGCCTACTCTACCTCCATAGCCATGACCCTCCTATTATCCACAGAGATCTCAAGTGTGACAATATATTTCTTAATGGTAATCAAGGGGAAGTTAAAATAGGTGATCTTGGCTTAGCTGCAATACTCCGTAACTCCCACGCTGCTCACTGCGTTGGTAAGTTCAAAATTCTCCAACGTTTAAGGTCCCTGATTGAATCCTACAAAATTATTGCAAATCATCTATTAATAGGTCTAGGAGACTTTTTAGTTCATCATGCTATTGCTCTGGGTTTACATACCACTACCCAATTATAAATAAAATCAAACTTTTCATTAAATTTAGGATTTTTGTTTTCCCTCAGGAACACCAGAGTTCATGGCTCCAGAGATGTATGCAGAGGAATACAATGAATTAGTTGACATTTATGCATTTGGAATGTGCATTTTGGAAATGGTTACTTTTGAATATCCATATAGTGAATGCTTTCACCCTGCTCAGATATACAAGAAAGTTATATCAGTATGAAGTACTATAACCCCATGTTTACCTTATTAGAGTCCAATTCTGCTACTCCTTTTCATTTACATAATTTCATTTCTTAATATAGGGTAAAAAGCCGGATGCTCTTTACAAAGTCACTGATCCTGAGGTACGACAATTCATTGAGAAGTGTTTAGCCACAGTATCTTGTAGGCTCCCTGCAGGGGAGCTTCTAAAGGACCCTTTTTTTCGAATTGATGATTATGAATCTGGTTTAATACCACTAGATTATTGCAGAGATTTTGATGGAATAGGCCCCATGTTAAGACAACCTTCCTTAAAAGTTGATAGTAGTAGCAATTCTTTGATCAATGGTTACTCCAATTATCTTGGTTATGAACCAGGGATTGATTTGGATTACATTCCACCTGATTTTGAATCAAATGAAATTGATTTATTGAAGAATCTAGAGGATGAGCATTTCGAAAATGTTGACATCTCAATCAAGGGGAGGAGAGAAGATGATGGCATCTTTCTAAGACTTAGGATGGCTGATAAAGAAGGTTATTTTGATTTCTAATCTATTTTTTTAAGTGGTCAAGAATTCTTTGTTAGCTTTCTAGTTCTTGATTCCTTTAATATCTAACAAGCTGAACAAATCTTTTGCAGGCCGTATCCGAAATATATACTTCCCTTTTGACATGGAAACAGACACAGCTATGAGTGTTGCAGCTGAAATGGTTGCAGAACTGGATATTACAGATCATGAAGTGACTGAAATAGCGGATATGATTAATGATGAAATCATTTCCTTGGTACCAGAGTGGAACAAAAGATTAGGCCTAGAAGAGAGCCCTGATCACACAAATAGTGGTTACTGTCAAAACTGTGCTTCAGATGCCACTTCTACAAACTATCTTTCCCCAAGCAATCCATGTGCCCAGAACCTTCAAGTCCTTCGTTGTTCTAGAAACGGCTGCCCGGCTATGCATGGCCGGTTTGAAGAGATCACATTCCAGTTTGAGGCATCCGAGCAATGTGTTACAGAAGGTGCACCAGTAGTATCAAGTCAATCTGATGGTATGCAATATTCTGACGATGAAAATGAACAACTTGGCAAGTCATGTCTAGGAAAGGACGAGAAAGTCACAAGTACGGACGATGCAAATAATTCTATTGCGAGAAAATCTCTCTCGAAGGATACTTCACCAGCTTGCGATTTGGCTGAAGATTATGAGAACGAGATAAGGCAAGAATTGAGGTGGCTCAAGGCTAAGTATCAAATGCAGTTGAGGGAGCTTAGAGATCTACAACTAGGAATAATATCACGAAGCACAAGCTTCTCTCACAATGCTGATGACAACAAAAAACTTAAGAAAGATAATTTGTCATCAATTTCAGGTTCATTTCCATTGGAAGAAGAAAAGAATTTGAATCTGTGTTTTCCTATTGATGCTGAGAAGAATTGTGCAAACCAAAGCAGCAAAAAATATGATGCAGCTTATGGAGCTTGTAGTACAGAACGTACGGCCACTGCTAAGAGTTTCTATACAGGGGATTTGCTTCCACAATCCCTTCATAGAGCTACTTCACTTCCAGTCGACGCAGTAGATTTTTAAATTTTGTTAAAGAATTCAATGCACCTCAGATTAAGTAACAGGTTTGTTCATGATGTGAAAAGTAAGGAGATGAGAATATTTCTTGTACTATTTTTAGTGTCTCAATTCCAACTGAAAATTGCTTCAACATGGAGTGGAGAAATTTGAAACTAGGCCAACGGATTAGCTTATGTTGTTTCAACTTTTTCTTTCGGATTCTTTTGTTGCGTAATTGAACCATACATCCTAAATTAATTCATCATCAATGTAATGTACATCTGCTACAATTGACTTAAATAAATATGTTAGATCATCTTTTTACTCAAAAAGTTAATCTATTATATTGAGTTTTTATCATATTTTTTAATCTATCTACATTCTTAAATTTATCGATGTGAGATTCATGTGAAATATATTAACGATCTCCACTTTTAACTTAAATACTTATCGCAAGTATCATATATAGAGTAGTCGCCATTGAGCACAATTTCTTTTGAGTCGTTTAAAAGTCTTGTTCGACTCTAATATTACTCAACCACGTCAGAGATAAATGTGAGAGTATAACTTTACTCTTTGTAAACCCTTCATCCTGAGCAGTTTTTCATAATTATTTTGAACCCGCTTCATTTGACTTAAATCATATTTTTCCTCGTAGTGGCAAACACGCGAGCAATCTCTCTGTACTCTACTTGACTCAACTCTATTTACTCTACCGCGCGGAGGGAGTAACAACACGTGGCCTACGAATGCTCCAATATGGAGTACCAACATAATACTTGGGCCCATCGAACCATGAGCTCTAATACCACTTGTTACGAAATTGAACAATCCATTATAAATTAATTCATCATCAATGCAGTGCACATCTGTGTAGACTGAGTCAATAAACATATTGTATCATCTTTTTACTAAAAAAAACCCTCTTAAATTGAGATTCTATTATACTTATTAATCTATCTATATTATTAAATTTATTCGATATAAAATTCATATAAAATATTTCAATATCTTTGATTGTTGAAGGAATCTTTAGCCGATCATGTACTACCAAACACAAGGATAACTCCCTCCATGCTAATAAAATATAATTATTTTTTTAGTCTATTTTAAAAAATATAAATACATTCTATTTTAACATTATAAATTAACATAATATTTTTAATTTATTACTATTTTTTAAATTATTTTTAACAACACACTACTAACTACCTCTATTAAATTCTTAACTAATCTTAAAAATATATAATTATTCTTAAAACACGTAGTTTTTAAATTGTAAGGGAGTATATGGGATTTTCCTCAACTCTCAGGTTAGCGATGACAGAGTATTCCACTCTTAATTGTTGACAGTAAGTTCTGGCTCAACAAAAGCAAAAGTATATAGAATGGTCAAAAGTCAACCACTTGCTGCTAGTTATTAAGTCCCAAGGCTATTTAATAGATAAGGGACCTATTTAATGTATATTCCCAATGCCTTTTTAGGGAAGATATTTGAGGCTTATATGCTTGAAATATCAATTCTTATATGCCCTTTTCTCATTTTACTTCTATTTGTTTGGATAATGATATTTTGGGAAGGGTTTCTCTCATTCTTTTTGTTTCGTAATTAATATATAATTAGTTTTGATTTGAAAAAAATAAATTGCACAAACAATACCTTGAGAATAAATAATGAAAGATTAATTTGAGACAAAATTGCAACTTAATAAAATCTCAATCTATCAATCAAATAGATATCAAATAAATTCAATACATTATGTTGTTCGACCCATTCACCCCTACAACAAATGGGCTGAACTGGTTCTAAGTCCAATCAGATGGTGGTTAGGTCCAAAATAGAAAGAGTATATAAGAAGGCCCGGCAATGTGTTTTGCTTTGTCTGACTTACTTGTTATTGTTACATAGGGGTGCATGGTCTGCAGCCTGCGGTCCGACCTGGGTTCGGCCTGGTCAAAATCAGGTCTGGTCAAGACCCCGCTTGGTTCGGCTTGGCCTAAAGGCCACGAACATGCCACATTTTTTTGGCTCAGATTTGCCCTGACCTGAGGCCTGGCCCGGCCTGACCTGGTTCACAAAAAGCTTGGTCCAGTCTGCAAATTTTCTTTATTCGCTACTTCAATTATCTCACTGCAGACGAAAACTTCATCTTTGTAACAACTCATTCAATAAACAAAATAAAATTGACGTATTTTAATACGTTCTTTCATGCATGTTTGTTTATATACAAATAAATAAATCCATGAAAACACATTGACTAGTGTAATATATAAGAATTTTTCTTACATAGCTAGCAACCTACACTTCTTACAGATCTTTTATTGCATCTTTATTTTAATAGATACTTAACGTAATAAGTAGAAAGTCATTTGCAAAATAATAATAATAATAAAAAAAAAGATAATTTTCATTATTGTAATTTATAAGCTGTAACTTATAATACATTACTTTTAATTAATACATCAATTAAGTTTAAAATTTTAATTGGTGTTTTAATAATATTTAAAATTATTAAAAAAAATGTTTGAATGGATTGAATCTGACTGGCCTGCTTGGCCTGCAGACCTCAATAGACCCCCTTTTTTAACGCCAAGTCCGATCTGACCTGGTCAACAATTAAAGCCTGACAGACCCAAATCGAATCAGGTCAAACCGACCTGTTGTGCATGCCTATTGTTACATGTGCCCCAGCTTTTGCCTCGACTTTGCCCCCTTTCTCTCTCGCTCTCTCTGATTCAATTTCAGTTTCCGAGAAAGTTAACTTATCTTCTATGATTATCCCCTTCTGTATGCAGAAGGAAGCACCCCCTCTCACCCGCATCACATTATCTCTATCTTTTATAAAATTTAAAATTTCAAAGTTTAATATTTGTGTGATTGTTTATGTGCCCTACAAGATATTTAATTGTTTGGATTTTTGAACATATATATATATTTTTTATAAGTCATTTATTTCAAATGTTGTTCGCCTGCCTCATGAATGTGACATTTTAAATTTAAACACATTGTATTATTTAAATACATCAAAAGCTATTGCTATAAATAGAATAATCGATTATACTCTATATAATTTTTTAAAATAATAAATTTTGTAATTGTAGGCGGATAAAATTTGATTTAATTACTATATATTTAGTATAACTAAACTTAAGTTTGTTTTTCGACTTGAGGTCTTTTTATTTTATTAATATTGAGTTTAATTCAAATAAAAAAAATTTAATTATTCAATTAAATAAATTTACGTTCAAACTATGTCAATACTTTTAATTTATACAAAATTCATCTTAACTTGAACTCAACTAATTCATTTAAACTTAGGTTGAGTTTGAGGCCTATTTGTTTATAATATGAACGAGTTGAATTTGAAAAATATATTTAAGGGTGTTCATTCGGTTCGAATCAGATTGGTACTGAATTGGTATCGAAATTATTCAATTTTTCATATTAAAATCGGTTAGACCGATTTATTATACCAATAAATCAATTTGATTCTGATTTTATCAAAAATTATTATTATTATTTTTATTATTAATAATAATAATAAAATAAAAAAATCGATACATACCAAATTTAAAAATAATAAATTGATATCAAAATTAATACCAAATTAATCCATTTTATATCGAACCAATTAATTCCTGATCCAATTCACTAAAAAATCAAAAAATTTGACCACCCTAAATGTATCAGGTGCTCGAGTATTAAACCTCGAACTCGAAAAGTTAAATCTCAGCTGAGTCAACTCAAGCCTATCTGTTATCTCCTCTCTCTTATCCTACGCACCCCAGCGCATCCTAAAACTTACCTGTACCCCCTTTCTGCCAGACGCCGTCACACGTGTCGCGGTATTCCTCATCCATCGTCACCACCGACAGCCCCAGTCAACACTCCTCCATTCTCTCTCCTAAACAATCTAGGGTTTCAAGCATACAAAGTGACTCGGCCACAATGAGCGCCGATCCCGGTGGGTTGGCTCAGCCGACGCCGACGAGCTTCGACGAGTTCCAGCGCCAAGCCTCACTGATGACCAGCTGCACTCTCCTCTGGAAAGAACTCTCCGATCACTTTATCTCCCTCGAAAATGACCTCCAGATCAAATCCGACGCCATTAAGTCCAAAATACAAAACCTAGACTCCGAAACCAATCGCTCTCTCAAAAACCTCGAGACTCGCGAGCTCAGTCTCGTCAATTCCATCTCCATAGCTCTCGAAACCATCGAGAAATGCAAAGCAGCGGCCCTAACATCAGCTGACAATGACGTCGTTCCTGAAATCGACGATTCCGAGGGTTTATTGCTAAGACTGCGATCATTTTGCACCAAAATGGACTCTCTAGGGTTTTGGAGGTTTATAACGGTAAGGAAGAAGGAGTTGGAGTCGATTAGGGCACAAATTCCGGCGGCTTTGGTCGACTGTGTTGATCCTGCTAGGTTTGTGTTAGAAGCGATATCGGAGGTTTTTCCGGAGGATAAGAGAGAGAATAAGAGTGAGAAACTGAATGACTTGGGGTGGGCGTGTGTTTTGGTGCTGGAATCGTTGATTCCGGTGGTAGTAAATCCCATTCTGGGTGATTTGCGGCTGTTGGTGACGCCGAAGGTTAAGGAAGATGCAGAACAAATTGCTGAGACGTGGAAAGCGAGTTTGGAACAACGTGGTGGGATTGAGAATGTGAAGACGCCTGACGTGCATACATTTTTGCAGCATTTGGTGACTTTTGGTATTGTTAAAAAGCAAGATTTTGATTTGTATAGGAAGCTTGTTGTGGGTTCGGCCTGGCGGAAGCAAATGCCTAAGCTTGCGGTTTCACTCGGATTAGGTCATAAGATGCCTGGTATATTTGCCAGTTTTATTTACTTAAATTTATTAATTGCTCTAATTAGAAGTTGTTTGTTCCTTTGAGTTGTTATGAATGTCTTCAATCATACTTCAGACAAAATATCTTAAATCACCATTTTCATAATGACCATGATTTGTCTAAGCTGAATGCATTTTAAGAGAAGATTGAATTTTGACTACATAGCTTCATGAACTACATCAACTGGTTTGGTATTTAACTTCATTCAAGCAAATGACTGGAGTGGCTAGATGAATTCTGAACATTTTAGGGCATAATACAGCTCTAGATCCTCTTTCAATGCTTACTACTAGGCTAGTGCTATGCTACGTGGTTAGCCTTTTGGGGAGCTTAACTCTTAACATTTTAAGCCACAATAGGTTCTCTAGAAGCTCTTTCAATGTTTACTGCTAATCTAGTGCTATGCTACCTCTTTCTTTCAATGCTACATGATTAGCCTTTTTGGCTGCTACCTTGAATTTGAAAATTGTTTTCGGCTAAGGGGGTACATTTGAGATTCATTTTAATCTTTATAGCATCTAAAATTTACATTCTAATCTTTGCTGTTTGATCTATATCTCTGATCAGCACTTGATAGCTATATTCAATTAAGCTAACTATATAAATTTCTAACGTTTCTAGAAGCTGGTAATAAAGGGTTACATATGTTTGGTAGTTTGCAAAATTACTAGACTTTAACAATATCACGTTTAAAGAAGAGATAGTCTCCGTAATATTAATGATTGTTAAATTACAGTTTAGCTGTTGGCAATGGTTATGTGTGTGACTGTGTTTCTCGTATGTCTCTTGTCTCTCATAAAGTGAGGCATAGAAAAAGAACATTCATCAACATGCTTGTAACTGTTAATTATAAACACCCTTACAGCAGATGAATCTCCTATGTTTTATTGTTTTATGATACAAATTAATTTTCTCAAAATATAAACACAACTACAGTTCTAGTGTAGTGATTAAGTGAATGCATAACATTCCCTTTAGATGACAACCTCATCAATTTACCTGTCTGGTTCCCAATTTTCAGGCAGCCAACTGTGCTCTTACTTTTTAGTTGTCAACACATAGGCAGTTAGGCACGTAGCACGTAGGGTTTTTCTTTTGGGACCAAGTGTTTTCCTAGTTTATTTGGCAGTTTTCCTAGATTTTAGCCTGTATAAAGTTAACACTCTTTTGTAAAATCTTGTGACCAATTATCTTTTGCTTTTAATATCTTTGATATTTAAAAATGGATATTTTTGTGCTGGTTCAACAGTACACTTATATCTAACTTGTAAATATTCCTTGTGAGTTTTACTCATTGTTCATTTATGTGACATACTGATTTTTTTTGTTAGTTTAGATGTTCTTATTGTTAGAACAAATAATAATATTTGAAAGATTATAAATTTCATGCTAGGAATAAGAGTTATCGAGCTTTGAAATGGTTTATCATATTCCAGTGCTTCATACTCCCACTTAGCTCACCAGTCATAGAGAAGATATAAAGGTGGACGTACATATATGCATTCATAGATGACTTTGGTAGGAGAAATGAAAAGATGGACATACATATATACGTATATATGATTCAATGTTCAACTAAAAGGAAAAATTATTTCAAAAAAGTTTACTCTCTGACTATGCATATGATAGCTCTTATGCATGTTAGTAGGTTTCCTTAATCTATTTGACATGTTTAAGCATATTTGACCAACAGTAGGAATATCAATAACTAAGTGTGCTTCGCTTGTATGCAGACATGATTGAAGAATTAATTAGCAGGGGACAGCAGGTTGATGCAGTGCATTTCACTTATGAAGTTGGCCTTGTGAACAAATTTCCCCCTGTTCCGCTTCTGAAAGCCTTTCTGAAGGATTCTAATAAGGCTGCACCTTCAATTTTAGAGGATCCTAATAATTCTGGCCGAGCTTCAGTATGTTCTAAATTTTTTTCCTCAAATAAATTATATCTTTTTAATATGTATATTATCAAACTTGATGTCCTTTTTTCATTGTTTCTTCAATAGTTGATGTAATGTGTTTTGTTCCCGAACACCCCAACCACCCCTAGGTCCTTTTCTTCCCATTAAGAGTTCGGTTCTAGTCATGGTCGTGCACATATTTGTATTAATGTTATTCCTTCTTTTTGTCAATGATATATGGCTTTTGGTTTGGCTGCTTGGGCATCCTCTTTTCTAAGATTTTTTTCATAAATAATCTACAAAGTATAATGTTTTATGGGGCATAAACAGAACTTTTTGTGCTTGGGAAGTCATAAATGTCATCTTATTCATGATTCAACTTGTTGGGGTCTTGCCATCACGTTTTCCTGCTGTACCATAGTCTGTACCTCTGAGAAATCTGCTTAAAGATTTTTGATTGACCTATAAGGTGTTCTATCTCTCTATTTGCTGTAAATAGCCTGTCAGACTATAAACTGCTTGTGGAATTGTAGATGTCGCTTATTATCTTCAGATTTTAACATATATGCCGTGTTGTTTGAACGTAAATGGTCAGGATCTAAATATGACTACCATCTCTTTTCTCCTCTTTTTTTTTCTTCTGATGCTCTTACAGCACCTAGCTGCACGAAAAGAGCAGTCGGCATTACGAGCCGTTATCAAGTGCATTGAAGAGTACAAACTTGATGCTGAATTCCCTCCCGAAAGCCTGAAGAAGCGCCTTGAACAGTTGGAGAAGGTCAAGAGTGAAAAGAAAAGGCCAGCTGCAGTCCCTGCTAACAAACGAACACGAGCCAGCAATGGAAGCCCCATGCCACCAGCCAAGGCTGGCCGCTTGATGAATGCCTACGTGTCATCTTCCCCACAAGCTCCTACATTTGTCAGGTCTCCCTCACACACCCAGTACCTTACTGGGATTCCACAATACCCGATGACACCCCCAATGTATGGCCATGGCAGCAGGAGCCCACCAGCCAATCATTATGTTTACTCACCCGAGGCAGCGTCTCCTCTAGGGGGATCATATCCAGGAGTTCCAATGAACTATCCCCCGTATGGAGGCTATGTGAATGGTATGGCACCAGGTTATCAGCAAGCTTACTACCTATAGACAGGACTAGTCTTTGAAAAATGGTGACACTGATATGACGTCCCTAATCTTTCTTACTGGCTTTGTAATCACTGACCTTTTAATGGTAGCTGTGTGTGTCAATCCTTATTCTGACCTGTTCCCTGCTTCTTGCATTGGCGAGGCAGGTGTATTTGTAATGTTGATTAAACTTATAATATTAGGTTATGTGAAAAGTAATTAAGAAGCTTCATTACAAATTGACCTCTTGCTGATTCTGTTTTTGCTCTGTTCCCTCTCGTTTTAATGTCTGCTTGAATTAAGAACAGATTTCTTCCATCTCGCGGTGGCTTCTGAAAATGCTGGAACTTTGGGTGTTGATATATTGAGTGAAAATTGAATTTTCACTGAATAAAACATACCCACGATTCTTGTTGCAGTGGGCTGCTGAAAATTATTGGTGCAGTTTTTTCTTACCAAATAGCTGGGTTAGCAGATTGATTTTGCAATGTATGAATCGTGTCTGTTGTTCTAAAAAGAATTCCCTCAAATGAATCAATCAGATTTTCTACTGTAAAAATTCCTAACTGTACCGATGGAGCATTAGATGTGCCTTCCGTATACAAGCATTCAAGAAAATTTTCGATGGAACTGAAAGCAACACAAAATAGTAATAACCAAAATTTATATCCCTTAACATTCCAAAAAAAGTCTTGGAACCTACTATTTTCTTCCAAATTCCAAACTATAGATCAAGAATCAAATTACACAAAACTTAATCGAGTATTTTCCCAGGATGGCGTAATTTTCTTTTTGCTTTCTCAATGTAATTCATTTTGTTCAAACTTCTTTGAATTTAGCCTCAAAACTACTTAAATTGGCGTTGAGCACATTTTTTAAACTCAATATCACTTCAAGTGACGTTCAATTATTAAACCTTGATTTAATTAGTTAATTAAATTTAACTTAATAAAATTAAATTTAAAAAAAAAAACCAACGCCAATCTAATTGGCGTCCAATTGTTCACAAAAAAATTAAAATAAATAAATAAATAAATAAAATATTTCAACGCCAATTGAATTGACATCCAATTGTTCAGGAAAAGTAAAATAAAATTACTTCAACACTATTTACAGTGGCTTTTACTTTTTAAAACTTTTTTTAAAAAAAAAAGAATAGAAAAAGTAATTTTTGACTTTTAAAAAAGAATAGAAAAAACTAAAAGACTAACGTTGAAATATTTTAATTTTTTGTAAATATTTTTTTATAAAGAAAATTAAAAAAAAATAAAGAGTCAAAATAGATCTAATGCTAATCTGATCGGCGTTGGAATTTTTTTTTTTTGTATCCATCAAAACCTTATCTTATATACCCATCTGTTCTCCTTTTATTTTCTTCATTCGTTGTGTTATTCTATCATTTCCTTCTCATTCTCTTCTTTCATTCACACTGCATTACTTTAAATAATCAACTTGACAACGAGATTACGTTCTTATTTAATAATATTAACTTTTTTCATTATTATTAGCCAATAATAAAGTAACTATTAATACAATGTATTAAAATCCTTTATGCAACATTCTTACTGGTTAAAGATATGTACATTCTTAGTGAAGGGGGTAGAAATAATAAAATTTAATTACTAGTTTGTTTTTTAAATAAATTATATTTTACACTATTTTTATGTAAAAAAATATTTAATTTATAATTTTATTTTTATCACCAAAAAATTTAATAGCAAAACAACAGTTTAAAAAATTCGCCAATTTTTTTTTTAATGTCACAATATAATCAATTTCACACTAATAGTATGGACAAAAATTTTTTAAAAAATAGAGTAACATTAAATTTTACAATAAAATTAATATGAGTACAACAAATATTAATGTACATATCTTTAGGGGTGTTTTGAACAAACTTAATGAACAAAAATGACGGCAAATGGAAGCACAAAAATTTCACCAGAAAAAATAAAAGGAGAGAATGAGAAGGAAATGATAGGATAACACAATGAGTGAAGAAAATAAGAAGAGAACAGATTGATATATAAGATAAGGTTTTGATGGATAAAAAAAAAAAAAAAGAATGAGAAGGAAATGATAGGATAACACAATGAGTGAAGAAAATAAGAAGAGAACAGATGGATATATAAGATAAGGTTTTGATGGATAAAAAAAAAAAGATCCCAGCACCAGTCAAATTAGCGTTAGATCTATTTTGACTGATTTTTAACTCTTTATTTTTTTTAATTTTCTTTATAAACAAAATTTTACAAAAAATATTAAAAGATTTCAACGCCAGTCTTTTAGCCTTTTTTATTCTTTTTTAAAAATCAAAAGTTACTTTTTTTTATTTTTTTAAAAAAAAAATATTAAAAATAAACGCAATTGTGAATGGTGTTGAAATATTTTTTTCCCTCTAAATAATTGGACGCCAATTCAATTGGTGTTAAGTAATTTTTTTTTTCAGAACAATTGGACGCAATTCCAATTCAATTATGGTTAGAGTAATTTTTTTTTTTCAACTTTTTTTTGTTGGTACAGGTTTTTTTTTTTTGGCGAACAATTGGGCGCCAATCATATTGACTTTGGGATTTTTTTTTTCATTTTTTTTTATTAAATTTAATTTAAATAAGTAATTAAATCAAGGCTTAATAATTTAACACTACTTAAAATGGAATTGAGTTTAAAAAATGTACTCGTTGAGGCTAAAATCAAGAAAATTTGAACAAAATGGATTACATCGAGAAAACTGAAAGGAAATTACGCCATCCTGGGGAAATTACTCAATCATTAGCAGTGGCTAATTGCATTGCCAGCAGCTCTTCCTCAGGTATAGTCTTAATGTGACAATCCGACCGCGGATACGCAGCACATAACAGGGCGAACCCACGTTCAATAACATCATCACTAAGCATTCCTTCACTCTGATCAACTTTTCCACTTAGTAGCTGAGCAGGGCAAGTCATACAGACCCCAAGCTTGCAGTCATGTGGCACAGACATGCCAATGTCTAGTGCCTTGGACAGAATTGTCTCATCAGGCTCAACCTCAAGCTCAATGGTTTGGCCCTCGTGCTCTATTGTCACTTTGTGAGACCGGACAAGTCCCGGCACGGAGCGGCGGCGGAGGCGAGAGATGGGTCGTGCCCGGTAGTTTAGGTTTAGCTGCAGGGGAGGAAGGTGGGTTTGGGTTTTGTTGGATGTTGTTAGTGGAGTAGTTGTGAAATGGAGGCTTGCCATGGCTTAAGTGAGTTGGGGAAAATGAGGGGAGGAGTATAGAGGATCTTTGGTTTCTGAGAGGATAAGGTTTTGTTGGTTATAAGGTTATGAGTAATTAATGAAATTATCATGTGACTATATGTATCTGGACAGCCCAAGTTTAATAGCTTAAATGTTGTTAGTGTTTAAATTTTTGTTTTGTATTTGTACACTTAGACTTGTCCAATTGAATTATGATACTCATTCATAATTTTTTCCTTACAGAATGTTTACGTTTGTATTAGTGTTAATGATAGAGAGTGGGTATTTCTGTTATTTTTTTATACTTTATTATTATTATTATTATTATTATTATTTAACTTCTTAGGCCATAAGGCCCATAACCCCTTGTCTACTAAAATAAAAACTTCTAATAATGCATAGTATCCCGGTTTCGCTTGCTAGGTTAGCTAATGAAAGGCATGTTAGCCCATGTCTTTTTTAGAATAAATAACAATAATTAACTTATAGTCTTTTAACACAATTTATTTGAAACGCATTATGAAATGTTTTTAATTAAGTATTTAATTTTTTATTCCCATAAAAAAAAAGAACATATTTAGAATATTCACGAGCTTTACTTACGGAACATAATTAGGGGATTAAATAAAAAAAGATTGTTATGACTTTTACACTATTGAGGTTACGGGATATTATGAAAAATAAATTTAATCATATTACAATTTAGAAAATTATTAGTGAAAATGCGAGGTATTGACATTTGAATAGTATTTTGGTGATAATTTTTTTCTTCCAAAAAATTGTTTATAAAATGACGAGATTAACTGTGATTGATTATTATCACTACATTTATTTATATATAATAAATTATTTATTAATTATACTTTATCATATTATTTTATAAATAAATTTTTGTAATTTTTTTTTATCACCGTAACAAATACTCTTGACATTTCGTATGTTAACACTTACCAGTGCATTGTGCATTACCTGTTGTACAATTTCTCGACCCAAAATTACACTAGTAATTTAGGGAGTGTTTATTTAAAATTTAATACATTTGAATAGTTGAATTGATTAATTATTTAATACGTTTCTTTAGAATTGAATAGTTGAATCAGTCAGATTTTTAGACTGAATAACTAAATTTAATTTTTTTGATTGAATAGTTAAGTTCTGGCAGAATGAAGTAATTTTTTTTTTTTAAAATATTAAATAAATTTATAATAATTTTAAATTTTTTTAAAGGGATAAAATAATAAAAATATGTTATTAAGATATTTCAAATATGTCACTTATCAAATAATTTTTGTCATTTAATATTAAAAAAATTCTTCCATTCAGTTCATTCAAATTAATTAAACATTCAGAATTATTTAATTAAATTTTTATCAAATATTCCATTAGTCGATGTTTGCATGGGGCCCAAAATTATAATTAAGTAAAGGATCATTTGGGCCCAAGGTTACAGGCCGACCTTTCAAACCAATGAAGGGCTGATGAAAAAAAACTTATAAACAAATGTCATCGTAATTTAGCGTCTAGGTGTTCATTTCTCGTAGTATTTGTCGAACAGGTGATTTTCTCTCTCTAGGATTTTCAGAAGCATGACGAGGATATCAATGCCGATTCTAATTTGATAAGAAACCATTTATTCAAATATAATATACATTTGTTTTGTGATAATTGGTGGGATGTGGAAACATAAATTAAGATTTTCCTTGTAGTTATAATTGCAAATTATGGCTTTGAAAAAGGTTGGAATCGCCAAGGATGTTACTGAAGTAAGTATGCATTTGTGATGATGTATGTGTATTTGTGTTGTCGTAGTTTGATTTTTTGACCTGGGTTTTTGGTCATATATACAGTTGATTGGCAAAACTCCACTGGTATATCTTAATAATGTTGTGGATGGTTGTGTTGGGCGTATCGCCGCCAAATTGGAAATGATGGAGCCATGTTCTAGTGTTAAAGACAGGTACTTACTGTTACTGATGTTCCTTGTTGATTTATTAAAATTGGTGTCTTTAAGCATATACATATTGGCGGGGTTTAAAATTGTTGTGATTCTGCTTTCTTTTTGGTGTGCAGGATTGGTTATAGTATGATTACAGATGCTGAGGCAAAGGGCCTTATTACACCAGGGGAGGTTAGTTATGTGTTTTGTCATGGAGAAACTATGTTGATGACCACTTAGTTTTGCACTAAAACATGAGTTTAGTAATAAATACAGGTTATGAAGTTGTGGCGTTATAAAAAATATATGATTTTACACATGTAAGATTCCTTTAAGAATATCATCCCTGGTCTGTTGTTATTTCTTTAAATTGGGTAGTCTGGTTTAGAATCTTGCAAGAAATGAATATCTTTAAATTTCTTAATCCAATCACTTCTATTTGGTTTCATCTAGTTATGATTATGATTCTAATATTAACTAGTGAAGTAAATTTCTTTCTTCTTTTTGTTCCCTCAGTGAACTTTTCAGCTTACACAATAATTAGGTCTGACTCTTATTTTATTTATTGTTCTTTAAGAGTGTTCTCATTGAACCTACCAGTGGAAACACTGGCATAGGATTAGCCTTCATGGCAGCAACTAAGGGATACAAGCTTATAATTACCATGCCTGCTTCAATGAGTCTTGAGAGAAAAATTATTCTCCGTGCTTTTGGTGCTGAGCTGGTCCTCACAGATCCTGCTATGGGAATGAAAGGTGCAATTCAGAAGGCTGAAGAGATATTGGCCAAAACACCTAATGCTTACATTCTTCAGCAGTTTGAAAACCCTGCTAACCCAAAGGTATAACCGTGACTCATTGTTAATTATTCTGATTGATTTTGTTGCTGGTGGAAAGCTAAAATGTTCTTGTTATTTTAAAATGTAGATACACTATGAGACAACTGGACCAGAGATTTGGATAGGCACTAATGGGAAAATTGATGCCTTTGTTTCTGGAATTGGTACCGGAGGTACGATAACAGGAGCTGGAAAGTTCCTTAAAGAGCAGAACCCTGATATAAAGGTTAGCTTGGCATTTTTATTCAAACAAAAATACTGATATACAGTTAGATATATGATTGACTTTATATATCATTGTTAGTATCTGGCATGACTGACGGTCAATTTTTTAGTCACTGAAAATTCCATTTCTTTCTTATTTTTTCTATTTTTCTTCCTTCTTTCAATATCAGCTCTATGGCATAGAACCAGTTGAGAGTGCTATTCTATCTGGAGGAAAGCCTGGTAAGTTATCTTGGGCACATTGCTCCTTCCAAGTGGAATCTATTTTCTGCTGCCCATTTGGTTTGACTAGAGACTCCTTTAGTATATGAACTCTTTAGTTGCATGCTAACTAATTAACTCAATGAGCTTATTAATTTGGGATGCAAGTAAATCAAGCTGAGCCAAGTTTTAAGGTGTTTTAGGCTCAGCTTCGCTTGAACATATAGTGCTAGCTCAGGTCAGGCTCTCGTTCAGCATTGCAAGTCTTCTTCAGACCCAGTCACCTAGTTTAAGGGAAGTTGGTCATGATTTGGCTGTTCAAATTTTAAGCATGAAGAAAGGCTTGAAGGTTCCTTTTTAGACATGCTGAGGATACAATGATGTTGAAAAAGCAAAATGAAACATTATAGGGAATTGATCAACTTATTGTCAACATTATAGGGAAAATGTAACATTATAGGGAATAGATCAACATACCAATTCCCCACTTGCAGTTAGTAACACAAGTTATTGTCATATTACGACAAGTGAATCTCATAATTTCGTGCTCAACCTTAACGAGTAGTGTTTTTTGTCTTGGGCAACAAATGGTTTTATTATAACAAAATTTAGAATCTGAAGAAAGCCAATGCCACCCTTTTCAACAATTTATTGGAAATTTGAATGAAAGCAAAAGGAGGGCTGCAAATGGAAGTTATTTTCCTCAAGGAAGATAAATTGAAACTTCTTATTATCTTACTATGCTATGATCTGCTTGACTGATTTTCATCTTCTAGAACACCTATTACTATGTCTTGATATTATTCATAGTAATATTAATGGATACACTTTATACATTTAAGGTTAGTAATGCCAGTGGCAAAATCTGTTGTTTAAATTAGTTTCTTGTAGTTTGTCCAAAATATTTCTTCTTTAGTTTCTAATTGTAACCTTACAGTTATATTTTATAATGTCTAAGGTCCGCATAAGATCCAAGGAATAGGTGCTGGTTTTATTCCTGGTGTTTTGGAAGTCGACATTATTGATGAAGTTGTTCAGGTAAGACTATAAGACATTATATTTTCTCAGTAGAGGTGCATTAGATTTTATTTATTAGAATCATCATATTTTAAGCACTCTCAGGTGCTCTGAACGAAAAAGGAAAGAGGTTTCTTAATTCATCTGTACTTCTTTGCGAACAATCTCAAGTGCTTTAAACAAAATTGTGGTGTATTGTTAACAGTAACGTGAGATTTTTATAATGGTATTATGATGTTTGTGTCATTTCCCAGATATCAAGTGATGAAGCCATAGAAACTGCAAAGCTTCTCGCAGTGAAAGAAGGACTGCTTGTAAGTTAAACTGTTTAAGACTCTCTGAGTGTATCTATTTTAGGAGTTTTGGGTAGTCTTATGTATTTCTATGTTGTTTAAATGAATTGTTAACATTTACATTTTTTTCCAGTTAATCTAGGTTTGATCTTTTATAATCTGTTGTAGGTGGGAATATCATCTGGTGCTGCAGCTGCAGCTGCTATTAAAATAGCAAAGCGACCAGAAAATGCTGGAAAACTGATTGTTGTAAGTTTGTTTGTTCCCTTACAAAAATTGAACAACTGTATGAATAATCATGCAAGTAAGAAATGTATGCATGGCATTGTTCGGCAATGAGACGGCATAGGTGGCTTATATCTCAATAAAGGATATGGCCTTGGGTAAGGATGAACTGCAAGAAAATAATTGTTGTATTAAACTCAAAGTGGTTGTGATCTAAGTTTTACTGAATTTTTGTACATGCATATCGTTTCTTCCTGAATCATTGCCTGCAATAATGTATAAGAACCACGGTCGGATGTCCTATAGCCTGGTTATGACTATCAGGAAAGATATTTAGTTTAAAAAGAAGAAGGGTGGATAACAGCATCCCATCCTTTGGAAAAGAAAAAAAGAGAGGAAAGGTCGCTAAAATAAAGTGAAAAACAAATGAGGTTCACTAGTTTGTGCATAATCAATCTTTAAGAATATTAATAAAACATACCCTCTTATAATTATAACCCGTCAGTTTTTTTGTTACTAATATTCTTACTATGTTTGTGCATTTTTTGGTAATGATTAAGATTTAAGAGTATATAGGGTAAGTATCTATTCTTGATAGTATGTTACATTAAAAGTAAATTTTCTATTCTTGGTAGCATGTTCCAGCTTCTTGTTTAATACTTATAACCAAGAAAACATTTTGTGAACAATGATTATCTAATAAGCTGCGCCATCCAAATTACATGCTGCATTTAAATTCAAGCTCACAACATCAATTTATCTCTTTTATAGTTGGAATGCTTTGTCCTTTTGTTAGTAAACCGCTCACTCTCAACAACTTCACAGGTTATTTTCCCAAGTTTTGGGGAGCGATATCTATCTTCTGTGCTGTTTGAATCAGTGAGACAGGAGGCAGTGAACCTGACCTTTGAGCCATAAGCTGATTTTCAGAGTGGACTAGATTCTTCTCCTTTGCAAGTAAAGCTGGGAGAGATAGTTTTAACTGGGATAGAGATACGTGGCTCTTGGGGAATAATGTGATGTTTGTGTAGCGAAAGTTGCAGCAAGTTTGTATTTGAATTAAGAATTATGTTTTGGATATTACTCGGCTCATTTGTTCCCATTCTTAGTTGTATCAATGCGTGGTCTTGGTGTTGACCCTTCTTTCAGCTATCTCCATAATTCTATAAAACTTTAACCGCTTTGATTTTGTTGGTTTTCTTTCAGTTTTTATAACTTTTGATTTCTACTATTTTTATGTCTTTAAGCCTACAATTATTGCTTTGTGAAGACTGGTCTGGACTTGGACATTTGGTCGAGTATCCCAGTGGTAGGCTAAAGGTTCATGATAACCAAACAATTTTGTTTAATGGTTTTGATCCTTTATTCAAAATATTAAGCTCTGTGTAGATGTAATAGGCCTGTAAATGGATTGGAATTGGACAGGGTTGATTCTAATCAGTTTTAAGGAGTTTGACGGATCTGTTCAGATACTGTAATCTATCTAATTAACAAATGTTAGTTTGTTAATGTCTAAACACCCAGTCCCATCCCCTAAACTGGCAAAAAATATTGAGGTGATTTGATCAAGAAACTGTTAGATTAATAGCGAACCACTATTAGTGGTCTTTAAAATGTTGGATTAAAACGGATTCCCCAATAATTTTTCTTCTTTTTTTTTAAGAAAGAAAGCATGATAATTCAAACCCCTGTATCATCATAGCCCTAGCTACTGTCCCCTGATTTTCATTTTCTTACTTTTAGGGTGGAGGGAGTATAATGTAAGTGTTTCCCTTTCCTTTTTCCAATTCTAATGTTACGCTTGGATTGAGGGAATGGAATGAAAAAAACAACAACAGTGTATTAGATGATCATTTTGGAGGATAAACTATTCTAGTGAAATGAAAATTCATTCTATCCTTTTGATTTTTATTACATGTGAGAGGTGGTGGAATAAAATTCATATTCTAATAGAATAGATATGTATGACACAACACTCACTCCCATCAACAATCAAATATATACTTGGAATACCTTAAAATCATTTCATTCTTTCCTCCATTCCATTTCTTCAATCCAAACAGAACATAAGTATAATTTTGATGCAGGCCTTCACTTATCAACCATTAACAACCATGATTGGCTGTCATCATTATCGTGGCTAGCAAAGCTGAAGGAGATGGCAAGGAACCAATTGATGAGCAAGCAGTTGCCACCATATACGGCAACATGAGGGCTGACGTCAACCAAGTTTACTCAAAAATCACCGAACTAGCGGATGGAGGTGAGTGAGCACTCGTTGGTGAATCAATGCCATACAGCCTCTCCATCAATCTCAACAGTGCTATCGCATGATTGGGGGCGTTATGGTGGATAGAACCATCAAAGAGGTTTTGCCAGCTGTTCAGCACAATAGAGAGGGACTTGAAATGGTAATTGCTGGGCTTAATTCCTCGCCTGTATTTTGCTTAAGCTGTTTGGAGCTAAGCTAATCCTCTTATACTCCTTCTCTCGGTTTTAAAATATAAGATCATTATTGAATTTTTTAAGTCGACTTAAAGACATTTTCAACCTTTAACATAGCTGAAAGCTTTACTGTTAAACTTTAAAACCCAATTAAGACACCAATCTTAATTGGGAACAGGTGGAGTACTAATTTGGAACAGACAGAGAGAGAGTTTAAAGTTCTGAAATGTCTTATAATTTGGAAAGTCTTAAAAGTTCAGAGCTTTACCATAGCTGAAAGCTTAAAACTGGTAAACTTCCTAGGCTTCCTAACCATAAGACAATAAATATTCATTACAATGGTGATTACATTGACATAATTAGTCCCCCCAAAAGAAAAATTATGTTACAATTGAATAGGAATTGATACAAACTGGTCTCATTCATTTATCATCATAGATGTTATGTTCAAGCCTAGCATGTATTGCCCCACAGTTATCTAAATAAAAATTACACTAGCAATTGACATACATGGTGGGAGTAGAATCTAAATTTAAAATAAATTAATAAATAAAAACTCTCAAAATCAACTCTTTCAGCAAATTCCACAATTTTGCCCAAAACTCCAAAAGGTCAAACTTTCCAATTCCGGAAATATGTGGCAGGGGTCAATCCATTCCTTCATCCTCAACTGAAGAAATCCTGAAAACCTCTACCAGCAAAAACCCGATCGGAGAGTTCAGCCAAAACTGCATTAACAGTTAACAAAACAATACTCGAACCGACAATAACTCCGAGCACAACTCCTGTGGTGCCCAAAACCTTATTGAACGGCGGCCACTCGATTTCTCCAATCTCCTCCCCAACTCCGCTCCAGAAATTTTCACTTGCTTTACTTTCTCTCTCCTTCATTGCCTTCTTAATCTCCGAACCCAATTCAGATAATTCATCTTCCTTCTGTTTGGGGGTACTTAGAATTTCAGGTTCAGATTCTTCAGAAGAGACGCTGCTGCTTTTGGGTTCTTCAATGGCGTTGATAATGGTGAATTGCTTGCTTCTGATTTTGGGGTAATTGATGGATTTGGTAGTGAAAATGGGTGGCGGTTTGATTCTTGACGAGATGATTGTGTAATCGGGCTTTCGTGAGCTTGAGAAGGATGGTGAGACTGGGAACTGGGAGAGAGAGAGTGCCATTTCTGTGTATAGCAAAGCAGCGAACTGTTTGGATGGCAGAAAAAAGAATGGGATTCTGGGGAGTTGAAGTGGGTCGGATCCTGTAGCCCAAACTCTATTTGGTCTGGGCGTGGGAAATTAATAGTGTAAAATACTAATAAAACAATCCAATAATTTTTTCCGTGTAGCTTTGGACCTTCAGTGGTTGGGCCTTATAACCCTCTAGGGAAAGCTTGGGTTGAAATTCAACACATTAATTGGATTTAAGTCCTGATATATACTACGAAATTTTTTAATTAAATTATAATTATGATATATATGCATACATATACATAAGATAAGTAAGAATTAAGAATAATTTATTTTATTTTATCGTATAGAGTTTCATGTTAATAAAATTTAACTTCATCACATATTTATTATCGTATATATTATTTTTGTTTGGATTTTAAACGAGCACCGAGCATGATCAAGTGTATCAAATGGAAACACAACTTGTTTAAAGTTGATGATGGTATATAATTAGCATAGATTATACCATCGATTAAAACTCAAAAACAACTTGAAATATCCAATTATTAGTTTAGGCAATAAAGATTTTGTGTCTCTACCCCAGTAAAATATGGTTAAATTATAATATTTTAACATAAACATAATTTAAATATTTAACATACTAACAAAAACGTAAAATAAACTCTTGAATTTACGAGAAAAATAAAGAACTCACATAGAGAATTATGATAATAATATGAATTAATGAAAACGTTATTGTTAACAAGACCTAATAAACGTATTTATAGTCGTAAACAACTTTTTAACATTAATTAAGAATACAAAAATTAAAAAAATAATTCAAGTTTGGCCAATTTTAATTGATGAATAAACTGCTTAAAACATATTTTGTGAACTTAAAACGGTATACAACATGGTTAAAGGCGTCAAGTCTCATAGAACTCATCGCAAACTTCGAATTAATATATTATAGGTCTCGTAACTCTTTCTGAATCAAAATTATGCGACTTTGAAGTTCTACCCATTCGAAGTGTTCAAACACCTGATTCACTTCCGAAATGGACTCTTTCACCGCATTAGCCTCGATGCATCTTCGATACATATTTATTATGATGTTCGCTCCCACTTCCACTTGAGCAACTCCTAAAGTTCACACTTTCCTAAATGAATTAAGTTATAACAAATGCAACAAGTACTACATAGCTAGCAAACATCATACAAAAGGCCTTTTTTCTCCTTTTTCCCACTCTGAATCTGTTCTATCGGGTATTCTTGCTCTTCTTACATTCATCTGTTTGAATGAACTGAACTCAAAGTCCAGAACTACTGCTCACCATCTATAATGTAGTGTGATTTTACAATGTTGATGGGGCCCGATTTATTGATCCAAACAGATGGATGGATCCAGGACTCGTCAGGTTTTCTGAGTTTGAGTTGATTGAGATGACTTATCCGGCCATACAGTACAGTAAGTACTGACAATTTATCCTCCCATTTAACTAAGCATATAACGTGTTTCTTCTGCTGAGGTTCATGTGGCAGTTAATGATGGAAGTTAAAAAGTTATACCATGTTTTGCCAGAAATTTAGTAAACAAAAATATGAACTTCATAAGAAGAAATATAAAGATTGTGAGCCTCAAAAAAAATTATTTTATTATATTAAAAGTTATATAACTTTTTTAAAAAACAATATTATTTTTTGTCAAATACATTTTTTTAGGCCCACTCTTAGAAAAAGAGTGCTAACATAGAACATATTTATGTTCATTAAACTAATTTAATATGTTTATGAACTCATCCCAGTCAAAAGTCTTAAAATTATGTGCAAACAATAAACTTGTTTTTTTATTATTAGCATTTACCAATTTTACAAGGATTAAGATTATATTGTTGCTGCATAGTTGCCCTTAAAATAATAACTTTTTAATTTAATAATTGTGATAATGATAATAAAATTATAATGATAAACTTGAGCACATTGAGTCATGTTATATTAATATCATAAAAAAAGAGAATTCTTTTGATGTAAAGAAAAATGTTAACAAATGAGGCTCTTTTAAGGGGTTGTTTATTTATTTCTGAATGAGTCTGAATCTGACCAAATAAATCATTCAGACCGTTTATTTTAGAATTTTTAAAATTTGAATATGTCTAAATGATTATTTTAAAAAATTATAACTAAATCAGTAAAAAGTAGTGTTGAATAATATTTTTACTTACGTACCCTTATTTACAATTAAAAATTATATTCAATATTCAACTTGTTTTACTATTGTAAATAAATTTTTCTATATACAAATTATTTTTTATTTTTCCTTAACAAATTATCAATAAACAATTTATAAATGTTATTTGAGTCTTTTATTTTGATTTTATGGACTGATAGAATGTTATTTAATATTTTTAATGTGTTATTCCTTAAATTATATTTATTATAGTATACTCCATCAAAATGGTTCAAAAGTTTATATTTAATTTTTCTTAAATAACATTGTTTATTTATAATTACATAATAAATTTGTTTATAACAACTCAAGAGATTAAAATATAAAAATATACGTATTCAAATATTTTAGACAAATAATTATCAAATATATTATTTCATTCTATATTCAAATCTTATACTCTATTTAACTTATTTAAATTTTTTTATACATTTAAAATTTTTTATTTAATTTTATCGAACAACCCTTAACTCAAGTTCAGTTGAAAACTGATGGTTTATCCGAGTGATGATAAGCTACCCGCCCACATGTCCGGCTTGTTCAAAAAATTCCTGAAAAGGGTAGTTGGGGCAGGTCAATGAGATAAATTAGTGCATGGACTTTTCAATAATACTCGTCCATTTTAAAATTAAAAATATATTTTTTAATTTAAAATTAGTTATACTCTATTATTTTTAGACTATAAAATAATACAAAGTTCTTAGGTAATTGCAATTATTTTTATTTTTGGTTTATTTAGTACTATCATCCACCAATAGAGTTATACCTGACAAAAATAAATTAAATATATAATTTTATAAATATATTTTTAATTTTAAAATAAATAGAATTTCAGCTTATATAGCGACGGAGGTTGCTCGCTCCTGAATCTTGTGTCATTGTCGTTAAGATATGGCCTTTATTGCTCTCTTCGTTTGTTTCTGAGATCTTTAAGATATGGAAAGAAATAGACTTGTTTTTACCCATTCTGATTTTAGGAACCTCATGAAAATTACAATTGGATAACTGTTCTATAGTCTTGATGACATAAGATAAGTCCCAGAGCTTCCCTTATTGGTTTCTACTTAATTTCATAACAAGAATTATTGATTTCTACATTTTAAATCGTCCATAGAATTATGCTGTTTGTGGGTCGCTCCTCAGTTAAGAAGTTTAATGAGAATGTTGTATATTTGTTGGATTATGTATTTTTTGAGTAAGTGATAAATTTTTACCCGATAAACTTTTGACAGAATTATATAAGAGATATTGAGAGATAAATTCATCAAATAAAGAGACTTGAACGGCTTGATAGATTCTCTTAATGAATCAGAATAAAAAATGTAGAAGAGAGTGACTCGTCGATTAGAAGAAGTAATGGGTTAGACTCAAAATAGTATATTTGAAAGTTTAAAGGGGAGATTGATATCGATATGTATGGAGAACTCACGCCTTAAAAGAAAAATTATTGAGATATAGTGCGATAATAAAGTCTTAAAATATTATAACAAATGAAGAAGAAACATTTAAGGACATATAATACACCATAAATTTAATAGGTTAACTGTTTGAATCAAAATATAATTCTAAATGCACGTAATAGATATGGGTCTATTATATTTCTAACAATTAAACACTAAAAAATTCTTCCTTTCATTAATTAAAATTAATGCATATTCTAAGATCGAATACATTAATAATATCACTATTTCAGGTGAGCTGTTTGAACTGTTTGATAAACTGATTAAGAACAAAACCCTATATTATGCTACAATATGTCTTTAGATATATAAAAGGTTAAATGATCAGTTAAATGCGCGAAATTTGTAACAGTTAAGCATCGATATAACTTTTATATAAAATACCCATATATATAGTGAAAAGATGGCCTATAATGCAACATCAAGATTCTTTGTCCCATTTAGGATATATACTTTGCATATATCTTAAATAGCATACATCTCTTAAATAATATATTTTTATTAAAATAATATTATTTTAAATATTTTTTAATGATATTTTTATAAATAAAAGAAAAATAAATAGAGTTGTAGAATATTACATCATGTCATATTTTTTTAAAAAAATAATATTAAAAATGACGTTATACTATTTAAAAAATATATGTTATTAAAAAAATATATTTTAAATCCGTCATATATATATATATATATATATATATATATATATATATATATATATTCGGTCAACTTTGTCTATTTGCGACTTCTCTCTCTTTAACACATACTCTTTTCCTAAAAAGAAGGGAATTAACAAACTGTAAATGTTGAGCCTGTAGAACAAGCACATCCCAGCTAAAAAAGAAGGCTATATATAAACATGGAAGTAGGTAATTGCTATCTTACCTAAACCAACTAATTAACTATTTAGAATATTAATGAATAATCAAATAAATCATACAAAAACTGTAGTTGTTGTTAATTCTTTCTTGGATACTCTTTTGTTTGTCTCTTTCCCAGTCATATTATTAAAATCCAAGAATTAAAACACACCCGATGATGCTCGTCTTTAATTGTATCATGGCTACCAAGGACGAAGCTTAGTGGGATCAATTGACCCCAGAATTATTTTTTTAAAGATTTAATATATTACAAATTTAGAAATTTTTAGGTATAATAGATAAATTGACTCCCCTAAAAATTTATAAGTTTTTTAATAGCAAGGATCAAATTAAAATTTTGTAATTTTTTCAATCAAATATAAATCTCATAGAACTCTCACCCAGATAACACTAGAGTCTCCAAAATTTATAAATTATTAAACAATAAAATTTATAATTAATTAGTAATACTTTTTAGATAATTTAAAATATTCATTATTTTACTAACAAAAGTTATATGAATTTATATCAATTTTAAGTTTAAATTTTTTTCAAATCGTTAATAATAATCTTACGTTTTGAAACGGAGAGTATTATAAAATACATATTCTAATATATATATCACAAAGTACAAAATTACTAATAAAATTTGACTCCTAGGCGCAACCCCTAACACTATAACTTTTTTATAATTTTAACCCACTAAAGAAAGATTCTGGCTTAGTCACTGATGGCTACCTTAATTAATTAATATTGCAAGATTTGTTTGAGTTGTCAGTGCTGTTCTTGCAGTTAAATCTCTTTTTGGACGCTAGTTGGACTTTATACTTGCTCTGTCTGGACAGTATTATGTGTTTGAGCTTTGGAGCCATTATATTTCTTAAATTATTTATAAGCTGTTACAGAATCAACATATTCATGAACAATGGTATAAACATTTCAGTAATAAAGGTCACTATATATGTTCATTATTCTTCGATGGTTGGCATGCACCTTAGTTTAAATGAAAAACTAGGTAATATTTGAAAACCTGAACTATAAGGGTACTGTCTGGTGATCATGTACGTCATTGTGTATCTAAATTCTAAGCTATATATGTAGTTAATTTATGGGGTATTGCGTCTAGTTGAGTCCATAATGTGGTCATGAATCCAACAAATTCTAAAGGTTGGATCGATTCCGCATAGATAAAAATTAAACCAAAAAAAAAAAAAACTAATGTTGGGGTTCACTATTCTGGACCTATCATCGGCTCTCTGCTCCAAGGAAAAAGATTATGTTGCGACTGGCTTTTATAATTATCATTGAATTGAATTGGATCAAGATTCACGGGGCTGGGATGGGGGAGGTTTAACTCCAAAAATTTTAACTCCAAAAGTACTTATTTTTAAACTAATCGACCAATAAACGTTTGATCAGCAATTAACATTTCCAAGAAAACACATTTAGCCAAACAAGAAAAAAAAAACATTCTTTACTGGCATAACATTTTAAATTAATGCATACAATACGTTAGAAAAAATTACATGCATCGATGCAATATTCACGTCCCACGCTTTTCTTGGTTTAGTGTAATTCTAATACATATTCGGCTTTGTCTTTATAGAGGAAACATATCTTTTTCACAAAAGACAAATTAATTAAAAAATAAGTTACACCAACCGTCGTGAGGTGGTGGAATGGTGGCGTTCTTCGATTTTCCTGTAACTTTCCGATGGCATGAGGGAAATGACAAGATCGGAAAAAGCTTTGATAATGACTTTGTGGGTGTGTTTAGGGTTTAGGGTTAAGTAACAAAGTAGAAGCTCATGCAAGAAGTTCCAATCCGCTTTTAGGTCTGTTAACTCACGTGCTTCAACCATCTCCTGCATTGATTTTCGAAAGTCGGAAAAAGGGTCAGGCGAGTAGGTTTGAACGGCGACGCTGCCGGCGACTAGGGTATTGTCACGGTCAGGAGGAGAATTAGGGGAGTGGAAGATGGAGTTGGAGCGGCCGGGGGCGGAGAAAAAGAAGCGTTGGGAGGCGAAGACGGTGGCGAAGTCAGGAGGGGAATCCTCGGTGTAATCGGAGGAGGAGTGGTCGTCGGAGGAGTTGGAGGTGAGATCATAGAGGGAATTGAAGTTGTTGCTTAGGGTTGTTGATGATGGATTTTGGGGTTGTTTTGAGGAGGGTGAAGGTGGTGAGGGGAGATTGATTATGGGAAAGCATTTGAATTTTGAGAAGCATAGGTAGTTTTTCCATGAGAAGATAAACATTTCTTTGTTTTTCTTGAGAGAGAGAATAGGAGAGAGATTTTGTAAGTGAATGGAAGAAGAATGAAGGAGACATTGCGGGGTTAATTAATTATATCTCTATGTAATTTTAGAGTTATTGTCAATGTGTATGCGAGACATTATACCTTTTATCTTTGGATTTAGATTTAGTGAAATTGAAAAGGAATAGTGGTAGCTAATTGGACAATTTTTGTCTAGTTTATCGAGATATAATTTAATTTGCTTAGTAGTATTGTATAACTCATCAATATAGATAGGGATTTGGTTATTATGAAGTTGGTCGCCTAAGACGATTGGTCAATTGATGGTTTCGGCGCCCGACACGTCATCCTCAACAATTGTTTGGTGTGTAAATCATTATAAAATGTTTGGTCTGTTCAGACAAGCATACAGAACTAATCAAATTAGTGAACCTAAGTATATCGTGTATTCTTACTTTTTTATTCTTTATCTAATATTCTGTGTGATTATGTTATATTTTAATGTTAAATTCTAAGAATGACCTTTATAAGTTACAAATGCAACATAATATTTTTCTATACCTTTGAGGCTTTGACAGATATTTAACAAATTTTAACATTACCTAATGCGAAAGCTTTTTTTGGCGTAGCTTTTTTTGTTTTAGTATAGACAACCTTTTTTAATTTAAGCTAGCACTGTTTTGTTTTGTGCACGGTCAGTGTGAAGGGGCAATCTCAATTCTCATGGGACATGAAGCTGTCAGAGCCCTACCTGAGATGTTGAATTAGCTACCTGAAGATGGTTGGTTGTTTTGTTTTTTAATTCCATTTGGTTTTAGTTAAAGCAAAAGAACTTCATTGCAAAAGCAAGCGTCTGGTCAAGTTTATTTAAAGTACGGTCCCTTTAGGTAACCACTCTTTCGGACCCATAATTATTGCCATGTAGTACAATAATATAGTTTTATTAAAGTATAAGTTACAAATTTATATATTTTAAGATATATTTATACAAATTTATATATTTTAAGATACATTAAAATTAATCCGTTAGTTTTTATCTTATACATATTAAGATATATCAGATTTATCATTTGTCTATATATTAAAAATATAATTATAAGTAGGTCAAACATGTTGAAATAATAATTAAAAAAATATTTGATTAATCAAATAAGACTCTGATTTGTAAAATGGAGGATTCAAAAATTATTATCTAACTTTTCTTTTTGTTGTTGCCTGTGTAAATGTTTACGTAGAAAATAAAGCGAAAACCCAAATGTTTTTATACCAACAAAATGCTAGTTTCTTATTGAGCAGCAACTTGAATTATCCAATAATTTTTAGACATTAATTTCTCTTAAAATCTCTTAATTATTAATAAAAAAAAGTTGGATAGTTTCTCTAAAGTCATTGATATTGTCAGAATAAAAATAATATTACTAAATTAAATATATATTAATTTAACAACACTTTTGTAATTATTATAATGATACTAAATATATTAAATAATATTTATTACCCTCGCAACTTCTTTTTGCTTTCATTTTGATTAAAGCTTTGTTTTGCTACTCAAGGAAAAGAGATGGGAAATAATCCCATCAAAAATATAAAAGAGAGATTCAATGAAACATTTCATTATGGTAACAACATACTAGTTGATATTATGTTTTCAAAAGGTACATATGCATATGTATAGGATTGCCATTTCTACCATATTCAGTTACATAAAAAAATAATAATTTTTTCCCCTCTCTTTCACCGTAAGATACCTGTCTCAGAGGTTTTATCTTTTGTACAATTGTACGTAAGGTCCTGGTACCCAGCTAGTTATCTGCTCCATTTGAATTCTAGTGCATTGCATCACTTGGAAAAGAATAAGATTCCCTCTCCTAGCACCGTTCAACCATATCCCACATTATTTACATTTTTACTTTTATCATATACATCACATATATTCATCATTTGGTCAAATTCAATAATTATAATTGTACCCCACCTAGTCACCTTAAGATAAGATGTATAGACTGCAGAATGTACATTGAAAAAGTATTTAAACATAACATTCAAATATTATATTTATTTTAATTATTAAAAAATAAAATATGGCACAAATATATTTAAATACTACATCTATCATAACTATTAAAAAATAAAATATGATATTAAAATTCATATCATATTCTATTTTTTAACGATTAAAATAAATATAATATTTAATTTTATATTTAAATATCGAGTACGTAGACTTCTCCTCGTACATTTTCATGCTGCCTGCTAAAATCTAACATATCTCCTCCCCATGCATGTAATATAACCTTTTTGATTATCTTTTACATATATATACAAGTGCATGCATGGCTGTATATAAAAAGAACAGTTTTGACTGCTTTTTAAAAATTTCTTTTTTCAGAATCAGGTTGATCAGATGATGAAAGCAAGGTGAACAAAACACGTGCATTATTAGTCATTGTACGATTGCTAGCTACCGAAGGGAACTTGTCCATCTTCAGCTGGTACAGACGAGTCTTGTGACTTCTTTTTCATTTCAAATACATATTGAAGAGTTGGGTACGTACAATTCTAGTTCTCAGAAGTAGTACTACTGGCTTAATTTATAGTATCATATTATTGGAGATCATATGTATTTTACGTACCACAAGACACTAGTGGTATATATAGGACAACTATCTTTTTCTTAATTTACCAAGTAACTTGCATGACTCGTCACAATATTTGTCCTTGAGAAAAATCATATGCTAGCTATCCTGCATTGGATCAGACCTTGAACATATAATGAGTAGTGTTTAGCAAATGAATTGAGGTCCTTCAACATGTAATGACTGGCTCTAGCAAATGAATTGAGGTCTAGTATGTGATTAAGACTGAGGTGCTACGACTTTTTACGACTCCCAAATCAGTTAGCACCAGATATCGTCAGAAAAAGGCTTACGAAAACTTAGCTCCAACTCGTCCTTTAATTTGATTTTGATTGATGTAATGGTTAATGTTGTAAATTACTTAAAAATTATTAAATATAAATTGTTATTTTAAAAATTAAAATAAACTCGCATCACAAATTTAATTTTAAATTTTCACAAATTAATTTTGATCAAATTCAAATAAGACCCTTTTGTGGAACAGAGGATCGAGCATGAAGTAATACATAAATTTTGCATAGCCTTCTCCATTTTAGACTAGTGATCATAATTTGTAAGGCAAAATTAGAAATACCAAACCAAATAATGAGAATCAGAGGTTAGAACCTGTTACTCCTTTGCAAGTCTTACCAGTTACCGGGAACACAAACTAAAGCTGTTCTATATATGAACCCCAATGATGATATAAATTATACAGGAATTTTATGTCCATTATCAGATATGGTGTATGCTTAGATTTGTAGTAGTATAAAAAAGAAACTTTTTTAAAAAATAACAATAGAACAGATGAAAAAAAGAAGAAGATATATATGAGCTTTTAACATACCCATTATTGTAAATATCTTACATATCATACTCCTTCCGACCCATTGGCACAGAGTGTTTTGATTTACTTTATTTAAGTACATAAACTAAACAACCTTGCATACAGAAAACAGCCCATTCTACTCTTCTAGAGCTTACTGGCTAGAAACCTCCAAACCATTACCTGCAAATCAAAATTGGGAATACATATTCCAAGAATGTAACTTGGTCAAATATTATGCAGTGAAAATCTCAGAAACGATAAAAGGGTAATCAGAACTTCCTAGCATAATATGCTGATCTACATTTCAAATGAGCTAATTATTAAAGATTCAATATACTAGGATAGAAGAAGCTTGGTAAATTGAACAAATCCATTTTGTGAACTTTAAATAGAAGATAAAACTCACCATCGGGATCAAAGAAAAATACTTGCTTGGTCTTTCCATTTGGTTGAGTTCTCTCGTGTGTCTCAATTCCTTTTTCCTGCACAGCACAACTATGTATATCATAACAAAGTATAAAAAAATAGCCTTTTAAGCTAACTACAAAGTTAGAATGGCAAATTAAGGGATTTCAATTACTGGTACCGGGCTCTTTTTAATGATTTCCACCAATATTTTCATAACCGGACCAGTCATCGAACTAGAAATAGTATCGAGTGGATGGATCGCTGGTTCAATCAGTGATCAAACCGTTATTGAACCAGTGACGTCATAAATATATAAAAATATATCTTATTAATAAAATTTTAAAACATCTAATTTTTTTTAAGCTAAAATATAATAAAATTATGTTATACTATTGCTAAAAATATTTTTGTAAAAAAACAAAATACTTCAAAACCGATTCAATCGGGCCAACTAACCGGTTTTACCGGTTGAACCACCGATTGAACCGGTGGTCAATTGGTTTTTGACCAAATTGGTTGAACCGGACTGAAAAGTGAACTGGTTCCCGATTCAATTGATCCGACCGGCGGTTCCAAACCAGGTTTCAAAACATTGATTTCCACCCTTCTTAATCCATAAACGATTTTATTATATATATGGGGATTGATTTATAGCTCAGCACTAGATGAAAGCATTATTCCATCAAATGAATTTATGGTCGTTCATCCGATGATCCAATGGCTTATAAGGAAAAAATAATAATTTGACACTTCCGCCCCAGAGAGCTGGAAGGGGGAGAGAAAAATATAATCGACGAAATTACGTTTATACCCTTGATATGTATAATATAATAATGTGTACATTATATATTGTAATATAACAATATATATAACCCAATTCCGCCCCTTAAAAGGCCAAAAATCTTTTAACGCTTACAAAGCTGACATTGACCGCATCCCATTAACCAATAAATTAATAAGTTAAAATTTCTATAACACTGACATTGACCAAGCTCATTGACTCATTGATTGACCAAACCAATTCCATCATCCCTAAATTAAGGGGCGGAAGGCCTCTATTATCAAACCAATTTCATCTTAACAAACATACATTGCAAACAAAATTATAAACAACTTATAATTATTAAAACTATATTTTTTATTATATATTTCAATATAATTTACTATATTGATAATATTTTTAAACATAATAAAAAATTAGAAAATTATGGAAGTGTCAACAAATCAAACCAATATACATAAACCACACCTAAATACTAGTATTCTAGTGTCTATGGTTATCAAAAATTAAAGTATTCCGTGGTTTACACACAATTAAACAAAATATATCTACACGCATTTAATTGAATATAAAATATTTTAAAAAAACAAAAGAAGACTTTCGATTAATTGCAATAAATCACACCTTTATACATAAATCACATTCAAATATTAGTGTTCTAGTGTCTATATAACTCAAAAATTAAATTATATATATATATATATATATATATGTGTGTGTGTGTGTGTGTGTGTGCGTGTGCGTGTGCGTGTGCGTGTGCGTGTGCGTGCGCGTGCGTGCAAGTTAATAGAAAATAATTTTAAACAAAAAACTAACCAATTAAATTGATTTCTTTCACAATTAATTTATATGGATCAACTATTGTAAAATTGAACCACAACATAGTTAAAATTTGACCAACTATTGGTAGGTTTTATTAAGAGAAAAAGGGGTAGGGTGCTGTTTTTATTTTTTGGTAAGATTTGTTTTGCAGAAAGGGAAGAATGAAATTGGTTTGATAGTGGAGGCCTTCCGCCCCTTAGAGGGCTGGAAGGATTAATTTAGGGAGGATGAAATTGGTTTTGTCGATCAATGAGCCAATGAGCTTGGTCAATATCATTGCAAAGAAATTCCAACTTTGTAATTTATTGATTAATCGGATGCGGTCAATGTTAGCTTTGTAAGAGGTAATAGACTTCATATATATATCAAGAGTATAAACGTAATTTTAGCAATTATAATTCTCTCTCTTCCAGCCCTCTATGGGGCCATAGAGGAAGTGTCCAAAATATTTTTTTAAGCCAATGATCCAAGAACGGCCATAGATGCATTAGATGGAATAGTGCTTTCATGTAGTGCTAGTTATAGATATATATATGTATAGATCAGTCACCTATATATATATATATAGTATTCGTTTTAGCAGTACATCTTCGATCAACATTCACTTATAGGCATAATATCTTGCCATTAAAATATATTATTTGCTAACGTATTTCTTTATGAAGAAAAACTGATGTTTACGTTGCGAAGATAGATTTTGACACTCACCTTCTATGAAACAAATGGTGCCAAAAAAGAAGTAAAGAGATAGAAAGCTTTCGATAATTTAGTACGGGTATAAATTGATCTCTACCAGTGCATATCAGTTTCAAAAACTTTATGCAATGTAATTAATTAGGCTAATGCAATGTAAGACTTTCAGCTTGTATGTATACTATTTAGTATCACCATATATTTTCTGAAAATAGGACTGCTGATGAAAACAATGTTATATATGACAATCATAATATAAAGCTAGGCTTATGAAGCTGTTATGGTTTCCAAGGAAATGTCCTTGGTAGTTTAGGAAAGTATTATTTGTAACATAATTGAAAATTTAGTTTGTTTAGTAATTATGGTTACTGCCATTGTTAAATTTGTGGTCCTAGTAATAGTTGTACTCAAAGACTTAAAAAAAAAATAGAGTTGTAATCTCTAATTTTGTGTTCAATAAAGCTTTATTCTCTTGTGTGCTCTAATTCCTTTCGGGGATATGTAGTAATAGTTGGAGTCGAAGACCTATGAATAGATAAAGACCTTAACACTTACAATTAGTCTGCAAAAAGAGCAAGCACAAAAGCTACTCCATTAAAATAATACTTAAATATAGATACACAAGAAGTCATCACTAATTTAGGTACTTTTAGCATCAAGGTTGCTATATCAGTCTATATGCATCGATAATGCATATGACACTACCATGCAGGCTAATGAAAAATAGTAGGAATACCCAAAAAAGGCAACATCACAATAAAAATTAAATTACCATGCCTACTTCAAAAGAAAACCCAAGCCAAAATTTAAATTTAAAATCCCAATATATGGGTTTTGTTTTTCCTGATAATCCAAGTAACAGCAGAAGTATAGAGGAACTTCAAAGTTGCGCATAATTCTTTCCTGCAATAACTTTACCTATAAGATAAGTATAAGGAGAAAAGCTAGGATAAGGTGCTTCCAAAAACATCCACCTAATAGATTTTTTTTTGCCATATTAGACTATTAATTTAACATATACACCATCAAATACCAGTATAAATACATTTTCAATCTAAATCAATGAGATATAAGAAAAACTGCAACCTAAACTGGCACATCCCACGAATTTAAATAAATGGCTACTTCCGTCAGTCCATGTACTAAACTCACCAACCAACCTAAATTTAAAGGCCTTAAAACCATATAAAGTCTGTATATACAACAAAATATATATAATACACACATGTACACATTACCATTCCTTCATTGAACTAATAGTACGACGATTGTGCAGTGTTCCAAATCTGGAAAACTTAGCATAATTTTCAAGGTCCAATCTATTAAGCTAAGATAGTAGAATATTATATAATCAATTCACCACAGAGACAACTATCTCAAACATGGTTGTGAAACTAAATTTGAGTAGAAATAACAAATTCAACATAAGTAGTTTCAGAATTACTGTGCTCACAAATAAGTATCTATAAAATTAGGGAGGGAAAGAGGAAAGAGAAACCTTGAGGGTCTGAACAAAAGATTCGAAATTGGAGACAGAGAAACAAATATGGTGACCTCTGGGGAGATTACTAGGCTCGGCAACGGCTGAGGCAGCGCTCCAGGGCCCTTCTGGAAGCTTGGTAACAGGGTTCCTCTCGATGAGATGGAGATAGAAAGAAGGGGAAAGCTTGAGCCATATTACCTCAAATTCAAATTTAGGACTCTCTATCTGCTCAAACCCCAATATCTGCAAAACCCCCCATTAAACCAAAAACTACTTATCTCTCGGTAAATAAAGCTTTTTCGGTGTGTGTAATAAATATATATATTCGATGATGAAGCTGAAGATAAAGAAAGTTAATACCCCCTGGTAGAATTGAGCAAGTCGTTTGACGTTGGAGGATTCTCTGGCGACGTGGTTGAGGCTAGCTCCTTTTGCTGCTGCCATCTTCGGATGAGTTTTTCTATACGCTTCCTTCCGGCCTTTTCCAAAGCTTCCGAATGGACTTTATATAGAGGACACTACTAGAGACGCACTAATTAAACATTATGTTTATGTTATTAAAAAATAAAATATAATATAAATTTTAATATTATATTATATTATATTTTTTAATAACATAAATAAATATAATATTTAATTATTATGTATTTATATTTATTTTTATATATAACGGCACCCGATAACACATACACGCATTATTGTATAAATTATGTGAGTTGAAATAAAAATTTTATAAAAAATTTAACGTATTAAATAAAATAATAATATAAATAAAATTTTAAAGATAAAAAAGTAAAAAATTAGTATGACATAAATTCATCGTCCACAGAGTCGCTTTATAATAAAAGATATCAGGGTTGGGTACCATGTTCTTTGGTGTTCTTTTGCCGACCTCATCCAATTTGGTTGGCTCATTTCAAATCGGAAATAAATCAAGAGGAGTGAAAAGAAAACACAAATAAAAATTAAAATGAATACATTTCTCCATCCTTAAGATATAAAAGACATCTCAACACATTGCAATCATTGAGGCATTTTTTTAGTTGAAAATTAGAGAGATTAAATTTAGATTTTAAGGACATTGCATGAACTTAAATTATATAATTCATACTAATTTTAAATTTAAAAATATCTTAAATTAATTTTAAATTATAAATAAAAAAAATGCAATAGGAATATAAACTTGTAAAGTTCATAATTTTTGTAGTGTTACTTTATAAGTAGTCCTAATCTCCATTGTATGTGCTTTGTTAACGGGATATGTAACACCCTGAACCCGCTACAGGCCCGTAGTGTCACATGCCGCAAGTACAAAACTCGCAAAGGCAACAATATCAATAGCGCAACCCAAACACAAACAAAAATAACTCAACAATAATGAAACTAACTTGAAACCGAACAATCTTTAATTATCAAAATTACACTAAGGTTCAATAACTAAATACCGAAAACATAACTTTGGAAACACAGCTCCAATAACAAAAGTCTTATCATAATTCTAAAATATTCATAAACTTCTTAAACTAAAATATCTTTCGATCATCCACAAAAGTATCCACAGTGCTCGACACTTAACAATGGACCCTGTAAAAGTTAATGTAAGGGTGAGCGGTGAAGCCCAGCAAGTAACAATCTTCACTATTTAGGTGGATCAAGTACTATTTGCAAAACACTTTTTCGAAATACCTTTTGTTCAATAACAGTAATAAATATACTTTTTGGAATAACATTTTTCTTAATAACAATAGTCAATATTTATTTTCAAAACCAAAATCAATAATTACAAAACACATTTCAAAGACAAATTTCGATAAGCTCAATATATTCGATCAACGATTTCGGTAAGTTCAATATATTCGATGTATCTTTTAATCCACAGAACGACTAAGGTTACAGCAGCCCTGTAACATGGCCCTTATGTTCGATAATGTCAATGATACGCCCCCTACTAAGGTATCTTATCATGCACGCGTCCCGAAGAGCGCCCCCGAAGGGTATCTAATGGTGTGCGCCTTAGTAGGTCCTAAATTGTTCCGGAACTAGCGTAAACACTAACGGTTTCAATACATAGTCGGACTGAGGTTTCTAAAAGCAATTTCTCAATATTTTCGATATTCAAAACTATACTTATTTCACAGTTCAAAATCATATAATCTTATTTTCTAAATCAAAATTCTATTTTAATACTTGATCCGAGTTTTTAACACAATATAAGTATAACATTTTCATTCAAATGGAAGCCTTAAATAAAGAATAATAATTTTTGAAACAATACATTTAGGCATCCGAATACTTTCTAAAGCATACATAATTATAAACAATAATTTTAAAATATTAAATAGCTCGGAAAGTCACTTACACTATACAGTTCGAAAATACTAAACAGCTCGGAGAATCACTTACACTATACAATTTGAAAATACTAAACAGCTCGGAGAGTCACTTACCTCGATATCGCTGAACACAAAATTAATAGCTGAACAGATCCTAAATATAAATTCAGGATAATTAAACGTTATTAGAATAATTCTATTATGCAACATTCTTCTTATTCATTTTAAAATAGCTATAAGTATATCTTAAAATATTCTTTCAATTTTTAATCATTTTCCAAACAATTAAACCATTATTCCAAAACTTTAAAGTTACTAAAATAATAATCTAAAACAATACTTAAAGTCAATAATATTAATCCAAAACTATTAGCTATTAATCTAAATACAAAACAATAATTAAAATCAATAATATTAATCCAAAACTATTTACTATTAATCTAAATGCAAAACAATAATTAAAATCAATAATACTAATCCAAAACTATTTACTATTAATCTAAATACAAAACAATAATTAAAACTACAAAAATAACAACAATGCAAAAATACTAATTACTAACAAAATATACTAAATACTAACTAACAAACTAAATACAATACTTAAAACAATAATAACAATACAAAAATTTAAATATGAACATACCCGAAAATACGAGTACCGAAGATTGTCTACGCTTTCGACACCAAATTTTTTAACTAAGGAGGTCTTTTATTAAAAGCCCTCCCACCACAAAGCCTTTCTCAAAATGAATGTCTTAATTGTTGGTGTGGGAAAACCAAAGGGCTAAGCCTCCCCTTATATAACCTTAGAAAGGGTAGAGTTTTTAGAAAATACATGATGTGGGACTTTGAAAAAAAACTTTGTGGGTATTACAGGATAAGTCTATAAATACAACAACCGGACACAACACCAAACATTACACTCATTCTCACTATATTATTGAGGATGAGTGTAGTGTCTAAATATTGTCATTGACTATTGTATTTGTATACTTATTCTTGTTAACGCATTGTCTTTACTTGCACTGAACACATACATGCTCAATGTTCCTATTACAACAAGACAATAGAGTGTTAAATACTGACTTGCAAGAAATCTTTCCTAGCCAAATCGGAGAATTGCTAGGAAAAACTATTCACAGCTTCAGAAAAGAATGCTACCTTGCAAAAAGGTATGAAATATGTAAAATCACTACCAATAATCTATCTCTACACGACCATTGATTATCCCTAAAATGATGAAACCGATTATTATCTCTTACAATAATTTCTCTTCCAACTATGCCTGAGATAAACTTAATCGCACTATGGCAATCAACACAGATTCTAAGATTCTTGGTGATTCTTATAGGGACTCCAGGGGGGACGACAATGAGGGCAAAGGCAAGGGCAATCTTCTCGCTGTGGTACGAGACTTCTGACTCTCTCTCTTCCTCCTCTAAATCATATAGAGCAAAATTGGTGTTAGGTATGTAACCAGCAGCCTTCATCTCTCTTTTCAGCTTAGCAAGCATTGTTTGAATCTCAGAGTTTCTTTCATGAGAGGAATCCTGTGCTTGGAAAACATGGACTCTGTTCTTTACAGAGATCAAACAGCATCCTGCACCCTTTTTGATCCCCACATCCTTCATCTCTTTCCGTACAAGGTTGGCCTCTTCCCACCTGCATTGGATGTTCAATGGTTAAATAACTTACAAAACGCTACATGAACACAGGAACTTGTTAGCAAAACCACTACATTCTTAGAACACTGTCACGATTAGAAAGGTGAGGTAATTTATTGCACAGCGGGTGTGCTGCACACTAAACTTGAAGAACGATGGCTTCAAAAATAACACAGTAAAGCAAAATCTGCACTTGTTTTTTTTTTGGTACATAAATATTTTTGTTGCAGGAGTAGACTGCCCCACAACAGGGCAGGGGAGTAGCCTTGGATGCCCACCTCCCAAGAACCAAGAAAAAGGCTCGAACCCATGACCTAGACAGAGGTCATTAGTCAGAATCTGGACTTATGTTATGTTAGATTTATTCCTAATGTGCATTACCAAAAATTACTAGTTCTTGTGTATTCACAGACTGAGTTGAAGCAGAATATATTAGGTAATCAAATAAGATTGACGACTCCTTTCCTTTATTTTTTAGATTTTCCGCATAAAGGAGTAATTAGTGTCCAACAAAAATGAAAAGGTAGGCATATGTTCACATTAAGAAATCAAAACATATTAAAATATAGAATCTTTCATGCGGGACATGGATTTAAGGTGTTTAACCTCAGGTGAACTCTCTAAATGAGTGAACAATGTATATAATAATCTATTAAATTTCTTTAAATTTCAGTTTAATGAGAAATGGAATTACCGGCCAGCAGCTGCAAACATATTTGAAAGCAGCACATGGTTGCCAAGAGTCCTGTGGATCAAGTTCAAATAAGTTATCAGCTGCAATCTTTCCCAATTCTGGTTTTCCATACACTCTACAAGGCCCTAAAAGAGCCCCCCAAACTGAAACGGTTGGACACACAGGCATTTTCTTTATAAATTCATAGGCAAGATCTACCATCCCTGCTCGCGCTAACATGTCCACAACAGATGCATAATTTTCTATCCTGGGTTCAATCCCATACCTCTCTCACATTGACTCAAAAGTTGCCATGCCTGCCTCCACAGCCCCAGCCCTACCACACACCGATAATTCACACACCAGTGTCACATAATTAGGTTCCACCTCACATGTCATTTCATCAAGCAATGCCAAAACCATGTCAGCATGCCCATGATGAGCATACCCACCAATCAACCCATTCCAAGTAACTAATTTCCTCTCAGGCATTTCATGAAATGCTTTTTCACAATCCCCTCAATACTTTCACACTTTCCATACATGTCAACAAGTGCGCTCCCAACAAAAACATTCACCTCAATACATACCTTCACAGCAAGCGCATGAATCATCCTGCCCAACTCAAGTCCTGCAATATCCGTGCACGCACTAGCAACACTTAACAACAAAAAATCTGTCAGCTTCATACCTTCTCTCATAGCACTCAAAAACACCACACAAGACTTCTCTTTTTGATCATTTTGCTCATATGCAACCACCATTGAGCACCTAATAACATTATTACGATACCGATGACATAATATCCCCACATGCACTTCTCATAAAAATCAATCATGCCATTTGCAACCGAGACATCTTCTGTAAATCCACTTCTAATCACAAACCCGTGCAACTGTCTACCAAGTTTTAAATAGGAGGAATCCGAACATGCATTAAAGAACGTGCCAAATGTTATCGAATTAGCTTCCTCACCAATTCTCCTAGTCTCAATAAATGTACAAATAGCATTTCTAGGCCTCCCATCAAGCATAGAATTAGAAATGTATGCATTACAAGTCGCGATATTTCTTTCAGGCATTTCGTATCATCTCTTAAACCCGTTTTAGAATACATGTCAAAAGCACTGCACCCCACAAAACATCGAGAATTTGTGAAGACTTTACTGCCGATGCATGAAGCTGTAGAATGTCTACTAAACATGATACAATTAAATTATATAATAAAGTTAAAAAAGAATTAATTGAATATTTTGACGGTAAAATTAATTTAAATAGTTATATTTGGTCTGATAATCATCAACCTGGAGTTAGCTATATTTGTATGACTGTTCATTGGATAGATTCTGAAATGATTATGCAAAAAATAATTATAAGATTTAAATTTTTTAAATTGCCTCATAATGGTCAAACAATATATGCTCAAATTATGTCTATTATTCTTATTTTTAAAATTAAAAATAAAATAACGAGTATTAGTTTAGATAATGCAAGCAATAACACTAGTGTTGTTAACATGTTAATACTTGTAGTAAATGGTGCATTTTTTTATGTTAGATGTGTTTGTCATATAATAAATTTATTTATTCAATCCGAATTCAATTATTTAGAAATGACAATATATAAAATTTGTGGCATGATTACTTATGTGTATGGTTCAAATAAAAAAATCAAGATTTTAGACATTTTTGTCATGCAAGAGAAATAATAAATTAAAGAATAAAATTTGATAATAACATTAGGTGAAATAGTATATATGATTTCTTTAGAGATTTCTATAAACATAAAAATATACTTATGGAGTTTTATAATACATTAACTGTTCATGAATTAACAAATGAAGACTGAGATCTACTTGATCAACTTTTAAGTATTCTTAAAGTTTTTAAAAATATACAAAAATATTATCTATTGTTTATTATCCTACAATTCATCATGTTCTGTATACATGTTTGTGACGCCATCAAATCTGGGCATACATCCCAATTTGAGACGCCAAAAATATACTATATCTAATACAAACAGTACATAGTACATTGCTCAATAATATACAACTAAGTTTTCACTATTATTTTCATACTATTTATAACATGTGAAGACTATTATAACTATCTATCGGACCTTCATTCTATTCTCTGGCTAGACTTAGCTACTCTCTCATTTCCTGAAAAATAATGGAACAAAAAGAAAGGGTGAGCTCAAATAGCCCAGTAAAAAAATATCATGACTAAGATAACAATGAGTAATTATCATTAGCCTTCAACAGTTGAGTTCTTGATAGAATATAATAAACAACAAGTTTTAGATCAATAATAGCAGCGAAATGAGCAATCTATTAGAAAAATCATGTAGACTATGATGTCCACTGGCTTCTTTTTTTTATAAAAATATCATCAATTTTTATCATCTGAAATACAACTAGTCATGATCATACCAACAACAGTTCTTCTTTGCCCCAGGCCAAAGAGAACATTCATCATGTATCCTAAAAGATACTCAACAATTATATCATTTTTATCCTATCATTTATGTCCCAGGCCACAAATATTTATCAATTATATTATATTTGTACATAGGCCAAAAATATTCACAACAACTTGATTCTTGATGATTAGAATAACAATAGAGATATAAATGATAAATAGAATAACATGATACTTTGTCCTGAATCAAATAATGTCCAAATTGTTAACATGATGTTGACTAAAATTCAAAAATAATATTCAAGATCCACAGTTCAAAATAACAGTTAAAGTTCAATAGAAATGTTCAAGTAAATAGGAAGGTTCACGTGAAATGATATTAAATAAAACGCAAACTACTAAAGAGCATATAATCATTTCATGAAATTTTACCGAACAATACTTACTAGAATAAGTTTAAGAGTATGAAAGAAATTAATATCCCTTACCTTAACACGTGACTGGATATTGATTTAAATGAAGTTAATAAACCTATATATTTATAATTTAATTAGTAACTATCACATATAATTTCATAGTATATACCAATTCGTATGAAATCGTCAAATGTGATTTGATAGTAAAAATTTGTGTAGTGTATAGAATAAAGTATAATAAACTTCAAAATAGTTTTTGAAAATATTATTTCAAAAGAATCTTCAAGAGAAATTTTTCAAAATGAATCTTTTAAAGGAATATTTATAAACACCGTGTGATGTGTGTAGTTACTTGATTAACTTTTATTAAAAAAAGACTTACTTGAACAGTACTCGTATTGTTACAAGTCTTCAAAAATACTCAAGATGACTTTAACCCACTTAGAGGGAACTCACACAAAGTAATATTTAGATAGTGAAAGATGTAAGACCCCGAATTTTATGAAATATAAAATTTAATTTTTCTTCATATATATTTTTCTGAAACAGTAAGTGGTTAAATCGATAAAGTTTAAAGTTAAGGATGTTATGTGCAAATTTTATTTTGTCGGACAATATTCGTTTTGTCGGGGAATATTCGGGCCGTACGACGGCGCCGAAATAACAAATTATTGGTGGACCCCACAACGGAATATTTGTCGGATATAGAAAACGACAGAAGTAACCTTTTTAATAAAAATAGTCAACGGTGCTAACTGTTAAAATACCGGTGATAAAAGAATAGTAGCATACGGTAATTTATGGTATTTTACTGTAGTATGTGGTACTCTACAGTAGCACACGGTATTGCACAGTGTCTCATATTATTAACACCGTAACTGTTACGCATCATTTCATCAATAATTGTCACTGCATAATATTTTATATTATCAATTCAATTATTGTTGCTACACAGTATTTTGCATTATTGATTCAATAATTGTCATTACACTGTATTTCATATCATCGAGTCAATAATTGTTGGTGCACTGTAGTTTAAAATTATTGAATCTAATAATTGTCACAGTAGCAAATACACTATAATTTATATTATTAAATTAATAAAAATATGTAACGTATTTCTTACATTATTGTGGTAACATTATTTTATATGTTGGACTCACAGGAAGAATAAATAAATAAATAAATAAAAAATAAAATAATTAATTTTTGTAATGTCCTAGAATTTCCACATCTTTATTAATTAAATTATTAATTTAATTTCCAACGAGTTAGTTACGAGATTATTTAAATCTTTTTATGTGATTAATTAATTATGTGATTAAATAATTATGTAATTAATTACTAAAATTAATTAAAGGGGGTCACTAATATGTTATGAAATTAGTGAACAAACCCTAAAGTTTTAATATCAAAATAATTGATAAGTTTCCTATTAATTAAATATTCAATTAAATTGAATATAATGAGTGAATTAAATATAATAAATTAATTAATATGATTATTAATTAATGTAAATAATGTGAAATATTAATAATAATATTTATTAGTCCATTTAGTAATTTAATACTAATGGGTTAGAATATTTAATTATTTATTCCATTTAATTATTTATTTAATCATGGATTGAATAATTAATGTATAAATTATTAAATTAGCCCAACATGGGTCAATTAGTAGCCCAAGTGGGGAATAATAAAATTTGACAATTTAGTAGCCCAAACAATTTAATAGAAGCCCAATTGGTATTTTAAATTAAAGCCCAATGATTGGCCCACTTGAAAAATACTTAAATTAACAATTAATTGTTTAAAAGTGGAATGTGACTCTCATTTTGGGACAAATCAAGAGTCCAGCCGAGAGCCTACAAGGAGGAGGAGAGAGAAAATTGAATTTTGTTTTATTTTAGTTTATTTTCTTATTTATTTAATTAAAGGGATTGCTTGGATTGATTTTTACAGTACATAGACACCATGCTTCTTTTCACCTAATGTGGTTAACTTGTGTAAGTATCCAATAGGTGCATGATGGGCTAAAATTATTAGATATATTATATATCTATCATATTTGCAAGTATACTTACAATTTGGTAGTTTTGAAAGTCATTTCTCATCTTTTATTTTCAAACAAAAGAGAGAGCTAGAGAGCATTTGAGAGGGTGAGAAAATTTGAGAGCAAAATACTAAGAGAAGAGAAGGAGTCTTGGTTCATGCCTTCAAACCTCATCACCTACTTTGGAAGAAAAAGAAAGATAGCCATTAAATCAAGGTAATGGTTATGCTAAATCTAAGTTTTATTTTTAAATTAAATAACTCATCATGTTTGTATAAACATGTTAATATAGTTATTAATGTCTAGTTGTAATATTTATGTCATGCTTGAGTTTAATATGCTTGGTTTGTATTTTGGTATATTTTATATGCTAAAATATGTATTTAATAGTGTGTAAACAAGTTTTGGAATTTATGTCCAAAAATATTTTTATAAAACTTAGGTTTGATGTGCTAATATTATAGAACATTAAATCATGAGAAAAACAAAGTTTGAATCACTCAAAATGGAGTTATATACAAAAAGTTATGATTTATGGTAGTTTATGTGATGTAAAAATTTTTATAAAAAAATAATGATATTAAATCATGAAAAATTAATTTCTCATGTTATAAATTAATATAAGGTGATTGGTAATTTTTTTGGATTTTTATTGAGGATTTAAAGCTTACTTGATGGTATTTTTTTTATTTAAAATGAGTATGTCGGACACTGTTCACATTCTGCAAAAAAAAAAAAAAAAAAAAAAAAAAAAAAAAAGTTCGCGCAATGCGCGCAAGGTTACTGGCTGAAACGAGCGGATCCAAACGACGTCGTTTGGCGTCGGAAACGTTACTTCGCGCGCGTACGCGCGGAGGCAAATACCGACTTCTCAAAACGGCACCGTTTTGGGCCGTTCATCCCGAAGGCGCGCGCAATGCGCGGAAGAAGATTTTCGTGAATTTACGATACTGCCCCTCCATGTTTTTTTTTGGCAGAATTACCATTCTGCCCTCGGTTCAGTTTTTGAATTATTTACGGAAATGCCATTCGGATTAAATTTAAATAATTTAAATATTTAAAAACTAATTTAAAATTATAATAAAAATAATAATAATTCAAAAATAATATTGGGGAGGATATTTTTCATTAAGTTTAATATTTAAATATTTTAAATATTAATCTAGTTAGCTAAACCATGGTTAAGTTAAATAAATTTATTATTTATTTATTATTTTAAATGTTAATAATAAATAAAGATGATAAATTAGCAATTATTATTTAATGCCTATTAAATAATATTTAAAGAGAGATAAAATTTATAAATTAATTATTTATTATTTAAATATTATTAAATAATAAATAAGGATAATTAAGTAATTAATTATTATTTAATTAACATTAAATAACGATTAATGGAAATTAAATTATTAGAGTAATAATTTATTATTTAATTAAAATAATAAATAAGAATGATTTGATTATTATTTAACCTTAAATAATAATTAAAATTAATTAAATAATTAATTATTATTTAATTGACATTAAATAATAATTAAAGGGGATTAAGATTAGTAAACTATTATTTAATTTCCTTGATTAAATAATAAGTAAGGTTAATTACTTAGTTAATTATTGGTTGATTAACATTAAATTAAAGAAGGTTAAAATTAAGTTAATAATTATTTATTATTTAATTATAATTAAATAATAAGTAAGTACAATTAGTTATTATTTATTAATAACTAGAGTTAATTAATTAATTTCTATTTAATCAATATTAAATAGTAATTAAAAAGAGATTGAGTTAATAAAATAAATTGAATTTAATTAAACAATTATAATAAGTTGTTTAAAGGTTTAATAAGTGTCCAACACTTAAGAAAAATATTTTCTAACTTATTAAATTATTAACCTAAAATGATTAAGTGTCTATAAGGTTAATAATATTGTTTTGACTACTGTAAATTATGTGTTAGTACTTATGTGTGGTAAATAAGTTCGTTATTTAAGCGTATAGTTATGCAAATACGCCGTACTAATTATTAGACCGACTTTATTAATGTTAGGTCTTTCAAAGCAAGTTAGTTAAAGCTAGACAATTATTGTAGCTGAGCAAACAGGCAAGTTCTCTAACCCTACTCAATTATTATCGTTGAACAAGTTTCCATACTTGTATTTATTATTAAAGCTTGAAGTGGTTTAATTATTTAAAATTATTCCACATCCATATTGTTTATACAATCGCACTTAGTGCATTTGAAGCTTGTTAGTTCTTGATTCATGAACTGTATTAAAAATGTCTGAAGCTAATAGTTCAGCTAGACATTGCGTTTCTAAATTCAATAACTTGAATACTTTTAAAAGCTTATCCAAACCATTGTTGGGTGCGGATTTCTTATATTAAGTCTGAGAATTGAACAACCCTAAATTAGGGGATTTTGTGTCGGGAAACCGACTTTGGGCGTCAGTGACTAAATGTAATGCATATACAGCGGGTTGAATAGGCTGATCCCCTTGAAAACCAAACAACTCAAAGGGTCAGAGGAAACTCTATTATACCCTAGTTAGTTCAGGGTCCTTAGTGACCACTCAGCATTTTAAGATTCAAATATTCTGTTTATTAAAATTTGAATCCTGTTTCATTCACAATTGTTATATCTTTTGTTGAATCATTGATGATATTTCCCATTCATTCATGATATATTAAATCTTTATGATTGTTCTAAACTTGCTGAGCAAACTAGTTGCTCATTCTTGCTATATCATGAACCATTTTTCAGATAATCCTGATTGCTCAAAGAAGGATAAGGGAAAAGGAAAGACCAGAGCTTAAGTAGTTTATGCATGCTAATTAAATGCTTAAATTTGTGTTTACTGTTGTTAAACCTTTTGTAATTCCTTATGATAGGAACTGTTTATGTTAAGGTTGATAGACCCTGGTATTGTAACCTTTTGAAGGGAACCAATATGTAATATTCCGCGATATTTAAATGCAATGTATGTATTTAATTGTTAGTAATGTGTTGAATAGTGAGAACCAAACTCGAGGTTATGGAACCCGGATTTGGGGTCGTCACAATTTTACTATTTGAAATAGTAACGTGAATAGTGACGTGAATAGGAAGTGAATAGTAAGAAACATGTGGGACCCACTGTGGGGCCCACACGAAATGTGAAAATTGAGTTTTTTTGCTGGGATGGTTGGTGGAGGCTGCGCAACAGCCTCTGCTGATTTTTTTTTCCAGCCCACCTACCACGCATAGTAACTTATTTTCTCCTATAAATAGTCTGCTCAGTTGAATAGAAAAATCACACCTAAAACATAAAATTTTTCTATAAGAATTTTATGAGTTTTCTCTGAGAATAGTAAGGTTATTTTGAGAGTTTGAAAGCCAAAAGGAGTGCAGGAATTTTTCAAGTAAGTCTTTTATTAAAGAGTAGTAATTTCATAAATTTCTATTTTTCACGGTATTCACAAATCTTCCCTTAAAAGACTCTTCTTTGAGAAGATTCATTTTTAAAAGCTTTCTTTAGAAGATTTATTTTGGAATATTATTTTAAAAACTATTTTAAAGTAGTTATATTATACCACAAAAATTATGTTAAATATATATAATTTTGATAGTTCATATTATACGAATTATCATACACTTTGAAATTTATATGTGGTAATTACTAATTATATTAAAAATATATAGGTTGATCAACCTCATTTAAATCAATATCCAGTCACGTGTTAAGGTAAGGGGTATCACTCTTTTCATCATCATAAATGGATATTATTTTCTTTCTTACTTGAAGGGATTATCATTCTTTGATTCTCGAAAATAATATCGTTTCTTTCTTGTGCCATTTATTTCCATGTATTAAATTGTGGGAATAACCTTACGGCGCGGTTTACCGCCTGTTGGTGAATAACCTTTTGTATTCATTCCTTATTAATCTTTGAGAATAACCTTACGGTGCGGATTATCGCCTGTTTGGTGAATAACTCTTCTTATTCAAATTGATGGGAATAACCTTACGGCGCGGATTATCGCCTGTTTGGTGAATAACTATTCGTATTCAAATTGATGGGAATAACCTTACGGCGCGGACCGCCTGTTGGTGAATAACCCTTTTTATTTGTCTCGTGTGGAAATAATTTGTCTACACGAATTATCACATGACACTTTTATTCCATATTCGTAAGTGATATCATTTTCCTTTATACTCATAAGGGATACCATCTTTTTCATCTTCCATTATTCAAACTTACTATGGTAAGGGATATTAATTCCCTTCACCTTTTGTTAATCAAACCTGCTACGGTAAGGGATATTATTTTCTTTCATACACCTAAATCGAAACTTATTATGGAACTATTGCTTCTATAATTCCTGAAAATATTATATGTTCCATAATAGTTGAATTTCATTATTTCAACTGAAACTTCCTATTTTCTGAACATTTCTATTGAACTGTAACCGTTATTCTGAATTATGGATCTTGAATATCATTTTTTAAATTTCACTCCACATCATGTTGGCAATTTGGACATTATTTGAATCTGCACAAAGTAAACTTCCGATACTTATTGTTTATCCTGTTCTTCTGTTCATCATTTGTATCACTGTTATTTATATTAATCATCAAGAATCAAGTTGTTGTGAATATCTGTGGTCGGGGGCACAGATGTGATATAATTGTTGAACAGATGATAGGTTAAAGGCGATATACTAGGTTAAAAGCGATACATCTGTTCGGTGTCTTTTATGGCACGTGGTGAATGTTCTCTTTGGCCCGTAGTGCAAAGATGAACTGTTGGTTGGTATGATTATGACCAAAGGCTGAATCTGGTATAATCATGACCGTTTGTGGTATATTGAATGTCTTTGGCCCGTAGTGCAAAGATGAACTGTTGATCTGCATGATTATGACCAGGAACTGTGAAGTTGTATTATCTTGACTAATGGTATTTCAGATGATAAAAGTTGATGATATTTTTACTAAAAAGAGAAGCGAGTGGACATTATAGTCTGCATTATTCTTCAAATAGATTGCTCATTCCGCTGCTATTATTGATCTGAACATTGTTTAAGAATTTAACTACAGTTTTTGATATAAACCTTGTAGTCTATTGTATTCAGAACTCAACTGTTGAAGGCTATTGATAATTTATTCGTCATTATCTTAGTCATGATATTTCTTACTGGGCTATTTGAGCTCACCCTTTCTTTTGTTCCATTGTTTTTCAACAGGAGATGAAAACGTAACAGGGTCTAGCCGGGGGATGGAGTGAGAGTCCGAGGAATAGCTGTCGTAGTCTTCACGTGTTGTAAAATAGTGTGGCAATAATAGTGAAGACTTAGTTGTGTATTATTATACACTGTATTGTTGTACGTTGTGCTTTGTTGTAATAATTTTGTTGTAGTCTTTTGACGACTCAAGTTTGGGCTGTGTGGGCTCAAATTTGGGGGCGTCACAAAAGAAAGAATAAGTAAGGAAGTTTATGAAAAATTCTTAAGTTAAGAGTTCTATTTTTAGCCAAAAATCTCATCATAATATAAGATTTCTTAATTTAATTTAAACCATATATTTTAAAATAATGTTTAATCAATACCACACATTTTATCTTTTAAGATCTCTTAATCTAAACCATTCATTTAAAGATCATCTTTAATCTACACCGTTCATTTTAAAATTCTTTAATTATTACATTATCTTTAATCTATACCATTCATTTAATATTTTCTTTAATCTATATCATTCATTTAATAAAACAACTAACTTTATATATAAAACAACTAACTTTATATATAAATCAATTAACTTTATATATAAAATAAATAACTTTATATAATATATCATAATAAAATAATTAACTTTACATAATTTATATAAAGTAAATAACTTTATATAATTTATTATAATAAAACAAATAATTTTATCAATTCAATTATTTAACAATAATTCACAATTATTAATTATTGTGACTAATTGTTGTAAATACAGTGTAGTTGACTTTCTGAGTTAGAGACTTACCATACAAGCAAAAATATCAACTAATAATGAAATACAACAGTTAAATCAACAGCATAATAATGATAATAATAATACAGGAAAAAAAAAAGAAAAAAAAGAGCATGTTACTATGTAATGACAATTATTGATTCAGTGATGTGAATTACTGTGCATATGCTGCTATGATAATTATCAGTTCAATAATATGAATTATTGTGCGTGTGACAATTATCAGTTCAATAAAGTCAATATTGTACAAAAAACTATTTTATCAATTCAATAATATGAAATACTGTGCAATATCGTGTGTTACTATGCAATATCGTGTTCTATAATTCCTTTACCACCGAGTATATTAACACTTAAAAGTAATAGTACCGTTGACCATTTTTTATTTAAAAAAGTTACTGCTGTCATTTTCTAAATTTGACAATATTTTGTTGTGGGGTCCACTAAAATTTGGCTATTTCGGCACCATCGTACGAATCAAATATTCTTCGACAGAACGAATATTTTCTGACAAAACAAATATTCTCCGATAAGATAAAATTTGCACAAAATATTTTTTAACTTTAACTTTTATTAATTTATCCATTTACTGTTAGAGTTTATGCCCTAGAGGCTAATTATTTGATGTAATTGCTTAACATTTTTGATATTATATTTGATTGAATAAATGGATTATTTTATTATGATTTCATTTACTGCGTTATATAAATGTTAACATAATAAAAGCCCTTAGAATAATGATACGAATTATATAGCTTTAAGTATGTGACTTGAACATAAGATTATATAATTATAATTAGTATCATTGCTCTTAAATGTCCCTAGTCGAGTATCATTGTTAATGAGACAACAATGATGCATTGAGACTAGTATGTGGATTGACTGATGGCCAAATCTCATTGGTCATAAATATATGAGATATTTGAGTTAATGCATAGGTACATGTTAGAGAACAATGTACTGGACTGACCCACCATGAGAATTCTACATGGAACATTATGCAAAGTGTCATAAGAAATTCTTATAGTGACAATGATGTAATGATCCTCCGACCTGAAGTCACTATATTATTACATGAGAATTTGTGTACTTTGATATCATCAAATGTCACCTTTAATAGGGTGGACAATAAAGGTGATTATTGGGTACATCATGAATCGTGTGAGGAATATGAGTGATCTAGATGGAATTTAACCCTTCTATATATTAGGAGTGATATCCATAGGCCTCTTGATTGAGCAGGACTATGAAATACATGGCCATGCTCAAATATTGATTTGTTTCATATAGTCTACTCATTGATCAAGAAAACTCAGATTAAATTATGAAGAGTATGACACATTCCATATATAGGATATAAGGTTAAAAGGATTAAATTATATTGAAACATTGGTCACGAAAAGGTTGTATCGAATCACCGATCTTATTATTATTTGGGTAGCAGTGATGCATTACTAGATGCCGCTCACTGTTTATAATTTTATAATATGATTTTAAAATTATTGCCAACATAATAATAACCTATAGGGTCACACACTTAGAACGTAATTAAAAGGGAATTAATTTAAATTGTAAGTATTTTAAATATGTCAATATGATTGATAGTATTTAAAAATTACGAATTTAAATTAATAGGATATTTTGTATATATGTATATTAATTTAAGTAAGACTTAATTAAAATATAATATATATAAATTCGGATTTTATTTTTCTATTTATTTTAGGTTTTAGTTAATTCCTATTATGTGACGCCCCCAAATCTGGGCCCACACAGCCCAAACTTGAGTCGTCAAAAGACTACAACAAAATTATTACAACAAAGCACAACGTACAACAATACAGTGTATAATAATACACAACTAAGTCTTCACTATTATTGCCACACTATTTTACAAAACATGAAGACTATGATAACTATTCCTCGGACCCTCACTCCATTCCCCGGCTAGACCCTGTTATGTTTTCATCTCCTGTTGAAAAACAATGGAACAAAAGAAAGGGTGAGCTCAAATAGCCCAGTAAGAAATATCATGACTAAGATAATGACGAATAAATTATCATTAGCCTTCAACAGTTGAGTTCTTGATAGAATACAATAGACTACAAGGTTTATATCAAAAACTGCAGTTAAATTCTTAAACAATGTTTAGATCAATAATAGCAGCGGAATGAGCAATCTATTAGAAGAATAATGCAGACTATAATGTCCACTCGCTTCTCTTTTTCGTAAAAACATCATCAACTTTTATCATCTGAAATACCATTAGTCATGATAATATAAATTCACAGTTCCTGATCATAATCATGCACATCAACAGTTCATCTTTGCACTACGGGCCAAAGATATTCAATATAGCACCAACGGTCATGATTATACCAGATTCAGCCTTTGGTCATAATCATACCAATCAACAGTTCATCTTTGCACTACGGGCCAAAGAGAACATTCACCACGTGCCATAAAAGACACCGAACAGATGTATCGCCTTTAACCTATTATATCGCCTTTAACCTATCATCTGTTCAACAAATATATCACATATGTGCCCCCGGCCACAGATATTCACAACAGCTTGATTTTTGGATGATTAGAATGATATAAATGATGAACAGAAGAAATAGGATAACAATAAGTATCGGAAGTTTACTTTGTACAGATTCAAATAATGTCCAAATTGTCAACAGGATGTGGAGTGAAATTTAAAAATGATATTCAAGATCCACAGTTCAGAATAACGGTTACAATTCAATAGAAAGGTTCACGTAAATAGGAAGGTTCAGTTGAAATAATGAAGTTCAACTATTATGGAACATATAATATTTTCAGGAATTATAGAAGCAATAGTTCCATAATAAATTTCGATTTAGGAGTATGAAAGAAAATAATATCCCTTACCGTAGCAGGTTTGATTAACAAAAGGTGAAGGAAATTAATACAAAGGGTTATTCACCAACAGGCGGCAATCCGCTCCGTAAGGTTATTCCCACAATTTAATAGAATTTGAGTACAAAGAGTTATTCACCAAACAGGCGGCAATCCGCTCCGTAAGGTTATTCCCACAATTTAATACATGGAAATAAAAGGCACGTCTTATGAGTAAGGAAGAAACAATATTATTATCGAGAATCAAATAATGATAATCCCTTACCATAGTATGTTTGAATAATGGAAGATGAAAAAGATGGTATCCCTTACCTCAACACGTGACTGGATATTGATTTAAATGAGGTTGATTAACTTGAACAGTACACGTATACTTATAGATCTTCACAAATACTCAAGATGACTTAAGCACACTTAGAGAGAACTTTCACAAGAAGTATTTAGAGAGAGAAAGAAAGAACAAGTAAGGAAGTTTATGAAAAATCCTTAAGTTAAGGCTTCTATTTATAGCCAAAAATCTTATCATTCATTTAATCTAAACCATTCATTTAAAGATCATCTTTTAATCTACACCATCCATTTCAAATATTATATTATCTTTAATCTACACCATTCATTTCATATCACCTAATAATCACCTAACTTTATATTATAAACAAATCAATTTAATTATTCAACAATAATTCACACTTTAATCTACACCATTCATTTCATATCACCTAACAATCACCTAACTTTATATTATAAACAAATCAATTCAATTATTCAACAATAATTCACACTTTAATCTACACCATTCATTTCATATCACCTAATAATCACCTAACTTTATATTATAAACAAATAACTTTATCAATTCAATTATTATGACTAATTGTTATAAATACAGTATAGTTAGTTCTTAGATATCAAGTCAATAAATTAATGAAATACAACTGTTTAAATAACATCATAATAGAGATAACAATAATGTAAAATAAAGCATACGTTACTGTGTAATGACAATTATTGATTCAATAATGTGAATTACTGTGCATATGTTACTGTGACAATTATTAGGTTCAATAATTTTAAAAACAGTGCAACAACAATTATTGACTCAATGATATAAAATACAGTGTAATGACAATTATTAAATCAATAATGCAAAATACTGTGTAACAACAATTATTGAATTGATAATATAAAATATTATGCAGTGACAATTATCGATGAAATGATGCGTAACAGTTACGGTGTCAATTATCAGACCAATAATATGAGACACTATGCAATACCGTGTGTTACTGTAGAGTACCGAGTGCTACAGAAAATACCAATAACTACCGTATGCTACTATTCTTTTATCACCGGTATTTTAATAGTTCCGTTGACTATTTTTATTTAAAAAGGTTATTTCTGTCGTTTTCTATATCCGACAAATATTCCGTTGTGGGGTCCACCAATAATTTGTTATTTCGGCGCCGTCGGACTAAACGAATATTCCCCGACCAAACGAATATTCCCCGACAAAGCGAATATTGTCCGACAAAATAAAATTTGCACATAACATCCTTAACTTTTAACTTTATCGATTTAACCACTTACTGTTTCAAAAAAATATATATATGAAGAAAAATTAAATTTTGTATTTCATAAAATTCGGGGTCTTACAACCTCCCCTCCTTATGAAATTTCGTCCCCGAAATTGACGTACCTGACATATCGAAGAGGTAAGGATACTTAGATTTCATCTCAGATTCTAGCTCCCAGGTCATTTCCTCAGTATCTTGGTTCCTCCATAAAACCTTAACTTGAGGTATAACCTTTGAGCGTAGGATCTGCTCCTTCTTATCCAGGATCTTAACAGGTACCTCCTCGTATGTTAAATATTCTGCTATAACGTCTGGTTCTAACTCAATGACGTGGTTTGGGTCCTTCACATATTTACGTAACATAGATATGTGAAAAACGTTATGGATGCGAGACATACTTGGTGGTAGGGCTAGTCTGTAGGCTACGGTTCCTATTCGATCGAGGATTTCAAATGGGCCAATAAATCGAGGGTTGAGCTTTCCTCTCTTTCCGAATCTCGTAACCCCTTTCCATGGAGAAACACGTAAGAATACATGATCTCCGACGTTGAAACTTTCGTCTCTCCGATGAAGATCAGCATAACTCTTTTGTCGTTCTTGTGCGGTCTGTATTCGTTGTCGGATCATTTGGATCTTTTCGGTCGTCAAGCGTACCAACTCGGGTCCCAACAATTTTGTTTCTCCTACCTCATTCCAACATATTGGAGAGCGACACTTCTTTCCATACAATGCCTCGAATGGAGCCATGCCTATGCTTGCTTGGTAACTGTTGTTGTAAGAAAATTCCACCAACGGCAAGTACTTATCCCAACTTCCTTTGAAGTCTAATACACAAAGTCTCAAAAGATCTTCGAGGGTCTGGATCGTCCTTTCCGATTGTCCGTCCGTTTGAGGATGGTATGCAGAACTAAAACGTAGTTCAGTGCCCATAGCTTTTTGTAGACTGATCCAAAAGCGTGAAGTGAATCTAGGATCTCGATCAGAAACTATGGAAACTGGCATGCCATACAATCTCACGATCTCATTTATGTACATACCGGCAAGACGTTCAAGTGAAAAGTTTTCTCGTATAGGCAAGAAATGAGCAGATTTGGTCAATCTATCTACGATCACCCAAATTGCATCTAAGCCTTGAGAAACTTTTGGAAGACCCGTCACGAAGTCCATATTGATGTGTTCCCACTTCCATTCGGGAACTTCAAGTGATTGTAATGGACCTTTAGGAACTTGATGCTCTGCCTTGACACGTTGACAAGTTAGGCACCTTGAGATAAACTCCGCAATCTCTCTTTTCATATTGTTCCACCAAAATGTATGTCGAAGATCTCGATACATCTTGGTACCTCCTGGGTGGATTGCAAACGGCGTGTTGTGTGCCTCCATCATGATTTTATGCTTTAATTCAGGATCGTTAGGAACACAGAGTCGAGAGTTGACTCGAAATATTCCTTTCTTGTCGATTCTTGCTTCGGGAATGGCACCTTCTTGTACTTTCTTTATCATGTTTATCAGTTCCGGATCGGTAGCTTGAGCAGCTTTAATTTTATCGATTAAAGTTGGTTCTACTCGCACGTGAGCAATCTTCGAGCGGGTCCCTGGTGTCTTTAGCTCTATCTCCATCTTTTGCATGTCGTACAAAATACACTTTTGTGTTGTCAGCAGTGCACTTGTACTTGCATAAGATTTTCTGCTCAAAGCGTCAGCTACAACGTTCGCCTTTCCCGGGTGATACTGGATTGTGTGGTCATAATCCTTTAACAGCTCAAGCCAACGTCGTTGTCGCATGTTGAGTTCCTTCTGGGTGAAGAAATACTTGAGACTTTTATGATCCGTATAGATATCCACTTTTTCTCCGTACAAGTAGTGTCTCCAGATCTTCAACGCGAAAACGACTGCTGCCAACTCTAGATCATGAGTAGGATAATTTTTCTCATAATCTTTGAGTTGTCGAGAGGCGTAGGCTATAACCTTTCCATGTTGCATAAGGACACAACCTAGACCTTTGCCAGAAGCATCGCTGTAGATAACAAATTCTCCTGATCCTGATGGTATGGTCAGAACAGGAGCTGAAACCAGTCTCTTCTTGAGTTCTTGGAAACTTTTCTCGCATTCCTCGCTCCATATGAATTTTGTGCTTTTCCGATTAAGCTGCGTTAATGGAGTGGCGATTCGAGAAAATCCTTCTACGAATCTCCGATAATAACCAGCTAGACCCAGAAAACTTCGGACTTCGGTTACTGTTTTGGGTTGTTCCCAATTTAGTACCGTTTCAATCTTCGCAGGATCGACTGATATTCCTTGACTAGAAATCACATGCCCAAAAAACGCGACCTCCTCAAGCCAGAACTCACATTTCTTCAACTTGGCATATAATTTGTTTTCACGGAGCTTTTGTAGTATCAATCTCAGATGTTGTTCATGATCCTCGCGACTTTTGGAGTATATGAGGATGTCATCAATAAAGACAACCACAAAATGATCCAAATGTTCCTTGAATATCCGGTTCATCATGTCCATGAAAGCTGCAGGAGCATTAGTTAGTCCAAAAGGCATGACTAAGAACTCATAATGCCCATAACGAGTTCTGAAAGCAGTCTTTGGAATGTCCTCAGCTTTAACCTTTAACTGATGATATCCAGAACGGAGATCAATCTTTGAGAAATGTTGAGCGCCTTGCAATTGATCAAACATGTCATCAATCCGAGGTAACGGGTACCTGTTCTTGATGGTGACATGGTTCAATTCTCGGTAGTCAATGCACAATCTCATACTCCCGTCTTTCTTCTTCACAAATAGAACAGGAGCACCCCAAGGTGATGCACTCGGACGAATGAAATCGGTATCCAACAATTCCTGTAGTTGGACTTTTAACTCTTGAAGTTCAATGGGAGCCATTCGGTAGGGAGCTTTGGAAATGGGCTTGGTACCGGGTTCAAGATCAATATAAAAATCAATTTCACGGTTTGGGGGTAAGCCAGGAAGTTCTTCAGGAAAAACGTCAGGAAACTCATTAACAATGGGAATATCATTCAAGTTTGACGTATTTTTGTTCAAATCAGTGACATGAGCTAAAAAGGCTTGACATCCGTTTTTCAATAAACGAATGGCTTTATGGCTAGAAATAACAGTTATAGATTTCAATGGTTTAGTTGCTTGAATTTGCATGACAGGTTGATTAGGAATATGAAAACTAATAATCTTATGAAAACAATCAATTTTAGCATGATGGGTAGTCAACCAATCAATTCCTAAAATCACATCAAATTCATGCATCTCTAAAGAAATAAGGTCAACAGGTAATGTGAGGTTGTTGATTTGAACTAGGCAAGATTTATAGACAGTAGATGTAATGGTCATTTCTCCTAATGGGGTTTCAACTGATAAGTCAAAGTCCAAATTTTCAGGAGTTAAGTTTAAACGCTGAGCACATATAGGTGAGATAAAAGAATGGGTAGAGCCAGTATCTAACAAAGCGTAGACTTCACGAGAATTTATGAATAGCTTACCGGTTATCATCTCGTTCGAGTTTCGTGCCATTTGGGATGTCACAACAAAAGTTCTCCCTTGAACTACAGATTTTCCTTTATCCGCGCTAGCTTTTGGTATCATCATTGCAGCTGGACTTGATTTTGTGGCAGGACAAAACCGCGCAAGATGACCCTCTTTCCCACAACTGTAGCACTTTTTGGACTGCAGTGTACAGTTTGGGCTGATGTGACCTTCCTGACCACACCTATAGCATCTCACTGGTGGTCGATCTTCTCCCCTTGAAACTGGGGTCGGTGCTGGTGTTGGTACTGGTGCTGGTGCCCTTCCATAATTATTATGGAATCTCTTTCTTTTGAAATTGTTCCCACTAGATTCTCCTCTTCTGTTATTTGGTGTGGAATTACCACCGAAGTGTTGGTTACCTCCTCGATGGTTCTCGTTCCTGTGGTTGTTGTCACTCCTTTCTCTATGCTGATCATTAACTCTTGGATGCAATGTTTCATCTGTTTGCTCCACCCTTTGAGCCCTATCTACAACATCTGAATACAAACTGAATTTATGAGAACTAAGTTGTTGACGAATTTTGAGTCTCAAACCTCTCAGGAACATTCGACTCATTCGTGCTTCGTCATCTACTAGATGAGTCGCAAAACGAGACAGTTCAGCAAACTTAGCTTCATATTGAGAAACTGTCATGTTTCCCTGCTCCAGCTTAATGAATTCCACTTCCTTCATATGGCGGATGCTTTCTGGGAAGTACTTCTCGTTAAACAGTTCTTCGAATTCTGTCCAAGACATTTCGAGTGCTGAAGGTTGGATACGTTTTACCGCTTCCCACCAATGGTCCGCCTCACCTCGTAACATAAAAGTGGCAAATGGCACCTTCTGATCATCAGCGCATTGTAAGACATCAAGTATTTTTGTCGTCTGCTTCAGCCATGCCTCCGCTTTGAGTGGGTCAGGCTTCCCGTGGAATTCAGGTGGTCCTAATTCTTTAAATTGCTTAACAGTGACCATCCTCAAATTGCCAGCGTTTCTACCGTTATTATTGACTGGATTTCCTCTTCCTTGATTCTGTATGAACTGCATGAAATTCCTAAAGAATCCATCGTTCATCATGTTATCAGGAACATTATTTCCTGAGTTGGCAGGAGGATTGTTTGGGGCCTCTTGATTCTCGGCTACATTTGCTTCGGGTATTCAATAGCTAACCTCTTGATTTTCAGATGCCATACTTAACTGTGGTCACAAAATAAATGTTAGTTCAAATAAACTGACTCATCACTTCATGTTCCTACATTCAAATCGACTCATTAGATAATAAAATCTATTTTAGGTAGGACACACTAGTGACTGATTCTATTCGTCTCTCCCCTCCTAGTTCTACCCCAGATCTCCATTAAAGACCATATCCCTAAGCTCTGATGCCAACTGTGACGCCCCCAAATCTGGGCCCACACAGCCCAAACTTGAGTCGTCAAAAGACTACAACAAAATTATTACAACAAAGCACAACGTACAACAATACAGTGTATAATAATACACAACTAAGTCTTCACTATTATTGCCACACTATTTTACAAAACATGAAGACTATGATAACTATTCCTCGGACCCTCACTCCATTCCCCGGCTAGACCCTGTTATGTTTTCATCTCCTGTTGAAAAACAATGGAACAAAAGAAAGGGTGAGCTCAAATAGCCCAGTAAGAAATATCATGACTAAGATAATGACGAATAAATTATCATTAGCCTTCAACAGTTGAGTTCTTGATAGAATACAATAGACTACAAGGTTTATATCAAAAACTGCAGTTAAATTCTTAAACAATGTTTAGATCAATAATAGCAGCGGAATGAGCAATCTATTAGAAGAATAATGCAGACTATAATGTCCACTCGCTTCTCTTTTTCGTAAAAACATCATCAACTTTTATCATCTGAAATACCATTAGTCATGATAATATAAATTCACAGTTCCTGATCATAATCATGCACATCAACAGTTCATCTTTGCACTACGGGCCAAAGATATTCAATATAGCACCAACGGTCATGATTATACCAGATTCAGCCTTTGGTCATAATCATACCAATCAACAGTTCATCTTTGCACTACGGGCCAAAGAGAACATTCACCACGTGCCATAAAAGACACCGAACAGATGTATCGCCTTTAACCTATTATATCGCCTTTAACCTATCATCTGTTCAACAAATATATCACATATGTGCCCCCGGCCACAGATATTCACAACAACTTGATTTTTGGATGATTAGAATGATATAAATGATGAACAGAAGAAATAGGATAACAATAAGTATCGGAAGTTTACTTTGTACAGATTCAAATAATGTCCAAATTGTCAACAGGATGTGGAGTGAAATTTAAAAATGATATTCAAGATCCACAGTTCAGAATAACGGTTACAATTCAATAGAAAGGTTCACGTAAATAGGAAGGTTCAGTTGAAATAATGAAGTTCAACTATTATGGAACATATAATATTTTCAGGAATTATAGAAGCAATAGGTCCATAATAAATTTCGATTTAGGAGTATGAAAGAAAATAATATCCCTTACCGTAGCAGGTTTGATTAACAAAAGGTGAAGGAAATTAATACAAAGGGTTATTCACCAACAGGCGGCAATCCGCTCCGTAAGGTTATTCCCACAATTTAATAGAATTTGAGTACAAAGAGTTATTCACCAAACAGGCGGCAATCCGCTCCGTAAGGTTATTCTCAGAGATTAATAATGAATGAATACGAAAGGTTATTCACCAACAGGCGGCAATCCGCTCCGTAAGGTTATTCCCACAATTTAATACATGGAAATAAAAGGCACGTCTTATGAGTAAGGAAGAAACAATATTATTATCGAGAATCAAATAATGATAATCCCTTACCATAGTATGTTTGAATAATGGAAGATGAAAAAGATGGTATCCCTTACCTCAACACGTGACTGGATATTGATTTAAATGAGGTTGATTAACTTGAACAGTACACGTATACTTATAGATCTTCACAAATACTCAAGATGACTTAAGCACACTTAGAGAGAACTTTCACAAGAAGTATTTAGAGAGAGAAAGAAATAACAAGTAAGGAAGTTTATGAAAAATCCTTAAGTTAAGGCTTCTATTTATAGCCAAAAATCTTATCATTCATTTAATCTAAACCATTCATTTAAAGATCATCTTTTAATCTACACCATCCATTTCAAATATTATATTATCTTTAATCTACACCATTCATTTCATATCACCTAATAATCACCTAACTTTATATTATAAACAAATCAATTTAATTATTCAACAATAATTCACACTTTAATCTACACCATTCATTTCATATCACCTAACAATCACCTAACTTTATATTATAAACAAATCAATTCAATTATTCAACAATAATTCACACTTTAATCTACACCATTCATTTCATATCACCTAATAATCACCTAACTTTATATTATAAACAAATAACTTTATCAATTCAATTATTATGACTAATTGTTATAAATACAGTATAGTTAGTTCTTAGATATCAAGTCAATAAATTAATGAAATACAACTGTTTAAATAACATCATAATAGAGATAACAATAATGTAAAATAAAGCATACGTTACTGTGTAATGACAATTATTGATTCAATAATGTGAATTACTGTGCATATGTTACTGTGACAATTATTAGGTTCAATAATTTTAAAAACAGTGCAACAACAATTATTGACTCAATGATATAAAATACAGTGTAATGACAATTATTAAATCAATAATGCAAAATACTGTGTAACAACAATTATTGAATTGATAATATAAAATATTATGCAGTGACAATTATCGATGAAATGATGCGTAACAGTTACGGTGTCAATTATCAGACCAATAATATGAGACACTATGCAATACCGTGTGTTACTGTAGAGTACCGAGTGCTACAGAAAATACCAATAACTACCGTATGCTACTATTCTTTTATCACCGGTATTTTAATAGTTCCGTTGACTATTTTTATTTAAAAAGGTTATTTCTGTCATTTTCTATATCCGACAAATATTCCGTTGTGGGGTCCACCAATAATTTGTTATTTCGGCGCCGTCGGACTAAACGAATATTCCCCGACCAAACGAATATTCCCCGACAAAGCGAATATTGTCCGACAAAATAAAATTTGCACATAACATCCTTAACTTTTAACTTTATCGATTTAACCACTTACTGTTTCAAAAAAATATATATATGAAGAAAAATTAAATTTTGTATTTCATAAAATTCGGGGTCTTACATATTAACTACTATATATATGATATATCAGTAGTCTAAAAGTCACGTAAAGAAAAACTAAAACCCTAGCCGCTTTCAGAAAGAGGCTAGAGAGAAAAATAGGTTAGAAATCCTGATCTTGGTGGCTAGTACCGCAGATCCCTTTTGCTGCAGATCGTGTGACGGTTCGCGGAGCGTTCGTGTGGATACTGTAGAGACGCAGTCACTGGATTGCGTTGAAGATTCGAAGCCGTTTCAGAATTCCATCGTCTCCTGTCCATCTCGAATAATCGGTAAATAATCTAAACTTCTGAATTAATATGGTTTTGCATGGATCCTGGCTTAGGGTTTCGATTTTTTTTTAAAATTTCGCTGCTTTCTCTGTGTCGAAACCCTAACATTTACTGTTTTAGAAGAAAATATATAAAAAAAAAATTAAATTTGTATTTTATAAAATTTAGGGTCTTACAATGTTTATAAATATCATTTGTTTTTAAAGAATTTAAAAATAATGATATTTGGTCTACTTTTATTTTGTCAATGAAAGAAAAATTTTAAAAATACTTTGAAGACATGTCAACTGTTATTACTTGTGCCGTTGCATTAAAGCTAATTATAAAATTAGAATGTGTAGAAAATATTTTAGAAGATATAGTAGAAATATAGGTACTAGTAATATTGATAACCTTAAATTAAAATTTAATAATACATTTACTGAATTTTATAAACTGTATGAATCTGTATATTGTACATCTATACTTGCACCGGCTCTTGCCCCTTCATTTTCTAAATATGTCAATTTATTAAAACCACTATATAAGAAACCAAAAACTTCAATACACACGAGTAGTTTAAAAGAACTTGGTTTATATTGTACTACTGATTTTAGGAGTTTTATGATCGACGAAAAATTTAAAAATTTTAATATTCTCGCTTTCTAGAATAAACATAAGCAACAATTTCTTACTTTGGCCCGTGAAATAGTAACTATTCAAGCTAGTACTGTAGTTTTGGAATTTTATTTTTCTTTATCTAGAAGGGTATTAGATGAATAATGAAGCAGACTTAGTCCGGAATCGTTGAAAATATGCATTTGCTATAGAAATTATCTTGCCACGCAAAAAAGAATACAAGACATAATAGACGATCAAGTTAGCTCGAAAGATCTTGAAGTCGGAGTAGAAGTTGCAGAAAAGTTCAATTCCATGAATATTGAAGACTTGAAGACATATATTTTAAAATTTTGAAAACAAATATTTATATCCGACTCATCATTAATTATTGTTTAAGTTATACTTTAAAATTATAAACTTATAATTATTCATTATTATTATTTATAAGTTGTAACTTGTAAATTGTAAACTTATAATACATTACTTTTAATAAATAAATTTATTTTTATTTTATTTTTTTAATACGGACGAGTCACATCATATTTTAAAAGTTATGAATGCGCACACGCGCGCGCACACACACACATATATATATCGTAATCATTTAAAAATATTTATTTCAAATAAATATAAATTACGTTTTTATATATTTGACTTTTTAAAAGTCGAATAATATTGTCAAAGTAAATATATGTTTAACTATCTTTTTTTATAACTATTTTAATTATACTTAATATTTTAAATGATATTTTATTTTAATAATATTGTCAAAATAAAAAATAATTCTATTTAAAAAAATATTATTGGATCAACATTAGAAAAAAATAATTATAATAACTTGGACTGGACTGGCTTGGGCCTAGCTCAAGGCCTGATCTTCAGTTTGTAACCAACCAAGCCAAGCCTGACCTGACTTGGTAGTCCACATAATCCGCTCTGGCCTGACCTGGTTAACGACCAAGATCTAACAGGTCCTAGCCAGACCAAGGCCGGGCTGACCCGTTGACCATGCCTAATCGACCCACGATGTTCTAGATTATGAAACTCGTTCCCTACTTTATGGAAAATTATACACCCTAATAACCCCATTTTTTTTTTATTTTTTTATAATAAATATATAATTATAAAAAATATTTATAAATATATATTAGTAGCATTAGAAAAATTTACATGCATAACTACTTAAATATAAGTATAAATTTCTTTATAATCATTACAAATAATTATAAATATATACTATAGATGAAAGTGGAGTATAACTCTAATTTCAATAAGGCTGTAAAATGAACCAAACGGTTCATGTTCAATTCGCACTTGCTCGACTAAAAGTTCTACTCGAGTTCGACTCAAAATATAAACGATTCAAATATGAGTAAAGTTTAAAATTCGATAAATTACTCAAATATCTTAAAATTATAATTTATTATTGATATTCTGATCATATTTATTACAAAAGTTCAAACTCCTCAGACTCGATTCGAGATCGTGTCCGACTCGATATCTAAACGAACTACAATCAAACCTTATTTTATATTCGATAAATTTTATAAATCAAATATGAGCAACTTAATATTCGATTAGACTTGATTCGTTTACACTTTTAAAATTCAATCCTAATTATAATCCTTATATTTCTATTTAGAATTTTCTCACCTCAAATTTAATTTTGATCAATGGTTAAACAATTTACGCTGTTAAATTTTTGGTCAGCGTTCATGAAAAACGTTATCCCTATCGTTTTATTTATATTTTTCTATTTTGTAAAAATAATATATATACTAAGTTAGCATATATATCTTGCTCATTTAATATATTAAATAATTAATATTTTTTCCCAAAATTATAATATTTACACTTACATCTCTTTTATATTAATATATGAGATTCAGTCACTAAAGAAACATATAATAATATCATATCACTTTCCATATATGAAAAAAAACATGTTAAAAAATCAAATTTAAATTTACTTTTTCCATGATTTAACGAATAAAAAAGCTCGCGTGTAAATGCCCGGCAAGAACTCGCGTAGAATATGGAATATGTAATTTTATAGTGTTAGAACAAGAGACACGTGCTGTTGGTCGCTCCCTCTCTCTCTCTCCCCTCACGTCTTCGAGGGTTTTAGCTATTAGGGCTTCTCTCAAACTTCTCTTTCCTCTGTTTGTGATCACAAATTTGCTTCTCTTTTCTTTTTCTCTGTATATAGAAATAGCCATATCTCTATAAAGTTTGTAATTGAAACGACACATTTCAATTTTAATGAATTTGAGCTCTTTTTAGTTTCCTTCTTGATTTTTGGTTCATTCTGAGATTTGAATATATCTAGTGGATTTGGAAACCCCAATTCTATTTCTCACTATCAGGTACATTTTTAACTGCTCGGTTGATTTATGATAATTCTTGATTATTTGCTCTAGCCTCTTGATTATAATTTGAAGTGAATGGTGCTGTTAAAAATGATTTATCCTATCCCAAAATGGATTTAAAATTTGTGGATATGGAAATTTGGATGTGAAATTGTGAATTATCATTGTCATAGTTTTGACTAGCTGGGACTATTTATTATTAGAAAGTCTGATGAAAAGCTGAGTTTGTTCTGTCCTTCAGAATCTTAATCCATGACTCGAGATTGTATAACGTTTACTAAAAGTAAAGAATGTGTTGCATTCGAAAGATTTTTGTACTTAATGCGGATTTTGTGGTTGCTGATGTATCCCAGCAATAGGGCTTTTGTTTCATAGTTTTATTATATATAAGTATGAATTGTTAGTATTGTACACACATATGCAAGGATTTTGTAGTTTCATGATTAATCTAGTCTCGTTTAGTGTATTGTAGGGTTCGCGCCCCTCTATTTGTATTCAAGACGTAAAACATTTATGTAGTAAATATTCAAATTTGCAAACGTATCATTCATATTTAATTAAATAACTTATTAAGCGTTTTTAAAAAAAATAATTCTAATAGTCCTTGCATCACCTTGACATAATAAATTTGACATGAGATGAGAACTTCAAAACTCCTGGAGAGAGAAATTTCCCTTGGAAAAGCATTTGGCACGTGGGTGTTCCATGTAAGGCTCCCCCCCCCCCCCCCCCCCCCCCCCCCCCCCCCCTCCAACAAACCCTATCTTTCGGCAGCAACTCTTGGGGCTATTTTCACAGGATTCGTTTTGGAGGAGGGGTTTAATTAATTTGTGTTTTATGTGCGAAGGGGATTGCGAATTTGCTGACCACTTGTTATTACATTGTGATTTTGTTAGTTATACTTGGAAGATGTTGGGTTTTAATTAATTTTTGTTTTATGTGCAAAGGGGATTACGAATTTGCTGACCACTTGTTATTACATTGTGATTTTGTTAGTTATACTTGGAAGATATTTTTTTTCATTGTTTGGGATTGAGTGGGTGTTGCGGAGGTCAGTTGTAGTCTTTTTTGGGATGCTCGGAAGGGTGTGAGAATTCCTAGGAGTAGGAGAGCTAGATGTCATATGGTGCTACTTTTTTTTGGTGAGTTCTTTTTGAGGTAGCAGATTTGGAGATATTCTGAGGAGAGAGAGAGTTCTCTACATTTCATATTACATACTTGTGTTCAAGTTTACTCTCCTTTTGGCAAAATGAAGTCCATCCTGTGTCGGTTGTGTTCTTTGTAGATTTTTTACTGAGTTTAGCCTGCTTGATGATTTTATTGGATGTCTTGGCTGTTTTGTTCCCCGAGTATTGGGATTTTGTTTGCAGGTCCTCGTTTGCTTTGGTTTATATTCTGCATGTACATGGGCGTTATCCCCTTTGATGTATTTATAAAAAAATTTTACTTATCATAAAGAAATGCTCTTGAAGTATTCACATTCTTTAACAAAAGTGAATTACCAATTGAAAACTTGAAATATTGTCATAGTTGCAATGGAATGTACCTATGTAGCAAATTTTAAATATTGTGAAAGTATTGTTTATTGTTATCTTGTTGGATCTATATGTTCACTTCATACACAAAAATGAAGGATAATTATTTTGCTTCTTAAATGCAATTAAAGAATTTAATATTAGCCTATATACCTCAAGGGTGTTAGGATTGCACCATAGATCCTTACAATATTGTACGTATAAGAATTTCTTTTTATTTATTGTTCACCATATTTGTCTGACTAATAATAATATTGAAATGGAATTAGGTATAGCTTGAGAGTCTTAACTGCTTGTTGGCACAAATAAGGTTCTATGGAGATTGACAATGATGAATGTAATAGAGGCACCACTGAGACATTGGAAAATGGGTTTCATCTCTATCCCGTTTCTGCTCATGACTCAGGTGAAGGTTTGCCATATGCTCCTGTAGATTGGCCTCAGCCTGGTGATAAGTGGCGCTGGAAGGTGGGTAAGAGAATTGCAGCTTCTGGTTACTTTTTGGATAGATACCTTTATCTTCCCAAGCGTCTCCAGACAATATACAAGGGGAGAACTTTCGCAAGCAAGCTTTCAGTTGAACAGTATGTTGTTCGCACATTTCCTGGTGCTGATGTTAAGGCCTTTTTCGCTTCATTCAGTTGGAAAGTTCCTGCAAGAAATCTATCTGAAATAAAAGGTCTGCTTCTATTTCTTACAATAGTATCTTGAAGTTTTCTTAATGACATACTTTACAGTTATTTTTTCTTAAGCATAAAGCTTACTAACTTACTTTGATTGAACTTTGATGTAACCTTAAGTGGGCATTTGGCATGTTTGAGATGAAAGTTTGGTAATTACAATTGATGTCCATGGACTTGCCTAAAACTTATGTAGCTGAAAGATGCAAATGGCTATCAAAAAATCTAATACTGAAGGTGTAATAATGTTTTTAGGATAATATTAATGGTATGTATTTTTCATTTCGTCGAAAATTGATTTTAGATATCTTGCTCATCCGACATGGCATGAATCACCAAATCTGCACTCATATTAAAACCAGACTAATTGGTTGGTGTAATTAAGTGTGGCATATGAGCTCTAATTAAGTCTAATATTGGTTAGCTAGTGTGGGTTATATAAGTGAAATTTTGGGCTTGTGATGAATAGGTCCACTAGGTTACTAATGAGGAATAATATAAATAAAAAGCTAGGTCATCTCCCTTGATTCTAGAAGCATAAGGATTTCAGAATACTATACAGCTATTAGGGTTTCTCAACCAAGCGAACATCTAGGGAATCAAGTTGTGTATCTAGAAGAAATCAATACCACTGCATTTGTTATGGATTCTAAATAAGGCACACAATTTATTACTCACTATATGTTCTAGGAATTTCTCTCTGATCTATGTCTAAGGATAGAATTAATTAGTATTGATTGATTCGTAGAGAAGGGCCATTAGAGTTTATTGAGTGTGAAGCTATGTATACGATCGATGCTTTTACTGGTGGATTTAAGTTTGCCAGATTACCTCTAAGAAAGCCAATAAATAATCATGCCAATTAAAGATACGGATATAGGTTTAATTGGGCTGGAGATATTATTCATTCATTTTTATCACCATCATGTTCTATTGTTTGGTAGATAATTTACTAGGGAGGCATTCTATCTGCAATTTGGTCAGAATTTTTCTCTTTCTCCCTCTCTAAATACATGTTACATATACATATTACATAGTTATCATTGTGATTATTCTTAACAATATCCCTTTTTTAGAATTGAGATTTATTGCACAGTAATGTAATATTGAAAATTACATTACTTTTCCCTTTGTGACATGGGCAATATACTTGTTTTTCTACAAACGTTTAAATTTAAAGCAAAATATGAACATAATCCTTATAACAACCTTCACCTTCATCTAATCTTTAGAGCAAATTTCCAGCATCTTTCAACTTATCCAATAAAGTCTAGTTGACTCAAGAAAGCCTTTTATCCCAGACTAGTTGGGATAAGTTGAAAATGAATCTCATGTGAAAGCATGAAGTAGATAATAAGAAGAATCAAATATATATATATATATATATATAAAGTTTTAAAAAATAAAAGTACATCTATATAATAAAACAAAACGGCTCAAATCTCAAGATTTTAACACCCAACGGCCTCAAATTAATTTAGGTTTCAACATTCAACAGTCTAAAATCATTTAAGGCTTCAACATCCGACGATCACTAATCTATCATTCATTTTCCCCCCAAATTCAACATATTTTTTTCAAAAATCTATCCATTCACATTTCCCTCCCAAATCAAATTCACCACTACACTATAATAATAATAATAATTAATATAATAAAAGTAATAATAATAATAATAAAAAATAAAAAATAGTAATAGTAGTAGTAATAATAATAATAATAATAATAATAAATAGTAATAGTAATAATAATAATAATAATAATAATTGTGATACTAATAATAATAATAATAAAAATTATATAGTAATAATAATAATAACAACAATAATAGGTATAATAATAGTAACAACAACAACAACAACAACAACAACAACAACAACAACAACAAGAACAATAATTATAATAATAGTAATAATAATAACAATAATAATTAAAATAATAGTAATAATAATAATAATAATAATAATAATAATAATAATAATAATAATAATAATAATAATAATAATAATAATGATAATAATGATAATACTAATAATAATACTAATAATAATTAATATAATAAAAGTAATAATAATAATAATAATAATAATAATAATAATAATTATTATTATTATTATTATTATTATTATTATTATTATTATTATATTAATAGTAATAATAATAACAATAATAATTTTAATAATTATAATAATAAAAAAAAATAGTAATAACGTTAATAATAATAATAATAATAAAAAAAATATTAATAATAACAATAATAATTGTAATAATTGTAATAGTAATAACAATAATAATTATAATAATAATAATAATAATAATAATAATAATAATAATACTAATAATACTAATACTAATACTAATACTAATACTAATACTAATACTAATAATAATAATAATAATAATAATAATAATAATAAAAATAAATAAATAAATAATTAAATAAATAAATTGCACGTAAACAACATGGGTCACCCTTTTAACATTGACGTCATTTTCCTGTTTTTCGGGTATTGCGTTCGTTATGTTTTCATATGCAAATTGATTTGGGTGGGAAATCACATGGACGATTCAGATTCATTCTAATTGATTTGTAAGTTATTTTGGGTTGCAAAGAGTGTTTAGGTAATAGAGTATTTTTGGAATTTTAATCTACGTCGTGCCTTCAGGTACGGGCAATTACGCGTCATCTCTTTGATTTTTTTACGGGTTATATCGAGAGCGTCTTTAGGTAGTAGGCTCTGACTCATGGTATAAGAATCTTTTGTCTAATTTCAAGAAAAAATATAGAGAAAAAATGTTATAGTGATGCGATTTAGTTGGTGTTATGACAATATTTTTTTGTTGGGAGTTAGAGGGCTCATTTTATACTTTTGGGTATATATGCAAAAGCCTTTCTTTTGGATTTTTATGTCTTTTTTTTCCCTCTTATTCGATCCCACCAAATGGCTTGCAATACTACCCTTTTTTCACATAAATACTGTTCATGGATCATATTGATCGATGGTTAGAGATACTGGAGACAAATAAATGCTGCCCAACTTCTCATTCCGTTTTGTCAATAAAGGAAAGGTGTGTGGGATACCCGATAACACTATATTACACAAATTTGAGCCCGCTATCGTCAATCAATTAATTACTCAAACCTGCCAAGAACTAATTTTAAGTTAAAAATGAGTAGCACACTAATGTTTGCCTAAAAAAGAAACTATGACTGGATTAAGGATCAATCTTTTTGTATTAATGGTTGGACTCTCAGTTCTATTATGGAACTAAGAGTCCACAACAGTTTTAGATTTTTCAATCTAAAAATATTGGATACAGTACTCATCTGTTATATTAGTTTCATTGTGTCTTCAGGCACGGGTTATCCTTAGTAAATAAATAAAACATAAGAAAGGGATTTAACCAACTGTCTTGATCGTGGTGGAATATTGTTGAGAAATAAGAATCCGCGTTATCAAAGGATTTCTTTTTGATCTTGGTTCCATAGGAGCAAATCAGAAAATTGTAAAACAAAATAACAAAATACCAATATGTTTCAAGCCTTTACAACTGAATCTGATTTCATGCGTTCAGAATAATTAAATGTTCCTTCCAAAAATCTTTAGCGAGTAGTAAACTGCACTCTTTAAATGCATTCTTGCTCTTTTCATTCTTACCATCATTTGGTGAAAAGACAGAGATCACATGGTCAATTATCACTTTTCATTTCCTTCTTTAGGAAACTTTTTTCATGATAATTTTTTTTATAAAAAATATCCCAACATACGAATCTCTAATATGAGATCAGGCAACTATTTTAAGCTCCTAAAAAGAGATGAAAGGTCAGCTACAAGGGATACCCTTGTCATGAAGAAAAATATAGGGAGAGAGACGAGACTGTGATTTGGTACAGAAAATGGCATTTAAAAAAAAATTAAAAAAATTGATTCACAAAATGAGTCAATTTCTTAGTGATAGTAGTACAAATGACGTCATGTTCTCAAGTTTACCATCATAATTTCCTTATCGTAACACACTTTTTTAAATATTGAATACTACTTCATAGCATAAATTTATTACCATGTCCTTGGCATCTCTATTTCCTTTATTTTATCTTAGTTACTTGCTCTGTAACAATATAGGTACTGAAAATGGGCTTCAATTTTTGTCTGTTCCTACTGGGGAGACGGCGGAACAATCTGGGTCTGAATCGCAACCTGGGACTAGGTGTTGTAAGGCTGGTAACAAATTATGTAGCAGCTTAGTTGAATCAGAGGAGCCTCCTTCTGGTGCTATGTTCTGTGACATTTGCTGCAGTGAGCCTGGGTTCTGCCGAGATTGTTGTTGTATTCTATGTTGTAAGACTATTAATACAGACTATGGAGGCTATAGTTTCATTAAATGTGAAGCCTCTGTAGATGAGGGCGTTATTTGTGGACATATTGCACATATAGAATGTGGTCTCCGATCCTACTTGGCTGGAACAGTAGGAGGAAGTATTGGTTTGGATGCCGAGTATTATTGCCGGCGCTGTGATTCAAGGACAGATCTGCTTTCACATGTTACGAAGCTTCTACAAACCTGTGAATCTATTGATTCTCGCGATGTTATCGAGAAAATTCTGAATGCGGGTGCACGTGTTTTGCGTGGTTCGCAGAGAATCAGTGCAAAGAGGCTGTTGCATCAGATTGAATTGGCCAAGGGAAAGGTATGGTAGATTTTACAGTGAAAATGGTAGTTTCTTTTTCTAGAACTAGTTTATCCTTGGTTTTTTAGAGTTTCTAAATTAGCAGCTTGACCCAACTTGTATTTACATCAGCTTAAAAGCAGGACTTGCCTTGAAGATGTTTGGAAAGTGGAAGATATCTCATCTGTTAGTCCAGGTACTTCTCTCCCAGCTCTGTGCTGTTGTTGTCTCACTGAGGTATTTCCGCACCAAAGAGAATTTTAAAACCTTGAAGTTTTGTTACTCTGTTCATAGCAGGAACGGCGTCTTATCCTGGAAATCATGCATCAGAATATGCAAACAAGGAGCCTTTAGATATCAGACCGGGCTCAACTCAAAAAGGATCTGAAAATTTTGATCCTAAGATAGAGTCTTTGAAACTTGAGAATGAGATTGATCAGATTCTGCAAACCCTGAGGAAGTCTCAAGAATCAGAATACAATATCGCTCAGGAAATGCTTTACGCGCAAAAGAAGGATCTTCAAAATCTCTTTCAACAACTTAACAAGGAAAAGTGTGAACTTGCACGGCACACAGCTTATCTTGATGACCCTGATGCCTTGCTCCAACTTGTCAAGAACAGGGTGGATCAGATAAAAAAGGAGTTACTCAAACTAAAGGATATGGAAGAAGTAGCCAAGGGATTCGGAAAAACTTCCAAAGAAATTCTCAAGGAACATTTTGGTTTGGAAATGGGACATGGATAAACAATCCTTGTTTGCTTCTCTGCGAGTAGCCTTGTGCGCTATCTGCCATCACTGCGCGATTGGGCCAAAATATTCTTCTAGTGTCGCCTTACATATTATAGATTGTTGTAACATTCATGTACTATGGTATATCGCGGATATTAGCTTGCCAAAAGGTGTTATACTTGATTGCAGCTTCATGCAGAACTGAAATTAATTCAAAAAAACAACATTTAAAGGAATCTAAAAATTCTTTTTGGCTGACTTTATGATGTGGAGTGAAATGATTAAATCCCATCGAGTTGGAAAATGATATATATATATATATATATAGAGAGAGAGAGAGAGAGAGAGAGAGAGAGAGAGAGAGATGAAGGTGCACAGCCGTGTAAATTTTAAAATTACAAGGTCTATGATCGTAGAAGGAATTATTTAAACGATCGTTGAGTTAATTTTCTCTACGATCGAATTAATTTAATGATTGCTGGGATCGTAGAGGAAATTAACTCAACGATCGTTGAGTTAATTCCCTGTTAATTCTCTTTACAATCGTAGACTGTGTAATTTCGAAGTTTGTACGACTGTGCACTTTTATATTTCTCACACACACACACACACACACATATATCAAGAATTTATGATTTTTTTGTTATTGTTGTTGTTAGGTATAAAGATAAATATTATAATTCTTTTCATATATCAATGAATAATTTTTTTATAATAAATAACTACAATAAATATTATAATTATTTTTTTTATATATTTCGCGATCGTAATTCGATAAAAAGTCGGATTGTTTTATAGTCATAAGAGTCTTCTTTTCGTAATAAGTAATTAGACTTTTTTGTAGTCGAAGAAAGAAAGAAAATAGTACATACAACACTAATCCACGCAACACAAAGTATTCATAATATTTTGATTAATATTATAAGCATTCACAATATTTTCATGAAACAAAAGCTCAGCAACTAGAACAGAAATTAATTCCACAACATTTACTGCACAACCACCTCCCGCGCCATGCCGCCTAAACCACCCTTCCCATCTCTCAAACTCCAAACGCCGCCGCTCTTTGGCACGGTCACAGTAAGCTCACCGTTCACAAACACCGCCGTCGCCAACCCCGGCCGCGTAGACTGCGGTAGCCGAAACCTCCACACATCAACCTTCAGCTGATCCAACAACAATTGCCCCACTCCCCCATTTCTGATCACAATTTTTGTTATCCCTGGGTGAATTTCCACGGCGTGCGCCTTCACTTTATTCCCTGCACCAGCAAAATCGAAATTCTCGATTTTCGTGACGAACCGAATGAAACCGGGGGTCTCTTCGATGGAGACGTCGGCGTCGGAGCGGAAGGGAAGCTCCAGGACCTTGCTGAAGACGTGAGGAAGGCGCCGGAGCTTCCGGTGGCCATTTCGGTCCATTTGGGAATGGAATTCGTCTCGAATTGATATGTTTTGCTTCATAGACAAAGGATTTACCCTCATGGCGTCAATTTGTAGGGATGAACTGCATAAGAATAATGCTGAGAGAATCAAAATCTCACTAAGATTGCGATGGAAAAAAGATGGAATCATTGATTAACGGCATGGCGGTAATGTAATTTAACTTCTTCGATTTCAATGGCTATTGTATTTATCTTCTGAATCTGAATTATTTTATGTTTCTTTCTTAAATTTTTTTATGGCTTGCGGAATATATTCTTTCTTGGTCCAAGTGTAAGCATATAAGTCAAATGAAGTTTAATTATTTATTTTTCTCAAGATTTAATAATTGCTTCCGTTCAATAAAAAATAATAACTTGGTGCATCTTATCATTATCTTTTACATTATCTGTAATTTTATAATTATTCGATCCCTCAGTCCTGTCCAAGCGTACTTAGTTTGAGTAAATTAATTTTATTATCATTTTTTTATAAATATATATAAATGAAAAAATTATAATTATAAAAAATTATATCAAATTTATCATTATTTTAAATTTTTATGAATTTAAAAATATAAATAAATATGTTTAATTTTTAATTTTAAAATTAATCAATTTAATTAAAAAAATTAAAAAAATTAATTTTTAAGAGATGAAGAGAGTATTATATTATTCTATTAAATATAGGGTTGTTATAGATGTACAATTATATAAAAATGAATTATATCAATATCTTTTATTTATCATAAAATTGGAAATATACTTTGAATTTTTATGTTAGTTTATAAAAATTAAAAATTATTATTATTATTAAATTTTAGAAACAATAAATATAATAATTAATAGCTTTTTATTGCGGAATGAAGTGAGTAATACCTATTTATGATAAAATTTAAAGCTTAAAGATTTTAAAATATTTTTAGACAAATCTTTACATGGATGAGATTATTACTTTGAGATGGATAGAATATTAAAAAAGTGTAAATGTTCGAAATTCAATTTTTTTATTATTCTTATTCTTATAAAAGGCAAGTTGCATAAATAATAAATAAACTTTTTGTTGATTCATTGGGGCGGTTCATTTTTTATCTTGGCAAATGACTATGATAGATGTAACGTTTCTACGCTACATGTCCTTGTAGAATTATAAGGTGTTTGGATGTCAGGTTAGACTCGCGAGGACTGGACTGCCTTCCATTAGTATTTTAAGAAACTTGATCATTACAAAAGTAGTTTCATAATTTTCAAAAAAGACTGTTATACAAAGGATACCATTGTTTGCAAGTACCATTTTTAATTAAAATGGATAAATTATAAAATTATTCCCTAGGATACGTGACGCTCTTAAATATGATTATCGTTAATTGTTATTTTAAAATATATTAACAAAAATATTATTATTATTATTTTTTTGTTGTTTCGACGGATTTTTAATCGAAAAATACGGATTTTTAATCGAAAAATACCATCTACCGGGTCATATTTTGTATTTATATGTTTTTGATTAATTTTATATATTTAACTTTGTAAAATGTATATATATAATACGTGTATCCTTTTCCAGATATATGTATTTCTCCATCTTTAACCTATAATATATTCAACAACTCAAATGATTTCTATTCAAATAGAATTTTTGGTGGATTGAACAAAGCCTCGCAAATGTATATTAAACATTTAAATTTCAAAATTAAAATCGCAAACTGAACTCATGAAAAGGAAGATCAACATCTCACGTTTAAAATCACTGAGAAAGGAGTCGTGAACAATGATGAGTTCGGAATCCTTTAGCAACTAACTAATCTAGCTTTGTATCTTATCTCTCTACCGAGCCATCTACTTTATGTAAATCCACTTGCAGCAAATGGCTTGTTTCCCTGCTGGCAATGAGACTAAGTCGAAGAAAGCAGAGAAGGGTTGGTTAGCATATAAATGATATAATATGCTAACCACCTTAGTTCCTGTAACGCTACCTTAGTCTTGGCTGGTCCACGGATGAATCTTCCCATTTCAGGATTCAAGTTCAACAGAGAAAGCATGCTGAATGCACCAACTTGTGATTTTGTCACCCATCATTACTAATTAAAGTGTTTGTTCCCATGTTAAAATCAGACCTCAGGGAGGATTGCACCCTAAAAATATGCCTCATCTCTTCCCCCCACCCCCAATATTTCAATTATTACCCAATTTGTTCAATAAAATTCTCTCTAAACTATACCAAGTCGAAGTTTGAAGAAGAAACGCAAGTCAGAGTAAACAAGTGAAATAATTCAAATAATACCGATGATTGTTCCTACCTTAATTGTAGAGTAATTTATCTACCATTGCTCTCATTCAAAGAACACATTCTTACCACTCTGTTACATAAAACTCCTGCTTCCTCTCTATCTGTTTAACAAATCTCTTCCTTTCTCTATATCTAGAGGATGTCTGTAACAAGTCTTTTCATTTGTCGCCTTTCATTCTAATCACAACTTGAAACCTTGAGAAAGAAAAAGGAATAGATTGAAACAGAAGCAGAATATACATCCAATAAGATTGAAGACAAGATGCCAATCCTACAAGTCTCTGTTTATGGAGTCACTAGTTATTTATTTTCTTCCTTTCAATTCTATATACTTCATATATAAAGTAACAAACTGATTTAATTTTCTCTTAAATTGTATGACACGCAATGTCTGCTAAACTATGGTTAAATCAGCATTGTAGATGAGCATCTAATCGGCTATACTGTTGAAATCACCTTTGAGCAAAAGAGGGGTGCGCGCATGACAGAAAAAGGATGCATGTGCATTGATTGGACCCTAATGACCTGAATGGATATGACAGAAAAGACAAAAAGGGGGAAATTAGGCAAAACATGCGACCGAAGGTTCCTGTACCTATAAATTACCCCCTCTCAGAACACTTGGAGGGGTCCTAGACTTTTGTGAAGGTAAGATTTCCTCACCTGCAATAAAAACATATTCTTATCAACATTACAAGCTGCTGCTTCGTATTTTGGTAATTAATGAAGCAATGTAATAAAATAGTTTCAATAAGATAACAAGTAGAAAATTTGAGTTATCAGTTAATACGAATTTGGAGCTCCTCTTTTTCAAAAATCAGTAAAAGATGGTTTTGTTATTAGAAGTGCTCTTTCAATGTGGCTGATGCCTATTCACCATTTTATGACTATCTTTGAATGAACGTGTGAATGTTATCCTCAAATATATCAATCATCTTAGGCATATGAACAGATTTGAAAGATCTAAAGTAAATCAGCGAATTAGGTGGAAAACATACATATTTGCTAACTCATGTTGCATCTGGCTTCCCTCCTGACTAAGAATATGTTCGATGGATCAAAAGACTTCCTAAGTCTATACAGTCTCAACAACAATTCCTACAAATTGAGGCAACTCATCAATTTAGCAATGCATATAACTGTATATGTAGCACATCCATAAATCACAAAATCCCAGGAATATATGAAAACTTGTACATAAATCATAAAGACTAGTAAAGACTAGTACCTTAGGCATATGAACAGACTAGTACCTTAAATTAGGACAGCAGGAGTAATTTTTAACCCCAAATATGATGCGGCATATCCGAGAGTCCACATGACCAAGAATAATAGCCATATCAGCAATCAAAAAAATAAATTAAGAACCATAGGATCTGATTGATTAAAGAAGAGAAGAAGGAAGCAGTCTTGTGGCATAGCAAGAAGTTGGCACTCTGTTATGGGCTAATTACAGGGGAAAGAGGACTCACATTCATATAATTAACAACCTTAGGATCTGTGAGGACTGTCATACCTTCATGAAGTTCATATCAGAGGTGTATGAGAGGGAAATTGTTGTTAGAGATAGAACTAGGTCTCGTCATTATACAAATGGTGTTTGTTCGTGTAAGGACTCTATTGGTGACCCATAAGATACATTTGAAATTTACTCATATTGATACATTCATGCTACCAATCATTTGCTTGTTAATGCTTTTCTATCTAGTGTTTTGCACAATTGCACTACTAAGAACGCAGGGTATGGGAGTACACTCCAACAATGTTACAATTTATTTGACAGATGCAAATGGACAACAACAAATCAAAATATGAGATATATTCAAAGTTGTTAATTGTTTGAGCTGTAAGACTACAAAAAAAATTGAGATTAACCTTACAATTCTCCTAGCAAGAAAGGCAACAGCCTATCAGAAAATGAGAACTAGATATTTACTCAATGAGAATACTAGAGAATCCCCTGTAAATAGATTTTCTCAAGTTGGGATTCTGAAACTCTCTTCACCTCCCCGAAATTGTTCGCCAAAAGTAAACAACAGCCAGAACTCCTGTTTCATCTTTCGCAGAACTCCTGTTTCATCTTTCGCAGTTGTCTGCTAATCCTAAATTCTAAGAACTCTAAAGCTGCAGAAAGCAAGTTTCCATTTTCAATTATGGAGCTTCTTTTATATTCGAGAATCCACGTATTTCCATCGAAATGCACAGCAGAGGCACTCCATTTTCCTTGTATCCATGAACTGTTTGATTTTCGAATCAAATATCCAGCCTTGCCATTGGTCCACTGTCATATAAAAGGTAATGAATTCAAAGTAAGCTAAGGAAATGAATAACCTTGCTTAAATGACATCATTATTCATTAGTATCAGCTAAGAGGTGGTTTTTACATGAACAAAAAGAGAGAATAAATAACAAAATCAGCTTAGTAAGTAATCCGAGGAATCTATTTTAAAAATACCTCCGTAACTCTTCCTGACAATATGGTAAATGATCGTGAAGAAAATGAAGTTGTCAGCAATCCAGCAGTCTGCAAAGGCCATCCCCATATACTAACCTCCTCCACCGCAGTTTTGTACAATGTACAACGCGAATTCAAGAGCAAATCATCCTACAAAAGTAGCATTTTTTTTTTTTAATAATTAAATTGAAGGATTTCACCCAAATAATTTATCTCAACCAAAGGGCTTTCAAATTTGATCATCATTGAAATGGAAAATATATACATACACAAGAAATGAAACCAAAGGCTAATAGAATCTACCTGAATTATTTCCCATTTGAAATCAAGAGAACTACCATTTAAATTCTTCCCACCAACTAATCCCTCTATTTCGTTCTTCAAGTAGCCAATTCTTTCATTCAAATCATGCAAAACCCATGATTCCTCCCCCAAATTCCTCACCAAATCCGGAGACAATACGGGTCGTAAAACCCTAGAAACCACCCAAGAAAACCCAAACAGCACCGCAAAAATCAACCCCACACCCAAAATCAACCTCATGAGCATAACCCCAAATCCCATCTTTCCTTTCTCCTTCTTCATCTTTCCCCGAAAACTCATTCTGGCAGTCGATTTAAGAGGCGGCGACACCATCCTCACCGGAGAAATTCTCGATTTGGGTGTTGAAACCGAAGAATCGAAGGAAATGGGGGTTCGAGAAATGGGTTTGGAGATCTTCGTAAGAGAGGTTCTTTGAGTGCTCAGTGGCATGAGATCGAGAGTGGCATTGATACTGGCCAAACACATATCGCAGCTGCAATTCGCATCTTTCCGGCAACCGGGAAAATAGCAGCTAGTGTCTCGGATTTCAGATTGGTCGTCGGTGGTGGTGGTGGTGTTGTAGGTAGTCGTTGATTTTACGGAGGATTCTGGTGTTAGAGTAACTGTTTTCATGGCTTCTTGGGTGTTTTTTTCACCCTGTTTTTTATGGGAAGGATAATTTCTCTGGAGAATTGCATTTCGTGTTATTGGGGGTTTAGTGAAGGAGGAGATTGTTTTTTTTTTTTGAAATTTAAACCCTAACGGTCATATAGGAAGTCAATAAATTACTGCAGATCAAAAAAAAAAAAAAAAAAAACATTAAGCAAATAGTGTAGCAGTATCTACATTATTTATTTATTTTAATTTTGTTGGCACTTAAACTTATATTTTATACGTTACAAAATTTATATTTAAAAAAATAATAATTTATGGTTAACTCAATTGGTAAAATTTTGGGTGTGTTTATCATTTTGCCTTTTTCTTATCTTTCCATTTTCCTTGTATTCTCCTGGCGGGCCAACTATGTCATGATGATCAGTCAAAAAAAGAGTAATAGTAATTCTTCGGAATGGATTACGAATAAATTGAGTTTGACTTGAGTATAAATTTTATAATTGGTTATATATTTATTATTGTATTAAATAAAATTATATTACTTTTAATTTAAAAATATCTTAAATTAATTTTAAAAAGTCAATAATATTATATTATATTTTGAAACCGAAGAATTAAATATATGTCTATAAATATATGACGAAGTTGAATTGCGTCTAACGTAAAAAATAATATAAAATTAATTCTACTTATCTTATGTATGCACATACATCATTCCCAATTATAATTAGATTAAAAAAATTCACAATAGACAACAAAACTCTATAAAATATTAAGATTTTCATGTCATAGATTTTTTTAAAAAAAATAATTAAGATTCATCATTTTCACGGCCATCTTCTGCTTTGGAAAAAGCAAGATTGCTGAAATCATGAGATCAAGTTGTGGATTTGTTGTTTGAGTTCCATTATTCTTATGGGTTATGACAAATCATGTTTACTTATTAACTAATTTGTAATCATTTTTATTTTATTGTATTGTATTGTTCCACGACTCGCTTCCCGTGTTTCACTTTTACGTTTCAATTTTTTCATCTAAGGACATGTAAATCTATAAATTTTCCGTTGGTCCAAAAATAAGAGTCATGTTAACTTTGTAAATTGTCATTTATTTATTGAAAAATTTTACATGCAAAGAATAATTGAATTAGTGGAAATTGACCATCTTAGTCTTCTATGAGTTCTATGCATATATATATACACATATAGAAATGTAGAAATGTTGCTTGTGTTTGTTTACTTTTTAATATTTTTTAACAATTTCATATTTGAATTGGCAAGAAGATAAAATTATTTGTAAAATTTTTATTTCTTTTAATGCCTCTTAATTGATAAAACATAAAATCAAGTTCAAATTATTAAGAGCTACTTTTTAATGAAATTTTTTTGGTAATTTTTTTATATAAATATATTCAACAATATTATCCACTCATTTTTATTAAATTAAAATTTTAAAATTATTAAATAAAATTTTATCCTTTAAAATGGTAAAATAGTGTCATTAAGAGGCAGCTCACTTTTTAGTTATCAAACACTTTTTTAGATTCAGATGCTATTTTACTCAGATAATTTAATTTATTAAGATATACTAACAATTCAGATATTAATTATTTAATTTTATCAAACAACACAATAGTAATATTCTCCATTCTTCAATAAACTGAGAAAAGGCCAAAAAAAAAAAAGAAGGTATTGTCGAAAGTTTAGCGAAAAATTTATCTGCAAAAGAAACCCACTACTTGAATTTTTTTTTAAATCACTTTTCAACTTAAGCACTTCATTTATTCCTTACAACACTTGAAGTCAAGAAATTAAATGATGGAAAATAATGCATTTGTATACTAAACTAAACTTTAGAGAAACCAATATGAATTCAGTCATTTTGGGAGATGATGATAAGAGCCCAGAAAATTAAGCACTAGTACAAAACTTGTACAGTGCTTTTTGTTTTTCATTTTTTTCCGGTATGATCGTTTGACTTAATTTGATTAAGTGAACATCTTCTTAAGTGCTTTGGAAAAAAGTGAGGAATGAAATGAACATATACCCTTTGTGATCAATAGGAGAAAAGAGCGAAGCAAAACAAAACTAGGGCCTCCATTGAAAATAACATCCTCTGTACAAAACAAGTTGCATGAGAGCCAGAAACAAGCTCTTCTATCAATCAGCTTATTCCAACAAAAGATTAATTATATATAGGCCAACTCCATTGTTTTTAGCTAGTAAAAAGAGAATGAACAATCACCCCCTACTTGTGATGTTGTGCTGGTGGATCTCGAATATTTCTTCGAAGAAGAAGCCGACGAGGCCAACGACACATCGGACCTTCTCCTTAGCATCTGTCTCATCCCATCGGCTACTCGAATGGCCGGATTCGATTTATATTTACGACAAAATGACATGTGAGCCTTCATAGCTTCTTCAACACCAAATGAATTATTATTATTATTATTATTATTATGCCCTTTGCTAACTTCATCTCTAACTGCTTCTGAGCACAAACCACATAGCCATTTGCCTTCAAATTTGGACTTTACCTCATTAATGTAGTCTTGGGTGCAATCTTCTTTCAACCCACAACACTCACACTTGGCCAATTCTATGTCCATTTCCTTTCTTTTCTCTTGTAATTCTGAGTGGATTTTTAGAAACCAAAGTTGTGGCTTGCTAAATATGGTGTGGTAAGAAAATGAACATTTTGTTTTCAGGAAATACTGTGTGATGTATGATGTTTGGGAGGTTTTATTGAGAGGAAAAGAAATGGGTAGTGGTAGTAGAAAGGAAAGGGATGGGGAGATCTTTTATGGTGTAGAAATCTGCCATAATTTCCTCCATGTTCTAAGGGACGGGCAGTGGAAAATGAGACAATGTGGTTGAGGGGCCCTTTCAAAGCATTTAAAACTCAACAAATTAGGAGAGGGAGTATCTTCGGGAGCTAGATTATTTCATGGACTATATTTAGTCTATATGACATCAGTAAATATCTTTTAATTTTTAATTTTTCCAACAGATAGACCCTGTTGACTATAATATAAAAAGATTAAAATAATCAAAGAATTCAAAAAAACTCCAATCATCTTTCCACTTTCTTATTTAAATATAATTAAAATTATAGTCCATGGACTATCAAGTTCCTTGATTTAGTCCTTTTGGTGCTTCAAATATAGTCCCAGACTATTTTTAGTCTAACTGTTAAAGAGAAAAAATAAATCCTAAATTAAATATAGTCTAGAATTGTGTTGCTGAAGATACCTTAATAAATCGGATTCTCTACTTGCCTTTATAAAAAATTTTGTTTTTATTTTAGGGGTAGTTTATTTTAGGTTGATTGATAGTTACTTTCGGTTGACATGGCTGGCTTCATTTTTGATCTCCTCTAATGGCTCATTCCCCTATTGCTGGCTTGGGATTTAGAAATGCTAATAGTTTTGACTGCACATAGTATCTGAACAAGATTTATATTTTAAGAGTAAATATGCAGTATTTGTAACACATTAATATTTTTTTTATGAAATTTTTTATTTTTAGCAACACGTATTGTTCTGTCAGTATAAATTATTGGGTCAGGGGTGTAAATTTTTTTCTTAATCGTTAATAGTATTTTAAATAATATGTCCTCATTATATTGTTTGAAAAAATCTTTTAATTATGTTAAAATATAATTTGAGACAAAATTTAATACCCATATCGTTACCCTAAATAATTATCCAGACTTTTATCCACAACCTTATTTTCTTATTGGCAATCTTTGATAGAGCATGTGTTGACTGGTTGACCATTATCATACTATAAGTATTAGGTCAACATCACAACCATCCGTCATTGGGTTGTATTGGGTTGTTAAGCCTCCACAGTCCAGTGATTACAGTCATGGAATAGAATTGTAGATGACTACTCATAACAGGGCAAACCACTAATTACTAGTGCAATCCAAAATGGTACAGTAAAAAGTAGTTAATCTTTAATAGACAAAATCGGGTACCCCATTTAGTTCTTGATTTTGTTGGAAATAAGGTGACCATTGTTATAGACATTTTGAACGTGAGACAGTAGGGAAATGTAGTACACAGATTGAGATTTCCATATTGTCTTGTAGCCATGCGAACAATTTCATTTGTCCAAGTTTTCTTCTAGCAGACAACTAGTAGTTATATTTCGATTTTTGTCCAATTTTTATGCTTAATTTAATCAGTACATTTTGGCAGTTGCTTAATAGCTTGATATTGTCAAATCATGACGATCACCTCTATCATCTTTTTTTCGAACTTTTGACCGAAAACAGTAATTATTTAAGTCATATTATTTAAGTTTAGCCAAGCATTAGCTACAAATATGAGCTAAAAGGCTTATACTAAGTGCAGCTTTAAATTGATTAATCAGCGGCTTAACCCCGATTCTCATGATGATACTGCTAATCAAGGGGAAACAAGAAACATAAATTCCCATTCCCAAGTTCCCCAAACAACTTTTTTTGTGGTTTGTTTAGCGTTAGCTTCCCGCCATTGCTTGCGTAAGTACGCATTGGTTGTTCATGTAAATGTTGACTTGATTTGGCATGACAATTATTGGGTTGTTTCATCACACTGCAATATCAAGTAAAAACCAAGAGAACCAGCTTAAGTAATACAAAAAATACAATGGCATCAAAATACAAAACCAAAAACATAAAACTACCTCCCTCCCTCCCTCCTTTCGATTCAAAATATAAAATTATTATTGATTTTTTAAAGTTAATTTAAGACATTTTTAAATTCAAAATTGATATAATTTCTTTTAGTTTTAATTAATATAATAATAAAAATCGTAAACTATTTACCCAGTATCACTCACCGTAAAATTTATTTTTTCATAATTGTTGATAGATCATCTCAATTTTGAATTTTAAAAAGTCTCAAATTAATTTTTAAAAATAAATAATGATCTTTTAAATTAGAACGGAAGAAGTGTAAAATAAGTGGTCTTTGTATTTTTATAAATATATAAGTGATCTTATGTTTTAAGATGAAGAAGATACAATAATTAAAAAATAAAAAATCACCAACAGTTCAAAAGTAAAAAAATGAACTTGCAGCCGCCCCATTTGAAAGTCAAAAACCATTCCCAACTCCCAGAAGGAGATATAATATATTATCGATATATTAGACACCAAATTACCAATTTCTAAAGAAGATATGATGAAATTAGCGATACAACTATAGCATTCAAATATTAAATAAGCAGTAATTAGCTTAATGCAAATTCCTGAGAACTGTAAAACTTAAATCTTAGGAGACAGATTGGATAGACATTAATAAATCATGTAATGGGTGGTCAGGAATAAGATTTAATTGTCCAGATGTAGATTTCTGAGCTTCCTTCTCATTCTTTTTGCCTAACTATACATCATTGACGGAACAGCACCAGGAGGTCTTGGGATCCATCCTGCCAAAGGAAGGAATGTTAAATTTCTCCTAAACTAGCTAAAAAAAAGATTAACAATTAAAGGGAATAATGAAAAAGGAGCAAAAAAGGTTGAAAAAGGAGCAAAAAGGTTTGAAAAAAGGAGCCAGCAAAAGCATGAGGAGTCTATGAAAAGGGGTAGGTACAAGATGCAATCAGCTTGATGATCTTGACAATAGGCCAGGCTACTAAGAAAATGAGCCACTCAATTATGATTCTAGGGCATTGTTGTCGTTTGAGAGTCTTAGAAATTAATTTAGCTCAGTGAATAATTTGGTTATCAGATTCATATCGACATCAATAAATATTCTTCTACAAACAGACAAGTTTCTTCAATGAAAAGACTGCAAAGTGCAAACTAAAAGCACTCTAGAACTAATAACACAGCCAACTCAAAGATAATCAGCCTTATCTACAACTGCCAAGGTTTTGACATTTGCCAAACAGGCCCTTGACACATCATCCTCTATTCTATATATAACAATATTTGATATAAATATAATGCCACAGGTCTCAAGTTTAGAGTATAATTAGGCCCCTCAAGACAAAGCATGGACTAGCATGTGGGGTTGCTCATCTTGAAGCATCCCATATACCATGTTCAAGTTCTTGGCCACAAATTACAATAAATTTTTGTACTCATCTCCTTCAGCCTCATAACAAGTGAATTCTTGTTTAGTAGGCAACAGGCAGTTTCAGTGGCATCAACACCACTCTTATTTCTTTGTCTTTGAGGGGTGGGTCCATAGACTAATATCATCTGTTCATGTACAGATATACTTTTGAAACATAGATATTGATATTTTCAGAATAATTAATAATATTAGCGACAGGATTAATGGGCTACAGAAAGGGGTAATCATCCACCTAACTCAACCCTCAACTGAGTATATATGGCCATCGATGTACTTGCCAGCAGCTAGGTTAACCTGGCACTTTCTTGGACTTTTTTATTATGGTATCGGAATTCACAGTCCCTAACTAAGCATACACGGAACATGAAATTATTCCATTTTCTTGGGAATTGAATATATTTTTTCAAATGGGTAACACTTGGGAGAAGAAGTCATTGTAACACTTGGGAGGACTGAATGTCACTAGGTAAGCATATAAACTTGCTTGACGTTCTATTAGAGAAATAGTAACTACATCATGTTCCTCACTAAATAACAGAAAACCTAACTGCATATCCACATATTATCAGAGAACCCTTTGAACAAGATTCTAGCCATCACTTAAAAATGCATGTCTTATTATCAATTCTCATCTAATGTAATGATTGTAATCTACACGTTTTTCACTTATTATGGATATAGTTAATTTAAGTAATCCGATAAATATAAAGATCCCAAAACAACAGACTTTGCTGTTGTACACGCTTGAAGCGTCAGCTGTTTGGTAGGTAAGCCACTTAATCAGAAGGATGAAAATATTAAAAGTGATAAACACATGACTGAATAATTTCTTATTTCAAACTTCATCTGCAGTTTCTTTTGCTTTATCTTCTGTTTTTAGTAAAGGGATTTAGCTAACCACATCCTATTAATAATAGTATGCTTCCAAGCTTCCTACGCATAATTATTCTTACATGGCTTTAGTTCTAGATCCATCAGTGGCGGATCTAGTATTTAACTTCAGTATGGGCAAAATTAATTTATATAAATATTTTTTTTTTATAATTTTTAAATTAAATAAATTAGATTAAAGTAAAATATTATTCCCTCCATTCCAAAGTTTGAGATATACTTTTAAAATGAGGACTATTAAGTATAATTTTATGTTCTCAAATGTAATTCTAATATTGACCAAGGATTAAGTAGTGGAGATGTGATGTTAGAAATGATAGTAAATTATACTTTGTCTATGGTGTTTGAGTTTTAAAACGGACTAGAAAAGGAAAGAAAAATTGTTTGTTTTTTGTCAATTTATCTTGTTTGTGAGTTTTATAAGGGGCAGAAAAAAAGAAGAAGGAATAAATAGAAAATTTGACTATTTTTCTTATCAATATTTTTTGTCCCAAAATGAACGGATTTGGAGGAAAAAGGAAAGGACTTTAGTAAATCTTTTGTACTCTATATTACTCTTTATATGGAAATGGCAGTACATTTAATATAAGGATAAAATAGTAATCTATATTTAAAAGTTAGGTTTTTTTTTTCCTTTTATAAAGTACTCACAAACAACACAAAAGAAGAGTTATGTTACTTTTCTATTATTTTTTTCTTATATATCTTAATTTAAGTTTTCTACTATATTATTTTCTATCCAATGCTCACAAATATAGTCTAAAACTTCCTCTTTTTTTCTTATTAAATCATTTTAAAAAGATTTTATCTAAATCACTAAATTATATATATATCTATTGAAATTTCCCTAAAAAAAATTATTTTTCAAAAAAAAGTGTTGCCTGCACTGGCCGAGTACTAGATCCACCCCTGAGATCTATTTTTCAGAGTTTCAATGATTTCTCACATGGAGGTCTTGTTCTGCCCTACCATTATCATAATATTTTGGTGGAGGGTTGGGGTTGGAGAGTTTATATTTAATGTTCTTCACATGGCATCCCACATGCCCTCTATAGTTTTGTTTTCTCTACCCCACACAACCACTTCATCATTCCCACTACAACCAATCATCTAAAACCTTCAATACAAAATATTCATATTCATGTTGAAATGAATAGAGAAATAAAAAACTATCAACAAGTTGTTGTACTGATTGCTAGATTTTTGAAATTAATTATTGCCAAAACCACTGCTGTGCTTGATTATCAGATTCCATTTCCATTCTCATCACCATCGATCAATTATATCTTTCAAAGGTGAGTCAAACTAATATATACTTCTAATAACAATCAGAATGTGGGGGTTGTTGGAGAAGAATTGTGGAGCCCACAACATAAGGCAGTAACACATATATTTAGAACTCAGCTGACTCAAAAGCTTAAACCAATAGGTCTTAGGTTCATTCATATATATTAATACTTTAATTATTTATCTGATGATGTGTGACTCCAATTCACTTGTGATATCCTAACAAATAACAATACTTCAATGATTAAGTTTCTGACAAACATTTAAACTTCCAACTCCTCCTCCATATGACAGCTTTTGGGTTGTTTGCCTTGTTCCTAAAACAATGAAGACTCCGAAGAACTTATCCAATTGCATATATAGAGCCAGGAATTAATGAGAACAACAATTCCAATTCCTTTTTAAACTTGGTCAAAAAAGTGTAGACATTGAATACAAACATTCTCTTTCAGACCCAAAAAGAGAGGAAATTAAAAGGGAGCATATATTCATCTTTAAGACTTCAAGGCACCCTGGCAATGTGCGGCTCCTTGAGCTTACTTCTACTAGTTATGTGGTGGTCTCTCTCTTATTTTGTCTTGTTTTGGTTAGTTTGTATAAAGTAGTAGCAGTTAAGACTTTAAGGCACTACCCTGGCAAGTGGCAATGTGTGGCGCATTGAGCTTACTTTCACTATTTCTATTAAGTTGAACTTGGCTAAAAAAGCATACTATATATCTCCCATAATCAACAATTGCGATCACGAGCAGTGTATTCCTTTTTCTTTTTTTTTTTTCAAACCATGCCAATTTGAAATCAGGAGGCTGGTAAATTACCTCTTCAACGAAGAAAATATTCTAGGCATATTTAAAATAAATAAATAATAATAATAATTTTTCTTCGTATCTCCCTCTTTTTAGCATACCCTTTTCTCTTTGATTTTTGGATCTGTTTTGGTTTTGGCTAATTACATAATCTTAGATGAATAAAAAGACCTTTGATTTTAGTTAAATTCTAATATTCTAGAGAAAGAATATAAAAGAGTTTTGATTCTAATTAAATTCTACGACCAATAATGAAAATCAAAAATTAAATTTTGTATTATTTTATATTTAAATAAATATAGATAGACATAGATTATTGTAAAATTAATAAAATAAAATTAGGGAGACTTTAAAAATGTTTAACTGTAGTTAAATTCTAAGTTTATACCAAAAATCAAAGACCCATACCAAAAAATTAAGTTTTATCTTATTTTATATATATATATATATATATATATATATATATTATCTTTTAATTTTAAGAATATATATATTTATCTTAGGAGAAGTAGTCGGGAAGAAAACTAAGAGATCCCAAGGAATGTTTATCATTCAATGTTCTGTAGTGCATGCAGTTTTCAGTTTTTAATGAAAAAGAAAACTCTCTTTATTAAATGGATAAATGACGCTCATAATTAATGAGTTTTTATTTTTTTAATTAAGTATAATTTTTTTATATTAAATTTTAAAATTAAGAGAGAAAATCTATTTTTTTCTTAATTTTCCCACAAAACTTTAACATCTTTAGTTAACTTTGCATCGACTCTTAATTAAATCTAACATAGCACTAAAAAATAAAAGACAATGACATGAACATGATGTGAAAATATAAAGTATATATAAAAAATAAGTCTTTCTATATTTATTTATAAATTTTACTCACAAAATTTATTCGCAAAAAAAGACAAAAAAATATGACCCCATTACATTTATCTTAATAATTAAAAATAATTTTTATTTTTTTGTGCGAATAAACGTACGACTAAAATTTATGTATAAGTCTATAAATTTTCATAAAAAATAGGATAAAATAATAAAGTTTTCCCTGTTCCTGTTGCCGACATTCCAAGATGGAGACGGCATTATCCATGGTCACTTGGATGATCTTAAATCAAATAGTGTAAACATAACCATCACTAATAAGAGGGAAAAAATGATTGTAAGAAAAATAATTTAAGATGATATACTTACATAATTGTATATAAAATTTATAATTAATTTTTATTCTATAAAATTTAAAAATAATAAAAATAAACCATAAAAATAAAATTACGTCATTTTATTAAATAATTTTTTGCCTTAATTATGTTAACAACACTTATTTTAAGAATTTGCTATACGTAATGATTCATATAATAATTTTTTATAAAATAATAGATTTTATATTTTAATTTCTCTATAAAATTTTATTATTTTATAAAAAATTATTATATAAATCATTATGTATAACAAAACTCCTTATTTTAAATTGCACACTTATTATAACAACTTTAATTTTATTCTAATAATATCAATTGCCTTATTTAAATACTAGTAATATTAATTCTTTTTCCTAGGCCGTACGTACCTCCGAATTTTTTTAAGGATAAATTACACATTATAGTACTTTTTAGAAAGTAATTACAGAAAAAAATACATCTTAAAAGTATTTACAAAAAGAGTACTTTTTTAAAATATATTTATAAAATTAATATATTCTTATCCTTTTAATTTAGTCGGATGATTTTAAAATTCAAATTTTAAAAAATCAATCGCGCAAATCAATGCATCTCATCTCTCTCTCTCTGTACCAGGAAACAAAAATATTACATCTCATCTCTGTGCATCTCATCTCTCCCCCCTCCCCCCATTGTGCATCTCATCTCTCCCTCCTCCCCCTCCTCCCCCTCCCCCGCCCCCGCCTGCCTCCTCCCACCTCCCTTCCCCTTTAGCTTTCTCTCCTCCCTTCCCCCTCTCCCTCCCCCGTCCCCGGCCTGCCCCCTCTCCCGCCTACCTCCTCCCTCCCCTGCCCGCCTCCTTCCTCCCTTATCCCTTTCCCGCATAATTTTTTTTAATATAGTAACCATTTTTTTTATATTCTAGTTAGTAACCAAACCTTCATACGAAGGTAACCATTTTAGTTTTTGTGTGTAACCAAATAATGATAAAAAAAATTCAATACAGTAAACATTTTTTTTATATTCCAGTTGATATCCAAATCTTTATACAAAGGTAACCATTTTAGTTTTTGTGTGTAACCAAATATTCATAAAAAAAAATTCAATACAGTAACCATTTTTTTATATTCCAGTTAGTAACTAAACCTTCATACAAAGGTAAATCTAGGTAACCAAACACTAGTATGAAGGTAACCAATTCCTGAATGTGTAGTAACTAGCTTTGGTTACCTTTGTATTAAAGGTCGGTTACCTCTGTATTAAGATTTGATTACCTTTGTATTAAGGATTGATTACCTCTGTATTAAAGTTTGGTTACCTCTGCATTAAAGTATGATTACATTTGTATTAAAAGGTTGGTTACCTTTATATTAAAGTTTGGTTACCTTTGTATTTAAGGTTGGTTACCTTTTGTATTAAGGTTTGGTTACCTTTTGTATTAAAGGTTGGTTGCCTCTATTAAGGTTTGGTTACCTTACTACTATGAGCAAAAACCTACTATACAGAGGTCGGTTTCCTCTGTATTAAGGTATGATTACCTTTGTATTAAGGGTTGATTACCTTTATATTAAAGTTTGGTTACCTCTGTATTAAAGGTTGGTTACCTCTGTATTAAAATTTGATTACATTTGTATTAAAGGTTGGTTAGTTTTATATTAAAGTTTGGTTACCTTTGTATTTAAGGTTGGTTACCTTTTGTATTAAGGTTTGGTTACCTTTTGTATTAAAAGTTGGTTGCCTCTATTAAGGTTTGGTTACCTTACTACTATGAGCAAAAACCTATTATGTTAGATTTTTCAGCCACTAACAAGTGTAATTATTGAAAATGATCAATTTGTTGAGCATCTCACGGAACAGCTACATCCATGTATATCCCCTAATATTATATATTTTCTCTTTTTATTCCCTTTTTGTTTCTCCATTGATGAACAGGGCTAAGCTCTTCTCCAATGATGGAAACAAATCAACAACAAAGAAGTATAAATCTGAAAAAGAAGAAGAATTCGAGTTCGTGGTGGACGGTGAGAGATGGTCATTCCAGATCTTCTTCCTCTACCATTTCTTCTCCTCTCCATTCGTGAGCTGCTTATCAGAATGATAGTTTTTTATTTTTATTTTGTATTGTGGATTTTGTTTTGGTAACTGCTGCATATAACAGTTAATTATCCTTGATTTAAGGAATTCCTTATTTTTAGGAAACTGAATGATTTAATAAATTTATCTTGTTATAGTCTTTTTGTAATTATTTTGTATGTGTTTTATTTTTGTAATTACTTTTTAATTGTTGTATATTAATGTTAAGGACCTCTTTTCTTTTTTTATAAAAAAAAGGTGGGGTTTTCTTAAATGTCGAAATTATCCCTGAACGGTCCTTGTCAATCCCCTTTTGTCTTTAGGATTTTATTTTATCCATCTAAAATCTTCTACCCTGGTCCCAAATTTTCAGTCACCGGTTATTGAATCTTGACCATTAACGAAACGACACCCATATGTAACTGTGGAAATTCAACTTCTCAGCTTCCTGTGTGTAATTATCTGAAAATTTAAACAAACACTTCCCCCATTACCTATGCAGTGAGATTCTCCGGATAACAGGTAAATCAATTTCTGGGTTTTTAAATAATTTGACTCATGAGAGCTATCTAAAGAAACATGCATACAAATTGTACTTGTGGATATGTTTGTGGTTTACTATATCTTAGGATGATAGAAACCAGCTTCTTTAAATTTCTGGTGGAAGGTGTTTGTGAAATTGCCCACATCAAAAATAGGTAATGTTGTATATACTAGATGTTGCTGTTTGTTTGATATATTTGTCCAAAATTTATAAGCCGTTTCTTCAGTTCGGTTAATCTAGATGCTAATTAACTTGGCAATATTATTTATCGGGCTGCATAGCTTATAAGTTCCTAGGAAATCCTACAAGATTCTAGCTTGGTGGAAACATAAACCAAGCAAATTATTCTGAAACTCGTGAATAAGATTACCAGTGGCAGCTGTGTGTTATTTGAGTGTCTGTCTACATGGAAAAATCATATCTTCTTTAGTTCAAAGTGGAATAATTTTGAACATATGAAGATGATTGATAGGAAAATATGCAACTATGATGTATAATGCAGATGTTAATTTGCAAGAACTTTCTACAGCATCAATTGGAGGAAAAACTACAAGCATGTCCTATCTCAATTTAGTTAGGAAAACCAGTAAATTCTAGTGATCTAGTCTACTTTTGAGCGATGGTTCTATTTAGCTTCCTGACATTCTTGATGTTTTGAGCAGTCACTTACCTTCAAGGTTATCTTACCATCTGCAAACTATTACTCTGCATACTCTATGCATATTCTTTTTATAGCAGTGTAAAGTTCTTATGATTTGCAGTTTTTCCTATGATGTACACTTTGTTTCAGAAGCAGGTTAGACAGATTTATCACCAAGAATGTAATATGGCCGAGGCTTCTAACCCCCACTCACCTCTCTCAACTCATACGGAAGCAGAAAAGCCCAGTAAAAGCTCTCCAAATCTTCAACGAAGCAAAATCCAAATACCCCAACTATCGTCACAATGGCCCAGTCTATGCTACCATAATCAGCATCCTAGGAAACTCAGGGCGAATGACTGATATGAAAGATGTTATTGATCAAATGAAATCAGACTCATGTGAGTGCCGGGATCCTGTATTTGCATCTGCAATCAAAAACGTATGCAAAAGCTGGATTGCTCGATGAAGCCATTTCCCTGTTTCAAAACCTTCCCAAATTCAATTGTGTGAACTGGACAGAAACTTTTAACACACTTTTACACATAATGGTGAGGGAATCTAAGCTAGAAGCTGCTCATCGTCTTTTCTTAGAGAACTCTTATGGTTGGGAAGTGAAATGTCGAACTCGTTCCTTGAATTTGCTTATAAATGCTCTCTGTCAGATGGGTTGCTCTGATCTTTCATTACATGTCTTCCTAGAAATGAATAATCAATGCTGTTATCCAGACAAGGAAACTTATAGGATTCTCATGAGAGGATTGTGTTGTGATGGGAGACTAGATGATGCCACCCATTTATTGTACCCGATGTTCTGGCAGATCTCTCAAAAGGGTAGTGGTGAGGATGTTGTAATATATAGAACTCTCTTGGATGCTTTTTGTGAAAGTGGACAGGTTGAGGAGGCTGTTGAGCTTCTTGTTAAGATATTGAGGAAAGGACTTAAGGCTCCCAAGAGATGCCGCAAGCAGCTTGATCTCAGCAAGTGCCAGAATGATGATGACAAACAAGGAGCCAAGGTTTTAATAAATGAAGCTTTGATCAAAGGCGGAATTCCCAATTCAGATAGTTACAATGCAATGGCTGTTGATCTTTATGCCGAGGGTAATATTTGTCTGGCTAACAAGGTTCTTCAAGCAATGCATGATAGAGATTTCAGACCAACACGTCTGATTTATGAAGCTAAGGTAGCTGCATTATGTAGGGATGGCAGAGTTGATGAAGCAGTAGAGTTGATTGAAAGGGAGATGGTGGAAGGGAATTGTTTCCCAACTTTTAGGTTATACAATATTGTAATGAAAAGCTTGTGTGATGAAAGAAAATCTGCATTGGCTGTTGGGTATTTGAAGAAGATCTCTAGGCAGGTTGGTTCTGTTCCTGACAAGGAGACTTGGTCTATTTTAGTGGATGGCCTATGTGTTGATGGTAGATATATTGAAGCTAGTCAGCTTTTAGAGGAAATGCTAATTAAGTCCTACTCTCCTAGTGTTAACACTTATAATACTCTTATCCAATGTCTTTGCTCAATAGGCCGGCCATATGAAGCTGTCGTGTGGCTGGAGGAGATGATAAGCGAGGTGAAAATGCCATTAGTTTGTGTGTGGGAGTCACTCGTAGCTTCTGTATGTTCTGATAGAGCTTCCATTGAGGTTTTCTCTGCAATGCTTAAACGAATTAGAATGGTTACTTGATGGTTCATCTGCAGCGAATTGAGGATATACAAAATAGTTTTAATAAAGTATGGATGTTTTTCTTCTTCAGCATGCTATTTAAACTAAAATCTTAAGGTCAATTTCAGAAGACCTTAACCCAAGGTAGTTTTAGTTGCTTCTAATGAAAAGTTGAATTTGTTATTTAAACAAAAGAATAAAATAATTATTACAGTTTTTTTTCCCTTTAATTTCTTTTTGGTGATTTTTTGCTGATTGAATATGAATAGGTGGAGGCCTATTCTTATACAACTTGCACAACAAAGCAGATGGACCATGGTTGGGAAAAGTTGCAGCCATTGTGACCTAATCGTGGTTTAATGCGGTATGTGAAACGAAATCAAAAACGCGTGAAATGGAAAACAAAAAATGTCATCTTTTGTTGTACGGAGTATGGTAATTCGAATCGCTTTGTTAGTACGAAATACGTTTATTCTGAACGTGATAAGTTGAAATATTTTTCTAAAAATATATAGTTAAACTAATTGAGATATAGTTAAAACTCGTTTGATTACCTTGTTACTTTTTTTGTATTTATACTTCTAAATCTTACATTATTTGGCTAATACTACGTCGTCCTAAAATAGAGTTGCTTTTTTTTTTGTATTTAAGATGATTTCAGATATGTTCATCAGAAAACTCAACCCATTCCCTAGATCACTTCAATGGGAGAGAATACTGCCAACTTAGGGTTAAGTGGAAACTTAAAAAAGTTCTTTAATGGTCCCAACTTGTTCGTTTCTATCTTCAATATAGAAGCTGAGAGTTCCACTAGGCAGGGGTCCCCATAATTGTCTCCTCATCTGCAGCACATTTATGGACCATATGGAGGATAAGATCTGATGACTTTCTGGGTTCTAAGGGACCAAACTTCCAAATGCTTTTGCACTTGAGTTTTAATTCAAATAAAGTTAGAATATATTGAAATTTGTCAAATTGATTCCAGTATCCGTTGAGATGGCTCAAAATCAATTCCACTTTGAAGATCTCAATCCAAAACCAAACAAACAGAGACTTATCAATATGCAAGGCTTTGAAATTGAGCATATTTCACTGTCCCAAAAATATTCGAATTTGATTATGCATCGGTATTATATATACTTATTCCCGTAAAATATTTTACATCGGGCAGTTCTATAAAATAACGAGGTTAGCTGATTAGTTTACTCCAAGCTAGACAGAAATGGATAAAAAAAACTGGGCATGCAAAATAGGACACACTAGAAAAATTAAAGAATCTACTCACTTGAGGTCATTGGTCTTTTGGTAGTTGGTTAATTATAAATTATAAGAAGATTAAGAGTATATAATATACAAAATAATGCAAAGTTAACGACATTATCAACGCCAACTTTTAGAGACGAAAATTGTAAACAAACTGATCACCAATCACCTAATTACCACTTCACAAGGTACAATATCTCAGCCTCAGTCCTCTAATAAGAGGGAGTTTTATAGTCAAAGCAAGGGAGAAAATGGAGGAGATTAAACAACAAAACCAATCAAATATCCACAATATGCAACTACCACTTTTAATAATCTGTTTGCAGATGTATTTGGCAAATCTCCCTTCTTCCGAGTTGACCATAGCTAAACTACCACGACATCCATACGTGGAAAATTGATGATATATAAATCACCTAGTGAAAACTTATTGGAAAGAACACAAGGATTAAGTTTCATAAATTTCATCAGATTTTTCGGTTCCTTCCTCTGATATGATCTGCTTGTAGCGGCATTCGCTGCTGCAAAAGGCTTTCTCACCCCTACAGGAATTATACCAAGAGTTGCTTAGAACTATATTGAGATTAATAACGAAATATGTAAACCAAAACAAACTTGAGAATTATTAATATATGGAATCATTGGAAGCTTTTGGATAAGTCCAAAAAAAAATATAAGCACTTATTTGGAACAAACCTGTACATGTAAATGTCTTTTCCTTGGCCAAGATTCTTCTTGCAATTGTAACAGAAACTTAGAAAGCTCGCAGAAGGATAGCTCAATGACTGATCAGTAACAATCCCATTCTCTTTCTTTGATGATGATGTAGAGAACCCAACAATACCGCAACAGTTTTCTATAATACAATCATCAAATATATGAATAGTTCTTGGATTTGGGCCATGGGTAATGACACAAGTATAGTCCTCTGAAAGCTCCATTTCACAGGCAGATATACAGCCAGAGAAAATTCGTGGAGAAATCGAGTTCTCAAGGCCAGAATTCGAAGAGCTAAACGGAGATTTCTTCGATGAAGATGGAGATAATAAAGGAGAGAAAGAACCCAATTGGGAATTCCTTGTTTTGATACCAAAATCTCCAGGGGATATTGGAGACTCAGCATTAGGGGAAATAACAGAGGGAGGCAGGGGAGGGATTTGAATCTTCAATTGTGATCCAAACAAAACCATTCGGGTTTCGGGTTTCGATAATTTTGGATCAGATTTTTCATCAGTTAGAGCATCAACTAGGCCAAGAACAACCCCTCTTGAATCCAATTTATCCCAATGAGTTTTCGTTTCCAGTTTTGGGGTTCTTGGAGTGTTAGTACGAGTATCAGACCAGAAGGGGGTCTTCAAAGCAGAAAATGGTTTGGTATCAAGAATTGAAGTTGGACTCACTACAGAGTCGGTGTCAGTAAAACCCTTTGAAGAAAAGCCAATGAACAATCTAGGAGAACTGAAGATGGATGAAGAGGGTTTTCTGTATTTATCTGTAGTTGATGATAGAGAGCCATAATCTGCCATTAGAACTTGCTTACTTTGTGATTGCTCTGGATCTCCTCTTCAGCATAACCCCCTAGTTCAAAATTTTAACCATTGAAATCTGTAAGTTCCAAAACTTCATACTAGTTTCAAGATCAAATGCTATAAAACACATACATATATATGCATATATATATATATATATATATATATATATATAGAGAGAGAGAGAGAGAGAGAGAGAGAGAGAGAGAGAACACACCTAAAATGGTTAGAAACCGCCATAGATTGCAGCAATTTGCAAGAGATAGCCTTTAAGCTCCACTATAAAGAAAAAAAGTTGAAATCTTTTGGGACATATCACAAAATACTATACTTGAGGAATCGAATCAAAATCAAAGGCACCATTTTTCACAAGCCCACAAGGCTCAACAACATTCTTAACAAAACTCCATTTTCTCAGGAGTTAGAATCCCACAGCTCAGAGAACAGACATACAAAGAAGCCTAAAATGAGTCCTGATTCATGACCAATATCAATACCATTGATCAACACTAGAAGCCAACAAAGATTTATAAAAAAGCTTCCAAATTTTCCTTTCTTTTTCTTTTCTCGTCTGCTTTTCCAGCTCTTTTTCTCTCTCCTCCAACGTAAGAATTATTATTTCAGCAAAAACGATTTTAATCATTAAAAAGATTCACATCCCTTAGAAACAGACAAGACCCATAAATCAAAAGAACCTGAAAAAGAAAAAGAAAATGAAAAAAAAAAACACCCTTACAAGAATAACAAAAAAGGGTCTCTGTATTCGCTGTTCCTATTTTAATTTTTCCGTTTGTTACTCTATCCAGTAAATTCCAGTTTTTATTTTTTTCGTTCCTAAAAAAACTGCCATTAAATTGCAGAAAGGTTCGAGTAAGAAATTAAGAAAGGGGTTGTTGGTAGGTGATCTTAAAGAAGCGAGCGCATGAGAATCAGTGGTTTTGATGAAACCACTACTCCCAAATCCGCCCTGAAATGGCAGACTTGTATGGTAGTTTTTGACAGAATCTTTTCTCTTTCTTGCGCTGTGCGGAATTTGAGCTGCTAACTCAAAAGCTCCATCTTTCTGTATTTCCCAGCAGTAGTATGAGTGGCAGTGGATGCGATGTGAATATTTAAAACATAAATTTGTACTCCTGCATTTTAATTTAAGTTCATTAGTTAGTGCAAATTCTAAAATAAATCACAATTAACTTTTTAAGCAAAATAAGATTTAAGAGCTCATATGGCGTAGTAGTCTGCATAGACTAACATTTATTTTAAATTAAAATTAATCTTGCTAAAATATTTTGTAACTTTATAAAAGCATTTTAGGAGAGTTTGAATGTCAAAGTAAAAGTATAAATATTGACATGAGATTTTCTGTAATCAAATTTTTTTATTTTTCTGTATCAAAATTTATGACAATAGTTTTTAAGGTCTATGACGACGATATGTACTGTCGCCATAACTCTATTTTTTTATAGGACTACGACGAGGGGACATATTTTTGTTATAGATCTTAAAAACCGTTATTATATATCTCGACACAAAGAAACAGAAGAATTCGTTACAGAGAATTTGGACTCATAAATATTTTGTTTTACAAACTAAAGTAGGCCAAAATTTTCTAACTTGTACACAAATATATAAATTTGTCCTTAAATCTATAATAATAATAATAATAATAATAATAATAATAAGACAAGATCGTAGTTCAACTCTATTTTTTAAGAGTAGTCTTTAAATTCTACTTTTTAGGAGTGACCTTCTAAAATTTAATAATAAATTCTAACTATAAATAAAATTCTATTTAATCCTAACAAAAAAATATATTTCATCTATAGCTATATCTACATATAATAAATAATACACAATTGTCGTTCAATTTTAAATTTTAAGACCGACCCTTCAACTCTAAAAGCTATATCTTTAAACACATATATTAATTGACTTTAAAAAATTTCAATCATGAACATTCAATTATCAAATTTTTTGATGTATCGTGATATGTTTGATAGTTATTTCGCATAGTTCTTTTAAAATTTTAATTCAAAAACCGTGTCTCTTTTTCTTATTGGTGAATGATACTGATTACATACTATAACAATTTAAATGCTAAGGAGGTCGTGAAAATTATTCATTTTTTTTTGTATTTCAACAGTGTAACATTAGTGGTTTCAGTGTAACTAATTCATTAACAATTTTCATTTCAACCGTGATAATTTTGGTCGCAACTAAAATTCGTAAGGAATCAAAAGATTTTTTTTTTTTTTTTGTACTTAAAATTTAGAAAATAAATACATCGTATATTTAAAATAAAAAAAGATCATATTTTTCTAGGAAAAAATTTCACTTAAGTATTTTTTATCTGTTATTCAATTTTAAAAATTTTCTATCTATATTTTTATTATCATAATTATGTACTTAACATTATCTGTTATTTTTATATATATTTTAATTTAGTTAATGAGCTGTAAAATCCATATTATTATTAATTATATTAATAATTTTTTATTATTAAATTATATAAGTAGGACTGTTTGAATTTAAATATAATTTACTATTACACAAATAGATGAATATATAAACAAATGAATCATCAAATACTATTATTTATATTATATGAATAGATGAATTAATATTATTAATTTTTTATTAGTTAAATAATGTATTTAAAAATAAATAATTTTTTTGTATAAGAATTACCCTACACAATATTAACTAATTGTTATTATAGTTAATATTTTAGTATAGTATAATATCAAAAATATAAGTAATACAATAATTTTATAATAAAACCCGTGCTTCGCATGAGATTATGAGCTAATTAATAAATAAAAATTAAAAATTCATATTACGAACTTACTTATAAGTTTGTCTTTATTTCTTAAAAAGAAATTTATAAATTTGTAACTAAATATTTTTCTAACTTTTTTTTTTTTTTTATGATAGGTAGTATTAGGAGTTTTTTTTTTCTTTCTCTTTTTCCTTCATAAATATGTGGTTTTTAATAAAACATATAGTACTAAATAATAGGTATAGCTTAAGCCTTGAAGTGTTATGAATCAATTATAAAAATATCACTAAATATAAATTTATTAATAGCTTCATTTTGAATTTGACAACATCAAAATTTAAGATCTCTAATGTTTTTTTTTTTTACAAAAAAATAATTCAAAATACACAAAAATTTTTTCTTTTTCTTTGTTTGGTATATTAGGATACAAAAGAAAAGTAACTCTGACGAAGCCACTCAACTCCTACCATATTAGCAAGAAGGAAATTATAAATACGTCTAGCAATTTCACCCGAATTCAAGGGTCCATTCCATTACGACTCTAATGGGATTTAATTTTTAAAACTTTATAAAATTAGGATCTGGTATAGAATATACCATCTCATCTCGCTTCTAACCCTATATATATATATATATATATATATATATATAATTTTTTTAAAATTAGCATTTTGTGTATATATAATTATATAGGTATTCAGACTATTTCACTATAAATTTATAATATTTCTAATATAATAAATAATTAGTAATAAAAATGTTACATATTGTTTGATTTTAAATTAAAAATAATTATATAAAATAATATTAAATTTTTTTATTTTTTATAAAAAAAGAGAGTAATCGGATAAACCGTACGGGCAGGCCAGTATGGGATATTATTTTTGAGGTTCGAAAAATAACTCTTTATTAGTCGGGCATGTACGACAAGAGGTCCCCAAGTCATATTCATCCTATCGTCAGACCTAATTACAAAAATCCTAGGAATAAATCAAAAGAATTAATATTTTGTTAAATAAAATATTTAATATTTTAATAAAATTCTTTCACATAAATATAAAATTCATCTATTATTCATTATAAGATATATATTGTGAAATTATGAATTTTATTTATAAAAACATCAATTCCCCGCAAAATACATGATGAAATATTTTGTAATTAAATTTTTTATTTTTTTATATTAAAGTTTATAGTGATAATTTTTAAAGTTTATGATAATAATATATTTGTTATTATAATTCTATTTTTTATAAAAATATAATAATAAAATATATTATCATTATAAATTTTAAAAAATATTATCATAAATCTCAATACAAAAAAGCATTAACTGGGTTTGATACAGAAGATGTCAAACTGATTATGAATTCAAGGCAATAGAGTTAGTGCCGAGGTGGGGCCTACTGAAACTTACCAAAATAGGTTGAATCGGTGGGAAGTTCACGGATGATTCTGTATCTACGTCTATTTATATATAAGAGAGAGAGAGAGAGAAAAAGTATCCAGTACTCTGTACTACCATCATTATCATACCCGAACTCCTTCCTAGACTAACGTAAACTCCTCTCTCCCACTGGGACCCACCTATCTGCTGTTAACTATAGAAAAAAATTAGAAAATTGATATTTTTACAAAAAAAATTAATTTTTTTATATAAAAAATATTATTATAAATTTATAATAATAATTTTGACTTTCGTTATAAGTCTATAACAATAATTTATATATAAAAATATTAAAAAATTATATAAAAATATCACTTTCCAAAAATTATTCAATAGTCATGAACAACGTCAAGTAATTTCCTAAGTCAATAAAAATTTTTTATTTTAATAATATTCTATTATTTATAATTATAAATCTATTAAAATAATAAAAAATTATTAATTTAGGACAATACATAAATTTATTCCAAAATCACTTAATAATCTCTCTTTTAACTATGACCATATATACATACGGACCCACCCCGCGGACTTTTTATGTCCTAGCCATTCGAACCTCTTATTTTTAATTTTGAGAATTGATATTTTATTAAAGAAATTTGATAATTTTATATTATTCTCTTCATACGAATAATAAATCAAATTTATATCTATATGAATAAAATTTTATAAAAATATTAATTTTTTATAAAAATAATAATTCTCTTAAATTTTAATGTAAATTTATAATTAAATTTAAATTGATATAAACTTAATGAATCTTGATTAATAAAATTATAGATTATTTAAAAATATCACTTATCTCAAAATTTGCTAGTTATAAAATTTAAAAGAATTTATTTAAATTTAAATTTTTTTTTTTTTGAGTTTATTTAGTTTTTAGAACGTTAGGGGTATCTAATTTATAAGGATTGTTAGAATAGAAATTAAGTTAACGAGGGTCTAGTTATATTGATAATAAATGAAAGTTAGTATTGTTGTTGAAAATTAAATTCTGGTTAGTAACGAGGATACCAATTTTAATTAGTTATGTAAAAAGTGTGAATATATATAAATATATAAATAAAATTTCTCGTTTAGTCAAAAAGGGTGAAAAGGAAAAGGAAAAGGAAATGAAAAAGTGGGACTAAAGTAGAGATGAGTAATGATCTCCGCATATAGAAGTAATGCTCTTTTCGATGCATTGAGCTAATATATTCCTTGACAAAATTTAATATATTTTAGTTGATGTGGGTAAAATTGATATGATAAATTACATGTTATTTGTAAATTTTTATTAATGAAGAGTACTATAATAATTTTGTTTACTAAGTATCTTAGAAGTATATTAAATCTAGTAAAAGATAAAATTCTCAAAAAATTTAACCAACTAAAAATTGATAACCTAGAAGATCTCTAAAACTATGCAAAATTCTAATTCATAACACTCGAATGAGAGGACTCTTATGCTATAAATAAGGGGTATTTTAATACATTCAAGACACGCTATTCATTCATAATATTAACTCTCTCCCTTTATATCAACTTAAGTATCGAAGAGTTTTTCCGAAGCTCCCCTAATTCCAACAGACTTTTTGCAAATTTTTTAGCGAATTTAAGGTGGTCAAAGTCAAAGTTAGTGGGTTGACTAAAATCTTTGTTTGAAGGTTGCTAATTGACATATCAAATTATCGTTATCTGTGAGAAACGAACAAAAAGTCATCTCTTTCTCACAATTTAGATATTTAATATGGTGAATACTTGCGCTTCAAAACGAGGTCACAACCCTCCACCTCAACCATTCACTCTGGATATTATGAATGAGCCTCTCCCCGAAGGCTTCAAGATGTATCAGATCGATAAGTATGATGGAATAAGTGATCCCATAAATCATACTCTCACTTTTGATGCAGTTTTGTTACATTATGTCTCAGATGCAGTAAAATATAAATATTTTTTTTTAAATCTTAAAGGGTCCTGCCCAAAGTTGGTGTAGATAATTATTCCTAGCCTGATCAAGTAATTCATTCAATCAATTGAGTGAGTTGTTTGTAAATTAATTTTTTAGAGGAAAGACTTATGCTAAAAGTTTTGCATCATTTATGTCCATGGTTCAAAGGAGTGGTAAATCCTTGAGAAACTATTTAAATCGATTTATAAAGGAGACATTAATAGTTCTTAACTTGAATCAATCTGTAGCAGTGGTGACCGTTACCAATGGAACAACAAATGAACATATGAAGATGTCCTTAATTAAGAATCCTCCGAAAAGTATGACGGAACTTCAAAGTAAAGTAGAAAAATATATAGTCGTTAAGGATATTGTTTAACCCAAAAGTAGTGCAAGCATCGATGACAAAAAAAGAAAGAATGATGAGTCCGAAAATAGGGATCAAAGAAAAATAATGGAAAGAAAACAAGAGAAAATACCAATTTTTCAATGGTGACATTCCCTTCAAAGTACTATGAATATATATCCATAACTTATTAAAGAAATCAGATTTTAATGGAGATAACATCTGAACCCTGTGTAAGGTGGCCTAAACCCATGAGGACTAATACTGAAAAATGAGATCAAAGTCAGTATTACAGATATCAATAAGGCTATATAGGTGCATAATTAAAGTTATAGAGGTCAAAATTAAGGTCAAGAAAAAATGCCATGAAAGCTAGAATTGAGGTAATAGAGGCTTAGATTAAGGTCATTGAGGCCTAGAATTAAGGTCATGGAGGTTAAAATTAAGAGCATAGAAGCTAGAATTAAGGCCATGTAGGCTAAGAAAAAAGCGTCACGAGGGCTTTAAATAAGTGCCATGAGAATAATTTATTTATTTATTATTATTACTCCTTTAAAGATATATTTTTTAAAGTAGTAGGGGCAAATGATGTCGGTCAAAATAACCAACGAATGACAAGTTGTCATGTGTTATTTCTAGAACCCTATTAATGAAGGTAATATAATAATTTCGCTCATTTAGTATCTTAGAAGTATATTAAATTCAATAAATGATAGAATTTTCAAGAAGTTTAATAAACTAAGAATTAACAATCTAGAAGGTCTCTAAAATCATTTTGGATTTTAATTCCTAAGTCCTGAAAGACAGGTCTTTTATGATATAAATAAGGGATGTTCCATTACGTTTAAAATACGTTATACATTCTAATATTAACTCTCTTGCTCTGTATCAATTATCTGACTTAAATATCGAAAAGTTCTCTCGGAACCCCTAACTCTGATGGACTTTTTGCAAGTTTTTCGACAAATTTAAGGCGGTCAAACGATGGTCAAAGTCAAATCATAGACTTTTTGTAGGTTTTTTTGACAAATCTAAGATGGTCAAATGATGGTCAAAGTTAACGTTTGTTAGTTAACCAACATTTTCGTCTGAAGATTGATAATTGACACATTATTAGCTAATATGTGTGTGTGTGTATATAAATATACATGCATACATATAGATAAAAAAAAAAAAAGGGTGGTGAGATATTGATTATATACAAAATTATTTTAAGAAAATAATTAAAATTTAATTTTTATAATTTTTACTTAAACGAATGAGAAGATGCAACATTTTCAGCACAAGAAGTATAATTTTGAAAACATGTATGATATCTAATACATGTGGTATATATAATTTTGTACTACATGCATTTCATTGGAAATACCAGAAATATCATTTCTCAAACAGTTAGCTCATGTCCAAGAAACGAGGCTTAATTATATGTCATATACATAATTCAAAAGCGCGACTCATGCTCTGGCAGTTTGCTAGATACATAATTATAGGTTGATGAGATGTGATATTTAAACAATTTAATATGAGACTTTAGGCTATTAAAAATAAATTGAGGGATTATACACATGATATGTTACCATTGTAGGATTTTATTAAATAAGACAATCATAGGTGCCATAAGTTTGGATTAGCTGAAAGGTCCAGCTAACAGAGTCTCAATTTTTTTTTTTATTATTTTTTTTTATTTTATGTTTTCATGGAAATTAAATAAAACAAATTGATAGAATCCCATCATATCAAATGAATATATAATAAATAACAATAATGAATTAGATATGTGATTATCTAGAGTGGTAAGGACTAATAAAATGTGACACTTTCAAATTTGGGCCCACACAGTCTAAATTTAATTTGTCAAAAGACTACAACAAAATTATTATAAGGTAGTACAACGTTTAACAATATAGTGTATAATAATACATAACTAAGTTTTCACTATTATTGGCACGCTATTTTACAACACGTGAAGACTACGATAACTATCCCTCAGACTCTCACTCCATTCCCCGGCTAGATCCAGCTACGTTCTCATCTCCTGTTGAAAAACAATGGAACAAAAAGAAAGGGTGAGCTCAAATAGCTCAGTAAGAAATATCATGACTAAGATAATGACGAATAAATTATCATTAGTCTTCAACAGTTGAGTTCTTGATAAAATACAATAAACTACAAGATTTATATCAAAAACTGCAGTTAAATTCTTGAACAACGTTCAGATCAATAATAGTAGCGGAATGAGCAATCTGTTAGAAGAATAATGCAGACTATAATGTCCACTCGCTTCTCTTTTTAGGAAAAAAACATCATTAACTTTTATTATCTGAAATACCATTAGTCAAGATAATACAAATTCACAGTTCATGGTCATAATCATGTAGATCAACAGTTCATCGTTGCACTACGGGACAAATGCATTCAATATAACACCAACGGTCATGATTATAGCCTTTGGTCATAATCATACCAAACAACAGTTCATCTTTGCACTACGGGCCAATGACATTCAATATAACACCAACAATCATGATTATACCAGATTCAGCCTTTGGTCATAATCATACCAAACAACAGTTCATCTTTGCACTACGGGCCAAAGAAAATATTCACCACGTGCCATAAAAGACACCGAACAGATGTATCGCCTTTAACCTATTATATCGCCTTTAACCTATCATCTGTTCAACAATTATATCGCATCTGTGCCCCCGGCCATAGATATTCACAACAACTTGATTTTGGATGATTAGAATGATATAAATGATGAACAGAAGAAACAGGATAAATAATAAGTATCGGAAGTTTACTTTGTGCAGATTCAAATAATGTCCAAATTGTCAACATGATGTGGAATGAAATTCAAAAATGATATTCAAGATCCATAGTTTAGAATAACGGTTACAGTTCAATGGAAATGTTCACGTAAATAGGATGGTTCAATTGAAATGATGAAGTGCAACTATTATGAAATATATAATATTTTCAGGAATTATAGAAGCAATAGTTCCATAATAAGTTTCGATTTAGGTGTATGAAAGAAAATAATATCCCTTACCGTAACAGATTTGATTAACAAAAGGTGAAAGAAATTAATATCTCTTACCATAGTAAGTTTGAATAATGGAAGATGAAAAATATGGTATCCTTATGAGTATAAAGGAAAATAATATCACTTACAAATATGAAAGAAAATGATATTACAAACGAATATGGAATAAAACTGTCATGTGATAATTCGTGTAGACAAATTATTTCCACAAGAGACAAATAAGAAATAAATACAAAGGGTTATTCACCAACAGCGCGGTAGTCCGCGCAGTAAGGTTATTCCCACAATTTAATAAAATTTGAATACGAATAGTTATTCACTAAACAAGCGGTAATCCGCGCCGTAAGGTTATTCTCAGAGATTAATAAGGAATGAATACGAAAGGTTATTCACCAACATGCGGTAATCCGCGCCCTAAAGTTATTCCCACAATTTAATACATGGCAATAAATGACATATCTTATGAGTAAGAGAGAAACGATAATATTTTCGAGAATTAAAGAATAATAATCACTTACCGTAGTAAGTTTAAATAATAGAATATGAAAGAAGATGATATTCATTACCTTAACACGTGACTGGATATTGATTTAAATGAAGTTGATTAACTTGAACAGTACTCGTACACTTATAGATCTTCGCAAATACTCAAGATGACTTAAGCACACTTAGAGAGAACTTACACAAAGAAGTATTTAGAGAGTGAAAGAAAGAACAAGTAAAGAAGTTTATGAAAAATTCTTAAGTTAAGGCCTCTATTTATAGCCAAAAATCTTATCATAACCAAGATTTTCTAATTTAATCCAAACTGTTCATTTCAAGATAATGTTTAATTCATACCATTCATTTCATCTTTTAAGATTTTTTTAATCTAAACCATTCATTTAAAGATCATCTTTTAATCTACACCATCCATTTCAAATTCTATATTATATTTAATCTATACCATTCATTTCATCTTTTAAGATTTTCTTAATCTAAACCATTCATTTAAATATCATCTTCAATCTACACCGTTCATTTAAAATTCTATAATTATTACATTATCTTTAATATATACTATTCATTTTATATCACCTAACTTTATATTATAAACAAATAACTTTATCAATTCAATTATTCAACAATAATTCACACTTATTTATTATTATGATTAATTGTTATACATACAATGTAGTTGGCTCTCTAAGTTATATATCAAATTAATTAATAATGAAATACAACAGTTTAATTAACATCATAATAGAGATAACAATAATGCAGAAAATATGTAAAAGAAAGAATACATTACTGTGTAATGACAATTATTGATTCAATAATGTGAATTACTGTGCATATGCTATTGTGACAATTATCAGTTTAATATTATGAATTATTATGCATGTGACAATAAAGTCAAATATTGTACGATAACCTACTTTATCAGTTTAATAATACGAAACACTGTGCAATGCCGTGTGCTACTATGCAATACCGTGTGCTACTGTGCAATACCGTATGTTACTTGTAATGCCGTATATTACTATTCTTTTACCACCGGATATTTTAGCAATTAAAAGTGATAGTACCATTGACCATTTAAAAATTGTTTATGTCGTTTTCTATATCCGACAATTATTTGTTGTGGGATCCACCAATGATTGGTTCGTACAGCGCCGTCGTACGAATATTTCTCGACATAATGAATATTCTCCAACCAAACGAATATTGTCCGACATAATATAATTTACACATAACATCCTTAACTTTTAACTTTATCAATTTAACCACTTACTGTTTCATAAAAAAATATATATGAAGAAAAATTAAATTTTATATTTTATAAAATTCGGGGTCTTACATAAAATATATGTTGTTGTAAATTTAAACATAATTTTTTTCTTATATTAAATCAAAATTTTATTTCTCAGGCAGATTATGAAAAGTGAAATATACAATAACAAATTTAGTGTAAGATAAAAGATTAACTTCAGCCTTGTAAAAAGAATATTTAACTTTTAATTAAGGGTTACAAAGTAGTATACATGTCATTAACTCTTGTAGGATTTAATTACAATATATGAAATAAAATGTCGACATCATGTTATGTAAACCCTTACCCTACCCTACTTGGAGTAAGTGGAATTTCTTTTATATTTTTTCATGATGAACCTAGTTAGGGCCAACTATCATAAACCTTAATTATGAATCTCATACTCCCTTTCAGGATAATTTTTTTTAAAAATAATTTTAAATTAAATATTTACTTATTTTAAATAATTTATTTTTATAATAATTTACTTATAATATTGTTTGTATTAATTATTATATTTTTATTTTTTGTATATATTTATAAAGTATTATTATTTATTTATAAAAAAATATGTAATTAAATAAAAATTTAACTATAAATAATTGTATTATTTTATATATTTTTTAATATATTAAAAAAAATTAATTAAAATTTTTATTTTGAGATAGAAAAAATATTATGGAGTAACTTGTACATACGAAAAAAGGCATAGATAATTAAATAACGAAGATAAAGACCGGTGCCCCACCTAAATATGTTGCGTTTTTTGGGGGTGGGTCTCATTTTAATATTTCAAGTGGCTGTTACATAATTGTACTTGATGTGTTGCTAGCTAGGAAAAAGTGAGAGAAGCTGTTAGTGAAGATTAATTCATGCTGGCCAATTGCATTGAAATCATAGAAGCGATTAGATTAGACTTGATAAAATTGACCCCGACCCGCGGGCTGGCTTGATTTATTTGATAAAAGTAAATTTTGGGCTGTCAAAATTTAGTTGAGTAAAAGTTGAGCCGTTTTGGTTCGGTCCGTAAGTTAATTTTTTTTAGTTTTTATTACTATTGTTTGATATTATTGATAAAAAAATATTAACTTAAAAAATAAATCAAATAAAAAATTATAAAAAATATAAGAATAAATTCTAACATTTGATATTGAATAATAATATAAAAAAATATTATGAATATAATATATTTATCGTATTTAGTCTTTCTTTTATTCTTTTATCTTTAATATTGATATTATATACATTTATCAATTAATTAATCACAAGATTAATTATATTTTAATATATATGACTACAAAATGTCTATAAAATTATTGATTGTTTTATTTCATTTACTAATAATATTAAATGATTATGTAGAAATTATGTGTCATAATTGTAAAAAATTAGAGTTAATATTTATATCAAATTATGTGTTATAATTGTAAATATATATATATTTTAAAAATAAAAATAAAAATTATAAAATATTAAAATGGCTCACGGGCCGGCCCGGACAAGCCATGAATTTCATTTTCCCAATTTATAAAAAATTAGACTGTTTTGGCCCGGTCCATCAATGTCCCGACACACCAATAGCCCAGCCATTTTGGGGCGGCCCAACCCATTTGGCACTTCTAGATTAGAGAAAACAAGAAACTTTGCTACAAATATTATCATGGATACAAATTAAAATTAAGCTAGCTTTAAAAACACCTCAAGTACTGCGGATTTCTCTCAATAGTATTTCTAATCCAATAAAAGATTTCTAGTTTTATAATAAGAAGTCAATTGATAAAATTTAAATTTATTTAAATTTTGTAAATAATAAAATTTATAATTAATACTTAATAATATATTTTAATATAATTTATAATATTCACAATTATTTTGACTAAGATCACATAATTTTTTATTATTTTTTAATTTAAAACTATCGCAATTTAAGTTCACATATATAAATTCTGGATTCTTATTTTAGAGTGGAAGAGCAGTATATAGCTGCCTCCGGTCAAGAATATAAAATCCAAGACAAAGATTTACCATAAATCAATCTCAGTTATCATGTTTAAAGTAAAAAAATATATATGCGCCAATCAATCTCAATAACAATCCACTTTTATCCTATATATCTTGCTGACTGCCATGGTTCTACAATATATTAGAGACTTGCATCAATATAGCAAAGGAGATGCCCAAGTGATGTGATTTTACAATTGAAAACATGAAATGACCAAATGCAATTATTCATTATCAATTTGATAACAACTTTTTCCTACCCTTGTTGTCTAACCTTTGATAAACAAGCCATTGATAAGTTGTGTCATGTAAATAGATACAAGTGTAGTCCTTTTCTCTACCAAAAGTTTGCTGAATCCAATGATCATTCATTGACATTAAGCCATTATATATCAATCCTTTTGTCATATGTTATAGGCATGGAATATCATCACCAAAAATGTTAAAAAGAAAGTGATATCCACCCAATATATGTGTCCCAACAAATAAAGCTCCAGCAACCATCCAATGTATACTTCATCTTGTTCTGATTTTCAGAGCTCCTTGCCAAATCAATTACCAGGTCTCTCTCTCCAATCTTGCTTAATGTGAAATATATGGATTGGAAGTTAATGTAGTGGGGTTGATTTAAGTTATTCATAAAATTAGGACCTTCAATATGGGACCATGGACATTATGGAACTAAATAAAGCTTTGTAGAGTGCCTGTTTTTATACAAGTTCCGAAAAAAACTCGAGAGTAAACTTAGAAGTTAAAGCCTTTCACTTTCACTTGTAGGTATCGGGATCCTATGATTTCTCTTCTCTGTAATTTAATTTTTTTAAATTGTGAAAATGACTGAAATTAAGTGAAAGGGAAAGAGACATAGTTGTGTAATTTTACAATTAAAATTAATGGTATTTTTGATAAAATCTAAATTTAATCTTATTAGAAGTTGATTTGAGAAGTATCGGTATTTGTACTCAACTTCTAGCTTTTGAACCTTAATTGGGTTCAGTTCAATAGGGAAAAAATGTTTTAACCCACCTAAAAACTAAAACAAACATCACTGAGGTACCTTCTCAAAAAGTGGAAATTTTCAAAAAAAATATTGAAACAAACCGAGTTTTAGCCTTGTGAGTTGTGAGCATAACAATCACATAATCTCATCAGTTGATAGGAAACTATACATTAACATGTCTCTGATTTCACCTTTGTTAAACCCATATTTCCTCATCAACCCCTCTTTTTTAAACCCAACTTTCTCCAATACCCTTATAGATCCTTTATTTTCTTCCTCCACCAAAGCTTCTAGCCTCACCAAATATGGGAATTTCTTGAACACATCATTTATGGCCATCTTCATTGCAATGGTGGCTATGCCAAGCCCCCATAACTCTGCGCTTAACGCGTACCCGACATGCGCTCTGTGTCGATCATTTCCAGTTTCCGGCTTGATGGAAACGTATCCGATGCACATTTCATCCAAGCAAATGGCATGGCGCCACGGGTGCGGTATGGCAACCTCTTGAATATATTTCGGTGCTTCTTGTCTAGAGGTGATGGAGTTCCATCTTAGGTATTAAGTCACTCTATCATCAGTAGCCCATTTCAAGAAATCATCAGCATCAGAAAGCTTGAAGGGCCGGAGGGAGATTCTTGATGAGTCCATTAGAGATCATAAAGAAATGGGAGTTGAATTGATGGGTTCAAGCTGTCTTATTTCAAATTGTCATATATAAAGCATTTGGGACCGTACCATATGGCAAAAGCCAAAAGATTTGCCATATGGCCCTATTTTTGACCGTGCCATATGATAAAGTTATGCACGGATCTAATCTTGCTTTGTTTTGTAATTTCTACTCATACGAAACCAAGTTCTGACAAAAGTGGAGTCATATTCCCAGGCTGCCAGCAGCCAATCTTGACTAGTTTCAGATCCATATTTTAATTAATTTATTTTTGACAGTAAAAATCAATTTTTTTTAAAGGATATATATATATATAGTGACCTTGACCTTGCAGAACAGGAGTTGACTACTCACAGTTCATAATCATAAATAAATTATGCATGATGCAAGGGGGAGTAGGAAAGGGACCTCACAGTTGAATATTTAACTGAAATTATAAATACAAGTACAAGTATAATCCGACCATTTAGGCGGTAGAAATGCAGATGTAATTAATCTGGCCAACAGATGCCAGTCTAATATGATTACTTATTGAATCTGAAAATATTTACATGCAAGAAGTACAATACATATACTGAAAATAAACAAAGTAAACAATTAACTAGACAGAATGATTCATGGAACAGAATAGAAACTTAAGATTGGTCAGAGAAGGAACTCTGAGTCTTACGAAGTTTCTTCGGTTTCTTCCTAAGGTGGAGTCTCCTAACTCTGAATGCAAGCCTTCCTTTTATAGAGTAAGGAGTGAGCTGCGTACAATTATTTGGGAATCTTTACTGTTACAGACTGGTAATTGCTTTAACAAAAGTAGAATGATTACAGACACTTTACTATTGCTGAACAGTAGATACTTTTGACTAAAACAGACAACTTTTACTATTTGCTTTTACAAAAGGAGGAAAAACATTATTCTTTTGACTCGGCGTGCAAAAGCAGGGGCCAGAAAGCATTGGATGCTTAAAATGAGTGCGCGGGCACTGATAACTGGGGTCCACAGCATGTGGAAAGGAATCTGACTGTCGGCAAGGGCCGAAAAATTACTGTGAGCTCACGGGAGCTGAATAAGAGCCATAGTCATGATGACTAGGCAAAAGGATCCTGTGCATCCTGGAGGTCAGTGATACCATAAGGGTCCTGGTTAACAGAGGCTTGGGATGACTTTGAGGAAGATGACGTATCCTCTTCATTGATGGTGTTAACTCTTTATTGAATTGCTTTGGCTAGTAAGTTTAACTCCGCAACACTGTATTCTTTTACTCCTGCTAGAGTAGCAGCAACAGAGGAACTAGAACTGGAACCTTTAATTTTGGATTTGCTGGAGGAGCCAACATTTTCCAATTTGACTGGAGTAATAGGAGTCGGAGGAAACTCCTTTTGAACTTGTTGGGTAATTCGATCAATGTCAAATTTATCCCACCATTTAATAAAAAAGATTCTGGTAACTGATGGAGGTTGAGAAGAAGCAGGAAGGTTATACTGCCATTTCAAAATCCAAGGAATCTTATATTTACAAGAAAAACGGAGCAGTACCGGGATACCTTCCATTTTAGGGTTATATGGAGATTTATTACTAAAATGATTAATCTGAGTACGAAGAGACTCAGGGATAACTTCTGTAGAAAGGCCATATCTAGACCACCAAAGGGTGAACCAAATCGGGATCTGACTTTTGAATTTGTGGTCAAACTGGATGAACCAAGAGTGACTGAAATTGGAGCTCTGGTAAAGAAAGATCTTATGTCAAGCATCCATATAATCAAAATAACAGAAATAGTTACTAAAGGAGGATTCGAGACCTTCCTCAATAACTCTTAAATCAGAAAGATGATTGGAATATGCATAACGATGATTCTTCCAATCCTCCCCGGAAATAAACTTCTTAATATAAAGAAAATGAAAAATAATTTTTGAACTGTCATTTTTATCAAAAATTGGTTTAATATTGATAGAGTCAGTTTTTATTAAAATATTTTTATAATAAGTAAGTGTCTTGTGAGGGGCCGGAGGGGCGAAATGCCATCCCGGAGGGAAAAACTGGGTAGCAAGTTTGACTGGGTCATCTTTTGAGTCCATATAAGGCTCAACATAAAACAGGTTAACTTCATAATTAGGAATATATTGGGAAGTAGGTTTGAACTGACTGGTCTTTTGAATCTGGCTTGGGGCTTGGGATTCAAAAGGATCATATGGTTTAGGTTGACTTGCAAGGGCTGAGCTATAGGGTTTAGGAATTTGGCCTAAAACTTAGAATTGGGTGGTAGGAGGTCTAACTGTATAACTGGGATAAGGAATTGGAACCATAGTTCCCTTACCAGACTGTCCTAAGACATGAGTTTTACTAGGTTGCCCGGAGGCAGGAGCTTTACCACGATCTTTCTTCTGTTTCTCTCTCTCACTCATTTTTAGTACCTGTTTGGATAAATTCTCTAGTCAGAAAATCTGGGATAGAATTTTGACTTCCTTTAATATATTCTATATCAAAATCAAAAATAGATAAAATAGCTTGCCTTCTAGCAAAAATCTGTTTAGAGGCAATATTTTCAACATCTTTTTCTAAAACATATTTTGCAGATTTGCAATCAATTCTGACTAAAAACTTTTGATTTAATAAATCACTTTGAAATTTATTAATGCATGAAACTAAAGATAAAATTTCTTTTTTAATAGTTGAATAATTGAGTTGGGTTAGATTCCAAGCATGAGAGTAAAAACAAACAATTTGCCCAGAAGAAGTGGGGGATAACTTTTGCTTGAGAATACCTCCAAAGCCAATTTCAGAGGCATCAGTTTCAACAATTTTAAAAGCTCTAGGATTAGCTATTCCTAGACAAGGAAGAGTCTTAACATGCTTTTTTAATTCTTGGACAACAGAAGTATGAATATCTGTCCAAGGAGGAGGTTTAATGTTGAGTCTATCAAAAAGAGGTTTGCATATAATTCACAAATTTTTATAGAACTCACTAATATAATTTAGAGAGCCTAAAAATCTTTGAAGTTGATTTTTGTCAGTAATGACATCTGGGAATTTACTGGCAAATTGGATAGCTCTATGAATGGGGTAAATATGACCATGCTGGATGTTAAGGCCGAGGAATTTTACTTGAGTTTGGAACAAACTATATTTTGACTGGGATAGTACTAGACCATTAGTCTGAATAGTTCTAAAGAATGAATTTAAATGTTTCCAATGTTCTTTAATAGAGTTTGAAAAAATTAGAACATCATCAATATAAACAATTGCAAAATGACTGAAAGGGTTCAAAATATCATTCATAATATTCTGAAATTCACTAGGGGCATTCTTAAGGCCAAATGGCATGACATTCCATTCATAGTGACCAAAAGGTGTGGTAAATGCTGTCTTATATCTATCTTTCTCATGAATCTGGATTTGCCAAAATCCACTCTTAAGGTCGAATTTACTAAAGACAACAGCTTGACTTAATCTGCTAATTAGATCTTTTTTATTTGGTAATGGATACCTAATCCATTTCAGAACCTTATTTAAAGGTTTGTAATTAATAACAAGTCTGGGAACACCTCTTTCTATCTCAGAATTCTTATTGACATAGAAAGCAGGGCAAGACTAGGGGGATTTACTTTTTCTAATTAAGCCTTTGACAAGTAAATCATCAATTTCCTTTTTACAGAATTCCATTAACTCATGATTCATTTGTATAGGTCTAGCCTTAGTAGGAATTAAATGTTCCTTAAATTTCTTAGCATAAGGTAGCCTAACAATATGCTTTTTTCTGTGCCAAAAAGCATGAGGTAAATTGGAACAAACATTTTTATCTAAAAGATCCTGATATTTTTTTTATTTTTCTTTGGACTTCAGGATTTTTTAATTGCTCCTCTACTCTTTTATAATTGATTTTATTTTTTAAATAATTTAAGTGCTGAGTTTTACTATTTAAAATATTGAAATGTTTAGTAATAGACTGTTCTTGAATACTCCTAAGGTCTCTCTCTTTAGGTTCAGTAATGAATCTAAAGGTGACCTTCTGCCCAAGGTGATTACTAGACAATCCCTTGGTAGTAGTAGTAAATAGATATAATAAATATATAAATGGTAACCCTAAAATTATTTTGTCAGTCATGTTTCTGATTAAAACAAAGGATGTTTTAAAACAAACATTATCTTGACAAATATGAACTTTAGGCAATTTATATTTTATTTCCATTTGACTACCATTAGCGGAGCTAAGTCTTTCACTAGTTTTTTCATAAAACCTTGTAGGAATTAATCCTTCTTGAATACAGTTAAGGTCTGCACCTGTATCAACAAGAGCAGGAAGTTCCAGAGTAAAGGTTTTATTAATAACTAATGTTATATTAATATACCATTTTTGAATAGTAATATCTTTTAAAATTTTTAAAGAATTACCTTGTTCAATTAATTCGTACTAAGAAGTTGAAGTTTCTGCTTCATCCTTATTTTCTTTAGGTGAAGTGGGCTCTTCTTCTTCTTCTTCATCACTACTACTTCCATTGACAGCAATAGTAGTGCTTATTTTAATCTTTTCAATTTCTTGTTTCAACTCAGAAATTTCTTTCTTCATATTTTTTACTTCAGAATGTAACTCTGGTAAAGTAATTTCTTTAACAGGGTTCTTAAATCTTTCAAGAGTTTTATTAAGGCTAAAAACAGGCTTTTCTTTAACCTTATTAAGCTTATCAGCAGGGTTATCTTTTATTAATAAATCTTTTAATTGTTTAGTATATATTTTCTTTAATTTAGGGTCAGTAATTTTTCCTATTAATTCAATAAGTAAGTTTTGTTCTTCTTCATTAGCAGTCAGAACATTAACTTTGTTAATAACATTAAGTTTTTTATTACAGCAACTATCCACACATCCAAGGGTGACATCTGGATCATTACTGCTACTAGAATTATCAAAGGAATCAGAAAATGTATCATCATTGTAAGACCCCGAATTTTATGAAATACAAAATTTAATTTTTCTTCATATATATATTTTTTTAACAGTAAGTGGTTAAATTAACAAAATTGAAAGTTAAGGATGTTATGTGCAAATTTTATTTTGTCGGACAATATTCGCTTTGTCGGGGAATATTCGTTTGGTCGGGGAATATTCGTGCCGTACGACGGCGCCGAAATAATAAATTATTGGTGGACCCCACAACGGAATATTTGTCGGATATAGAAAACGACAGAAGTAACCTTTTTAAATAAAAATAGTCAACGGAACTGTTAAAATACCGGTGATAAAAGAATAGTAGTATACGGTAGTTTATGGTATTTTCTGTAGCACTCGGTACTCTACAGTAACACACGGTATTGCATAGTGTCTCATATTATTGGTCTGATAATTGACACCGTAACTGTTACGCATCATTTCATCGATAATTGTCACTGCATAATATTTTATATTATCAATTCAATAATTGTTGTTACACAGTATTTTGCATTATTGATTTAATAATTGTCATTACACTGTATTTTATATCATTGAGTCAATAATTGTTGTTGCACTGTTTTTAAAATTATTGAACCTAATAATTGTCACAGTAACATATGCACAGTAATTCACATTATTGAATCAATAATTGTCATTACACAGTAACGTATGCTTTATTTTACATTATTGTTATCTCTATTATGATGTTATTTAAACAGTTGTATTTCATTAATTTATTGACTTGATATCTAAGAGCTAACTATACTGTATTTATAACAATTAGTCATAATAATTGAATTGATAAAGTTATTTGTTTATAATATAAAGTTAGGTGATTATTAGGTGATATGAAATGAATGGTGTAGATTAAAGTGTGAATTATTGTTGAATAATTGAATTGATTTGTTTATAATATAAAGTTAGGTGATTATTAGGTGATATGAAATGAATGGTGTAGATTAAAGTGCGAATTATTGTTGAATAATTAAATTGATTTGTTTATAATATAAAGTTAGGTGATTATTAGGTGATATGAAATGAATGGTGTAGATTAAAGATAATATAATATTTGAAATGGATGGTGTAGATTAAAAGATGATCTTTAAATGAATGGTTTAGATTAAATGAATGATAAGATTTTTGGCTATAAATAGAAGCCTTAACTTAAGGATTTTTCATAAACTTCCTTACTTGTTCTTTCTTTCTCTCTCTAAATACTTCTTGTGAAAGTTCTCTCTAAGTGTGCTTAAGTCATCTTGAGTATTTGTGAAGATCTATAAGTATACGTGTACTGTTCAAGTTAATCAACCTCATTTAAATCAATATCCAGTCACGTGTTGAGGTAAGGGATACCATCTTTTTCATCTTCCATTATTCAAACGTACTATGGTAAGAGATTATCATTATTTGATTCTCGATAATAATATTGTTTCTTCCTTACTCATAAGACGTGCCTTTTATTTTCATGTATTAAATTGTGGGAATAACCTTACGGAGCGGATTGCCGCCTGTTGGTGAATAACCTTTCGTATTCATTCATTATTAATCTCTGAGAATAACCTTACGGAGCGGATTGCCGCCTGTTTGGTGAATAACTCTTTGTACTCAAATTCTATTAAATTGTGGGAATAACCTTACGGAGCGGATTGCCGCCTGTTGGTGAATAACCCTTTGTATTAATTTCATTCACCTTTTGTTAATCAAACCTGCTACGGTAAGGGATATTATTTTCTTTCATACTCCTAAATCGAAATTTATTATGGACCTATTGCTTCTATAATTCCTGAAAATATTATATGTTCCATAATAGTTGAACTTCATTATTTCAACTGAACCTTCCTATTTACGTGAACATTTCTATTGAATTGTAACCGTTATTCTGAACTGTGGATCTTGAATATCATTTTTAAATTTCACTCCACATCATGTTGACAATTTGGACATTATTTGAATCTGTACAAAGTAAACTTCCGATACTTATTGTTATCCTATTTCTTCTGTTCATCATTTATATCATTCTAATCATCCAAAAATCAAGCTGTTGTGAATATCTGTGGCCGGGGGCACAAATGTGATATATTTGTTGAACAGATGATAGGTTAAAGGCGATATAATAGGTTAAAGGCGATACATCTGTTCGGTGTCTTTTATGGCACGTGGTGAATGTTCTCTTTGGCCCGTAGTGCAAAGATGAACTGTTGTTTGGTATGATTATGACCAAAGGCTGAATCTGGTATAATCATGATCGTTGGTGTTATATTGAATGTCTTTGGCCCGTAGTGCAAAGATGAACTGTTGATCTGCATGATTATGATCAGGAACTGTGAATTTGTATTATCTTGACTAATGATATTTCAGATGATAAAAGTTGATGATGTTTTTTCTAAAAAGAGAACCGAGTGGACATTATAGTCTGCATTATTCTTCTAATAGATTACTCATTCCGCTGCTATTATTGATCTGAACGTTGTTTAAGAATTTAACTGCAGTTTTTAATATAAACCTTGTAGTCTATTGTATTCTATCAAGAACTCAACTGTTGAAGACTAATGATAATTTATTCGTCATTATCTTAGTCATGATATTCTTTACTGGGCTATTTGAGCTCACCCTTTCTTTTGTTCCATTGTTTTTCAACAGGAGATGAAAACATAACAGGGTCTAGCCGGGGAATGGAGTGAGGGTCCGATGAATAGTTATCATAGTTTTCACGTTTTGTAAAATAGTGTGGCAATAATAGTGAAGACTTAGTTGTGTATTATTATACACTGTATTGTTGTACGTTGTGCTTTGTTGTAATAATTTTGTTGTAGTCTTTTGACGACTCAAGTATGGGCTGTGTGGGCCCAGATTTGGGGGCGTCACAGTTGGCATCAGAGCTTAGGGATATGATCTTTAATGGAGATCTGGGGTTAGAACTAGGAGGGAGAGACGAATAGAATCAATCATTAGTGTGTGCTACCTAAATTAGATTTTTTTTATCGAATGAATCGATTTGAATGTAGGAACATGAAGAGATGAGTCAGTTTATTTGAACTAACATTTATTTTGTGACCACAGTTAAGTATGGCATCTGGAAATCAGGAGGTTAACTATGAAATTACTGAAACAAATGTAGCTGCAAAACAAGAGGCGACGAATAATCTTCTTACAAACTCAGAGTTGAATCATTTGCCTAAGGCAAAAATTATGCGTGTTCTATCCAGTAAGGATGAAGGTGAAAGCTCTGCTACAGTCGTTCCAGATCCATTCTTAGAAGCAATTAAAGGAAGTAACGAACTTGCGAAAATTATTGCCTTTAATTTACTCACTAATTGGGAGAGTGATATCACCTGGTTATGCTCTATAACAAATGATCAGAATATATGGACTTTTTATATTAGTCTTTGGGATTTATGGTGTTCCAGCTATGATTTTCAAGATTATTTAAAAATGATGTTTCTATACTTTTGAGCGTTACAATTTAGAGGAATTCAGGTTAAGTTAGTCACTATCGTGGAAACTGCAGTCTATCGAAAATACTATTTTAATGGAAATCATTGGTACCTTACTACTGATGAAGTTGATGAACCCGAGAAACAGTTTGCTAGAAAATTATTCAGTGGTATTCCCATGGTTGAAATACGTGAAGATCCGAATGAAGTATTCGGGATTCGATTTGACGATAACAGTCAAGAAACCAAATGAGGTGATAATCGGTAAGCTATTCATAAATTCTCGTGAAGTCTATGCCATATTAGATACTGGCTCTATCCACTCTTTTATCTCACCTATATGTACTCAACGTTTAAATTTGACTATTGAAAACTTAAATCTTGTCTTATCAGTTGAAACCTTATTGGGAGAAATACCTATTACATTTACTATCTATAAATCTTGCCTAGTTCAAATCAACAACCTCACATTATCTGTTGACCTTATTTCTCTGGAAATGCATGAATTTGATGTGATTCTAGGAATTGATTGGTTGACTACCAATTATGCTAAAATTGATTGTTTTCATAAGATTATTAGTTTTCATATTCCTAATCAACTTGTCATGCAAATTCAAGTAACTAAACCATTGAAATCTATAACTGTTATTTCTAGCCATAAAGTCATTCGTTTATTGAAAAACGGATGTCAAGCCTTTTTAGCTCATGTCACTGATTTGAACAAAAATACGTCAAACTTGAATGATATTCCCATTGTTAATGAGTTTCCTGACGTTTTTTCTGAAGAACTTCCTGGCTTACCCCCAAACCGTGAAATTGATTTTTATATTGATCTTGAACCCGGTACCAAGCCCATTTCCAAAGCTCCCTACCGAATGGCTCCCATTGAACTTCAAGAGTTAAAAGTCCAACTACAGGAATTGTTGGATACCGGTTTCATTCGTCTGAGTGCATCACCTTGGGGTGCTCCTGTTCTATTTGTGAAGAAGAAAGACGGGAGTATGAGATTGTGCATTGACTACCGAGAATTGAACCATGTCACCATCAAGAACAGGTACCCGTTACCTCGGATTGATGACATGTTTGATCAATTGCAAGGCGCTCAACATTTCTCAAAGATTGATCTCCGTTCTGGATATCATCAGTTAAAGGTTAAAGCTGAGGACATTCCAAAGACTGCTTTCAGAACTCGTTATGGGCATTATGAGTTCTTAGTTATGCCTTTTGGACTAACTAATGCTTCTGCAGCTTTCATGGACATGTTGAACCGGATATTCAAGGAACATTTGGATCATTTTGTGGTTGTCTTTATTGATGACATCCTCATATACTCCAAGAGTCGCGAGGATCATGAACAACACCTGAGATTGATACTACAAAAGCTCCGTGAAAACAAATTATATGCCAAGTTGAAGAAATGTGAGTTCTGGCTTGAGGAGGTCGCGTTTCTTGGGCATGTGATTTCTAGTCAAGGAATATCAGTCGATCCTGCGAAGATTGAAACGGTACTAAATTGGGAACAACCCAAAACAGTAACCGAAGTCCGAAGTTTTCTGGGTCTAGCTGGTTATTATCGGAGATTCGTAGAAGGATTTTCTCGAATCGCCACTCCATTAACGCAGCTTACTCGGAAAAGCACAAAATTCATATTGAGCGAGGAATGCGAGAAAAGTTTCCAAGAACTCAAGAAGAGACTGGTTTCAACTCCTGTTCTGACCATACCATCAGGATCAGGAGAATTTGTTATCTACAGCGATGCTTCTGGCAAAGGTCTAGGCTGTGTCCTTATGCAACATGGAAAGGTTATAGTCTACGCCTCTCGACAACTCAAAGATTATGAGAAAAATTATCCTACTCATGATCTAGAGTTGGCAGCAGTCGTTTTCGCGTTGAAGATCTGGAGACACTACTTGTACGGAGAAAAAGTGGATATCTATACGGATCATAAAAGTCTCAAGTATTTCTTCACCCAGAAGGAACTCAACATGCGACAACGACGTTGGCTTGAGCTGTTAAAGGATTATGACCACACAATCCAGTATCACCCGGGAAAGGCGAACGTTGTGGCTGACGCTTTGAGCAGAAAATCTTATGCAAGTACAAGTGCACTGCTGACAACACAAAAGTGTATTTTGTACGACTTGCAAAAGATGGAGATAGAGCTAAAGACACCAGGGACCCGCTCGAAGATTGCTCACGTGCGAGTAGAACCAACTTTAATCGATAAAATTAAAGCTGCTCAAGCTACTGATCCGGAACTGATAAACATGATAAAGAAAGTACAAGAAGGTGCCATTCGCGAAGCAAGAATCGACGAGAAAGGAATACTTCGAGTCAACTCTCGACTCTGTGTTCCTAACGATCCTGAATTAAAGCATAAAATCATGATGGAGGCACACAACACGCCGTTTGCAATCCACCCAGGAGGTACCAAGATGTATCGAGATCTTCGACATACATTTTGGTGGAACAATATGAAAAGAGAGATTGCGGAGTTTATCTCAAGGTGCCTAACTTGTCAACGTGTCAAGGCAGAACATCAAGTTCCTAAAGGTCCATTACAATCACTTGAAGTTCCCGAATGGAAGTGGGAACACATCAATATGGACTTCGTGACGGGTCTTCCAAAAGTTTCTCAAGGCTTAGATGCAATTTGGGTGATCGTAGATAGATTGACCAAATCTGCTCATTTCTTACTTATACGAGAAAACTTTTCACTTGAACGTCTTGCCGGTATGTACATAAATGAGATCGTGAGATTGCATGGCATGCCAGTTTCCATAGTTTCTGATCGAGATCCTAGATTCACTTCACGCTTTTGGATCAGTCTACAAAAAGCTATGGGCACTGAACTACGTTTTAGTTCTGCATACCATCCTCAAACGGACGGACAATCGGAAAGGACGATCCAGACCCTCGAAGATCTTTTGAGACTTTGTGTATTAGACTTCAAAGGAAGTTGGGATAAGTACTTGCCGTTGGTGGAATTTTCTTACAACAACAGTTACCAAGCAAGTATAGGCATGGCTCCATTCGAGGCATTGTATGGAAGGAAGTGTCGCTCTCCAATATGTTGGAATGAGGTAGGAGAAGCAAAATTGTTGGGACCCGAGTTGGTACGCTTGACGACCGAAAAGATCCAAATGATCCGACAACGAATACAGACCGCACAAGAACGACAAAAGAGTTATGCTGATCTTCATCGGAGAGACGAAAATTTCAACGTCGGAGATCATGTATTCTTACGTGTTTCTCCATGGAAAGGGGTTACGAGATTCGGAAAGAGAGGAAAGCTCAACCCTCGATTTATTGGCCCATTTGAAATCCTCGATCGAATAGGAACCGTAGCCTACAGACTAGCCCTACCACCAAGTATGTCTCGCATCCATAACGTTTTTCACATATCTATGTTACGTAAATATGTGAAGGACCCAAACCACGTCATTGAGTTAGAACCAGACGTTATAGCAGAGGATTTAACATACGAGGAGGTACCTGTTAAGATCCTGGATAAGAAGGAGCAGATCCTACGCTCAAAGGTTATACCTCAAGTTAAGGTTTTATGGAGGAACCAAGATACTGAGGAAATGACCTGGGAGCTAGAATCTGAGATGAAATCTAAGTATCCTTACCTCTTCGATATGTCAGGTATGTCAATTTCGGGGACGAAATTTCATAAGGAGGGGAGGTTGTAAGACCCCGAATTTTATGAAATACAAAATTTAATTTTTCTTCATATATATTTTTTTTTAACAGTAAGTGGTTAAATTAACAAAATTGAAAGTTAAGGATGTTATGTGCAAATTTTATTTTGTCGGACAATATTCGCTTTGTCGGGGAATATTCGTTTGGTCGGGGAATATTCGTGCCGTACGACGGCGCCGAAATAATAAATTATTGGTGGACCCCACAACGGAATATTTGTCGGATATAGAAAACGACAGAAGTAACCTTTTTAAATAAAAATAGTCAACGGAACTGTTAAAATACCGGTGATAAAAGAATAGTAGCATACGGTAGTTTATGGTATTTTCTGTAGCACTCGGTACTCTACAGTAACACACGGTATTGCATAGTGTCTCATATTATTGGTCTGATAATTGACACCGTAACTGTTACGCATCATTTCATCGATAATTGTCACTGCATAATATTTTATATTATCAATTCAATAATTGTTGTTACACAATATTTTGCATTATTGATTTAATAATTGTCATTACACTGTATTTTATATCATTGAGTCAATAATTGTTGTTGCACTGTTTTTAAAATTATTGAACCTAATAATTGTCACAGTAACATATGCACAGTAATTCACATTATTGAATCAATAATTGTCATTACACAGTAACGTATGCTTTATTTTACATTATTGTTATCTCTATTATGATGTTATTTAAACAGTTGTATTTCATTAATTTATTGACTTGATATCTAAGAGCTAACTATACTGTATTTATAACAATTAGTCATAATAATTGAATTGATAAAGTTATTTGTTTATAATATAAAGTTAGGTGATTATTAGGTGATATGAAATGAATGGTGTAGATTAAAGTGTGAATTATTGTTGAATAATTGAATTGATTTGTTTATAATATAAAGTTAGGTGATTATTAGGTGATATGAAATGAATGGTGTAGATTAAAGTGTGAATTATTGTTGAATAATTAAATTGATTTGTTTATAATATAAAGTTAGGTGATTATTAGGTGATATGAAATGAATGGTGTAGATTAAAGATTGTAATATCCCGGATATTTAAATGAATTAGCAATAAAATATCTAATATTTAATAAAGGTTGGAGTTTGATAACCTAGCAGTGGTAGATAAATAGAGGTCCAAATTAAATTTAACGGACTAACTTAGATATGGTGATATCAAAATTTTTGATAAGTTAGCAAGTACAGTGATAATTCAATGAACTTGGCTAATAGCAAGTCTAATTAGATTAAGAGAATTTAATTAGTGGGGTTATGTAATTATGCGACGTGGTTGCGTGTAAATTAAATATGTATTTATATGAATATATATATATATATATATATATATATATATATGCATATTTAGAAACATAATTTAATGGTTAATTAAATTGTGGTAAATAAATGGATTAATATTAAATTAATCCAATTTGAATTAAAAAGTTTATTTTGGAATTTATTTAGTTATTATATTGATTATACTTATTTGTCAATAGTATGCAAATTATTGATAAATTATTTGTGAGGAATAATTATGTAATTTATATAATTATAAATTATATAAAATAGTTGAATTAATTAAAGGAGAATAGTAATTATATATATTGTACAATATTTAATTTCATATATATGTACATATATATAAAGGGATTAAATTAATTAAGTAATTTTAAATAGTAATTGAATATATTAAATGAATATATTCTATAATTAAATAAATCATTATAAATGATTTATGAGAGTGAGAAATTTAATTATACAATTATTTGTGTAATATTCGTTAAATAATTAAATAAATTATTTAAATAAGAAATTGAGAAAATATATTAGTATTTCAATGTATTTTCGGGTAAATGGAATTATTTCCATAATTGATGAGAAATGAATTATTTAATGTAAATATATTAAATAATTTAACTTATGGCCTAAATAATATATATTAAATTATATATTGTATTTATTTTAATTTCATAATTTATTGTGAAATTGTTTTCGAGGTAAGGTAATGTGTATAAATAATATATATAGATTATATATATTATTATTAGCGAACACACTCTAAAGTTTTAATATCAAAATAATTGACAAGTTGTCATTAATTAAATATTCAATTAAAATGAATATAATGAGTGAATTAAATTTTATAAATTAATTAATATGATAATTAATTAATGTAAATAATGTAAAATATTATTAATAATATTATTAGTCCATTTAGTAATTTAATACTTATGGGTTAGAATATTTAATTATTTATTCAATCTAATTATTTATTTAATCATGGATTGAATAATTAATGTGTAAATTATTAAATTAGCCCAACATGGGTCAATTAGTAGCCAAGTGGAGAATAATAAAATTTGACAATTTAGTAGCCCAAACAATTTAATAGAAGCCCAATTGGTATTTTAAATTAAAGCTCAAAGCTTGAGCCCACTTGAAAAATAATTATTCAACTTATTAATTCTTAAAAAGTGACTTTGGTCAATCTTTTTGGGACAAGAATCATAGAGGTTGCCGGCAAAGGAGTAAAAGTGGGTGAATTGATTTTGAAATCTTTTATTTTTCATTTAATTAAATTAAGGTTACTTGTATTGATTTTTTTAAAGTACTTGGACCATCCCTCTTCCACCAACTAAGTCATGGGCTAGTTTTCTTGAGCAAGTATCCAAGTAGGAGCATCATGAATAATAGATACAATTTTTGTATCTAAGAATTTTACTAGTATACTTGTTTTATTAAGGCAATTATACTTCATTTTTTTTCAAGTTCCAAAAGAGAGAGAGTTTGAGAGAAATAGCTTGGGAGAGTAAGTATTTTGAGAGAGAGCATGGAGAAGGTAGAGAAATAGTTTTTGGGTTCATGCCATCCTCCTTCACAACCCATTTTGAAAGAAAAATGAAGATAGCCATTAAAATGAGGTAATGGTTATTTTAAATGAAGTTTATTTATTTATTTATTTATTAAATAAATTATCATGTTTATATAAACATGTTATTATAGTTAATAATGTGTAGTAGTAATATTTATGCCATTCTTGAGTTTAATATGCTTGGTGTGTATTTTGGTATATTTTGTATGCTAAAATATGTGTTTAGTAGTGTATAAACAAGTCTTGGAATTTATGACCAAAAATTATTTTTCTAATATTTAGATTTAATGTTATAATATTATAGAACATTAAATCATGAGAAAAATAAAGTTTGAATCACTCAAAATGGAGTTATACACAAAAAGTTATGATTTGTGGTAGTTTATGTGATGTAAAAATTTTTAATATTAAATCATGAAAAATTAAAATTTTCATGTTATAAATTGATATTAAGTTATTGGTAATTTTTTTGGATTTTTAAAGCCTACTTGAATGTATAATTTTTATTAAAGTGGTGTATTAAAGTTACTATTCACAATCTGCTTGGAAGAAAAAAAAGATCACTGGCCGCGCAATGCGCGAGTTACTGTTTACTCGCCAGACCGCGGTACAATACGACGTCGTTTTGGGCGAATGAAAATTCCTTCCGCGCGTTATGCGCGGAAGTCAGTTTCGGTGACGTTAAAACGGCACCGTTTTGGGAATAAGGTTTGTCGGCGCGCGCAATGCGCGGAAACAGATTTTTTCGGAAATTACGATACTGCCCCTCCGGTCTTTTTCTGCGTAATTACGAAATTGCCCTCGTATCAGTTTTTCGACTTAATTACAGAATTGTCATTCTGAATAATTTTAATTAATTTAAAGGTTTAAAAATTAATTTAAAATTATAACAAAAATAATAATAATACAAAAATGATATTTAGGTATTGAATATTATATTTTTCAAATATAATAAGTATTTAGGATTAATATTTAAATGTTGTAAATATTAATCTAGTTAGTTTAATGTTATATTTTTTTAAATATAATAAGTATTTAGGATTAATATTTAAATGTTGTAAATATTAATCTAGTTAGTTTAATATTATATTTTTTTAAATATAATAAGTATTTTGGATTAATATTTAAATGTTGTAAATATTAATCTAGTTAATATTATATCTTCTGAATTTACGATTAAACTAATTATTATTTAATTAATATTAAATAATAAACAAGGATGATAAATTAATTAATTATTATTTAATTACTATTAAATAATAATTAAAGACAACTAAGATTGATTATTTAATTATTTATTATTTGATTAACTTTAAATAATAAATAAATTTAGTTAGTTATTATTTATTATTAAATAATAACTAATGATATTTGAGTATTTACTATATAGTTTTATTATTTATTATTTAATTAACTTTAAATAATAAATGAATCTAGTTAATTAGTTATTATTTATTATTAAATAATAACTAAAGATATTTGATTATTTTTAATATAATATAATTATTTATTATTTGATTAATTTTAAATAATAAATAAATCTTGTAAGTTATTATTTATTATTAAATAATAACTAAAGGTAGTTAATTACTTACTATTTAATTAATGATAAATAGTAATTAAATGAAATTAGATTTAATGAAATAAAGAAAATGTCTTTTAACTCTTTTGTTTAAACAATTATAATAAATTGTTTAATAGTTTAATAAGTGTCCAACACTTAAGAAAAACATTTTCTAATTTATTAAATTATTAACCTAATATGATTAAGGGTCTATAAGGTTAATAATATTGTTTTGACTGATGTAAATTATGTGTTAGTACTTATGTGTGGTAGATAAGTTTCTTAATGAGCGTATAGTTGTACAAATACGCTGTACTAATTATTAGACCAACTTTACTAATGTTAGGTCTTTCAAAGCCAGTTAGTTAAAGCTAGACATTAATTGTAGCTGAGCAGACAGACAAGTTTCCTAAACCCTACTCAATTTATATTCGAGCAGGATATATTATTTTATTGTTCAAGTTCCTAACTCAAACTCAAGTTGTTACGTTTCAAGCATGCTATGGTTTAATTCTGTATAATTATTCCACCTCTTTAAATTGTTGATTCGCACATAGTGCTTGTTGTATGTGTTCATCAGGTATGAAAGGCTGATCACCTTCATTACCATAAGGTTCAGTTAAATTTGTTCATGGTCATTATTGACACTCAACATTAATTAATTTAGTCATTCAATTATTGAAATTACGACTTGTACTCTTTCACAATTATTATATTGTTGAAAATTCAAAAGCTTATTCTTTCTTTCAATCATGATATATCGTTATCGTATTTAAACTTGCTGAGCAAAGTCGTTGCTCACTCTTGCTATATCATGATAACAAATTTCAGAATATTACGAATGTCCAAGGAGAGACGGAGACAGAAGCAACATACGAGATTATAGTGTTATTCATTATAACTAAATTGTTATATGAAGTAAGTAATTTTGTAAACCTTTTTATGAATCTAAAGGTATATATGTAAGTTAAGGTTAGAAACCTTGGGAAATGTTGTAGAATAAACAATTTATGTTTATATATTCCGCATTAGTTATAGAACGTGTATGAAGATGATGTATCGTGACGTACCAAGTCTAGGGTTAAAGGAACCCGGATTTGGAGTCGTCACAGGTTGGTATCAGAGCCGATAGGTTATAGTTCTTAGGTAGCAGTACCTTAGGCTATAATCATGGAAAGATAATGAAGACAGTGAAAGGATAAACTCAGATAGAGTTTAGAAATGAACATATACAGTTCATAAAGGAGGAAATAAATCTATATAGATACATAGATATATGAAAAGATTCAAAGAAGGAACTTCAATGAGTGTAATCCAAATAAATGGAATAAGAATCAGGGAACACTTGATTCAAGAATTTAAAAAGAGAAGGATCGTACAGTAAAATGATCAGAGATGAATGATAAGATGATAGAATTAAACGATCCTAGAATAAAGGAGAAATAGTACAGTGAAATCAATTGTGTTATAAGATCACGATGATCATAGTGAAAATCATGGAATGACAAATGGTCTGTTAAATGATTAAGAGGTTGTGTTGATAGCATGGTGCTATAACAATGAAGATACTGAAATAGTAACAAGTGGACTCTTGAAGTGTTGAGTGAGATAAGGTATGAATTGACAAAATTCATATCAACTTAAGAGAAGTTAGAGGTTTGTAGGTTTTTAATTGAGGACTCATATTAGTGGCTGAGTTGTACAATTCCTTGTATGGGCGGGGAATTAGTGCTTGGTTTTAGAACCGCTTAGCTTTCTATATTGATACAGTGGTTGAGTTGAACAGTCCTTTGTATGGGCAGGGGATTTGTTCTTGGTTTAGCGACGCTTAACTTCCTATATTGATTAGTGGCTGAGTTGACCAATTTCTTGTATGGGCAGGAGATTGTGTTTGGTTTGACGACCACTTGGCTTCCTATAATGATAATCAACTGAAACCTGGTGTCGCGCTATTCACTATATGTATGTTGAGAAGGTGATTCTTTTCTCATGTGTATAATGGATAGGTAGCGAATGTTAAGATAAGTTCGTGTTCTGAGAACTGACACGCATAGTAAGTTCGTGACTCATAGTCATGTGGTGGAGCCCCTCAGCGAATGGGCGACTTTGGCCTGACTAGGACAAGTTCCTCAAACCATATGATTGTGATAAGTTGCTGAGCCCAAATACGTGGTAAGTTTGATGAACAGTAAGTATGGATAGAGTTAAGTAGTCAGGTTAAAGCTATACTAGATATAGTTATTAAGCTGGAAAAGAATGTGAAGGAAAAATTTGAGGTTTTAGGATATTCCAAATCTTCTAGCTATGCTAGACTTTGAAATTCTTAAAAATCGTGCCAAATTCGCACTTTTGTGCTTTTGAAAAGACAAATGTATTTTTGAAATCATTAATGCATTTAGTGCAGAGATGATAAACGATGGAGTCATCAATGCAGAGTAACCTAGTGTTGGATGTATTTTAAGCCCACTATGGTATGATGTAATATGACAAAGTCAAAACGATTTTTAGTATTTTGAAACGTTTAAAGAATAGTCTATGCTAATTGTTTCGGCTAGACAAATTGATTTGAAAATATCAAAATGTATTTATAAAATCATCACACGCCATTAAAGCCATGGTGCAGAGATGAAAAGACGGAATCCTCAACGCACTGTTGCAACGGTGCGGTATCATGAAGTCCTATAAATGAATTTTTGTTATTTTAACTAATCTGAAATGATTTTTGAGTCGTAATATACGAACAGTTCAATGATGTGAGTCTATGTCATTTATTTTGACTGGAAACTTTTTGGTCAGAAATGACTCGAGTTTTATTTTCCAATCCAACTTATGCTGGAGCGGAATTTTGTAGTAAGTCTGAGGTGAACAACCCCATAATGGAGGATATGTCAGAGCCATGAATAAAGAACCCGCGAGGGGGCGCCCAACAGTGGTGGCATGCTGATATGGGTTGGTAAATCCAAAGAGTTCGACCCCGTGAGAAGTCGTTGTGCACAACGCAGAAGTACGATAGGCTGATCACCTAGCGTACACCTATGGAATGTTTTCAGTCTTTGTGATTGATAAACACTCTGTTTATAAGTATTTACAGGGATAAATACTATTTATTCAGAATTCAGTTAATTCCATGTTCACAGTCTTGATGACCCCTCAGCATATTATGAAAGTTTTAATGAATATTTTGATTTTCAATTTATTCTTTTGTAAGATATTGAGTTTCAATTTATTCTACTGCAAGATATTCCATTGTTCTGGAATTATGAGTTTAGAAGTATGAACTTCCTAGAAAAGGGCGGTCATAGACTTTGATGAGTAAAGAGTTATACTCAGAGATGAAAATTGGTAGAAATGTGTATGAGATAATTTCGGGGACGAAATTTTTAGAAGAAGGGGTGAATGTAATATCCCGGATATTTAAATGAATTAGCAATAAAATATCTAATATTTAATAAAGGTTGGAGTTTGATAACCTAGCAGTGGTAGATAAATAGAGGTCCAAATTAAATTTAACGGACTAACTTAGATATGGTGATATCAAAATTTTTGATAAGTTAGCAAGTACAGTGATAATTCAATGAACTTGGCTAATAGCAAGTCTAATTAGATTAAGAGAATTTAATTAGTGGGGTTATGTAATTATGCGACGTGGTTGCGTGTAAATTAAATATGTATTTATATGAATATATATATATATATATATATATATATATATGCATATTTAGAAACATAATTTAATGGTTAATTAAATTGTGGTAAATAAATGGATTAATATTAAATTAATCCAATTTGAATTAAAAAGTTTATTTTGGAATTTATTTAGTTATTATATTGATTATACTTATTTGTCAATAGTATGCAAATTATTGATAAATTATTTGTGAGGAATAATTATGTAATTTATATAATTATAAATTATATAAAATAGTTGAATTAATTAAAGGAGAATAGTAATTATATATATTGTACAATATTTAATTTCATATATATGTACATATATATAAAGGGATTAAATTAATTAAGTAATTTTAAATAGTAATTGAATATATTAAATGAATATATTCTATAATTAAATAAATCATTATAAATGATTTATGAGAGTGAGAAATTTAATTATACAATTATTTGTGTAATATTCGTTAAATAATTAAATAAATTATTTAAATAAGAAATTGAGAAAATATATTAGTATTTCAATGTATTTTCGGGTAAATGGAATTATTTCCATAATTGATGAGAAATGAATTATTTAATGTAAATATATTAAATAATTTAACTTATGGCCTAAATAATATATATTAAATTATATATTGTATTTATTTTAATTTCATAATTTATTGTGAAATTGTTTTCGAGGTAAGGTAATGTGTATAAATAATATATATAGATTATATATATTATTATTAGCGAACACACTCTAAAGTTTTAATATCAAAATAATTGACAAGTTGTCATTAATTAAATATTCAATTAAAATGAATATAATGAGTGAATTAAATTTTATAAATTAATTAATATGATAATTAATTAATGTAAATAATGTAAAATATTATTAATAATATTATTAGTCCATTTAGTAATTTAATACTTATGGGTTAGAATATTTAATTATTTATTCAATCTAATTATTTATTTAATCATGGATTGAATAATTAATGTGTAAATTATTAAATTAGCCCAACATGGGTCAATTAGTAGCCAAGTGGAGAATAATAAAATTTGACAATTTAGTAGCCCAAACAATTTAATAGAAGCCCAATTGGTATTTTAAATTAAAGCTCAAAGCTTGAGCCCACTTGAAAAATAATTATTCAACTTATTAATTCTTAAAAAGTGACTTTGGTCAATCTTTTTGGGACAAGAATCATAGAGGTTGCCGGCAAAGGAGTAAAAGTGGGTGAATTGATTTTGAAATCTTTTATTTTTCATTTAATTAAATTAAGGTTACTTGTATTGATTTTTTTAAAGTACTTGGACCATCCCTCTTCCACCAACTAAGTCATGGGCTAGTTTTCTTGAGCAAGTATCCAAGTAGGAGCATCATGAATAATAGATACAATTTTTGTATCTAAGAATTTTACTAGTATACTTGTTTTATTAAGGCAATTATACTTCATTTTTTTTCAAGTTCCAAAAGAGAGAGAGTTTGAGAGAAATAGCTTGGGAGAGTAAGTATTTTGAGAGAGAGCATGGAGAAGGTAGAGAAATAGTTTTTGGGTTCATGCCATCCTCCTTCACAACCCATTTTGAAACAAAAATGAAGATAGCCATTAAAATGAGGTAATGGTTATTTTAAATGAAGTTTATTTATTTATTTATTTATTAAATAAATTATCATGTTTATATAAACATGTTATTATAGTTAATAATGTGTAGTAGTAATATTTATGCCATTCTTGAGTTTAATATGCTTGGTGTGTATTTTTGTGACGACCCCAAATCCGGGTTCTTTAGCCTCGGGTTTGGTTCTCACTGTACAATACTTAACAACAATGAAATACATATATTGTATTCAAACTACGCGGAATAATACAAAAGGTTCCTTATATAAAGGCTACACTTCCCAAGGTCTATTAACCTTAAATTGTAACATTACATATCTTAAGGGAAATACAAAAGATTTACAACAGTAATTACATAACCGCAAATTAAACTAGCATGTAATTACTACAACTAAGCATTCGCTTTTCCCTTGCCTTTGTTCGATTTAGAGCTTTCGGGATTGGCTGAAATATAGTCATGATATAGCAAGAATGAGCAACTAAATGGCTCAGCAAGTTTATAAACAACAATCATACGATATATCATGATGAAGGGAAATAACTTCAAGGTTTCAACAATAGCAATTGTGAAAGATAACAAGAATCAATGTTCAATAAAAGAAGGAATTGACTCTTTACTGCTGAGTGGTCTTTAATGACCATGAACTGCTACTAAGGTAGAACAGACATACAATGTCTGACTCCTTGTTAAAATAACGGGACACTTGAGGGGATCAGTCCTCTCATGTCCTATGTATATGCATCACATTTAGTTTTCTTGCGCGCTGTCGGGTCTCCGACAAATAAAAATCCCCTTTAACTAGGGTTGTTCTATCTCAGTCTTACTGTAAGAATCCGCACCAACCAATGGTTTGGATAAGCTTTTAAAATATTCAATTAAATGAATTTAACATGCATTTGTCTAGCCGAAACAATTAGCTTAGACGTTCTTAGACAGTTTGCAAAAGCACTATGTGCGAATACAATAATCAATAATGATGTGAAGTAATTTTTGATAATTAATTCACTCAAAGGTCTGTCAAGTAACTACGGGTGTCGAATACTTGCTCAACAATAATTGAAATGTAAATACGGTTGAAAAATATCTGCAACAATAAATACAAGTTTAAGGGTAGAAAACTTGCCTGTCTGCACAGCTACAATAAATGTCTAGCTTTAACTACTTGCTTTGAAAGACCTAACATTAATAAAGTCGGTCTAATAATTAGTACGGCGTATTTGCATAACTATACGCTTGATAATGAACTTATTTACCACACATAAGTACTAACACATAATTTACATTAGTCAAAACAATATTATTAACCTTATAAACCCTTAATCATATTAGATTAATAATTTAATAAGTTAGAAAATATTTTTCTTAAGTGTTGGACACTTATTAAACCTTTAAACAACTTATTATAATTGTTTAATTAAATTCAATTTATTTTATTAACTCAATCTCTTTTTAATTACTATTTAATATTGATTAAATAGAAATTAATTAATTAACTCTAGTTATTATTTAAAATAATTAATAACTAATTGTACTTACTTATTATTTAATTATAATTAAATAATAAATAATTATTAACTTAGTTTTAACCTTCTTTAATTTAATGTTAATCAACCAATAATTAACCAAGTAATTAACCTTACTTATTATTTAAGGAAATTAAATAATAGTTTACTAATCTTAATCCTCTTTAATTATTATTTAATGTCAATTAAATAATAAATAATTATTTAATTAATTTTAATTATTATTTAAGGTTAAATAATAATCAAATCATTCTTATTTATTATTTAAATTAAATAATAAATTATTACTCTAATAACTTAATTTCCATTAATCGTTATTTAATGCTAATTAAATAATAATTAATTACCTAATTATCCTTATTTATTATTTAATAATATTTAAATAATAAATAATAAATTTATAAATTTTATCTCTCTTTAAGTATTATTTAATGGGCATTTAAATAATAAATGCTAATTTATCATCTTTATTTATTATTAACATTTAAAATAATAAACAAATAAATTTATTTAACTTAACCATGGTTTAGCTAACTAGATTAATATTTAAAATATTTAAATATTAAACTTAATGAAAAATATCCTCCCCAATATTATTTTTGTATTATAATTATTTTTGTTATAATTTTAATTTAGTTTTTAAATATTTAAATTAATTAAATTTAACCCGAATGGCATTTCCGTAAATAAGTCGAAATCTGAACCGAGGGCAGAATGGTAATTCTGCCAAGAAAAACACGGAGGGGCATTCTGGTAATTTCACCGGAATTTTCCTACCGCGCATGGCGCGGGTTACAGATTTAACGGGCCAAAAACGACGCCGTTTTTGGAATGCCGGATACGGCTTCCGCGCGTACGCGCGAAGTAACTTTTTACGGACACCAAACGACGTCGTTTGGCTCCGTGTTTTCGGTGAACAGTGGCTGCGCGCGCATTGCGCGGAAACCCTTAATTTTTTTCTTCTTCGCAGAATGTGAACAGTGTTCCGGCACACACATTTTAATTAAAAATATACCATCAAGTAAGCTTTAACTCTTCAATAAAAATCCAAAAAAATTACCAATCACCTTATTTTAATTTATAACATGAAAAAATAATTTTTCATGATTTAATATCATTATTTTTTTATAAAAATTTCTACATCACATAAACTACCATAAATCATAACTTTTTGTGTATAACTCCATTTTGAGTGATTCAAACTTTGTTTTTCTGATGATTTAATGTTCTATAATATTAGAACATCAAACCTAAGTTTTATAAAAATATTTTCGGTAATAAATTTCAAGACTTGATTATACACTACTAAACACATATTTTAGCACACAAATGATACCAAAATACAAACCAAACCTATTAAACTTAAGCATGGCATAAATATTACAACTACACATTAATAACTATATTAACATGTTTATACTAACATGATGATTTATTTAATTTAAAAACAAACTACATTTAAAATAATCATTACCTTGTTTTAATGGCTATCCTTCTTTTTCTTCCAAAATAGGTGATGAGGTTTGAAGGCATGAACCAAGAACTCCTTCTCCTCTCTTAGTATTTTGCTCTCAATATTTTCTCACACTCTCAAATGCTCACACTTTGCTCTCTAGGAAATTCTCTAGCAATGAACTAACCAACCTAGAACAAGTGTGGGGTGTTTCTTTTATAGCCATCTACTAACACACCATTAACTCACTAATTCATCTATGTTGGTCAAATTAAAGGCTAATCAAGCTTACTATTTGATGGATTGACATGGTGATTGACTAGTTGATTGACTAGAGTTGTTGGCCAACTTTGATCTAGTGTAAAAGAGAAGCAATCTAGCAAATCAAGCAACATCAAGTGGGACCAAAAAAAATCAGCAAAATGGTATTTTCCATGCCATTTTTCCTTTATTTTTCTAGCTTTTAATGTGTATTTATGCATATACAAATATATCTATACATGGGTTCAATTGTTGACCAATTTTGACTTCCTATTGGGCTCCATGTTGGACTTAGGAAATTAATATATTGGGCTCATCCATTGAATTGGTTTGAGCTCAATTTAATTAACACTTTGGGCTAGCATTTAAATAACTATGCTAACTTTAATTAAAATAAGCATTGGGCTTGTTTAATTAATTATATGGGCTAGTAATTAAATTAATTACATGGGCTACTAGGTTAATATCTTGGACCTAGTTTAACAACTCATTTGGATTAAAAATATAATCCAATTAGATTTGCTTTAATTAATTATACCCTTGCTTTAATTCTTTAATTAAATATATGCACGAACAAGTACATCTATTTTATTATCTAATGCACAATTTATTAGTACAAAATTTTAAATTCATTGCTAATTATATATTAATTATAATTACAATGTATAATGAAATTCGTGGTCATTACAATTTTGGTATATTTTGTATGCTAAAATATGTGTTTAGTAGTGTATAAACAAGTCTTGGAATTTATGACCAAAAATTATTTTTCTAATATTTAGATTTAATGTTATAATATTATAGAACATTAAATCATGAGAAAAATAAAGTTTGAATCACTCAAAATGGAGTTATACACAAAAAGTTATGATTTGTGGTAGTTTATGTGATGTAAAAATTTTTAATATTAAATCATGAAAAATTAAAATTTTCATGTTATAAATTGATATTAAGTTATTGGTAATTTTTTTGGATTTTTAAAGCCTACTTGAATGTATAATTTTTATTAAAGTGGTGTATTAAAGTTACTATTCACAATCTGCTTGGAAGAAGAAAAAGATCACTGGCCGCGCAATGCGCGAGTTACTGTTTACTCGCCAGACCGCGGTACAATACGACGTCGTTTTGGGCGAATGAAAATTCCTTCCGCGCGTTATGCGCGGAAGCCAGTTTCGGTGACGTTAAAACGGCACCGTTTTGGGAATAAGGTTTGTCGGCGCGCGCAATGCGCGGAAACAGATTTTTTCGGAAATTACGATACTGCCCCTCCGGTCTTTTTCTGCGTAATTACGAAATTGCCCTCGTATCAGTTTTTCGACTTAATTACAGAATTGCCATTCTGAATAATTTTAATTAATTTAAAGGTTTAAAAATTAATTTAAAATTATAACAAAAATAATAATAATACAAAAATGATATTTAGGTATTGAATATTATATTTTTCAAATATAATAAGTATTTAGGATTAATATTTAAATGTTGTAAATATTAATCTAGTTAGTTTAATGTTATATTTTTTTAAATATAATAAGTATTTAGGATTAATATTTAAATGTTGTAAATATTAATCTAGTTAGTTTAATATTATATTTTTTTAAATATAATAAGTATTTTGGATTAATATTTAAATGTTGTAAATATTAATCTAGTTAATATTATATCTTCTGAATTTACGATTAAACTAATTATTATTTAATTAATATTAAATAATAAAAAATGATGATAAATTAATTAATTATTATTTAATTACTATTAAATAATAATTAAAGACAACTAAGATTGATTATTTAATTATTTATTATTTGATTAACTTTAAATAATAAATAAATTTAGTTAGTTATTATTTATTATTAAATAATAACTAATGATATTTGAGTATTTACTATATAGTTTTATTATTTATTATTTAATTAACTTTAAATAATAAATGAATCTAGTTAATTAGTTATTATTTATTATTAAATAATAACTAAAGATATTTGATTATTTTTAATATAATATAATTATTTATTATTTGATTAATTTTAAATAATAAATAAATCTTGTAAGTTATTATTTATTATTAAATAATAACTAAAGGTAGTTAATTACTTACTATTTAATTAATGATAAATAGTAATTAAATGAAATTAGATTTAATGAAATAAAGAAAATGTCTTTTAACTCTTTTGTTTAAACAATTATAATAAATTGTTTAATAGTTTAATAAGTGTCCAACACTTAAGAAAAACATTTTCTAATTTATTAAATTATTAACCTAATATGATTAAGGGTCTATAAGGTTAATAATATTGTTTTGACTGATGTAAATTATGTGTTAGTACTTATGTGTGGTAGATAAGTTTCTTAATGAGCGTATAGTTGTACAAATACGCTGTACTAATTATTAGACCAACTTTACTAATGTTAGGTCTTTCAAAGCCAGTTAGTTAAAGCTAGACATTAATTGTAGCTGAGCAGACAGGCAAGTTTCCTAAACCCTACTCAATTTATATTCGAGCAGGATATATTATTTTATTGTTCAAGTTCCTAACTCAAACTCAAGTTGTTACGTTTCAAGCATGCTATGGTTTAATTCTGTATAATTATTCCACCTCTTTAAATTGTTGATTCGCACATAGTGCTTGTTGCATGTGTTCATCAGGTATGAAAGGCTGATCACCTTCATTACCATAAGGTTCAGTTAAATTTGTTCATGGTCATTATTGACACTCAACATTAATTAATTTAGTCATTCAATTATTGAAATTACGACTTGTACTCTTTCACAATTATTATATTGTTGAAAATTCAAAAGCTTATTCTTTCTTTCAATCATGATATATCGTTATCGTATTTAAACTTGCTGAGCAAAGTCGTTGCTCACTCTTGCTATATCATGATAACAAATTTCAGAATATTACAAATGTCCAAGGAGAGACGGAGACAGAAGCAACAGACGAGATTATAGTGTTATTCATTATAACTAAATTGTTATATGAAGTAAGTAATTTTGTAAACCTTTTTATGAATCTAAAGGTATATATGTAAGTTAAGGTTAGAAACCTTGGGAAATGTTGTAGAATAAACAATTTATGTTTATATATTCCGCATTAGTTATAGAACGTGTATGAAGATGATGTATCGTGACGTACCAAGTCTAGGGTTAAAGGAACCCAGATTTGGGGTCGTCACAAAGATAATATAATATTTGAAATGGATGGTGTAGATTAAAAGATGATCTTTAAATGAATGGTTTAGATTAAATGAATGATAAGATTTTTGGCTATAAATAGAAGCCTTAACTTAAGGATTTTTCATAAACTTCCTTACTTGTTCTTTCTTTCTCTCTCTAAATACTTCTTGTGAAAGTTCTCTCTAAGTGTGCTTAAGTCATCTTGAGTATTTGTGAAGATCTATAAGTATACGTGTACTGTTCAAGTTAATCAACCTCATTTAAATCAATATCCAGTCACGTGTTGAGGTAAGGGATACCATCTTTTTCATCTTCCATTATTCAAACGTACTATGGTAAGAGATTATCATTATTTGATTCTCGATAATAATATTGTTTCTTCCTTACTCATAAGACGTGCCTTTTATTTTCATGTATTAAATTGTGGGAATAACCTTACGGAGCGGATTGCCGCCTGTTGGTGAATAACCTTTCGTATTCATTCATTATTAATCTCTGAGAATAACCTTACGGAGCGGATTGCCGCCTGTTTGGTGAATAACTCTTTGTACTCAAATTCTATTAAATTGTGGGAATAACCTTACGGAGCGGATTGCCGCCTGTTGGTGAATAACCCTTTGTATTAATTTCATTCACCTTTTGTTAATCAAACCTGCTACGGTAAGGGATATTATTTTCTTTCATACTCCTAAATCGAAATTTATTATGGACCTATTGCTTCTATAATTCCTGAAAATATTATATGTTCCATAATAGTTGAACTTCATTATTTCAACTGAACCTTCCTATTTACGTGAACCTTTCTATTGAATTGTAACCGTTATTCTGAACTGTGGATCTTGAATATCATTTTTAAATTTCACTCCACATCATGTTGACAATTTGGACATTATTTGAATCTGTACAAAGTAAACTTCCGATACTTATTGTTATCCTATTTCTTCTGTTCATCATTTATATCATTCTAATCATCCAAAAATCAAGCTGTTGTGAATATCTGTGGCCGGGGGCACAGATGTGATATATTTGTTGAACAGATGATAGGTTAAAGGCGATATAATAGGTTAAAGGCGATACATCTGTTCGGTGTCTTTTATGGCACGTGGTGAATGTTCTCTTTGGCCCGTAGTGCAAAGATGAACTGTTGTTTGGTATGATTATGACCAAAGGCTGAATCTGGTATAATCATGATCGTTGGTGTTATATTGAATGTCTTTGGCCCGTAGTGCAAAGATGAACTGTTGATCTGCATGATTATGATCAGGAACTGTGAATTTGTATTATCTTGACTAATGATATTTCAGATGATAAAAGTTGATGATGTTTTTCCTAAAAAGAGAACCGAGTGGACATTATAGTCTGCATTATTCTTCTAATAGATTACTCATTCCGCTGCTATTATTGATCTGAACGTTGTTTAAGAATTTAACTGCAGTTTTTGATATAAACCTTGTAGTCTATTGTATTCTATCAAGAACTCAACTGTTGAAGACTAATGATAATTTATTCGTCATTATCTTAGTCATGATATTCTTTACTGGGCTATTTGAGCTCACCCTTTCTTTTGTTCCATTGTTTTTCAACAGGAGATGAAAACATAACAGGGTCTAGCCGGGGAATGGAGTGAGGGTCCGAGGAATAGTTATCATAGTTTTCACGTTTTGTAAAATAGTGTGGCAATAATAGTGAAGACTTAGTTGTGTATTATTATACACTGTATTGTTGTACGTTGTGCTTTGTTGTAATAATTTTGTTGTAGTCTTTTGACGACTCAAGTATGGGCTGTGTGGGCCCAGATTTGGGGGCGTCACAATCATAGTTATTATCATTGGAATGATTTTCTATTATCATTAATTCTAGAATTTATTCAGTATCTTCATCAGTAATTTTTAACTGTTTAAGTTTTTCTTTTACTTTGCATTCATTTTTATAATGACCTGGCTTACCACAATTGTGACAAATAACTTTACTTTTATCAAACTTCTTATAAGTTTTCTTTTTAGGGTTATAAGAAGGTTTTTTATAAGTTTTTCTCTGAAAAGGTGACTGTTTTTTATAATAATCATTTTTATTATCATAACTTTTATGTTTTCTTCTAGGTTTGTATTTATCTTTTTTATAGTGTTTAATATGTTTTCTTCTAGAAGGGGCAACAGGCGGCAAACCATATTGTTCACAGAATGTTCCCAATTCATATTTAGCTTTGTTTTTATCCTTATTAGCTTGCTTACTAAGTTTAAAATCAATACACATTTTTAAACCAGTTTTTTGAATTTGACTTACAATATCACCATAGGTTAAATTATCATAATCAATAAAATCTAAGGTTTTAGATAACTCTTATCTGATTTTATGAGCAAATAAACTAGGTAAACCATTTATGAATTTTTCTTTCCAAAAGGATTTGTTATTATCTTCACGCATCATAACTCTGTTAATAAACACATCTTTATACCACAGAAAGTCACTCAGGGTAGGACAATTAAGGTTACTAAGTTGGTCATTGATCCTATCAGTAATGTTGCTAGGAGTACCAATAAAATGCTTAATTATAGTATAAATAAGAGTATTGACACCATCAGGGGGGCCAATACCTAAGACTTCATTAACTATTGGATTACCATCATTATCTACCTGAATAGCATGAATTATAGAATGCTTAGAAGTTTCAGTAAGATGATTCTCCCACCAACTTCTAAGTGTTCCGGTAAATCCAGTAGCCAATAACTCAACAATACCAGCTTGACTTATTTCAGGGAAATTAGTCAAGTAACTGTTTGCAACCATGGACATATGATTTAGTTTATTTAAAATTTGCTGCTCACTAAAACCATCAATATTCCATTCATAAATCTTATTAGCAGAAACAGAAAATTGATTATCTAGATTCCTTTCTTCAAACTGTAAGTCTGGAGGGGTTGGTCTAGTGTACCAATTTTTTGTAGTACTAGTAGGATTTGGAGTTTTAAAGGTTAGTTTACTAAACTGATTGATTGTTTCATCAAGTTCAGAATCATCAGATGATGTATCTGATTGACTTTGATCTTGGGTTTGGTCAATGACAGCTAACATTCTAGTTTCACTAGATTCAAGCTTATCAAGCTTTTTGATAAGTTTGTCAATGGTTTTAGCAAGTTCTTTGTCTGAGGTAGGTAAACTCAATCCAGATCTTTTTTCAGGGAGACTAAGTAAAGGTTTCTCAGGTTTATTTAATTGGGTGTTTAAATTATTATCAAACTTTTCTTCAATTTTATCTAACTGTTTACCTATAGAAGCAAGGTACTGGTTAGTAAAATTGTTCTGTTCAATAATTCTTTTGTTATTACCTTCTGGATCTTTAAAAGGACTAGCAATAACAGTGGTATCTTTAACTGTGATAATTAATGATTCTAAAGGAGGGTGACTGGAAGACACAGTGGTTTTATCTTCTTTAGTCCATTTATGTTTAGTTATAACATTGCATTTTTCATAATAGGTATCATACCAATTATAGAATGTAATGTTTATTTTTTCTTTAGTTACAAATCTTCTCCATTTTTTAACTATTTTTTCTCTCTCCTCTTCACTATGTCTAGCACGAAAGAGATGTCTTTTAGGCTTATTTTCTTTAGAGTTGAAATCATTGATCAAAAAGTGATTATTAATTTCAAACTCTTTTTTAATTACTCTAAGTTGATGATGAACTGGTTTAGGTTCAAAATCAGACTGGGTAGGAGATAAATTCTGGGATTCATCATCCTCAGGCTAATTGACAGGTTCAAACTTGTCATAACAGGGATGACTTGTCTGTCCTTCGGTAAAAGTTCCTTTTAATTTTACATTAGGTAAATTAGCCTTTCCTAACAGATCAGAATCTTTTCTGCTGTGGGAGGAAGACTGACTGGTAATGTCTTCAATAATTAGTGGTCGTCTAAGCCTTGAATCATCAAAACTTATTCTAATAGTACCATCTAAGTATTGTTTAACATTATCAAAGTTAATAACTTCATTTATAACTGGTCTTTGAGGTACCTCGTTATCTAATATCCATTGACTTGGAAGAGTCACATCTTTCCAAAGAAGAGTCTTTGGGACCTGAATATTAGCATCACTGGTACTGCTCTGAATTAAAATGGTTTTGTCTTTAGGACTTTTACTTAAAACTTTTACATTTAAATTAGTTTTCATTGTTTTATAATAAATTCTGTATATTAAAGCTAAAGCTTAAGATCCTTCAATCATCTGAGTAATCTCACCAGCAGTTTTAATATTCAGAGTTAAAGCTTTTAATAAATGAGGGTCACTTAGGCTTAACGTAAAATCTGGAAAGCAATTAAAATGGACGGGTCCATTGTGCAAACTAGATTCCATTATTCCTAAGATACTAAGATGAAAGTTTAAGTACCTAGCATCTCTAAGACACAACAAGATACTTGAATTTATTCCTTTAATACTTAAAGGGTTAACAACAACTTGAATTAATCCGATATGGATAAAGTTGTGCCCTTTTCTTCTTTGTTTGTTGATGACTTCTGTAGTGAGCAAACTACAAGTTTCATGGTCTTTATTAATAGCATAAATTTTTTCAACAGTTTTAACACTATAGTCTGATTTGAAATTATCTAAAAAGGTAGACTGATAAATTTCTTTAGGAGAAATACTGGGGATATTCCAGTTTCCCAAATCTTGACTAAGGTATTCATAACTATGTTCTTCTTGGTTCACTATGTCAGGAATAGAAGATAAAGAAGATCTAGAGCTGACAGAAGAGTTAGATCTAAATAAACGATTCATAATAATTTTGAAAAACCCATTCTACAAGGCTGGTCTTCTATTCTGCACAAAGAGGATTGATAGAAATCCGAGATACTAAATCCTTAGTTGAGGGATTTAGGAGCCACAAAGGTGGATTCTCGTTGCATGTGATACTTTAAAAGAAGCCACTGCTATAATAAAAGGAATAGAGATCAAGAAATGAATATGCACTAAGTAGTGAAACGAAATAACAATCATATAAACACATCCATTGCTTTACTTATCTGCTGTTACCAATATGTCTAAGATACAGACCCACTTACATATGTAGACACAGACCGTAGTGATCATTCCTGTAATTGCAGAATCACTGCTCAATCCAAGAGACTTACGACTGCTTCGGAAAACATCAAGGTGGTCTACTGTAAGGAAGGTGATCATAGGATAGAGGGACAGACGTAGATAGTAGAAGCATAGATACATAAATATGAATAGCAAATCAAAACACTGATAGCACATAAATATAACTTGGCTCTGATACCAAGAAGGCGGAAGGACAAGAGAAAAAACCAGAGAACCAAAAGTATATATATATATATATATATATATATATTGTTAAGATTGAATCATACTTTTGAGAGTTCAACAAACGACCATTACGACAAGGTAGTCGGAGGTCTCGTTTTTCAGTGAATAAGCAGTCACCCAACTCGCCAGTGTGTTGATAGGAATTGTAAGGGGATAGCGTCTCTTATAAGTCAAGCGTAATGTTTATTTAGGCTTAAAGATTTATTAATAACCCGACCTTGGGTTTGACTAATATATTGTGTGTCATGAAATTCTTAGACTTGGAAATTTATTAATAGTTTGATCTTAAATTTGACTAATGTATTACGTCTTATGCAATTGAGCCCATGTTATAGAGGAATTTAGGATTTTTAGTTACTATCAAAGTTTTGTTTGGTGTGTGAATGTGAAATGTATAAAACTATTAATAAATACATCATAAAAGAACATACAAATCTATCCAGGTTCATTCACATGCAATTAAACAGAAATTAAAGAATGAAAAAATAAAACAACATACAAATTTATCTAGATTCATTAATTTAGTTAGTCTTTTATTTTTCCATTCTTTAATTTTTGTATAATTGCTTGTGATATCCGATCTTAAATCTAAGATAGAGCATAAATTGTGCACAAACAATATAAACCAATGATATATTAAATAATTTTAAAATAATGTAAAAATTCCTAAACTAAGAATTTGCAGCAGAACAAATTATACGCTAAATCAATGACATTGTAACAGAAGGTACCAACAAAAGTTGTGTTGCACACCAATAATTTGCAGATTGAAAAAAATATCACAACACGGAATCTGTAGACAACAGACTAAACACCACCATATCTCTAACTTCACCTTTGTTAAAGGTATACTTCCTCAACAGACCTTCCCTAAGGAACCCAAGTTTCTCCAATACCCTTTGAGACGCCTTATTCTCAGCCTCAACAAAACCTTGCAGCCTTAACAAATATGGGAACTCTCCAAAAGCTTCAACAATTGCCATCTTTAAAGCTCTAGTTGCAATTCCTTGTCCCCAGTACTTAGCAGCTACAGCATATCCAATCTCTGCCCTACATTGATCATTACCGGACAATGGTTGCACGAAAAGGTATCCGACTGAACGATTATCTAAACATATGGATCTACAAAAAGTGTGTGTAATACAAGATTCCTGAATATAGGTCAATGCTTCATCCTTGGATGTGAAGGTATGCCATCGGGTGAATCGAGTCACATTGTCATCCCCGGCATAGACCATGAAGTCATCGACATCAGAGATTTCGTATGGACGGATTGTGATTTCTGATGAGCAAACTTCCATTTTTTCTCAGCAATCTGAGTTTGAATGATTTATTAGTAGTTGTTATAGAAAAAGATGAACAGGGCAGCTAATGCATAATAATTAAATGCATCAATTTTTTAATCGAGTAATGTTTGTTTAAATTGTACGCAGACAAATTATTTAAGCTTAATAATGTATCAAATAAATCTTCCCCAAGATCTTGACTCTATGATTCCATTAAGAAACTAAGCAGAGACAAAAAAATTTTGATTGAGATGCACGAGAAGATGCGAAAAGCATATAAAAATGTCTCTACAAAGTATTTTTAAACATTATCCGCTTTAATAAACGCTAAATTACCTTATCCAATCTGTATATAATAAAGTTGTTTCATCTCATGGCACCGATATGCAAAATGGCTATTAAGAATGCTGCAAGTGTATGGATTGTAACAATCATCAACTTATTCCAAGGGAACTTGCCTTGGTATTATAGTCAACTGAAACAGCTCATTTGCATGTCACATACCATCTTTCTTCAATTGTTTTATGGGAATTGATATTTTCACAAGTGAATTTCATTTGATCTTGTAAAAATATTAAATTAATTTGTGAAAATATTAATTTTATATGAGAATTGATATTTTCACAAGTTAATTTGATATTTTCATAAATTGGGGTATTTGATTGTAGTAGTCAAAGAACTTTCTTCATTATATTATAGTCAACTACGACTGCTATAAGTATATTATAAACATAGCCGGCTAGATTTGTTTGTTTTCCATATCCATTTCTTTGTCCCCAAGTTTACAAACCTGCCACCGGGCTTTGCAATTGCCACTTTCCAAGCTATTTCTTTGGGGCCTCAATTTGCATATAAGTAGGCCTCATATATATCGTTCGTATACTCGGTAAGAAAATTAAGTCAATACACCGAGCACAACATCAGCTAATTATTATGGAGGAGATTCAGCAAAATTTAGAAGAAATTCCAATGGAGAATGACGACTATTCAGATATAATGCTCCGGCCAATGGATATTTCAGACATAGACGATTTTATGGTGTGGGCAACAGATGATAAGGTCAGTAAATTTTGTACTTGGGAGACTTACACTTCCAAAGAAGATGCCATACAATATATGGCCAACATTGCCGCTCCCCATCCGTGGTTGAGAGCAATATGCCTAAAAGGCCGTGCCATAGGCTCCATTTCTGTGACACCATTTAAAGGAAATGATATGTGTAGAGGTGAACTTGGATATGTGCTAGCTTCCGAGTATTGGGGAAAAGGAATTGTCACAAGGGCTGTGAAAATGGTGGCATCAACTATATTCATCGAGTGGCCACATTTAGAAAGACTTGAAGCCCAGGTCGATGTCCATAATTTGGGCTCACAGAGGGTGATGGAGAAGGCAGGATTTCAGAGGGAAGGTGTTCTAAGGAAGTGTATGCTGTTAAAGGGAAGGCCAAGAGATATGGTGATTTTCAGTCTGCTTTCTACTGATCTTCAAAGTTAAACTAGTTTATGTAGAGTAAACTGGACTGAGAATATTGATTAATATGCATGGATTTTGGGAAAAAATTACTGTATTTGGCTGGAATGTGAAGAGGAAAGGTAAAAATCTGTGTTTTCAATTTCAAGAAATATATATATATATATATATATATATATATATATATATAAAAGTTATTCATTAGAATCACAGCAATTGATACTTTGTTAAAATTAATGAATCGCATCAATTTAGAATAGAAAGGAGCTCCCAAGTTCCAACTACGCAACACACAACATGGGCACAATAAGCATAAATAATCCGCATCAAGAGGGGCGTTTTAAAAGCTATTATGAAAATAAAAAAACAGAACAGTTGAATACTTATACCTCCAACTTGCTCTTCACATTCAGAAATTTGCAAATCGTAGATGGCGGATTCAGATTCAATGTGATGTGTGTTTGAGATGAAATCTGAATACCCTTTAAACAATTAAAGAAATTAATTATAAAAAGAGATGAATTTGATGCGTGTTTGAGTCTTTGAGTTGAAATCTGAATACCCTTTAAACAATTAAAGAAATTATTATAAAAAAAGTGAGAATCAAGAGATGTGGTCAAGTCATGAATATCAGAGATGTACTGTAGTCTGCAGAAGTCATTAGAGGATAAGAAGAAAGTCGAGATCCACAAATTAAATAACAGTACCACCATATACCTTACTCCCTTTGTCCCAAAAATAAAAAATTATTTGTAAAATTTATTAACAGTACAATAAATATATTTTTCTTTATAAAATTTACAAACAGTGCTATGAATTTTACAAATAGAAATGATATATTTTTATTTAAAGTCTGTTCTTAAAAATAATAATTTATTAGTTTTAACAATAATATTATAATAAAATAATTATAGTGACAAAGTTGGAAATATCGTATCATTTTGTAATATTATTATTAAAAAAAGAGCTTATTTTATTAAATAAACAAAAATGACAAATGCGGATCTTTTGTGAAATATATGGAATATCATTTATATACAAGTTGAGGGTGTCTCATAGTCCACAACAAAATAGCCCTAACATAGATATAGATATCGGGTTAAATCATTTTTTTTATTATTGTACTGAATGTTAATTTATATATATATTATTGAATTGATTTTTTTTTTATAATTATAGTATTATATTGATATTTTTTTATAAAAAATAATTTTTTTGTCTAAACCCGTTAACAGTTAAAGGGTGGCTGACATGGCACGCCACATGGCATGACACGTTATATTTTATATATTAAATTGATGACGTGATATGTCACGTCTGCAGTCTGTTAACTCTTAACAGACTTGAACGAAAAATTCAATTTTTGTAAAAAAAAAATCAGTACAATGAAGTGATTATAAAAAAAATTAGTTCAATAATGTATATATAAATTGATGTTCAGTACAATAATAAAAAAACAATTTAACCCCATCTCACTAAAAACTTGGATATATAAATTGGATTATTTTTGAACCCAATCTCACTAAAAACTTTAAATTAATTGATATTAAATCAGACCAATATATTAATTTTTCAACTTTATAATAATGTTTGTGCAAAAGGTTGCAAAAGGACAATTCACGTGTTATCTTAACGACTACTCCAAGAACTTTCCTCATTATCCTAGTCAATTAGGACTGCCTTCAGCTACATAAAATTACACGCCCCCAACTAGTTCTGTGTCTTTACCATATCATCCATTTCTTTGTCCCCAAGTTAAACAACATTGGCAGTATTCATTGCAGCTCCCACACTAGGATTCCAAGCACTTTCCAACACAACTCAACTTGCATATGATATATAATTACCTAGATGCCATATCATACTAATCAAACTTGATTTTACTAATTAACCATCCATACCAAATATCTTCAGATAAATTCAGATGAAGACGAATATTCTGACATAACATTCCGGCAACGTAGACGATTTCATGGTGTTCCAAAGAAGCCATCAACCATAGTCGATTATTTTACTCATAGAGATGTTTATAGAGGATTTACTGAAGAAATCAGTAATCAAGATAATTACTTAAACACAGTTATTATTTTTGATAAGAAAATCTCAGATTAGTAATGTAAATAGAATTATCACTCAAAAGCGACATATCGAAATTCAGATATTTTATGAAAACATCGCAGCTAAACAAATTTTCGCTAGACGACACTTTACTATATATATTCAAATTTATTAAAGGAGAATTAAATTCTCTACCTGATTTCTTAACTCGAGAATTCTTACAAAACGTTCATTCTGTTTGTGTTCTACTTTCCTTCTGTTTGTGTTCTTTCTTTTGACAGGGTTCCTAAGCGCGCAACAAAGCCAATCATGGAGAAGGAAGTTCTTAAAGGAGCTAATAAGAATTCTATGAAAAATTCATCAAAAGGAAAGGGAGTAGTCATCACACCTGCATCTCAATCAAATTACATTGAAACTTTCTCTAAAGAAGTTACTAGCTATCATTAAAAAGATTGATTTAGTAAGGCCGGTGGAAGCAATTGCAGAAATTTATCTATCCTACTCACATGACCTACTTACATTTCTCCCTAAAACAAGGGAATTTTTTAAAAGGATTTTGGAAGAAACTACTTCAATAAAAATTTCTCGTAAAAGTAGAGATAAGTATAATTTGGCTTTCTCGATAGTCCAAATTCTTGAAATCCTTACTCCAAAGGATTGGGGTTTTGATCTTAGGAAGCACATGACTTTCGAAGACCAGCGAATGTTTCCCAAATCCTATAACTATTCTAATTATGTGAATGCTTGGAAGAAATTCCTTTATTATCAAAATGATAAGTATTCGCATAGTTGGTTTTTATCGCCGAAACTCTTAAAAGAGTAAAAAACTATGGAAGATTTTTCGGCATGGTTCCATAATTGGTTTTACTATTGGGGGCCTCTCTGAAATTTTCCATAAAAAAGTGGAAGAGGTGTTTGAGAATTTTTATAAAACATATGAAAGCTTAAACTATAATCAAGCAATGCTTTTATTTTGTTGTATCTATGAGATACCATGGATTCTTAAATGGTCATATACTGTTGATGAACATGCAAGAACAAGCTGTTGTAGATTGTTAAGGCAAATCTCGATTAAGTGGTGGCAAAAGTTGGATACTTCTAAAATTATTTCTGATTTAAGAGCCCCAATTTGTCTTGTTCCTTGCGAATCAAGTTCTTCTCAATCAAGAATTAAAAAAGCTCTTAAAAATTTATCTACAGATGACATTTTGAAATATTTAAGAAATAAAGAAAATAAGTCTGATAACATAAAAGAAGATGATGAAGAATCAGATTCCTTTGGTGGGCCATTTTCTCAGAATTCATATGCTTAAAGTATTCTAATTTCGTAAGTAACGACGTATCTTAATTCAGATACGTAAGTTGTGATGTATCTTAAATGATACTCTTATCTAAAAGTGACTCGGCGCGTCTGAAGAAAATCTTATCTTATGTAAAGTTGTATTTATTTTTTTTAAAGTTTTTTGTAGTAGCTTGTATTGTTGGGCTATAAATTGTTTGCTCATCTTCGTAGGAGGCAAACATAGTTGGAGACTAAGATATAATATTAGAGTGTTTCCTTTTGAGTGTTTAAAATTTTCTTTCTAGTGTTTGAAGCTTGAAGTTCTTATAGTCTTCAGCTTATGTAAGTAACTCTAAGATCGTAAAGTGAGACATAAGTAACTCTAAGATTGTAGAGCAACTCAAGATCGCATAATGAATATGAGTAACTCTAAGATTATAGAGTGACAATAAATGTAAAGCTAGATCGTAGAATGATACCAAACATAGAGCAAGATCGCAGAACTGTTAGAATCACATAATGCAAAGTCTGACATATCAATAGCTTATCTGCACAATTGATCGAAAGTCGCAGCAACACACAATTGTCACGGAGATATTTTGAGTGTGCTGACAAAAAGATAAATTTCAAATCAGAGTTTTATCTAAACGGCTATTCCAGCAAAAGTAAAGGACGTGTGTTTGCCACTATAGCCAACACCATATTGTTGACAATGACATTTAATGGTCCTGCAGACAATTTTGCAGAGATCATTCTTGTAGAGCCAGAATAATCAAACGATGACAGGTGTCCTAGGCTGAATGGAACAACGATAACTTTCAAATAAAAATATTTCAAGGAATGCTTATAAAAAGATTACTGCTCCAGACTCAAAATAAGAGAACAATTCAACTATTCAAGCAAAATATTCAAGTAATTTGAAAAGCTCCCTATATCCAAAATTCTACAAAAAAAATCGTTCTGCTGCTAAGTTTTTTAGAGGAACTCAGTAAACCATTTAGCATCACCTCCAACAACTTCTCATCAAACCATTCCTAGTCTTAGTGATCATTGTTAGACAAGTTTTAGTGGCTTGCATTGATTCTTAGTGAATTAATTCTCTTAGTGAGCTAAAGTCATAGTGACTTTTTGAAGACATAGTATATTTTCTGTTTCTAAGTGATTCAAACCCCTGTACTGGCTCTTTGTGAATCATTGATTTTTAACATATATCCTTAGTGGATCATCCTTACTCATCGGAGTGAAAGAGAGGATTATGAATATTTTAGACTCCGAACCTCTTAACATTATGTGTTTTTATTGCTTTCCTTAACTGTCATACTAACTGTTATATAACTGCAATATTAATTGAGACTTCTCTCCATATCTTTATACTAAATTTAGAGATGTGATTTTTCACTAAATCTTTGAAGGGTTTTCAAAATATATATTCCGCTTTGCACAACACTAATAAGTTATCTATTTAATTAATTTGGTAATCATTCTTTAATTCAATTTTTTTGAATAATTTATTCAACTCTCTTTCTAAATCTCCGTGTCTTTAGAAATAACAATTATTGGATAACCGAAGTAAGGTTTGTTGATTTTCTTAAAGGGTGTCTTGGATAGTGGATACATAAAAAACAACTTATTCTTATATATAATAAATTTAATGACCAAAAAAATTATTGGATTCTTGTTAAGTTATAAAAAATAATAATCTATTTTTGTTGTATAAAAAATTATTATATCTTCAAAAAATATCAAAAATGACCAAAATTTGACCAAGTCACATATACACATTAGCTCATGTGGTCAAAGTTTATCATTTTTTGTAAACTCTATTATTTTTTATGTAACAAAAATAATTTGTAAATTTTTTTTGATAGCTTGAGAGAGTTCTTTTAGTCATCAAGTCTATGTATTACTAATCATCATAAATCAACAAAGATATAATAAGAACTATTGTTATGTATGCATTTAATTTTAATTATTTTAGGACACCCTTTTTATATGTTATCAAAATTTATACAGATTTAAAAAAATATTAATCATAGTAGTTGCTCGTAAGAGAGAGATGTCAGTAGGGCTTTTACCTGCGTACCATCTGTAGAGCTTTGAGAAAAGGGTTATTGGCGTTTGGTCATCTACATTCATATTCTGGTGAAGGACGTTATGCTACAAGAATACTAGTAAGACATGATTTCAAATAGCGTAAAACCTAACCATTTCCTCAATTTTTTAACTGATAATATTCATCTCAATGGAAGTTGCTGTATTATTTATCTATCTAATATCCCGCACATTTGTGGATAATTGTCAAAACCATTCTCTAATTTTGATTAGGGAAATTATGTAATGAGTGGTAGTTATGGAAAAAGATAAGTTCATACTACAAAAAATTGTTAAAAGGAGAGGGTGTATCTCTCAAGTTCCGAACTCACTAATGGACAATGAACTGCAAAGTCAGTCTTCCATATAGTGTATTTAACTAGAAGCATATACCACATCTAAGTTGACTCATGCAGATATGAAAGGAAAAACAAATCAGACTTCAGAAATGGACGCTTCCTTAACAGTCTCACGCCAAGCATATGTCCGTGCTCCGTCTTTGTCCACAATCTTGATGACAAAATTTGGTGGTGACACCACCAATCTGGACCTTATCTCCAGTATGCACTTGTCTACGAGATCGACAGCTTCCTCAACTGTCATGTCACTTCTGTAGTAACGATCAAACATGGCAAGGGAGAAGTATGCACCGTACCCAAACGCTGCCTTGTCTACTTTGTGAAGTGTGGCAATGTAATCAATGAAAAATAGAGAAGGGCCTGTTTCCTTGTCGTAGCCAGCAAGGATGATATTCACCATGTATGGACTCTGAAAATCCAACCATCACAGTTTAGCCAATTCATATGTTAAAACTCAATGGTTATCACGACTATCAATATTTTCATCAAAGTCGAGCTTTATATGAAAAGAAAAAAGACTCGAGTTCGTGTGTCACACATGATGCTGCAACTTCAATATATTTAGATGCATCACAATACTTGATTCTATTCCATAGCTACCATAACAAAGTTAAAGTCAAACTCATCCCCCAGAGCGCAGAAAAGTAAGAGGTTAAATGAAGAACCTTTTTCCTTTTTTTTTTCTTTCTTATAAAAGGATCTCTATGGAAGAACCTGAATAAAGTAAAGAGGAACAATAGATAATGTAGAACTTTTGCAATTCGAAAGAAAGCTCGCTCTTAGCATAACTAAAATACTCAAAAAACTTGAGTCCCATGCTCAAAAAGGCCAGTTATGAATGACTATACTTGTCCACTCTATGTAAAACGCTTCTTCATACTAGGGATCCATTATGAATGCTCGCTAACATATGTTTACTATAATATCAGCCTAGCGGAGAATAATAAGTAAGAACATGTATCTAGATGTGAAGATGGCCCTTGCAACCAGACCCAGCAGCTGACCTATCAGTATGCTATCCTTCCACCATCATTATGGTCATGCACAAGGCCTTCACTACGCATATTGATGAGGAAAAATCATCTTGAATCAGCCCCAAAAAGGCTATTGCAATATGCAAGTGTGTGATAGCAACACATGGAATAATATGAGTATGACTCAAATTTTATTTTTATATTTTTGAAGGTAAGCCTGGCCCCATGTATGGGGATCGGAACTAGAGACTTTGAGGTTATTCCTCAAGGCCTCTACCATTTCTCCCACTCCTTAGGGTAATAATATCAGTTTCAATTTTCAAAACTACTCTATAATCCAAAAAGATTCCATTTATTCCCTTTTACTAATAAAGAGTAGTAGCTCTAGTAGAGCTACTAGAATACCAGGCCACAACACATTGCCACAATCGCTACCACAGCACAACCAGACGTACCAAAATGTATACATGTTATCACTTCCTCATAAAGTTCTGAGTCCTCGCCCAAACGGATGCATCAAAAAGATTAAATTAAAATTTAGGAACCCACCATCCCACCTAAGCGATTGACCATAATCAATCTACTTCCGTTATCAGGATATCTACCAAGTCATTATAACAATTAACCACCACCAGCAAAAACAAGCCAACTACCATCTTTAACAACTCTTTCGATATTATCTTTCTCAACAACGTAGATTTTTGCAATTCCATGTTTTTCCAATTATAATTTGAAATTTTTCCTGAGTTTCTTTTACACTTAATTATTCAACCCTCTTCCATAGATCCAGCAAGGAAGCAACAATAGCATAGATTATGTTCACGAACAAATGTACTTATAAACCCACAAAACACCTGTATGGGGGAAGGAGGGGAGGTGGGGGGAAAGATGTGTCCAAATCAAATTGCACCTATTTCAACAACTAAACAAATCTTTGACTGCCTAGATGGGTCTCGAGAGAAAGAATAATAAGCCTAAGCAATATAATGCAATAAATATAATAGCATATGAAAGCATGCCTAGAAAAATATTTAAATCAAGTGAAATCCATATAAACTAATCCAATTTTTGAGAAGACAAACAATCCAATTCCTATAGTATGACCTGATTCATAGATGGCTCCAGAGTGATTTCTCACAAGAATATTTCAATATTTATCATTAAATACATGTAAAGGAAAAGGTTATTAACCATCAATGAAATATTACTCATAACCTAGGTAGATAGCACTTTAGGCTTCCAGTAAATATCTCCAGTAGAGAGAAGATACCTATTGTAACAAGGATAAAGCTAGGGCTGTAAATGGTAACCAGAAAATTCGTAATCGTCCACATCCGTATTCGAAAAAAAGGGGATATTATTCGCATTCGGAAAAAAATAAAAATATCCGTATTCAGTTTAAAGGTATCTGCAAATAACCAGATACGAATACGGATATAGGCATATTCGTATTCGTTTAACATCCGACCGTAAATGTATCCGACGGATATCCAGAATCCGTTATCCAAATAACTTATAATATATATTATGTAATAAGCAAAATAATTTTTTTTAAGTGGCCTTCCTTATATAATAATTAGTTTTCACTATTATACGAAAATTATTTTAAAAATATGTCTTTCACTTCTAAAAAGCAGTAAATAACACTTTTATCATAATATTAATAAACTGAAATAAATTGATTTAAGTATAGTTAATAGATTTTTATTATTATAAAGTTAAAATATCTAAAATTTATCATTTAAAAAATGTTATAAATGTTATAAATATCATTTAACAAGTATTACAATATAACTTTTAGATCATTTAACAGGTGTTATAAATGTTATAATTATAGATTATAAATATTCATACACACTACACTACAGTATTACTCCAAACACATAAAATAGTGTTATAAATATAATAATTATAGATTATAAATATTTATACACACTACAATATTACTTCAAACACATAAAATAGATATCTACTTATTAATGGACATCTAAACATTAATAAGTAGATGATTCATTTTGAAATTTAGGATTTCAAAAATAAAGAAAACTTATTTGAATTATAATTTAGAGCATTGATTATTATATTTATTAAAAATAAATAAATTAACATTCATTCATTAATAAACTATACATTAAAACTCATTATTTTTTCCCCTTTATTCTAATTTTATATAGTGTTACATTATCTCTAAAATGTATCATTTAACAATTGTTATAAATATCATTTAAATGTTATAATGATAGATTATAAATATTCATACGTACTATAGTATTATTCTAAACACATAAAATGGACATCTACTTTGTTAATGGACATCTAAACATTAATAAGTAGAGCATTTATTTTGAAATTTAGGATTTCAAAAATAATAAAAACTTATTTGAATTGTAATTTAGAACATTGATTATTGTATTTATTAAAAATAAATAAATTAAAATATTTTCAATGATGTTAATTTCATACTTTCTCTAGGATGTTTAAATTTGGACTTTTATTTTATGATCAATGGTATATGATGATGTGTTTGATATTTTCCTCTCCTTTATGATTAGGATGTTTAATTAATATGTATGGTTTAAACTTTAAATTGTGATTGGTTATGAATAATTATTCATTTTTTTTTCTTTATTTTTTATAAATAATTTGAATGAATTTTATATTAGGTGACTGATAAACGAATTCGGATATCCGAATATTCGAATAGAATAATTTGTTTATTCGAATAAAATAAACGAAAACGGATATTATCTGTATTCAGATATTATTTCGAATATCGGATACGGATATTATTTTTAAAATTCGTCGAATACTGGATACAAATACGGATAGCAAATTAATTTTTCAGATATGGATACTACTGTAGGATTCGTTTATTTATATCCATTTACAGCCCTAGATAAAAGCTTAGAAACAATTAGGTCCCAAGGCAAATATGTCGCATTATTTGCAATGAACGAGCTAATAAAACCATAAAATTTATCAGAAAAACAATTCTGTTGGCATTTTAAACCCCATAATACTTTCCATAGAGAAGAAACAAATTAAATTGAAAAACAGAATTATAATAATCGGTGCAACACAAAAACAATTACAGAATGCATCTAGTGGACGTGTAATTATCTAGACAGCTCATCAAATTTCACATAAAATAAAACTACCGCCTTTATTGAAAACAACAATGAACACAATCCCTGGTCATACAACAAAATCAAAACTAAATTCCCAAGATTGAGAATGGAAAATCTATACCCTAGAACTAGAAATCCGTGAAAACCTAAAATTCATACCTTTCGCAACGCAGTGGCAAGCTCCCCACGAGTGAAATTAGCTGCAGCAGCAGTAGTAAGTGGGATCCCGTTGCGGAATTGATACAAAGCCACGTTCTTTTGAATGAACTCGGTAAACTGAGATCTGGGAATACAATTTTCAACACCCAAAATACAAATTTACAAAATTTACAGTAAATACACAAATTTAAAGCTAATAAAAATACATTTATATAAATAAAAATCAAATTTAAAGAGAGAAAACTCTAAATTTCATACAGAATCACAGATCAAACCAAAACATGAAGTTATTATGTATGTTGTATATATAATAGACCTGTCACCCGCTTCGCCACTAGCGCCCATGAGCTTGTGAGAATCGAGAAGCATGATTTTGTCCTCATCGGATTTGTGGAGCAGTATACTGTGCACCGCCGATGAATCGGCGACCACCAGCGCGAAATCCTTCCCAACCAGACCAAATACACACTCCATTCTCTCTCTTCTTTTGATCTATTCCTCTCCGACTCTTACTTTTGTTTCTTTGTTTGTTCCAATTTGTTTGGCAGGGATTTCAGTTCAATTGGGAAAATTTGGGCTTAATAAGCCTGTTTTGTCTTGGAGAACAAGAAGAAATGAATGAAAGGGAGAAAAAGTATGGAATTACGCTTGCATCCTTGAAAGGGTTAGGATTCTATTTTGAACCGATTATATGGGGTCGGACTTACGGGTTCAAAGCCTCCATGGAACTTTTCTTTCTATATTTTCCCTCCATTTTATAAGATGTCACAGCCGAGTGTTATCACTTTTATTAACAATAAAGTATTATTATTCTGGCCAAAGTCATAATCAATTCAATCAAAATTTAAATTAATATGATTTGTCCGTACTGTTAAATTTTGCAATAATATCTGGCTGTGTGAGAGTATATGATCAATTCAACTAAATCTTAAGTAAAATAAATGTGTTTTTACTTTTAAATTTTATAATTTCATTATGTGCATGTAATATTTCTCAAATCAAATATATCAGCTAATTTAAATAATTTATGATTGAGTAAAAAAAAAAAAAAAAAATTGTAAAGCAACAATCAATTGGTATGTATGTCTAAAGAAAATAACCCAATTTTCTTTTATCTTTTTAACTACGAAATAAGCCCAAATTAATTAATTAATTAATTAATAGAGAAATGTTTATATATAGTATAATTTAGATTAATTAATAAATAGTGATATGTATTTGACTTTGCATTTGTTCGACAAAACCATTTTCACAAATGTGCAACAGTATCCTAAGTTGGCAAGTGGTTGCAGGATACTCTTGATAAAAACTAGCTAGATATTCTATCCTCTCTATCTGGTATTACAAATGCTCGCACGATTTAAATTTCATGGAATAGTCACGTGATCAGCATATTCTTAAGAAAAACTAGGTACTACGTTCATACAATTATGATTTTATAATAATATAATTGTGATTGTTAACTTGATTATGATCACAAGTTCAATGAACTTGATTCAGTCACGCACAACACTAACGAAAACAAGATAAAAAATATTTGTCAATATTTCTTTTGCCTGAAAAAAACTGATCAAAGCAACAAGGGAAAGACTTAATTGACTTGAACAAAATGCCAAAAAACCTTGAAAATCATGGTTATTAATCGTTAACCATGTGTGAGATCCATAGGAATTAATTGTTCTAATTATTATTTAAAATGGGGAGTTAGTGTATATTGCGTGTTCTTACTTTTCTATTCTTCATCTAATATTTCGTGCGATTGTGTTATTATTCTAGCTTAAATTCTAATAACGTTTTTTCAAAACATACATTTGCATCTTGTTGAGATTGACTCATATTTATGCATATCCGACTAATGACCACCACGACAAAGTAATCTCGGGCTTAGGGATTTATTAGTAATCCAATCTTAGGTTTTACTAACGTATTAAGTTTGAGTCTATATTATAACAGCTAAAGTTTTTTACTCACTATAAAATATTGTTTAATGTGTGGATCATTATAATAGTGTGTGAAATATATAATGAATACATCATACAAGTAAGACTAGTCAAATTGGTGAACATGAGTATATAATGTGCTTTTATTTTTTTCCTTTTTTATCTAATTTCTATCTGTGTGCTATATCTCAATATCTCTTCTTCTATCTCTTTCCCTGGTAAATTGAAGGACAACTCTTTGGCTTCTGTCTAAACCCCATACCATATATTGTCTCGCCCTGCGCGTATAGATAGCCAAACAACAAATGAAAATTGTTTACTGGATTATTTTATTTTATTTTTACCAGCGAGAAAATTTGTATTAAGAGTAAATTAAGAATAATACATCATCATATTTATTTATATTCAAAATATTTGGATATAAGGTCAACACAAACCACCCTCAAGGAGTTGCATTTCCAAATCACCCCCAAAACATTCAATTAAAGCAGAATTACACAGCAGAGCACCTAACAATACAATCTCTATCGCACTAACATTTTGTTAAGAACATTATTATTGTCATTTCGTCAGACAACTGGTTTAACTCGACTGGACATAGGAGCAGTTCCGGGTCTAACTAGTTCAACCGGACAGTCTGGACCGATTTTCAAGACATTAGAAATAACAATAATGCTACGTTTAGTTGAGAGAATGTAATGAATAGAATGAATAGAATGAAAAATAGTGTATATTGAAGGATAAATCATTCAAATCCAATGGAATGAAAATTCATTATATTCCTTTTATTTTTATTCCATGTGAGAAGGGTGGGATAAAATTCATTCCAATGGAATAGATATGTATTATAATTTTACCATCATATTAAACCCTACTCATTCCCACCAACAATCAAATATATACTTGAAATAACTTAAAATCATTCAATTCCGTCCTCTATTCAATTCCTTTAATCCAAATATAACATAATATCTTAATGAAGTAGAACTCAATTCCCACCACCAGCACATCCGTGGATGCATTATATGTTATAGGGGGATATTGTCATATTGAGTCGGGGTTTGGGGTTAATGGGAGCCAGCTTTGGCTAGAACCACAAACTCTTACATGCCCACATTCCAAAAGGAAATTAGAAAAATAGGACAATTAAAAATGTTAAGGTTGTGCACAATCCTTGCGCCTATAGTTTTCTTAAATATAGCTAGTAAATACTTACCTGCAAGAAAGTTTTTCAGGTTGTTATTGGCATTGATTCCGAACCCAACCAACTGCAAATTCTGACTATCGGACGCAAGGATGACAACCAGATGGCCAGCCGATATGACAAAAGCATCAACAACAGAGAACTTGTCCCCACAGCCCATTAGATCTAGTGCGTTTACATGAGAACTCCTAAGTCAGATAAACTTAGATTTTCTGCCTTATTACTTGAGACACTAAGACACTAACTAGTTATCATATTTAATACTAATTGGTATAAAGGTTACATGTTCCAACAAGATTTCTACTACACAGTTTCTATTAAGAATTATGATTATATCAAGAATTACTAATATAAATACAAGGTGAATAATAGAGGTACACATAATATTCTAGCCTACTAAATACTTTTTTCATCTATTGTTAACACATCTTGAATCTGTATTTACTCTCATAGCGAAGGTTTCTTGGTGGCCCAAGCCGTTAAGTATTTTCTGGAGGTTCTTTTTATGCAGGTTCACATCTAAACCAGTGATTGAACGTGTGGACAAATTCGAGAGTTAATATTGGCGCTAGAAGGAAGGCGTTCTAGTATTTAGTAGAGTTTTTCTTTCAACCTTTCTTTATCAAAAAGCTTTCATGGCAACACAATTACAGTCACAAAGCCACCACAACAATTCTCATGGAAAAACCCGCTTGCAGTCATATAAATCGACCGACGCTGAAAAGCAATGCCATTTTCAAGAAATACGGGATAAGAGAAAAGCTTTTCAATTTCAGCAAGAAAAGCTTGACAAACAGGACAAGTAGTTTGCGGATCTGATAAAAGTCGAGGACAACCTACTGAGCAAACGAGGGATACCTTCCCGATCAGGTCGCTACGCCTCTCACCACGACTGTAGAAGTACCAACACTTGGTCATCTAATTCGAGCAAACACCGAAGAAAGAGAACAAGATCCTCCGCACAACATAAAACTGATGTACAGTCCGAAAAACAACGCCGAAGCCACAATAATTTTTCTAGAGAAACGTCTCTTTAAATATCCTTTTAAGGATGCGACAAAGTCAAAGGCAACTAATCCTACACATCTCCTTTCACTAAATCTTGATTAAGTTAGGATTGACAGATCTCTCAAAGTCCCAAACTAGCTTGGAGACGCATGGTGGAACCGGTGATCCTTTTGACCATACTTATTTTTATGAGCATTTTATGCATTTCTATGATCATAATGTTGAAGGAAGGTGTCATCTTTTTATCTCTATCATAAAGAAAACTGCTATTAAATGATTGGTCGCACTTCTTCCTCGTTCCATTGACTCATGGGAAGAGCTCAAAGAACAGTTCCACACACGCTTTGACAACAACAAGAAACATGAAAAGAGGATGACTTCACTGCTTTAAGTAAAACAGAAATCAAACGAATTTCTTCGGCAGTACATTAAGAGATTCCTTGAAGTAGTGACTGAGATCCCCACTTTAGATCATGCCTAGGAAATACAATTTTTGACACTAGATTTGAATGTTGACAAATCTAGTCACCTGATTAAAGAGATTATCTTTAAAGTCCCTTAGCCTCTTACTGAGGCTTATAATAAAATTGAAAACTTCATAGAGATGGAAGACGTCATCGCTAGCCTTCGGGAGCCTTCAATAATCAACGATAATTATTATCAGAGAAGATATCCCAAGGTCGATGGTTTGACAGAAGAGATGATACTAGAAAAGATTTTAGGGGTGATCAGCGATAAAAGGATAATAGCTTCAGGGGATAAGGGAACAAAAAATAAATACAAGACATTTCGGATAAAGACTATACCCCCTTAAATACTAGCAAAGCTAATGGAATGCACACCTAATGTTACTAAAAGGTAACTATGTCTTCAATTTCTTGAATTTTTTTTGGATTTTCATAAAGTAAGTGAGTATATTAAAATGTATGTAACATTTTTATATACTTTGAGGCTGAGAGATAGTTTAAATATTATTTTAAATTATTTTTATAAAAGGTTTATAAAATTGATGCCTCTAGATCTACTTCTTGTTATGATTTGCCTAAAACATGCAAACATAATAATTTTTTTGACAAAATTCTTCAAGTTTTAAAGTATTGTTCATCATTTACAGATTGGAAGAAAAGGTTGCAATTATTACTGGTGGTGCCGAAGGTATAGGAGAGGCAACAATGAGACTTTTCATAAGACATGGAGCCAAAGTTATTATTACCGATATTGATGATTTCATAGGCCCTAATTTAGCCAATTCCTTGCCCACCATCTCGGGCACCTATGCACATTGTGATGTAAGCTCCAAATCAAGCATAAAAAACCTAATCAACACAACAATTACCCTATATGGCTGAATCGACATCCTTTTCAACAACGCAGGAGTTCGTGGCAATCAATCAAAGCACAAAAGCATAACTGATTGACTCAGACGAGTTCGATAATGTTATGCGTGTAAATGTTAAAGGAGCTGCTTTAGGAATAAAGCACGCGGCGCCTGTCATTGTGCCACAAAAAAGTGGGTGCATTATTTCCACGGCTACGCTAGCCGATGTCATGAGAGGGTTAGGGCCACATGCTTATACAATGTCTAAACACACAATAATAGGGTTAACGAAGAATGCAACTTGTGAGCTAAGCAGCTATGGGATTAGGGTTAATTGTATATATCCATTTGGAGTGGCAACTTCTATGCGTGTGAATGCATGGAGAAATAGTTGTAATGAAGAAAATAGGATTCGTTGTTTGGATGAATAAGAAGTTGAAAATATGGAAGAAATGGTGAGGGGATTTGCAAATTTAAAGGGCTCTTTATCTTTGCTAGTAATGAATCCACTATGTAAGTGGCTTTACTACCTCCAAAAATTGTATAGGTTTTGTGAACATGCAAAAATTTAAGTTTGTCATGCTAATCACTTAATGATTGTTTTATCATTAAAGGGAGGGAAAAAATTAATAATACTTTTGGTTGAATTAAATAGGAAATGGTGGCTTCAATCATAGTTCGTAATAAGAAAAACTAATATTTTCTTACAAAAAAATATAACATACTTTCTTTGATCTGTTTTAAATTTTATGATCATTATTGATTTTTGAAAGTTATTTTGAAACATTTTTAAACTCAAAATCGAAATGACTCATTAAAAATTATGAAACATTAATAAAGTTTGCAAGGAGTAATACTTTTTAAATAATTTACGATACTAATTGTTGTATTAATTAATATTAAAAAATTATGTTAAGTTTAAGTTTAAAAATATTTTATATTAATTTTAAAAAGTGAATAATAAGATAATATAAAACAGAGAAAATAATATATTTACAAAATACATTTTTTGTCCGCATAAGATTATATAACAATTTTAAAGAGTGCAATTGCAACTCGGTTAAAGTTTTGACTTTTTTTTTAATCTTTAATAACAGAGGGAGTAATATGTTATTATTATTATTATTATTATTATTATTATTATTATTATTATTATGTAATTGATATTTTAAATGAAATGAAGTTCTAAATCACTTATATAAAATTTACGAAAGTATAATTCTTTTACGACGGTTAAGGCCTAAGGTTCAGAATCCGTGAATATAAACGGATTTAAGCTTTAATCAGGAGGCAGGGAATCCGGAATCTAATATTATCAGAGCGGTTAGGCCCCTAAAACTGCCATAACAAATCCCTAACCAATCCTCCACCTTCTCCTCCATCTTTATTTACTAAAACCCCACCTAAATTTCTCCTCCCACCTCAATAATCTCCATCCCCAAAACCCCAAAAACTTGCCCACTTTTTCTCTCCTCCAAAACCCTTAAAAATGTCGTCGTCCCGGCGCACTCAGATTGTCTGGTCATCGAGCACAGGAGAAGTTGGGTATCTTAGCATCATCGAGAGAATCGAGCCTCCGGCAGCTAAATGGAAAAAGAAGCGCCGGCGCCGCCGAGACTAACAGAAGAGCCATTAAACCAGCTCAGAAAGTGGCGGTAATCAAGAACTCGAATCAATAGGTTACTGCGCCCAAACAGAGCTCACAGAGTATTCTGACATTGGGGTCACCTGTTGAGGAAAATGAAGATTATCAATCTGTGTATGAAAGCTAGGGGGATTTCTTAGAGGTTGCTCTTTTTGCAAAATGCATATCACCAGGACTATGGATGTGTTCATGTATGGGTATGTAATCGATTCTCTCTCTTTTTCATTTTCTTTTCCTTTTAATTTTTATTTGATGCCCTGTTTGTTAATTTAATGGAGTATATGTTTGGAAGATTAAAAAAATTGAAAAGGGGAAGAAAAGTGAAATAAAAGTTTTAATTTTGATTCCACATTTTTTCATTTTCTTTTAGGCCATGATGGAAATTATTTTGATTCTCATCAACCCTTTTTGGTATCTGTGTATCTTATATTAAATTATTGGGGTTTTCTCATACTTGTTATTGAAATTGATTTGAGCTAATAGTTATGATTTAAGTCATATTAAAACTTATTTGAGTCATATATTTTGATATCTATTAGGAGTGCACAATAGTCGGTTTGGTAGGTAAAAAATAACCAAATCATTTAAGTCGGTTATAAAAAATTAAAAACCAAAATTGCCCAAACTTTTATCCCGTAATCGGTTTATTCGGTTATCGGTTTAATCAGTCGGTTATTAAAACTTAAGCATAAAAGATAGAATTGGTATGTCACCAAATTTTAAAGCAATTCATTGTTGGATAACAGGAATTGGTATGTCACCAAATTATTAAAAAAAACATATAATGAATATATAATTATATAATTATATAAAATAAATAATTATTAGAAAAATATATAAATTATATTATAATATTAAGGCGTTCGGTCGGTTCGGTCAGTTTCAATTTTTGAATAAATCAAACTGAAACCGACCAATATAGTTTCAGTTTTTTAGTTTTACAAGTTTCGATTTTTTGGTTTTGTGATTTTCGGTTTGGTGCGGTCTATTTTTCAGTTATTTTCGATTTTGTGTGCACCCCTAATATCTATTCCCGCAGTAGAGAATATAACATGATGTCTCACTATGTTTGGTACACCATAAAGGGAATTCTATTTTATGTGATTTGTTTGTGGTCCTGCTTTTTGTCACTTATTGTTGATTTCAGTTTAGTTCTGGCATTTCTTTCCCCCCCCCCCCCCCCCCCCCCCCCACCCCCACCCAAAAAAATAAAAAATAAATAAAATTATGCTTATTAGTTATGGATTTATGATAAATAAGAGGCAAGATTGCTTGTTCTTTTTCTTTTTTTTAAATTTAATGTTTTTCTGTTTGAGGGGAAGGGTATGCCAAAAAATCTATGCTAACCAATTGGTGAAGTAGTTTGTGTTGAAGTATCAAAAAAAAAAGGAAAAGGTATCACTGTTTCCTTTATGTTACAGTTTAATTGACTGAAAGAGTATTGATATTTTGTTCTAATTAAAGCAACTAATTTGTTTGTTTGATTCATTAAGCCATCAATTTTGAATTGATTTATTTATAACAACTAATGCAAACTTTTTGAGATTAAACTTATAAACTCGTATGCATGCAGCTACCTCAGAGCATTTTGCTCCCCTGAATGCCAAGACGCACAGATTGCCCTGGATGAAAGCTCAGACCTCCTTCTCCGCTGCCAACAATTACATCAGCAATAGCTAAATTTGTCGGAGCTAGCAAGGCAGCTGAAAGTGCTTCAGCAGGACCAGTGTTTTGCACTAAGGTTAAAAGGCATGAAGTCCCAGGTTTCATCAGACTGAAAGTTAAGCTAGGCTGATTACGTACCCAGGCGCATTGCTGTAAGATTTTTGCAAGCAGCTTGCACTTTTGTGTAGAGATCTTAAAGCTAATTGCAGTTTAGTTTCTCGTAGTTAACATGGAAATACAGTGTCTTCCAAGTGTACAGCTCAAGAGGTCTGTTTTAGGAAATTTAGCACCAAGGTACTCTTAAATAATGGAGACTAAGTAGTTGCTTACAATATTTCTTAGTTTCTGCATTTTATCTTATACCAAATAAATATCACTACAAGTTCCATTTGGATTAGTTTTTGCATTCAAATCCTTTTACATTGCCTCATATGAGCTTCTATATAAATCTATCTTAAAGTACGATAAATCTCAAATCTATCCAAATTAGATGCTTCAATTTAAAGGGTTTCTTGTTTCTGTGGGCTGGAAACCATATAGCATCGATTGGTCAAATATAAAACCTCCTAGTGCTCAAGAAGTGGACTTAACTATTGTACCTTGGTACTGCTTTGATTTTTTGAGGTGTTTATACCCTTTTCTACATTTTAAATACCCCTTTGTTACCATTTTGAGAAGTGATGATTATTATGAATAATCTATAGAAATAAAAAGGAGGGGGTGGAGTTAATTGATGCTAGATCTTTGTTAACTATATTATCCTGTTGTACAATAGTTGATGAGTGCTATATATGGGTGTCCATCGGTGATAACCGGTTGCCACGATATTGTTTCGGCAACCAATGCAGGGGGCATTTTGTGTTATGTATTGGTCATGCCGCTACTTCTTGTTACGGCAGTGCCGGTACTTGTTAGAATTTGAGCAAAATTTTAAAGTGAATGAAAAATATCAAACTTGTGTCGGTATGGGTTTTGGGTTGTGTCTGTTTGGCCCGAGCAGATATTCCCGTTCATGTCACGCCTCTTTGTCCGAGCAGACAATCACGTTCATCTATACCCTTTCGCCAAGGGTTGTGACCCATCTGAAGGGTCATTAAACCCTCCTATAAATAGCCTAGGGAGTGACCATTTCATTCATTCAATTTCCTAGCATTCTAGTCTTCTTCATTACATAAGTTATTTTGAGAGAAAAGTAGTTCAGAGCATTTCTTTGATTCGTTGTGTGTGTTATTTGTAGTGCTGTTATAACACACATTGTCATTGTATCTTAGGAAACAAGTACCGCTAACTCTAAGCACAAATAAAGAGGATTTAATTGTCTTAAGGACATAATACCAAATACTAGTTTTGATATTTCCATTTCTTGCATTTGATCTTTGATTTACAAAAGATAAGTCTTCTATATATATATATAGCCCTTGCCCATTCATTTTTAATAACAATCTTAAGACAATTATATTCTAAGTAGTATTTTGTACAATGGTATGAAATTCAACTTCAGTCGAGATTGAACCGCTGTATGAAGAAATTTTCAAAGCGGTAACATGAATTTTACATTCATGAGAGGTATGCAATTTCGAAAACGTATATGCGTGCATATTATATATTATGCGAACGGATGATATGTATATAATTATCGTTTTGTTGCATTCATAAGAATTAGGAAAAGTTTATTTGAAGAAGATCAAAAAGACTTCAAATCAAAATGTCGGTTGGCTAATTAAGCGGTTAATTGGCTTTAAGGTTGAACATGTAACATCCATAATAGATATATTAATTCCTAATCATTGAGTCAACTGCAATCTTGTTATGGATTATACGTTATTTATTATACTATGTTGGTTTCTTTGATAGCATGCATGATTTGTTTAATGCAATTTAATTATGTATTTATATGTGAATTGTAGAGTATAACATGTATCATAATTATGATTTTTATGTGTATCAAAATATCTCCTAGGCGTAAAAATAATTCAGGTTGGATCATTTATTTGTGAAAATAATCAAGTGAATTATTTGTATATTAGTCTTGCAAAATATAACAATGTATTTATGTTATAAATGAGTGGTGCACATGCATGTATAAATTTACATGATTTTGACAATCAGAGAATAATATTTTAAAGTGTGTTACTATTTTGTGACATGTGAAATTAGTAGTGTATTAACTAATATTTTAGTGTCTTTATTTGTCAAAAACATGGCGACAGTTGTTAGTTAGAAATGCATATTATATACTTGGAATAATTTCTTATTATGAAGAAATACGTGAGTTTGAGGTAAAGTTACATTCTGAAGAGTATGTACAATCAGAAACTTGAAAAGAGTTTTGAAAAGATTACATGTGATATCTTTTGGAATAGGTAAAACCTTATTTACCACATCAAAATGATGTTGCTAAAAGAAAGAATAAAATTTTAAAAGAAATAATAAATGCATTGTTATTAAGTTCTAGGTTGTCTCAGAATTTTTGTAGATTAGCACTTAAACAATGACATAAAAAATTGACAGTACAATACTATCAAATGGTTTTACGATAAATGAGTGTGACAATGTATAGATGTCAAAGACACTAAGAAATGGTTTGTGATTATTTGTCTTTATGTAAATGATATGCTCATTATGGGTAGTAATAATAAAATCATAAAATTTCCTAGGGAGCGACCATTTCATTCATTCAATTTCCTAGCATTCTAGTCTTCTTCATTACATAAGTTATTTTGAGAGAGAAGTTCAGAGCATTTCTTTGGTTCCTTATGTGTGTTATTTGTAGTGCTGTTATAACATATGTTGTCATTGTATCCTGGGAGACAAGTATCATAACTCTAAGCACCAATAAGGAGGGCATAATTGTCTTAAGGATATAGTATCAATTACTAGCCTTGACATTTTGATTTCCTACATTTGTTCTTTGATTTTCAATAGATAAGTCTTTTATATATATATATATATATATATATATATATATATATATATATATATAGCCTTTGACCATTCATTTTTAATAACAGTACTCTCTATTGTGGCAGGCCATATTACGCATAAATTTGGCATTGCCGCTACTCACTCTTGCGGCAAATCAATTTTCATGTTATTTTGCCTTGCCGCTACTCTCTCTTGAGGCAGTTTAGGTTTGGTTGTTACCAGCAACTAGTTGCTGTGGATAATTTTTTATATATATATATATGGGCATGATCCATAGCATGTATTTGTTATGAAGCATAACAAGACATACACCATCAATATCATTCGTTCTAACCATCAACGGCCCAATAGTGAACGGTAAAAAATATTAAAGTCATTCGCCACTAATAGTAGCGTACGCTAATTGTGAATAAAAGTTTGACTTTATTAAACATGATTTAAGATTTAATAAACTTATGCTTTATTAACTAGGGTTTAGGCTATAAACCTTGGTTAATAAATCATAAACCCTAGTTAGTAAGTCTAAAACCTAGTTAATAAACTCTAAACCCTAAATTCTGGTTAATAAACTCTTAATCCTTATTAATAAACCTTAAACTCTAATTTATAAACTCTAAACCCTGGTTTATAAACATTAAACCCTAGTTAATAAAATGTATATCTTGGTTTATAAATTTTAAATCCTAGTTAATAAATAATATATTTTTTTTACTAACCGTCTACTAATAGTAGCAAACGTTGATTTTCAGATTTTAATCATAGTCGTTCTTTTTTATTTTCAATAATATAAATAGTGTATGCCCTATAAGGATTCATAGCAAATATATGTTATATATATATATATATATTAAAGTTGGGTAGGATGCCAAAAAAGTTGACTTGTGGTTTAATTATAGCCATTGATGTGAGAAAACAAGTCCCACCACCTCTTTCGTTTAGCAAAGATTCAGAAAGTTGAAATAGACACTTCTTCAACAAAATAAAACAGAGGCTCTTATATACCATGACTGACTGCTCTCTCTCTCTCTCTCTCTCTCTCTATATATATATATATATATATATAAATGCCTGTAAGATCTGTAAGCAAATAGTACTACTAAACTCAACATGTTTAGGAGAGAGAGAAGGGAAAGGTAAAAATGAAGAAAAGAGTGAATAGAAGGAAAAATGCAAACAGTGGGAGTTCAAATTGTAGGTGAATTAAAAATTTTGTCTAAATTTGAGAGAAAAAAGAATAAGTTGGAGGTGTGTATCTTGAAATTTTATTTTGCTTGTGATTCATATTTTTCTTTTCTTTTTTAATATAGAATGAACTTGTTGTCAGTACTTGGTATCACTAAACCACGATACCTCATAAAACTATGATCTTAAACTAAAGGGGATATTGTCTGTGTGAAGTATTAAATTTCTTTGAAAGGCACTTATAATTTAGTTAACTATTATTCCAGTTAAACCTAATAATTTAAAACGACTTTATTTACTCTCTCGGTCCCAAATAAAAACAAAAGGAAAAGAAAAAAAACTCATTTTTTTCATTTTACAAATTTGAATTGTCATCAATTAGTAAAGCTAAACGCAAACTCCTTCTAACTGGTTTCTTCAACCCAAATGCAACAGCAACCATAACTTTTGTAGAAAATAAGAGGTAAGTAAATATTATTAGAATACAAAATTTCTATTTCCTCCATATGATTAATATTAAAGATTTTAATATTCCAAATTCTATTTCTAAATCCCTGTGCAATTATTTGATGGATCAGAAAATGAAATTCCAGTAGAACTATGACTTTAATCAGAAAGAAGGATCCAAAAACACAATTGTCTGCAACTCTCAGCTCACTCTTTTATTTTGCTCATACACTGTTTTTTCCATGTCCCCGAGCATGCAAAAAGTTCCTCATTTCATAATAACCCCAACAGAACAAACAAATGTGGCATCTCTCCCCAAAGACATGACTTCCTGAATTCCCACCCAATTTACCTGTCACACCTGTGGAAACTGTCTTTTATACAGTGGAGATGGGTGGGTGGTAATCAATAACCAACTTTTTCAGAAAAATCGTTAGCAGAAACAGAAAGAGCAATAGGCTTATAAGATTCAATTTTTATAATATTTCTCCATCAGTTTGGTAATGAGTATGCACACATCACTCATCTTCTTTTCCCATTTAAAACAAAAAGGGCATGCCTAATGATTATTTTGACAAGCTCTCATTCTCCTTCAGTCAATGATCTTTGTACCCCTAGGCCCTAAATAATAAAGAATCTTGAACAAACTATTCTTCAGTTACCCACTTGGCAATCTCTAATTGTTTATGTTCCCCCTGCAATAAAGAAACAGTTGTTTGATTATACAATGTAAAATGTTTTATTTCGTATTAATTATTATGTACTTGATAGTTTAGCAAAATTATAGTACCTGAAAATGCTTGTGTGGAACTTCGAGATGCCGTAAAGTGGGACTTTGTTAGTCTAAACGCAATTTTGTTACAAATTATCGCCGCAATGGTCAATTAATCCGGCTTATGCGAATTTAGTGGCCCGATCAAATTAAGGAAATCTGTAAGAGATCAGAGGGAGTTAAACTAGACCCAAAGAACCAAAATGCAGAACAACGCCAATTTAAGTAAAAAGAAAAACAAATGCCTTTTTCGGTATGTGGACATTGCTGCGTCTCCGTCAACCTTAAAAAATGAGCCTCTTTAGAAGAAATATCAAGCCTGCAACTGGGGACCAGTTAACAGATAAGAACAGGGTGCAAAATGTTTTAAGAAAATGCAATTTATATGACAATGCTCAGGGCGAATCCAGTAATTTTTTTCGTAATTTTTTTTTAGCAGTGGTGAATTTTAATTAATTTTTTTATTTAAGATAAATAAATAAAACTTTAACTAATCATAATAATATTTATAAATTATAATAAATATTCATAATCCAAACTATAAAAAAAAATTCAAATAAAAAACATTTAGATACATTTTAGAAATTTACTTCGGTTTTTGTCATAATTCAATTTGAATGACTCACCAAATGCTCAAAGCCTCAAACCAAATTTGCTTTTTATATTCAAACAAAATCATGAATTAATTTCAAAGCATAAACCAATTTTAGAATCTTTTTATAAATTTCAAATACGCTTTACTTGAAATAAGTGAAACAAAGCATCCAAAATTTATACTCAGAACACCAAAAATTATACTAGGTCCATTAGTTAAATACATGGAAGTAAAGTGATAAGGGGCTGCTAAAGGCTCATGGCCATTTTCCATTTTTCACTTCCCATTATAAAATAAGGTAAAATCATTGTTAGCTATCACAATAAAAGACAGAAATTATTCAATCAAAATAATCTCATTTTCAATTTAAGATTAAACAACCCAAAAACAAAAACCCAATCAAATCAAACAAACAGTAACTACAGTCAACCAAATCAATAACAAAAAAAATCAAACTCGAATCAAACAATCTTTCACAGTTCACACGCTGATGAACATTCAAAACAAAAAACTATACAAAACATACAGAGAGAGAATCAAAACCCATAAATCTAAAAATTAGATCGAAATCAAAAGTACTTGTGATGGATGAGAGACTGAAAGAGGGTTATAAAAAATTTGAATGAATGCAGATAGATCGCAAGGGGAAAAGAGATGACTGAATTAGAGGCGATGTTTGCTCCGTTTGGTGCTCCTCTCGCTCCACGTTGGTGTTTGATTAGGTTATTTGGGCGAAATATGCGTACTTCTAAAATGTGTTGTATACTTCTAATATTTCACCAAACCTTAAAACTAAGAAGGGTTCTGTACTTGTATTTGAAATTGGTTTATGAATTATTTTTTTGCCCCTTCCAAGTTTAACTCTTCTATTAATCTGTCCTCTTGAGTGTATTAACTTACATATCTACCCATGTTCCCATACCTATAAAAAAAAATTAAAAAATCCAGCATACATGTATAGATACATATGTATATATCTGTGTTATATGTCTCTTTTAACATAGATCTATTACAAAGACATGTAACAAACGATCTGAGCTCGTTGTTTAGTCACCTAGCTTAAAACATGACAATCCATCGGCCATCTCACTTCCATTTATTTCTTAAAATTATGTGTTCCATTGTTGTTAATACTTTTCCATGTTTATTTCATAACTTAATTTTGCTTCACAGAAATTCATCACATCTTCAAGGAATAAGAGATTCAGATTAGATAATTATTCTCCTATAGTCCTGTATATACTTCTAAAGAAATAATGAATACTTACGGGATAATGTAAAAATAATTGCTACATAAATAGTGACACATGAGATCTTTGAATGTGTATATAAAAATTCAAGTTACTATTATTCCAAGAAAATATTATTGAGAAAACGTATTGAGCTTTATTATACTATGATTTGACCTTGAATTTGACCCAAATCATTAAGTAGATGTATTTATAAATTATCAAAATATTTTCATTTATTTACATAGTGTGTCATTATATTTATCATCTTTTCATAATTTTTTTCTTCTCAGAATAGCAAAACTCTCTGCATAATTAAGGGTCAAATTAGTAGCCAAATATACTAATGAAAGCAACACAAGAATCACTAGCAGGGGCTGCACGCCTGTACCAGAATTGTAATCACCAACTTTTTCTGCATTATTAAGCTGGGAACGCTTGATTGCATGAGGTTGTTAATCAAACATATTTCCTTGCTTGAACTTAAAAGAATATCATGCCTCGGCGTCTATAGTTGTAGATTTATGAATATCAATGAAGTTCCAAAACAGCAAGTTGTTCCTTTTCATATAGTGTTGTTAATTACTTAATTGCATTGTATCCAAATTAGCAGTTCAACTACTTTGTATCGTTATAAGTAATTATCCTACTCTTTTGCTCCATTTATGCTTCTTATGATCTATTTTTCCTTCCCTTAATTAATCAAATGGTTGATGTTCAGTTAATAATATGGCCCAAGTTTAACAAGAAAAAAAGGTGACTAGCTTGAATTTTAATAGTCTCCTGCTGCAGCCTTTTCCAGTGAAGATTTAATAGTCTCCTGCTGCATCCTTTGGCCAATACATTCAAAGCCAAGTACTTGGAAAAACAAGAAAGTAAACTCAAAATTATTAAAGCACCAATTCAATGACGGCTAAGATAGCAAAAGAGTGGCTGTCCCATCATAGAATTAGAGGTGCAGCAACTTTCCTTTCTGGAGTTCAGTAAGGTACAAAATTTATTGACCAAGTACCTTTCTTCTTCTTCTTCTTCACCATTCTTATTGGTAGCCAAGTACCATTCTTCTTCTTTTTCACCAACTTTGAGCATTGATTTGAATGTAGAGAGAGAACCCATTTCATCGTTGTCCTCTAATTCTAAACCCCCATTATTGTTGTTCCATGAAGCTGTTTCTTCATCTTTTCTGCCTTCCATCCAAACCACAGTATTGTTAACTCTTGATAACATCTTTTCAGTGATTTACTTCGCTGGGTTTAATTCCTTGTAAAATAATGAATGAAAGTGTATTTATATAACAAGTTTTAGAGAGAGAAATTAAGAGTCTTCAGAGAGAGGGACATTAAAGAAAAAAAATGAGGAAGAAGGCATTGCAGGAGGAAATTCTGTTTAGCACAGGCAAAATTCTGCACATCCACATTCCTTTTGAGAGCAGTCCCACGTCGCCTGCTTACCAAGTTCTCTACCAAACTCACATCTATAAATAGTGGGAGCCTCACTTGTTATACACCCTAGAGGTATGCCTACTGCTTAATGGTTTTACTAAACTAAATTTGCGCTGTAGGCCGACCGGGGCCAAGATTTGGGCTAGATGCCAATTAGAGATGGGTGAAGGAGCTAGAAGCCTCTTTGAAGTATTATTTGCATTTTAAATTTAAGTATTATTTGCATTTTAAGTTTAACGTGCAACTGAAATGTTTTAAGCTTTAAGTATTATTTGCATTTTAAATTTAACATTTCAGATAGGTTGCTTTTTAAAGTTTAGGTGCGACTGAAATGTGAAGTTTGATATGTAAATAGTATTTTAGTCGAGGTCTTTAGGCAGCCTCCTTCTGACCTTGACCAGACTTGGCTCTAGTCCGATGTATGGTTGGACATGCTTAATTTGGCATTAAATACAATTTTTTTAACATTCGAAAATATTAAATAATAATGTAGCTTTTACATTTTTGACATTTAAAGAAAAATAATTATTTGTTTGCAATTTATTCAAGCCTAATGTATCCCATGACTTGAAAAGAATCTTGTGTTCCAACCATCGCAGAATTGTCAAATAAGCTCAAATCTTGTCAAATAAGCTCAAATCACATGTAAGGAGATACGTTATTGAAAATTTTATTTTAAATGTATATGATTATATGGAATTAAAAAAAGGTATATTTTAGATCTTACAGTTTATACATTCAATTATATTACATCGAAGTTAGTGAAGTAATTTTTACAAAAATAATAAAAATTGAAGCCAACAAGGGATGAATCAGAAGATTACTGAATCTATGGATTAATGTCGAAAGAAAAAAATATTATTGACTATTGATTAAAATACTTTGGAAATTTTATTTTATATATAAACTTACTAACTATAAATGAGTGGACTTCCATATTGTTCAAATCAAGGTCATCTAATGAATATATTTATCCAGGAAGTAGTTAAGTGAGGGATATGGTCTTTTCCCATTTGTAGAATTTAATTCCAATGCAACTTGCTTTGCTTTGTGTGTTTATTCTTCAATTGTTTGCCTTGAAATCATTTGAGAAGGGAAAAGTAAAGAATGAATAATAGAGAGAGAGAGAGATACTTGATAAAGTTGGGAATTGTAACATACCGGGGCATTATTTGGGAAATGAATAATATCTAAAGGACAAAGAAAAGTGGGCCCTACATTTAGAGTAAACTTGATTTATTCTTTTCGTTTCGAGGTTTGACAACATTTGATTCGAGTGTAATCATCCATACGAATGGTATCTAAAGAAACACTATCCTCAATTCAATCCCTTCTTGATTCCTTGATGACATGATGATAAAGGGTAATATTTGAGCTCATTCGCTTCGTGCCACTTTGTGAGGAGGAAAGATCATTATTCATCGATGTATTTTTTTCCATTAGTATTGATAATTTCTTATATTTTTGTCTCTATGATAAGAGGGTGTTAATACTTTTGCTGACTTTTACTTTTTACAAATTAGTAAAAAAATTGTATGGGACACACTGCATACGTCGCACATTATTTATTTCAATAATAAGATTTAGTTGTTAAATTTAAAAATTAAAAAAGTGAACAAAAAATGGAAGTGTGATCAAACGAACTCATCAAAAATCAAGGCCTTTAAGCCTAGCCCTAGCCCTAGCCTTAACCCTAGCCCTCGGCCTTGGTCTCTTGTAGTAGGACTTGGGTTGGCCTTCGGCTCAAGAGGCTGTTTCAAGCACAATTTTGCTTATTGGCCTTGCTCAAAAATAAATAAAAAATAATCTCATTGTTGTCATGTATCCATATTTATTTTTTTAATAAAATGACCATTGTACCCTCTTAATGGTTTTGAACTGCTATAATATCCCCACCATCCTTTTTTTCCCACTCCAACCAAAACTGAACTCCAAACACCAAACTTAGTGTAGTCTCTATGTAAGAAATGTATTATGTTCTTGTTTGTCAGGCGATTTTTGGGGCTTATGAACTTCAAATGTATTATTATAAGCAACTTATTTAGTTCTTTAGCTATGATGTAAAATGAATCTTATTCTATCCATAATCAGAGATTTCTCTACCGAAAACGAATTAAAGTTTGAAGATTATTTAGCAAAGCTAACCGAACATACCCTAATGTAATTACAAATTTACAACCATTTCGTCGACTTCATTCAATCAATCGTCTGTGCACCCTTTCCGTGAAATATGGAGGACATTTGAAAGGTGTACATGTTGAAGCCATCTGAGAATGGAGGGACCTCTACAAACATCTCAATTATATATAAAAAGTTCTAAAGTCATGGTTCCATTATTTAAATAAACATGGTAATTTGTCGTGAATTTGTTGATATGTAATGTAGTCCTCTGATTAATTCCTATACCTAAAAAAAGATCTCATCACTAATAAAAAGTCGGAATTTAGCACCACCCCACATATGGAATATATAAAGATCCTATGGTATGCAATAACGAGTATGGCCAGCTCTAAAGGAGCTACAAATAGTATTAGAGCATTAAATTGTTGGCCTAATAGTGTAGCTAGGTAAAACAAGAATGGTGTCCATTGTGAAACAGCAACACCAGCGTTAATATATAGCTTTAGCCACAACATGGTGGTGCTGCTGCTGCTGCTGATTGGCAGCGGTAAAATTGTCTTGTTAGTGGTGACAATAATATTTGTGCATGGTTTTCATAACTAAAAATTGTTTTAACAAGATAATGTTTATATATAAGTTGATCGTGAGATCATTATGTTGGGATTTGACACACCTATTCTTTTTGAATTTGTATTTTTTTATTGTGAGACATTTTACTTATTTATTGTGAAATTTGTATTATGATCACCCATTGTGCCGTGAATTTTCATTTTATTATAAGATTTATTATTTTGCACCCACAAAATGTAACTTTATTATAATATCCCTCCAAAGTGAGGCCTCGACCTTTAAGATTGCTCACCCATTATTACACATAAAGAAGTCTCTAATACCATTTGAGTTGTATCTCGTATTACTATAAATTATATACCATCACGTTGGTGACCATTTTAACCAACAGTTTTCTTTCTAAAATGTTACTATGAGTAAAAGTATTTATAAAAGTAAAAAAGTTTTAAATTTATCCTTAATACTTAATAATAGGGGTGACTCAAGACAATTTGAGTATAAAATGATACTTCTAAATGAGGGTTTTTATGTTTGGTATTAATATTTTTTATTTAAAATTAAATTTTCTTGCTTTTTGAACTGCAAAAGTCATTATTTGACTTTCTGAATTCTTTTAATTTGACACGACTTTTCAGAGTTTGAGGCTTTCTTTTAGTTTTTTTTATATTGTTAATTTTTTTTAGGTATTTAATATTTGGATTGGACTATGGGCCCTAAAAAATTAATTGAATATTTTGGCTTATATTTTTATAAGACATTTTTTACATGGATTATTTATGATATTTAAAAATTTGGAACCTTCCTTTGAAATGGAGCCTAAAGTCCAAGCTTTTTAAAATACACTGTTAGGCCGCCCCTGCTTAGTGGTCCCACAAGATTATATGAAGTGATTAGTACTTTTATTTTTTTTTATTAATGGACCTCACTAAATGATATATTTATCATTCACTTAATGTACTTTATATCATCTTTTTGGAGACAAAAAAATGTGTACCTTTAGTCATTTTTTTGAGGACGGAGGGAATATAATTTTTGCCAATATATTTTGTGGCGAGTTCTACTATGTATTGCCAAAGTTTTCGGCCGAATTATAATTAGACGTATGTACATATATGGAATAGGTAAGAATTAACAATGGCTCCATCCTAATTTATATTATCTTATCGTATAAATTTTTAAGTTGGTTGCGATCCAACTTTGACACATATTTGTCAATATCTATATTATTTCCCTTTTTTTAGCTTTGTTCAATTGATCTTTGGTTGTTTATAGATTATTAATTATTTGGGTTTTGTTTTTAGAAAATATTTTTTTGAGAAATTATTATATTGTACAATGCTAGTGGGCTTTAGGGTACAAGGGTTACTAACTTGAATAACAAATGCCACAAAAATAGACTAGTCAAGCTCCTTATAACGATTATATTTTTTTTCTTTTTAATTTTTTTTACAACGAGCGCGTTTTACGTTCTATCTCGTTTTTTTACAACGAGTGTGTTTTACGCTCCATCTCGTTTTTTTTTTATTTATTATTTTTTTGAAATTACTTGAATTATAATTTATACCCCACAACTAATAAATAATGTAAACATGAAGTACAAAAATGCTTATGAATTTTAATTTTATTTAAGATAACATTCAAAACTAAGATTTTGTATCTTATCAAAGATTCAAAAGTTCTAAATCTTTTAATCCTACTAAAAAAATTTACTCCATAAATACTTGTTAAAATTCACCCAACTTATAAAAAGTCAAACAAATTATTAATTTTTCAATTTCAATATAAAAAGAATTAGTTTCTTAAAATAATAAATTAAAAAAATCTACTAATAAAAATGCAAAATAAAAAATTGAATGCAAAATTTCTCTCATACCTAAATCATGCATTGTCCTTAATGTATACAAATGAAGAATAGAGGACAAAGAAATCATGCATTGTCCTCTATGTATGCAAATAAAAGAATTGTACCTCGTATAGTGGGGCATAGCGCTGCAAGAAAATATGATAAAAAAGAAAATAAATATACGCATGTAATAATAAAATAGTGATGCAAAAGAGAAACTCATTGTGAACTTAGAATCTACCATAAGAAAACTGAAAATAGTCTCAAAAAGTTATCACAATTATACTTAGAATCTACCATAAGAAAACTTTCACTTATATTATCAAAGTTTGAAACGACTGATTCAAATGCATGTTTATGTGTAATAGATTTCAACAACTCATTAACTTTTCTAAATATTCAAATTCATTCCAATTTTGATTAAAGTGATTTAAAAAAAATCTATTGAATCATCATCAACCATAAGTTTATTTTTATTCATTATTTGGGTCATGAAAAATTCTTGAATTAGGTTACTTCAACGTGTTGGTCAGAAAAATCATTCGGTTATTTTTTTACATTAAATATATTTAAGTCAATTATCATGCTTTCAAATGTTAATTTCATTAGTTCATTTCTACAATTGATCAACGCATTAGAGGTTAGTAGAAATAGTCTACCTAAAATGACAGAAATTTGATCGTTGAGATTGGTAACAAGCTGAGTTTCAAAGACAACAAGTGGGAGAACACGTTGAAGTAATAATAATAATAATAATAATAATAATAATAATAATAATAATAATAATAATAATAATGATAATAACAATAATAATCTATAATAATAATAATATAACAACAACAACAACAACAATAATAATAATTATTAGTATTATTATTATAATAATAATAACAATAATTATAATAATTATTATTATGTTAATAATAATAATAATAATAATAATAATAATAATAATAATTATTATTATTATTATTATTATTATTATTATTATTATTATTATTATTATTATTGTTATTGTTATTGTTATTGTTATTGTTCTTCTTGTTCTTGTTCTTCTTCTTCTTCTTCTTCTTCTTCTTCTTCTTCTTCTTATTATTATTATTATTATTATTATTATTATTATTATTATTATAACAACAACAACAATAATAATAATAATAATAATTATAATAACAACAACAACAACAACAACAACAACAATAATAATAATAATAATAATGTTAATAATAAGTATTATTATTATTATAATAATAATAATAATAATAATAACAATAATAATTATTATGTTAATAATAATAATAATAATAATAATAATAATAATAATAATAATAATAATAATAATAATAGTGATAATAACAATAATAATAATAATAATAATAATAATAATAATAATAATAATAATAATAATAATAACAACAACAACAACAATAACAATAATAATTATTATTATGATGGTATTTTAAATTATGATAATTATTATATGTGATTGTAAGTTATTTTAAATTATAAAATTTCTTTAAATAATATAAATTTTTTTAAATTTTAATTTAATTTTTCGTTGCGCCAATTACTAGTATATATATATGCTGAATTGCGCGTGGAGCAGTTATTGGAGAGTGTGGGTCCCACAACACACTTAAGTCGCGTGAATGGTAGCTGATCAGCAGATTTTATTTTTTTTCAGACGCGGGTCCCACACTTTGGCAAGCTTGTTTTAGTTTTTTTCTCCGTGTTGGTCCAGCATTGAAGTAAAATAAAACGATACCATTTAGCAGTGTTTGAAAAGAAAATAGAGTGGGAATTTTAGTCCGTAGTTTATTTAAATTAGGATATTATGTATAAAAATTTTAATTGTATTTCAACTCCTTATTAGGCTAAAAAAAATAAGAACTCCTATAAATAATAAATACATTATGTATAGGCCATATTTTGTAACTGAGATATAAAAATAGCATATAAGAGACGATGATTACATCAAATTTGAAGAAGAATAGCAGGAATTGAAAGCTAAAGTGAAAATTACGCATAAATATATATTTTTATCTCTAATATTTTCCTTTAATTTTTGTATTATGAACATAATGGTTTATTTTATGTATATGATTTCTTTTTCAGTCACGAGCTAATTATTATTTAATATTGCAATTGAACCCAATGCATGCATAATTTATATTAATTCGCTTCCTTTTTTTTTTTTTTATCATAATTGAATATATATGAATATTTTTTTTTTATCATATTTTGTGCATTTTTGTATTAATTAGATGTATATAATTAGTGGAATAATTTATATAAAATTGGGAGATGAATTAGAGATTTAGATCTGAATATGATAACATGTGTTTGTATATTCTGCATGAGATGAGATATATGATTCGTGTATTGGATATGAATATACCTATACGTCATATGTAACCCTTGAGCGAATCTAATATTAAATTCATATTAATTTAATTTACATAGGAATATAGGATGTTCCTTTTTGATTTTGTTGCACTTAGTGTGACGACCCCAAATCCGGGTTCTTTGAACCTCGGATCCGGTTCAACACGACTACTACCTTTTTCTTATTGTCCATGAATTACAACAATATAATAATTGGTGAATAACCATTTATTTACAATTTCACAACATCTCTTTCTATTCCAGAATCGCAATCTTTATACATTCCTAGTATGTCTCAATATCATACATGATACGACATTCTATTATAATCAAATTGAGTATTTAACACTCATATAATATACCAACTAATTCGTATACTACTCAATCATTTACCTGTCCAATTCGGACTGATATCTACAATAGACATCTAGATCTTCAGTGAAAGTATTATGCTTTCATGTTCCTTGATTTTTATCGAAAACTTCACCTAACTTACACTATCTGAAAATGTTGGTTTTAAGCAAGAGTGAGCACGACGGCTCAGCAAGTTTAACAGTTACACATATGTGACGCCCCCAAATCTGGGCCCACACAGCCCAAACTTGAGTCATCAAAAGACTACAACAAAAGTATTACAACAAAGCACAACGTACTACAATACAGTGTATAATAATACACAACTAAGTCTTCACTATTATTGCCACACTATTTTACAAAACGTGAAGACTATGATAACTATTCCTCGGACCCTCACTCCATTCCCCGGCTAGACCCTGTTATGTTTTCATTTCCTGTTGAAAAACAATGGAACAAAAGAAAGGGTGAGCTCAAATAGCCCAGTAAGAAATATCATGACTAAGATAATGACGAATAAATTATCATTAGCCTTCAACAGTTGAGTTCTTGATAGAATACAATAGACTACAAGGTTTATATCAAAAACTGTAGTTAAATTCTTAAACAATGTTCAGATCAATAATAGCAGCGGAATGAGCAATCTATTAGAAGAATAATGCAGACTATAATGTCCACTCGCTTCTCTTTTTCGTAAAAACATCATCAACTTTTATCATCTGAAATACCATTAGTCATGATAATATAAATTCACAGTTCCTGATCATAATCATGCACATCAACAGTTCATCTTTGCACTACGAGCCAAAGATATTCAATATAGCACCAACGGTCATGATTATACCAGATTCAGCCTTTGGTCATAATCATACCAAACAACAGTTCATCTTTGCACTACGGGCCAAAGATATTCAATATAGTACCAACGGTCATGATTATACCAGATTCAGCCTTTGGTCATAATCATACCAAGCAACAGTTCATCTTTGCACTACGGGCCAAAGAGAACATTCACCACGTGCCATAAAAGACACCGAACAGATGTATCGCCTTTAACCTATTATATCGCCTTTAACCTATCATCTGTTCAACAAATATATCACATCTGTGCCCCCGGCCACAGATATTCACAACAGCTTGATTTTTGGATGATTAGAATGATATAAATGATGAACAGAAGAAATAGGATAACAATAAGTATCGGAAGTTTACTTTGTACAGATTCAAATAATGTCCAAATTGTCAACATGATGTGGAGTGAAATTTAAAAATGATATTCAAGATCCACAGTTCAGAATAACGGTTACAATTCAATAGAAAGGTTCACGTAAATAGGAAGGTTCAGTTGAAATAATGAAGTTCAACTATTATGGAACATATAATATTTTCAGGAATTATAGAAGCAATAGTTCCATAATAAATTTCGATTTAGGAGTATGAAAGAAAATAATATCCCTTACCGTAGCAGGTTTGATTAACAAAAGGTGAAGGAAATTAATACAAAGGGTTATTCACCAACAGGCGGCAATCCGCTCCGTAAGGTTATTCCCACAATTTAATAGAATTTGAGTACAAAGAGTTATTCACCAAACAGGCGGCAATCCGCTCCGTAAGGTTATTCCCACAATTTAATAGAATTTGAGTACAAAGAGTTATTCACCAAACAGGCGGCAATCCGCTCCGTAAGGTTATTCCCACAATTTAATAGAATTTGAGTACAAAGAGTTATTCACCAAACAGGCGGCAATCCGCTCCGTAAGGTTATTCTCAGAGATTAATAATGAATGAATACGAAAGGTTATTCACCAACAGGCGGCAATCCGCTCCGTAAGGTTATTCCCACAATTTAATACATGGAAATAAAAGGCACGTCTTATGAGTAAGGAAGAAACAATATTATTATCGAGAATCAAATAATGATAATCCCTTACCATAGTATGTTTGAATAATGAAAGATGAAAAAGATGGTATCCCTTACAAGTAGTAATTTTAAGAGTATGAAAGAAAATGACATCCCTTACCTTGATATTGTGAAACAAGTTTATAGCCGAACAAATCCTTCAATGTTTGTCTATGTAGCAGTAAAGAATCTGACTTTTGAGTCTTCTAGAGTTTTTAAAATCTCTTTATGTTTTTAAAATAATGTTACTCTCGGAAAGATAGACGGTATAGACTTAAGAATCACTCAATTCGGAGTTAATATGAATGAGTTATGAATTTTCAAAACTAAGACTGAAAATAGTGACGAAAATCAGAATAGGTTACGATTTTTAGTATTTTAAGGCATGAAGATAATTTCAGATGACTTTTCTTCCTTCTTCAAAGTTGTAGAGGACGAAAAACTGAAGAGACAGGCTTTTAATTCATTAAATTCTGATAAATAATGAATTTACTATGATTTTTCGAAAGAGTTACTGTACATAAGAAAATTCCACTCGGGAATTCAAAGAAGAATGCAAAAGATTTCAAAACTAGGAATGACTTAAGAACACTTAGAGAGAACTTACACAAAGAAGTATTTAGAGAGTGAAAGAAAGAATAAGTAAGGAAGTTTATGAAAAATCCTTAAGTTAAGGCTTCTATTTATAGCCAAAAATCTTATCATTCATTTAATCTAAACCATTCATTTAAAGATCATCTTTTAATCTACACCATCCATTTCAAATATTATATTATCTTTAATCTACACCATTCATTTCATATCACCTAATAATCACCTAACTTTATATTATAAACAAATCAATTTAATTATTCAACAATAATTCACACTTTAATCTACACCATTCATTTCATATCACCTAATAATCACCTAACTTTATATTATAAACAAATCAATTCAATTATTCAACAATAATTCACACTTTAATCTACACCATTCATTTCATATCACCTAATAATCACCTAACTTTATATTATAAACAAATAACTTTATCAATTCAATTATTATTACTAATTGTTATAAATACAGTATAGTTAGCTCTTAGATATCAAGTCAATTAATTAATGAAATACAACTATTTAAATAGCATCATAATAGAGATAATAATAATGTAAAAGAAAACATACGTTACTCTGTAATGACAATTATTGATTCAATAATGTGAATTACTGTGCATATGTTACTGTGACAATTATTAGGTTCAATAATTTTAAAAACAGTGCAGCAACAATTATTGACTCAATGATATAAAATACAGTGTAATGACAATTATTAAATCAATAATGCAAAATACTGTGTAACAACAATTATTGAATTGATAATATAAAATATTATGCAGTGACAATTATCGATGAAATGATGCGTAACAGTTACGGTGTCAATTATCAGACCAATAATATGAGACACTATGCAATACCGTGTGTTACTGTAGAGTACCGTGTGCTACAGAAAATACCAAAAACTACCGTATGCTACTATTCTTTTATCACCGGTATTTTAACAGTTCCGTTGACTATTTTTATTTAAAAAGGTTATTTCTGTCGTTTTCTATATCCGACAAATATTCCGTTGTGGGGTCCACCAATAATTTGTTATTTCGGCGCTGTCGTACGGCACGAATATTCCCCGACCAAACGATTATTCCCCGACAAAGCGAATATTGTCCGGCAAAATAAAATTTGCACATAACATCTTGAACTTTCAATTTTGTTAATTTAACCACTTACTGTTTCAGAAAAAATATATATATGAAGAAAAATTAAATTTTATATTTCATAAAATTCGGGGTCTTACAACCTCCCCTCCTTATGAAATTTCGTCCCCGAAATTGACGTACCGGGCATTTCATAGTTATCCTCCTGATTTTCAGATGCCATACTAAACTGTGGTCACAAAATAATTGTTAGTTCAAACAAACTGACTCATCACTTCCTGTTCCTACATTCAAATCGATTCATTAGATAAAAAAAAAAATCTAATTTAGGTTGGACACACTAGTGATTGATTCTATTCGTCTCTCCCCTCCTAGTTCTAACCCCAGATCTCCATTAAAGACCATATCCCTAAGCTCTGATGCCAACTGTGACTCTCATCCCACCATAGGGACAGCACCTCACAATGGTACCTATCAGTTTGCCACCTGTACTATAGGCGTCCCCTACGGAGAGTCTGGCTTCGGTGCATCCCCTTTCCCTAGGAAGTCACCAGCGAGAGGCTCGGGGCTCTTCGTTATATGGCTCTGATACCAACTGTGACGCCCCCAAATCTGGGCCCACACAGCCCAAACTTGAGTCGTCAAAAGACTACAACAAAAGTATTACAACAAAGCACAACGTACTACAATACAGTGTATAATAATACACAACTAAGTCTTCACTATTATTGCCACACTATTTTACAAAACGTGAAGACTATGATAACTATTCCTCGGACCCTCACTCCATTCCCCGGCTAGACCCTGTTATGTTTTCATTTCCTGTTGAAAAACAATGGAACAAAAGAAAGGGTGAGCTCAAATAGCCCAGTAAGAAATATCATGACTAAGATAATGACGAATAAATTATCATTAGCCTTCAACAGTTGAGTTCTTGATAGAATACAATAGACTACAAGGTTTATATCAAAAACTGTAGTTAAATTCTTAAACAATGTTCAGATCAATAATAGCAGCGGAATGAGCAATCTATTAGAAGAATAATGCAGACTATAATGTCCACTCGCTTCTCTTTTTCGTAAAAACATCATCAACTTTTATCATCTGAAATACCATTAGTCATGATAATATAAATTCACAGTTCCTGATCATAATCATGCACATCAACAGTTCATCTTTGCACTACGGGCCAAAGATATTCAATATAGCACCAACGGTCATGATTATACCAGATTCAGCCTTTGGTCATAATCATACCAAACAACAGTTCATCTTTGCACTACGGGCCAAAGATATTCAATATAGTACCAACGGTCATGATTATACCAGATTCAGCCTTTGGTCATAATCATACCAAGCAACAGTTCATCTTTGCACTACGGGCCAAAGAGAACATTCACCACGTGCCATAAAAGACACCGAACAGATGTATCGCCTTTAACCTATTATATCGCCTTTAACCTATCATCTGTTCAACAAATATATCACATCTGTGCCCCCGGCCACAGATATTCACAACAGCTTGATTTTTGGATGATTAGAATGATATAAATGATGAACAGAAGAAATAGGATAACAATAAGTATCGGAAGTTTACTTTGTACAGATTCAAATAATGTCCAAATTGTCAACATGATGTGGAGTGAAATTTAAAAATGATATTCAAGATCCACAGTTCAGAATAACGGTTACAATTCAATAGAAAGGTTCACGTAAATAGGAAGGTTCAGTTGAAATAATGAAGTTCAACTATTATGGAACATATAATATTTTCAGGAATTATAGAAGCAATAGTTCCATAATAAATTTCGATTTAGGAGTATGAAAGAAAATAATATCCCTTACCGTAGCAGGTTTGATTAACAAAAGGTGAAGGAAATTAATACAAAGGGTTATTCACCAACAGGCGGCAATCCGCTCCGTAAGGTTATTCCCACAATTTAATAGAATTTGAGTACAAAGAGTTATTCACCAAACAGGCGGCAATCCGCTCCGTAAGGTTATTCCCACAATTTAATAGAATTTGAGTACAAAGAGTTATTCACCAAACAGGCGGCAATCCGCTCCGTAAGGTTATTCCCACAATTTAATAGAATTTGAGTACAAAGAGTTATTCACCAAACAGGCGGCAATCCGCTCCGTAAGGTTATTCTCAGAGATTAATAATGAATGAATACGAAAGGTTATTCACCAACAGGCGGCAATCCGCTCCGTAAGGTTATTCCCACAATTTAATACATGGAAATAAAAGGCACGTCTTATGAGTAAGGAATAAACAATATTATTATCGAGAATCAAATAATGATAATCCCTTACCATAGTATGTTTGAATAATGAAAGATGAAAAAGATGGTATCCCTTACAAGTAGTAATTTTAAGAGTATGAAAGAAAATGACATCCCTTACCTTGATATTGTGAAACAAGTTTATAGCCGAACAAATCCTTCATTGTTTGTCTATGTAGCAGTAAAGAATCTGACTTTTGAGTCTTCTAGAGTTTTTAAAATCTCTTTATGTTTTTAAAATAATGTTACTCTCGGAAAGATAGACGGTATAGACTTAAGAATCACTCAATTCGGAGTTAATATGAATGAGTTATGAATTTTCAAAACTAAGACTGAAAATAGTGACGAAAATCAGAATAGGTTACGATTTTTAGTATTTTAAGGCATGAAGATAATTTCAGATGACTTTTCTTCCTTCTTCAAAGTTGTAGAGGACGAAAAACTGAAGAGACAGGCTTTTAATTCATTAAATTCTGATAAATAATGAATTTACTATGATTTTTCGAAAGAGTTACTGTACATAAGAAAATTCCACTCGGGAATTCAAAGAAGAATGCAAAAGATTTCAAAACTAGGAATGACTTAAGAACACTTAGAGAGAACTTACACAAATAAGTATTTAGAGAGTGAAAGAAAGAATAAGTAAGGAAGTTTATGAAAAATCCTTAAGTTAAGGCTTCTATTTATAGCCAAAAATCTTATCATTCATTTAATCTAAACCATTCATTTAAAGATCATCTTTTAATCTACACCATCCATTTCAAATATTATATTATCTTTAATCTACACCATTCATTTCATATCACCTAATAATCACCTAACTTTATATTATAAACAAATCAATTTAATTATTCAACAATAATTCACACTTTAATCTACACCATTCATTTCATATCACCTAATAATCACCTAACTTTATATTATAAACAAATCAATTCAATTATTCAACAATAATTCACACTTTAATCTACACCATTCATTTCATATCACCTAATAATCACCTAACTTTATATTATAAACAAATAACTTTATCAATTCAATTATTATTACTAATTGTTATAAATACAGTATAGTTAGCTCTTAGATATCAAGTCAATTAATTAATGAAATACAACTATTTAAATAGCATCATAATAGAGATAATAATAATGTAAAAGAAAACATACGTTACTCTGTAATGACAATTATTGATTCAATAATGTGAATTACTGTGCATATGTTACTGTGACAATTATTAGGTTCAATAATTTTAAAAACAGTGCAGCAACAATTATTGACTCAATGATATAAAATACAGTGTAATGACAATTATTAAATCAATAATGCAAAATACTGTGTAACAACAATTATTGAATTGATAATATAAAATATTATGCAGTGACAATTATCGATGAAATGATGCGTAACAGTTACGGTGTCAATTATCAGACCAATAATATGAGACACTATGCAATACCGTGTGTTACTGTAGAGTACCGTGTGCTACAGAAAATACCAAAAACTACCGTATGCTACTATTCTTTTATCACCGGTATTTTAACAGTTCCGTTGACTATTTTTATTTAAAAAGGTTATTTCTGTCGTTTTCTATATCCGACAAATATTCCGTTGTGGGGTCCACCAATAATTTGTTATTTCGGCGCTGTCGTACGGCACGAATATTCCCCGACCAAACGATTATTCCCCGACAAAGCGAATATTGTCCGACAAAATAAAATTTGCACATAACATCTTGAACTTTCAATTTTGTTAATTTAACCACTTACTGTTTCAGAAAAAATATATATATGAAGAAAAATTAAATTTTATATTTCATAAAATTCGGGGTCTTACATATAACACATTGCATGCTTCACATTTTAAACATACTATGCATTTTATACTTACATCATGCTCCTCAGGCATTTCATACAATAACCAACTAGCATTTAGCAAATCCTGCTTTATTCTTATACATATTTTTCATGTAATCATACTTCATGCATTTCACATATCACAAAATCATCATTAGATTTTCTTATCAACAATTAAATATCACATGGCAGCATGTTAATACACATAGGAGTAAGTTCTGAAAAATTTGTCTGGTCGCTTCTACCATTTACGCTTATTTGCGTCATTTGATCAACCTACAATTTATATACAAATTGATATAATCATTAGCTACCAGGACTTTTAATTAGTCTTAACTTAAGACCTTAACTTCAAATTATTAACTTTTAAGATGTCCGTCAAACGAACCCTTAAGTTCCGGACAAAACCCTAGTCCAAATACAGTTTGGACAGGCCGGGTATACTTAATCAATTTACGCATTCACTATACGTTCATCGTACATCCCACTTTCAATAAGTTGTTTAAATTAGTCACAAAGGGACTATTTACATTGGTTTAATTCAATTAAACTTTCTTCTTTTACATAACTTAATGATTTGGACATTTAATAATGTACCAAATACCTCAAAATATTATCTACCTTTGATAATATACAACTACGTTTAAATATTATTAACCATTTAATAATATTTTAATCACTTCTTAATATTATTAACCATTTAATAATATTTTAATCACTTATTAATATTATTAACCATTTAATAATATTTTAATCACTTATTAATATTATTAACCATTTAATAATATTTTAATCACTTCTTAATATTATTAACCATTTAATAATATTTTACATATTTAATAATGTCATTAATTAATTAAGAACATTTTCATCATATACAAATGTTATTACACATTTAATAACCTTTTAATCTTATACTAATATTATTCATCATTTAATAATATTTTAATATTCTTCAAATATTACCAATAGTTAACTTTTTAATTGTGTTAACTTTAGTCTTTATTTGATACATTTGGATACCATTAAGTTACTAATAAACTCTATATAAATAGGTTTGATATTCAAATACATTCATTTTACATATATTTCAACTTAAATTTCCACTAAAAACTTAACTCGGACTGACCCGACCCGACCCGACCCGACCCGGACGGCTAAAACATGTTACTGGCAGAATGTTTGACCGCTGCGGCGGTGGTTTTCACTGCTGCGGCGGTAGTACAAATTTCCGAAAATTTAATTTGGGTACTACCGGACCCTCCGACGCTCCGACAGCCATAACTTCTTCATTTTAAAACATTTTGGGGTGATTCTTGAGTCCATTCTCATCAGAATTTCCCCCTCTACAATTTCTCTTTAGATCAAAAATCCAAATTCCGAACGGAACTGGACTAAAAACTGCTCACAAGGACAAAGTGAAAACTAAAATCACAAATCCTTGGTTTTAATTGTTCAAACTTGAATAAAATAAACTCTACACATCCAAATGACACCAACTTAGTGTTGTTGTCTTTCTAACTTCTTGTTTTACAATATTTTATGGTTTGATCACATTTTTAAAAACGTTTGACACGAAATTTAAAGATCGAACCCCTTAGGGTTTTACCGGTAAATTGCAATATGGAATTTTCTTCCATTTATTTGCATACCACACATACCAATACTTGTTTTAAACATACTAAACCATGAATCTACCTATATATCATAGATTTAGACTTCTAGAGTATCAAAATAACTTTTGATCGGTTAAAAATACCTTTTAACCGTTCAAATCATATCTAAACTATAAAAATGAACTAAAGAGGGTTTAGAACACTTTTTAACCTTTTATACATGGATGCTCTCCTTTCTCTTGACATGATCTTGGCTTGTGACTCCTCATTAACCATCCTCTAGCATTTTTCCATGGTTGATCATCAAACTCCCAAAGATTTGCTTCACTTTTTCTCAAAGAGCTCTCACTCTTTTCTCTCTAGAGTTCTTACAAAATGACTAACCAACATAGCAAGAGAGTGGAGTACTCTATTTATAGGACTTCTCTAGACTTGCTTAACATCTCATAATCAACCAATGCTAGTAAATTAGAAGTTTAATTCATGCTTACTATTACCTTGAATGACTAGCTTGATTGACTTCTATGAATGACATCCATCACATAACTTATCAAGCAACCATTTGTGTATAACACACTCAACCACAAAGCTAGCTAGACACCCCATTGGGGCCCCACTAAATCTCAGCAAAAATGGGATTTAATCACCCATTTTTGGTTTATTTTTATTACATTTATTATACATATATACACCAATTGATATATATATATATACATATATATAATGTTTGACCAACATTTTGACTTCTTATTGGGCTTCATTTTGGACTTAGGAATTAATATATTGGGCTCATCCATTTAATTTATTTGGGCTCAATATATTTATCACATTGGGCTAACATTAAATACCCTATGTCACATTTAATTAAAACAAGCATTGGGCTTAATTAATTTTAACTTGAATCAATGTTAAATTAATTACAAGAATTACTAGGTTAATTTATTAGACCTAGTTCAAAACCTCATTTGGACTTATAATATAATCCAATTACCTCATTAAATAAACACATTAATCTAATTACATAATCCAATTATATTTGCTATCTATAGTGTTAGTTTACAAAACACTAACACTTAACATAGCTTGGGTTTAATTTATTAAAACCCTAATAACGCTCATACATACAAGCACTCTTATTAATTTTCAACATTCTGTTCCACCGCTGCGGCGGTGATTACTACCGCTGCGGCGGTAGTTCAAATTTTACTTTCCAGAGAGTTTCACCGCTGCGGCGGTGAAACCTACCGCTACGGCGGTAGTGCTAATTTTCAAAACTCTAAAACACATTAATACAAGTACTTTGACTTGATTAAATTAAATTCATTAACTACCTTTTATCATTAACTTGGGTTTATAATATAATTATCCATACCCATATAGTTATTTCTACATTGGGTTACACAATTAACTAATACATGGTTAATTCTCAACTCTACCTTCCTTTCTCTATCAATTAACCAATGTTTGGTTAATTCTCTCTCTTGTCTACCAACTAGGGTTATTCAATTAACCCCACATTAGTTAATTCTCTACACTCAATAGTATTTCCCCACACTTTGACCAACATTGGACTTTTAAAAGTTTGGGCTACATAGCTTACCTTTCATTGGGCTCTCTTATTTAATTACCCACCTTCATGCAAGTATTCCCATATTGGGCTAACACATATAATCCTTTTGGGCTAGTCCACTAGTAGTAATTAAATTACTTGGACTCATAACTAATATAATTAAACTAATTAATTATATTTTACAACATTCCTTCTTACTTTATATTAAAACTAATTACTTTATTAGTTTTGTTGAGTATTAATTACTCATCTTTTTATTTGGCTAACAAGCACACTTTAGGTATATATATGTATTCATATAATCACCTTCACTTCTCAATTGAATTTATTTCCTTAATAAATTCTCTACATGCATCATTAAAAATATTCTTACATTTAATTTCTAACAAATCAATTATGTTAAAAAAAAATGTTTACCCATTTTCTACACATCTTACTTCTCAAATTCTAGGTTTTAAACATTAACCTTTAATTAAATCAATTAAGATCTTATATAAAATCTTGAAAATATCTGGGATATTACTCTTAGCGTCAGATTTAGATTAGATTTATTTATAGGATCATCGAAAGAGGCTTATAAATACTAACAAATTCTTGGCAAATGATTATATATAATAAATTAATTAAAAAGGGAGTTAAATAGATTTAAATAAAACATCGGAGAAAATTATAATATTAAGACTTTTAAATATGATATTAATTCTTGTCATTAAATTAATTCTAATTAGATTTTAGTTTATAATTTTATTTAATTGTTTAAATAAAATTAATTTAAATTAGTAATTGGTAAATATTATTATGAAATAATTCTCTATGAGAACGATACTCTTCTTGCTATTATATTACTAGTTAATTGTGTATACTTGTATGTATTTCCTATGTAGTAAATTAGACAAACAACACCATCATTATACTAGTGTAAAATAAATATATTTTTTATGATTTAGATTTGATTATTTTTCACAACTATAAAGTTGTTGAAATATATCACTAGATTATATGAAGGTTCATATTTTATTTATTTATTAATATTTGTACATGCTTTTTACATTCATATAACTAAATTGTTAAGTTAAAATGAAAATCACTTTGTAATTGAAGTAATCTTAAATAATTTATCTAACATCAACACCGCACATAACACCACTTGTGATTGGTGCGGTGTGATTTTAAAATTTACGGTGCAGTTTTATTTAGTTTGGTTTCGATTTCAAAATCAATTGACATAGAGGTAAGTCCACAATCCACAATTAGGAAGTAAAAGAGGACAAGATCCAAAAAGGATATAAACAAAAGTATAGACACAATGAAATATAAATGTATGCATTTATGCACAATAGAAGAACAAATAATATTAACAGTCATTATAAATACATAAAAAAATAAAAAAGGTGCAAATTCAATGGGAACAAATCAAATATTACTATGTAATTCAATGAGAAATGGGATAGCATAAACAATTCAAATGCTAAACCTTTTAACAAATAATAGGAAAATAATTGTAAAATGGTTTAGTATGTGAAAAAAAATAAAATTTGTAAGATCGTTTTGGCCTATGTAACGTTTATATATATATAATCTCCCAAAATCACACATGCGGTTTTTCAACTATTCTAACGCCCTCATATACACCGGCCGAAATAGTTTGGTCAATTTTTATTACGATTTTAAGGCCAATTTCGAGCCCAATATATAAATTAGTCGGCTACTTGACACATTGATGGGATATTAAGTATGTATAAAGTTAGAGTAATACTTAGTGTTTGAGATCATTTATAAGCGGCCAAAATTGCTTATAATAAGTTTCAAAAAGCAAAAAGTGTTTGGTAAAATTAATTTTAAAATTACTTTTAATCACTTTTTATAAAAATAATCAGAAGCTCTCATTTGGAGCTTCTGATTATTTGTCAAATCAAATTATCTAATAATCAAATTACTTATCTATCCTTATTTATTTTAATAATTCAAAACATTACCCAGGTTTACATTACAAAACATGCCGTTTTTAGTAATTGACACTTGCAATAAGTGACTAACAAATTTTTTAATACCAAATATTTTTTACTTATTCCTAATTTAAGGTTTTTTTTATATATTTATTTATTAAATATGAACTATTTTTTAAAATAAATTGATTATAATCAATAATTATATTTTTTTTATGCAATCTCAAACACAGTCTTATGGATATGTACTCGATTGTATATAGATTGTTTTTTCCTTATTTATTTCGGAGTCTTTAGTCTTATCGATATGTAGTCGGATCGAATATTGATTGCCTTTTCCTTATCTATTTGGGAGTGTATATGACTTAGTCGGGTACTTGGCACGTTGATGGGATATTCTCTATATATATAAAGCCGGAAAGCCAAGGTCCAAATAGCTTACACAGACGAGAAAAGGGGAAGATTTTCAGATTTTTCACTCAAATTGTTCAAGTTTTAGGGGAGAGATAATGTCCAGCCCTCACCAACAACCAAATTTGATCAGAATCGGGTCGACTTGTTCGATTTGCAGCAATGATCTAGTGAATTCCTCCCGCTCAAATTCAAATGATGGGGACGACGTCAGTATTCCACTCCCGGTTTTTGCCTCGAATAGGGACACCATTAATAGACTCCCTTGTAACCATGATTTTCACGGGATCTGCATAATTTTATGGCTTCTTAGGAGCAATACGTGTCCACTCTGCCGCTACAAGTTGCCCAAGGAGTTTCCAATGAAGTCTGTGTTAGAACGTTTGAGTCTGGTACTGCTGAAAACACGAAATCACAAGGAGACGCCGGGGAAATTTTTTTTAATATTTATTTTCATATTGTATTTAGTCGAACAAGATCCATCAAATTCAGGAGCACATATAAAGCCATTCCTTATTCGAGCGATGCACGAACTTCGTAGCCCTACTCCTCCAAATTATGGTGTCGGATTTTGTGCAATTTGCTCTGGTCCGTTATACTGTGTTTCGGCGGACGGAGACAACACTTGTCCACCCTGCCGCTACAATTTGCCTAAGGACATTCCAATCGAGTCTGTGTTAAAACACTTAATTTTGGTGTTGGAACCGCAAAATCTTGTCTCACTTTGGCTCGTATGTCAGCTGTTTGAGTGCATTCTTTATCTACTTGTGAGAGATGAAAAAAATTCCCAACGTGCAAAGCCATTCCTTTTCGAAACAATGCAACAGCTTTCTAAATGGTTAGAATGGATGGATTGATTGATTGATTGCGATTCTCCAAACAGGCACCAAGCTGCTTTGATTTGATTGACGTAATGTGTTATATCGTGTGTTTTACTTTCTAGTCCATTTGATGCGATGTAATTTGAGGAGGTAATATAATGTTAAATTTCCATTTATTGTTGTCTACTAATTCATCATTTGATCAATCCTACAAATACATATCTACGTACAATTGGCTGAAATCTTTGTTATATAAAGAAAACTAGATACAAACTCGCGCGTTGAAGTGAAATTATTTATTTTGTTGATTATAAATTTATATATACAATTAATAAATTATTCTGTAATAAGAAGAGGTTTTATATGTAAATTAAAATTTTATTAGACAAATATATAACAAAAGTAACTCATATTATTTTATTCCATTAAGTAGTCATTCTGTTTTGTTAAAAAATAATTGATGGTGAGCAAAAATATCATATAAACAACACTTGTCAAGTTAAACACGACCAACTTTTTCTTATTGAAGAATGTTAAAAATAAATAAGTAAATTAAAACAGTCGAAATAAGAAAAAATAAATGAATGTCTCAATCAGAAAATAGGAATAACTAAATTAATAGACCGAGGCAATTCAACTAAGATATGGGTTATATTCTCAACACGTTGCACATGAGAGAAACTAAGACAGTTCTCAATCTAGATATGTAAATAAAATTATCACCCTGAATTAAAATAATACGATTAATGATTCCGATTGTTTTGGTTTGTGATTGGATATATATATATATATATATAGTCAAACTCTAAAGCGAATCACTAAAAAACGAATCAATTAATTTAAAATAGTAAAAAAAATATTTAAACAATGAAAATTGGTGAAAAACATATACATGTGGAGAAGATTATCTACAAAAAAATTTATGAAAAAAATTCAATTAAAATATGAATTAGATGATAACCAAAATTTTCAACGGTCGATATTGCACATATATATTGACTTTTCATTTCCCACCCACTTCCCAATTGAATTTTTTCATAGAATTTTTTATAATTGATCTTTTTCACATGTATATATTTTTCACCAAATTTCATTGTCTAAATATTTTTTTTTATTATTTTAAATTAATTGATTCGTTCTTGATTTATCTTTTAGTGGTTCACTTTAAAACCTAACTATATATATATATATATATATATATATATATATATATATATATATATATATATATATATATATATATATATATATATATATATATGTTCAGTCCTTAAAGAGAGTAACTAATTTAAGAGGCAGAATGTTTTTAAACTTTTAAAAATTGAATATTATTTGTAAAAATAGTATTTTTTTAATTAAATGATTTTTTGCGAGACGAAAAGAGTATTTTCTTTTTTACACGACAATCGCAAAGATTTTAGTTCTCGGTGGAAAATATAGGTTGCCAAATCAGGTCCATTATTTTCTCAGAAACATAAATAGTAGGAACATGCAAAGCAAACACAAAATAATACACCTTTTCATCCCATAAATAGATTCTATAATATCCCATAATTAATATTAAAACCAAAAAGTTTCATCCATTTAATTAATAAAACCTCATGCACACTGTAAAATAAATGAAAAAAATTGTTCATGGAGAGAATTATTTGTGGTGTAATTTGGACTGAAAGAGTTAGTCTTTATTTATATGGTGAATAAAACACTTGTTTAGATCAATTTGGGATAATATCAAATTAGAATTGCTGCAATTATGGAATATAATATATAATATCAATTTGAAGTTACTATAATTTTGGGATATAATATCAATTTAGATTTATATGCGTTAATTATGGGATAATATTACATTATTTTATATGATATAAAATAAAAAATGTAATTAAATTTAAAAATTATCTGTAAATAAAGATGAAAAGCCTAATTAAAAAAATGTAATTATATTAGAAGATCTTTGTTTGATGCCTTGATGTCCTTATTTCATTTGTTTAATATGTTGATGTGGAGACGTATTCATTTCGGGTTGAGAAATTATGTTTTATTTTTTGATTCTTTATTCTTTAATATCTTTATTCTTGATTATACTTGGTTGACGCATCGCTTTCTCCTTTCGCTATAATTGATTTTTTCAACAAAATTAAGAATGAGTCAATCTGTAGCACTACCACTTTATTGAATACTCATGGTCTTAAACTATTTTCAAACCTTCTAGTCTTGCGTTCCTCTGTGTCTACTTGATGTGGAGCGAACTTGACCAGCTCTTTGAATTTTGCCGCGTACTCAGGTACCGACACGTTCTCTTACTCCAGTTCTAAAAATTTCACCACCATCCTACTTCTCATACTCTTTGGGGAGTAGTTCTCATCAAATATTTTTTTTACTATTTTAAATTAATTGATTTGTTTTTTATTCATCTTTTAGTAGTTCGCTTTAAAGGCTAACTATATATATATATATATATATATATATATATATATATATGGGGAATGATCCATAGCAAGCGTTTGTTATGGACACTATTCCAGCAAATATATCTTAAACCGTTAAAATAATGATATTAATGGATGAGATGAATGTCACCCGCTACCTAAGTTAGCGGGTGGAAAAAAAAAAAAAAAAAAAACTCAGGCAACCTGCTATCTTAGCTGACGGGTGGAGTGAATTTTTTTTTTTTTTTTTTTTAAAACTACGTTTTTACAAAAAAAAAAAATCCCACTACCTACGTTGACGGGTGGAGAAATGTATTTATTAATTTATTTTTTTTGTTTAAATCCACCCGCTACCTATATTGACGGGTGGAGAAATTTTATTTTATTTTTTTTAACACCAAGTTAAAAAAAAAAAAAAAAAAAATCTTCCTCCACCCGTTAGCTATGTTGTCGGGTGGAGAGAATTTTTTTTTTTTTTTTTCACATTAAGTAAGTTAAAAAAAAAAAAAAAAAAATCTTCCTCCACCCGTTAGCCCAACACTTAGTTAATGTGAAGAAAAAAAAATTCCACTCCACCCGGCAACAAGCTAACGGGTGGAGGAAGAATTTTTTTTTTTTTTATTTACTTAGTTAATGTGAAAAAAAAAAAAAAAATCACTCCACCCGGCAACAAAGCTAACGGGTGGAGGAAGAATTTTTTTTTTTTTTATTTACTTGGTTAATGTGAAAAAAAAAAAAATTCACTCCACCCGGCAACAAAGCTAACGGGTGGAGGAAGAAATTTTTTTTTCTTTTTATTTACTTAGTTAATGTGGAAAAAAAAAAATCACTCCACCCGGCAACAAAGCTAACGGATGGAGGAAGACATTTTTTTTTTAATTTTTTTATTTACTTAGTTAATGTGAAAAAAAAAAATTCACTCCACCCGGCAATAAAGCTAAAGGGTGGAGGAAGAAATTTATTTATTTTTTTATTTACTTAGTTAATGTGAAGAAAAAAAAAATTTCCCTCCACCCGACAACATAGCTAACGGGTGGAGAAAGAATTTTTTTTTTAACTTACTTAATGTGAAAAAAAAAAAAAAAAAAAATTTCTCTCCACCCGGCAACATAGCTAACGGGTGGAGGAAGAATTTTTTTTTTTTTTTTAACTTGGGGTTAAAAAAAAATTCTCCACCCGTCAATATAGGTAGCGGGTGGATTTAAACAAAAAAAAAAATTAATAAATACATTTCTCCACCCGTCAACGTAGGTAGCAGGTGGAGGGAATTTTTTTTTTTTTTCTTTTTGTAAAAACGTTGTTTTAAAAAAAAAAAAAAAAATCACTCCACCCGTCAGCTAAGATAGCGGGTTGACTGAGTTTTTTTTTTTTCCCCACCCGCTAACTTAGATAGCGGGTGACATTCATCTCATCCATTAATATCATTATTTCAACGGTTTAAGATGCATTTGCTGGAATAGTGTCCATAGCAAACGTTTGGTATGGATCATTCCCCTATATGTATATATATATATATATATATGTGTGTGTGTGTGTGTGTGTGTGTGTGTGTGTGTGTGTGTGTGTGTGTTCAGTCCTTAAAGAGAGTAACTAATTTAAGAGGCAGAGTGTTTTTAAACTTTTAAAAATTGAATATTATTTGTAAAAATAGTATTTTTTTAATTAAATAATTTTTAGCAAGACAAAAAAAAGTATTTTCTTTTTTACACGACAATCGCAAAGATTTTAGTTCTTGGTGGATAAGGTTGCCAAATCAGGTCCATTATTTTCTGAGAAACATAAATAGTAGGAATATGCAAAGCAAACACAAAATAATACACCTTTTCATCCCATAAATAGATTCTATAATATCCCATAATTAATATTAAAACTAAAAAGTTTCATCCATTTAATTAATCATGCACACTGTAAAATAAATGAAAAAAATGTTCATGGAGAGAATTGTTTGTGGTGTGATTTGGACTGAAAGAGTTAGTCTCTATTTATAGGGTGAATAAAACACTTGTTTAGATCAATTTGGGATAATATCAAATTAGAATTGCTGTAATTATAAAATATAATATATAATATTAATTTGAAGTTACTGTAATTTTGGGATATAATATCAGTTTAGATTTGTATACGTTATTTATGGGATAATATTATATTATTTTATACGATATAGAATAAAAAATATAAGTAAATTTAAAAATTATCTGTAAATAAAGATCAAAAGCCTTATTAAAAAAATGTAATTAGATGAGAAGATCTTTGTTTGATGCCTTGATGTCCTTATTTCATTTGTTTAATATGTTGATGTGGAGACGTATTCATTTGGGGTTGGGAAATTATGTTTTATTTTTTTTATTTTAAATACTATTATATGGTAATGTCTTCATTTTGCATTTACTGGCATATAGGATTATTTGCTTTAGTAAATATTAAGTTAATATAATTACTAACACTAGAAGGAAATAGAGCCTATTTTATTAATTACTAAATTTTTGACTTAATATAATATCATATTATTATAAATTGTTAATTAATTTTATATATTATATGTAATAATTCTTTATCAAAATATACTTAAAACCGATGTATATGAAGAAATAAATTGAAACAACTCAGTGCATAAAAGTCTCTTTCTCTCTAATTCAATTTTTTTTGTTACTAAATGTTAGATGAAGAAAATATAGAAAAAATAATAATAGTGTAACTATTAAAAATAGTACTATTATTCATTACTTATTATTATATGCAATACAAAAAATAAGACCGATTTATTTTACGAAATGTATTGTTGGTGCTTTAACTTGACATAGGAGGTGTTTGATAAAAACTGAATAAAATAGTTCTGAATGCTTAAATAATCTGAATAAGCTGAATGAAATAGATTTCTGAATATAAAAAGAAAAAATGTTATTTGATAAGTGAAATGTCCGAAACATGTTAATAACATATTTTTACTATTTTACCCCTTTGAAAAAATTCAAAGTTGTTATAAATTTATTTAATATTACTTAATATAATAGTTAATTTTTTTTAATTCATTCAGTCGGGACTTAACCATTCAGGCAAAAAAGTTAGACTTAGTCATTCAGCAAAAAAAAATAGACTTAGTCATTCAGTCCAAAAATCTAACCGATTCAGTCATTCAGTCCTAAACAAACGCACTGAATAGCTGACCGATTCAATCATTCAAACTTATTCAGTCCTAAACAAATAGCCCCATAGTTATAATAGAGAACACATGCACACTAAATCCCCAATTCTAGGCTTTCATGGTCTGCATCAAGTCTTGTTCCCGTTTTAATTAAATTAGTAGTCATTCTCATATTTGGAACTTGGAACGTAATAATTAAATAAAATTTATTTAATTGTTTAAACACAACATAATTGTTATTTAAAAATTTAAATATTGAGCCCTGGGGTGTCACATGTGCATTGATCACCCACGTGACACCTATGACGTGGCAAGTACAAAAAAATTAAGTTAAAAAAAATTCTAGCATGACTTGAACCAAGACCTAAAACTTGAACCATAAGACTACTTAAGCACCTCAAACTTAGCTACCAAATTGACCCAAAAAAAAAGATCATATACTAAAACATTGACCCAAAAATAGATCATAATAATAATAATAATAATAATAATAATAATAATAATAGAAATAATAACAATATTATATAATAGTAGTAGTAGTAGTAGTAATAATAATAATTGTAGCAGTAGTACCGTTAATACTAATAATAATGATAATAATAATAATAATAATAATTGGTTATTACTTGCGTTGAGATGGGAGCAGGAGAACTTTCCTTTGTAACTGTAGGGCTTCTACAAGGCAAAATCTCAGGAGCTGAGCGTGATTATTATTATTATTATTATTAGTAGTAGTAGTAGTAGTAGTAGTAGTAGTATTACTATTACTATTACTATTACTATTACTATTACTATTATTATTATTATTATTATTATTGCTATGATCTATTTTTTGGGTCAATTTAGTACCTAAGTTTGAGGTGCTCATGTGGTCTTATAGTTCAAGTTTCAAGTTTTAGGTATTGGGTTCATGTCATGCAAGAATTTTTTTTTAACTTAACTCATTTGTACCTACCATGTCACATGTGCCACGTGTGTCACGTGGAAAATCAACGCGCATGTGACATCTAAAAGCTCAATACCCAAATTTTTAAATAGTTTGGGGCCTCAATACTTAATTCCTTTATACCTGTCACGTCATAGGTGCCACGTGGGCAATCAACGCACATGTGGCACCTAGGGGCTTAATATCCAAAATTTTAAATAGTTTGGGGCTCGATTTGCATTGACTGTGAAAAATGGGCTTAATATTCAAAAATTCAAGAGTTTAGTCGTCATCAATGCATTTAATTCATTTAAAAAGTATAAAATTAAGATAGTACTCAAAAGAAAATATTAAATTATAAAAATAATGATTATTTATAAGACGAATAGAGTATTTTATTTTTAGACGACAAAAGATAAGGGTTATATATAGGATGGTAAAATTAAATCAACAGAATTATCCCATAATCAACATTATAATAAAAAAAAAAATCATCCAAATGAACAACGAAACATGATCATGCTAAAAGTCCTCATAAATTGCTTAATTTGTAAAATCATATCTATGCAGAATGATTTACTGTTTCAGATACATTTGAATCAGTCAAATTATCATCATTCTCGACTTTGATCTTCATATGCAGCTTGTTGGTTGACATTTGAAACAAATAAAAACCAATTTATGCGATGTATGCATGTATGTATATGTACCTTTTCATCCAACAACTCCATCTCGATCATGTTTACGTAGTCAACTTTGTTAAAGCTTGGCATATTCCAGAGTCTTGTTATTCTAACCATAATTTTTCATGTTTTTTTTACAAGACTGATGTCATCAACAAAATCGTATGCCATCTAAATAAGCAAATTAAAAAAGTTGAAGTAAAATTTATGGGTGAGGTAGAGAAAAAGAATGGGAAAAAAGAAGAGAAATAACCTTATGTGTAGCAGAGAAGTATAAAAAGGAAAGAATTGTTTTGGGGTGTAAGTTGGAATGAAGAGTTAGTCTGTATTTATAAAGGGTATAGAAAATATGTTTTAAATGAATTTCGGATATTATGTGATAGGTAATATTATTATTTTTTTGTGCATTATTTCTGTTTTTTATGTAGTAATATATAAAATCAAATATATTGGATAATATTTGATTAAAACGTGTGTAGATCAATAACCCATGAGTTTAGGATAATCTTAATTTGGGATTGCTTAAATTATGCGTTATAAAATTAATTTAGGTTTGCATTAATCTTGAGATATAAAAAAGGTAATAGTATTTATTTTTTGTGTGGATAATTATTGATTGTTATGTGATAATATATAAAACCAAAGTATCCGATAACCCATAAATTGGGGATAATTTCAAGTTGGGATTGTTTATGCGTTATAAATATTAATTTGGTAATATTAAGTTGGTTTTGAAGCAGTGTTGGGATTGCTTAAATTAAGTTGGATTCAGTTTAGATTTGGGATATAAAGCTGGGATTGCTTAAATTAAGCGATATACAATCAAATTGGATATGAATATATCAGTTTACATTTTTTTTAATGTTTTATAAATCTTAATTTGGTAATATCAGTTTTGATGCATGGTAGTGATTTTAGGATATAAAAATCAGTATTTGGAAATTAAAAAAATATGCGTTAAATTTAGGAGTGATTTATCAATGGGTGAAGTTGTTTGTGTTGAAGTAGCAAAAAAAAGGTATCACTGTTTCATTTATGTTACAGTTTAATTGACTGAAAGATCATTGATATTTTGTTTTAATTAAGACAACTAATTTGTTTGCTTGATTCATTAAGCCGTCAATTTTGGATTGATTTATTTATAACAACTAGTGCAAACTGTGTGAGATTAAACTTATAAACTCGTATGCATGCAGTTACTTCAGAGCATTTTGCTCCCCTGAATGCCGAGACGCGCAGATTGCCCTGGATGAAAGCTTCAGACCTCCCTCTCCACTGCCAACAATTACATCAGCAATACCTAAATTTGTGGGAGCTAGCAAGGCAGCTGAGAGTGCTTCAGCAGGACCAGTGCTTTGCACCAAGGTTAAAAGGCATGAAGTCCCAGGTTTCATCAGACTGAAAGTTTTGCTAGGCTGATTACGTACCCAGGCGCATGGCTGTAATATTTTTGCAAGCAGCTTGCACTTTCGTGTAGAGATCTTAAAGCTAATTGCAGTTTAGTTTCTTATAGTTAACATGGAAATACAGTGTCTTCAAAGTGTAGATCTCTAGTGGTCTGTTTTAGGAAATGTAACACCAAGGTACTCTTAAATAATGGAGACAACGTAGTTGCTTTCAATATTTCTTAGTTTTTGCATTTCATCTTATACCAAATAAAAGTTCCTACAAGTTCCATTTGGATTAGTTTTTGCATTCAAATCCTTTTACATATCCTCCTATGAGCTTCTATATAAATCTATCTTAAAGTATGATAAATCGCGAATCTATCCTAATTAGATGCTTCAATTTAAAGGGCTTCTTGTTTGTGTGCTGGAAACCATATAGCATCGATTGGTCAAATATGGTATGCTGCTGCTTTGATTTTTTGAGGTGTTTATACCCTTCTACATTTTAAATACCCCTTTGTTACCATTTTGAGAAGTGATGATTATTGGGAATAATCTACAGAAATCGAAAGGAGGGGGTGGGAGGAGTTAATCGAGGCTAGATCTTTGTTAACTATGTTATCCTATTGTACAATAGTTGATGATATATATATATATATATATATATATATTAAAGTTTGCTAGTTTGCCAAAAAAGTTGTTGACTTGATGAATAATTATAGCTATTGATGTGAAAAACCAAGTCCCACCACCTCTTTTGTTTTGCAGCGATTCAGAAAGTTGAAATAGACACTTCTTCAACGAAATAAAACAGAGGCTCTTACTTATATACCATGACTGACTGCTATCACTCTCTCTCCATCTCTATCTCTGTATGCCTGTAAGATCTGTAAGCAAATAGTACTACTACACTCAACATGTTTATTCTCCCGCTGAAAAAAAAAAGAGAGAGAATTGAAGAGAAAGGTAAAAATGAAGAAAAGAGTGAATAGAAGGAAAAAATGCAAACAACAGTGGAGATGTAAGATAATTGAGGAGGCAACCTTTTTCTGATCAAATCATCACAAGAAGAAGAGGGGTCGCAAAGAGTATAAACCACATATCTGTGAAAATTAATTAGTAACAACGGAATTTCTATTTCCTCCATATGATTAATATTAAAGATTTTAATATTCCAAAGCATTGAGATATTCCAAATTCTACTTCTAAATCTCTGTGCAATTATTTGACGGATCATAAAATAGAATTCCAGTAGTACTATGGCTTTAATCAAAAGGATCCAAAAGCACAATTCTCTGCAATTCTCAGCTCACTCTTTTCTTTTGCATATACACTGTTTTTTCCATGTCCCCGAGCATGCAAAAAGTTCCTCATTTGATAATAACCCCAACAGAACAAACAAATGCGGCATCTCTCTCCCCAAAGACACGACTTCCTGAATTCCCACCCAATTTACCTGCCACACCTGTGGAAACTGTCTTTTATGGAGTACTTTATTTTGCTGTTCATCACACATGATAAAAAATAGAAATTTACAAAAGCAGATAACAGTGGAGATGGGTGGTAATCAATAACCAACTTTTTCAGTAAAATCATTAGCAGAAACGCAATAGGCTTGCAAGATTATTTTTATAATATTTCTCCATCAGTTTGGTAATGAGTATGTACACATCACTCTTCATCTTCTTTTCCCATTTAAAACAAAAAGGGCATACCTAATGATTATTTTGACAAGCTCTCATTCTGCTTCAGTCAGTGATCTTTGTACCCCTAGGCCCTAACTAATAAAGAATCTTGAATAAACTATTCTTCAGTTACCCACTTGGCAATCTCTAATTGTTTATGTTCCTCCTGCAATAAAGAAACAGTTGTTTGATTAGACAAGGTAAAATGTTTTATTTCGTATTAATTATTATGTGCTCGATAGTTTAACAAAATTATAGTACCTGAAAATGCTTGTGCGGAACTTTGAGACGCGTAAAGTGGGATTTTGTTAGTCTAAACGCAAATTTGTGGACATTACCTTTTTCGGTATGTGGACATTGCTGCATCTCCATCAACCTTCAAAAATGAGCCTCCCCGGAAGAAATATCAAGCCTGCAACTGGGGACCAGTCAACAGATAAGAACAGGTGTGCAAAATGTTTTAAGAAAATGCAATTTATATGACAGTACTATTCAATTAACCTATTAAGATTCTCATTCTGGAAATAGTAACTTTCAAATAGATTCAAGAACTTCATGTTCTAAGTAACTAAGAGACAAATCAAACTACTTTTGAGATACTATATCAAGATGCAATAACAATCCTACTAATAAATTCATTCAGCTATTGTTACCTAAGCTAGCAAAATAGTTAGTGCTTATCATAAAGGAGTGCACAGTTGAACTAGAGGATGCTTCATTCTAGTTAATGTTTGTGAATGCAAATAAAAAGTTCAACATACATAAGATAGATTAGTTAGCATATTTGTATGTGTGTGTGTGTGAGAGAGAGAGAGAGAGCATACGCCAATCCGGGTCTTAACAATTTCCTCAATCCTTTAAAAAAAGCAGAGTTCAGTATAGCCATGTGAGTATGGCATCAGCTCCTCCACCTCAATCCTAGAGGTTGAACAACTCGTGCTTTTGCTCAACCGGCTATGAGTTGACTCAACCTCGGCCCAAAATATGCTGTAAACAGGTCTATGATCAGAGAACCTGGATTCCCCTCGGACATAAGATAATTGATGGAGACCTCCTCCAAACCACAAAATTCGATCACACCTTCACAAAATAGAAAATATGGTTAGTTCAGCCTTGAATTACCATAACCCACATACAACCACACCAAAAAAAGAAAAACAAACATATCCACAAAAAGAAAGGGAACTACTACCTCCGTTCCAAATATAAGATCACTTGCCTGAGTTGGCTCTTAACGGAGGTAGTAAAACACAAGTACACATGTTTTCTTCATTGTTATGTCATTTTAAATTCCATCAATTTAAATATTTGGTTCAGAATTCCTACCATGCAGGTGTTCGACGTTTCTCCTTAGGGTGAATACTTTCACCAGTATATCTGTCTGAATTATTTGAATACTTGTACGTTGGTGGGAAGTATATCTTCCCTTCTTTCCACCCTTCAAAGACACGACCCCTTCGCTGCTCTAGTCGAAGCTGCCAAAAGACAAAAAAAGGTACTTCAAACAAATGTATCTAAAAAGAAACAGGGTAAGCATTTTATTTCATCAAAAGGAAACCAATAGAAAGGCTTTGGCAAGAAGATGTGTGCCATGCCTGGTCATTCTCTAACAGAGCTCTCCAGTTTTGCATCTCAACAAGTGCCTTGGCCGATCGGTAAGAAAGGGCAATTCGATAATTCAGATCCCCAAGCCAGATGATTCGACTGGGTTAAAATAAAAATTATTAGAATATTGGTAACACTTCGTATTTTGGAGAAATGATGTTGAATAGTGACTGGTGGTATTTTTTACAAATCTTAAGATGTTAAGGTGTTTAAATTTTAACTTCTAACGTATATTCAAGCACTACTTGAAATAATACAACATAATATTGAGTATACATTTTTTAAAGTCAATAAATGGTAGATAAATAAAGGTCTTACTCATGTTCAATGATTGTTTCTGGTGACTTCTCATCGCAAATGCCGTGAACTCGTGGAAACCTCGTCTTTCTTAGGATCTCCATCACATCAGAGTTCCTCCGTAGCTCATCGCCTTCCTTCTGTCCTGAGGTCAAGTGACTGCAGACAAAGCAAAAGCTTGTTTGATGCAACAACATGCTCACCGAGATGGACCCCTGCAAAATAAGCACTAGATTATCCCAAGCTTTTAACTTGCATAAAATAAAAACTACTATTATTTGCATGACGAACAATACCTTATTTCCTAGGTAACCCATCAATCCTCTACCAACACAAGATACTTTCATGTTTCGGACATGCTCTCTGATGTCACTCTTCACCCATATCGTGAGAAAAACTCCAACCATTTGCTTGCTCACCGCTAAACAGTACCCTGAATTCCCTGGCATTCTGTATCCATCTTCCATTGGTGCAGATCCACCATTGAACATTGGTGAGAATAACACAGTGCTAGGTGAATCCCCAGGCCCATAATCATCATCTGATGAGCCCCATCTGGAATAATCACTTGGCCTCTGACCCCATGAATAATCACTTGGCCTGTGACTCGAAGAATAGTCACTTGGCCTTTGACCTGAGGAATAATCACTTGGCCTGTGACTTGAAGAGTAATCACTTGGCCTTTGACTTGAAGAATAATCACTTGTCCTGTGACTCGAAGAATAATCACTTGGCCTGTGACCCCATCTGACATTAGGGCCGTAGTCACTTGACCTATGACCAAAGATAACCCGATCACAAACACTAAAACGTCGATCAAGGCGAGGTTGCGGAATTGAATATTCATTGTCATTTCTCCAGTTGCGGGGTGCCTGAAATGATCTACGGTGGAAGAAAGACGAGGTCATCTGCCTTGTTGATCCCTCAAAATCAGCATCTGATTCAACAATAGGATCAGGGATTGGAGAAGGTGTATAGCAACCACTTCCTCCACCGGTTCCGGGACGACTGTTTAGGGTTTTACGAATTAGAGCTAGCCATTTTTTGGCAGGGCCATTGTCTTCAGCACCAAGAATATTACCGGCATTCAGGGGAACTATTTCTTGAAATCTGATAGTGCAAAGCAAAATATTGTTACTTTAGTTATTGGAGTAAAAGAGTTTGGCAAAAGAAAATTGAAGAAAAACTCTAACAAATTAATATAAATCATACCCAAGTACATAAATGTCAGCAGGAGGAGAGGCAAGAAGCCAATCATCTATATTCAAATTACTTGATGGGGATTTTCCGCCCACATTCCATGTAGCCGAAAAAATGCTGTTCCAATTGAAATTTGAAAAAAGTAACAAACCTACTTAGGAACTAGCCACAGAAAGAGTTAAATAATGCAAAAGGAAAAATAATGTTGTAAGAGACAAACCTATAGTTCTGCACATTTATAATCTGAGGGTGATCAAGATCAACTCTCCCTCGCCGCACACGGTCTGTTGTCTTGCTCGACTTTTCTGTGAATCCAAGTGAAAAAGATTGAGAATAATTGCAAAATACATCAAAGAGGATAGGACCTTCTATATATGTGCGGGTGTGTGAAAACATATAGTTCAGATTGGCTGAGTGGTGTTACTAAACCTATTTTACTTTTCTTATTAATTGTGCACGTCTCCCTCTCTGAGAAGCTTTTCCTCCATTCCACATTGCCAGCTAAAAACAAAATTTCATTTTATCAGTAAATTTCACGTTTTAATACAGAGATTAAAGACAGTATCAGACTATCAGCGGATATCATTAGCGAATAAGAGTAAAAAGATACTACCTGTTGGCATTGTTGAAAAGCTAGAGTAGGACACTAGAATACAAATGAACCAGGTTTATTGCTAGGAAATGTACATAACTAATTAAATTTTGATCAGTCATTTGCACCAAAAGAACCTAAAGAAACAACATGGTAGTGGAAGTTATTTTCAGAAATACAAAGGAATAGAAGGCATGATGCATAAGACTCCAAAAAAAAATCTTTCTTTTTTGCTCTCAGTTTTCTCAGCAGCCACATAATAATTAATGAGAAAATGAACTTTGCAGTTGAGGAAAAGGAAAAAAAAATAAAAATGAATAGAATTAAGCTAAGAGCAATCAACGAGATGCCGAAGAAAAAATATTAACTTCATTACAAAATTTAGAAGGTGATAGATAGAAAGATTGAAATTAGATACCCACCTCCATATACATCTTCATCTGCCTGAAATTCCTCATTTTTGCTTTTGATATTGAACCACTTTCTAACGAGTGACTTTGACCAAGAGAGCTTCATCAAACAGAACACTAGTGTCAGCAACCACACAAAGTGTGCAGAAAATTAATTTGTGACATAAATTTATCATCTTATTTTCCAGGAAAATGAGGGCAAAAGATCAAAAACCTTGCTTTTCTTGGAATTCCCATCCCTCATTGTTTCACTTCTTCTTCATACAGGTCTTCTTCAAATTCCCTTTCCCCCTTCCCCCAAAGTAGTTGAATTTTTCCTCTGAATCAGCCAAAATTACCAAATTTTCAAGAAAATGACCTCATAAAGAAATTCCCCCTCAAATTGAAACTCTTTTCAAAACTGGTCCTCCCTCTCAAGTTCTTACAAAATAAGCTCAACACTAATAAAATTAGACTTGCGGGTTCCTTTAATCCCCTCAATTTATCACAGGAAGCTCCGTATTTGAACGATCATGTTATTGGGTTTTGTCCCAAAACAATGCCGCCTCCTTTTCTATTGGGTCACTCTTCTAATGTTCATATGTATATACTACAGAAAAAGAAGAAGAAGAAGAAGAAGAGAGACACAAAACCCAGTAAAATTTGAGAGGAACACTTATGCGTGGGAGTGAGATTAGATTCTGAGGCATAAAAACAAGACAATGCGGCAAAAATAGAGAGAGAGAGAGAGAGAGAAAGTGGGCCCTTCTCTTTTCTCCTCGATATGCAGCCTCGTTCTAAGGAACAACAAAGTGACGATTTTGAACAGAATAAAGTGCAGAGAGAACTCACTCTCTGTGTGAGAGCCTTCCTTTTTCTCTTTTCTTATACCCAAAACCCAAGGCTGGCTCAAATGGGGCAATGGGCATGTCGTTTTGATGTAATTTAATAAATGATACGACCTAGTCAGAGCTGCCCATTGGTCAGCAAAGTTAAGGGATGTAAGATCTAGTATCTTGATTCTAGCTGCAATTTTTTCTTTGCCAATTTGGTCTTGCCTCAAAGTTAAAGCAGTTATTAAAGAAGGAAAATAAAAGATAAAGGGAATGTGTGTTGCAGTAGAATTAGTACAATCTTCTACATTTATTTTTCTTCTTGTTTCTTCTTTATTTTGCTCCTCTATTTCTTGCGTTATGTTGTGTTTTGTAAGGAATGTTTGGAGGAACTGTCAATTGTGTGTGGACAAAGGGATCCTTCCGTTGTATGTGTTTTTTGGTATTAGTGTAAACTTTTAGATTTATAATGATTTAGGAGTTTATCCATCCCTTTGATGTGCTTTTTGGGATTAGCGTATTTGCTTAGATTTCCAGTGATTTAAGAGTTTATTTCAAAAGAGTCCGATACAATCATGCGCTACATTAAAATTGTGGTTACGACATTGTAAATCCTGAGTTCGTGTAATTTTTCTCTTGTATTTTTGGCTAAATTTTGGAAAGGTTCATGAGAATGATTATTTTTTATGGGCGTTGAAGCTTTGGAAAGATTTGATTTTCAGTCAAATATGTATACACATAACATAAGTTCATATATTTGATGCAAGAAAAATGTGGAGAAATTTTTTGTTCAACAATTTGTGAGGTTCGAAATAGGCTAGTGTCTTTGGAATCATGGGCAGTTGTCTCAATTCAGGGTGTTGTGGTCCTTATATTATTGCTTTAGTCCTTAGAAGCTGCCAATTTTGGGGGAATGCTATAAGACTTTGACTAATCGAATTTTATTCATGATTCATGATTAGGAGCTTCCTCATTAGGAGTGTTTCACATTTTTTAGTTGCAATGTTCTTTTTATCATGCCCTATTTTGGCACGCCCCTCCAGCGGCCACCCATGCTCAGTCCTCGGGTTGCAGCCTCCGGGGCGCCATCGTTATATATCTTGTTTGGAGTAAGAAAATAAGGAAAAAAGAAAAAAAAATGATTTGTTTCAAGATTTACAAGTTTGTATTAGTTGACTGATCTTGATATATAATCTTTGAATTGCTATTTCCATGATTGTTGGCCCCAAGCAGTTTATTAAGAAATTTTTTTGTAATGATTTAAGGATTAAAATTTAATTAAGCAAACGGCGGATGTGCCAAGCTTTGGCCCCATAAAACTCATGCAAACATAGATGGAGTTCTTCATAAACCCTCCACTAGTAAGCAAGTGTAGCATCCACTACCAATGGAGCCAATTTATGGGGCTGAAATTATTGATGATGATGACTAAGGCTTTGTATAAAGTCATGTACGGTTGTCACATATAGTATTTTTTTGGTGGGGGTGTTTTTGTTATCTAAAATCCAAAGCCCAAGTGTCCCATGTAATGGTGTCTAGTTTTTCATCTTTCCATGTCCACTCCCCTTATAATCCTCCATAACTAAGTTGCAGTTTTCTTTTCGCTTTCAATATTCATCATACACTTACAGTTGTTTGAGCTAAATCATGTTTGAACGTGCTTAATAAGACACTGAATTCAAATTTTTTAACGTTTAAAAATATTAAATAATGATGTAGCTGTTACGTTTTTGATATTTAAAGCAAAATAATAGTTTGTTTGCAATGTGATTGTCAAATACACTCAAATCACATGTAAGGGGATACGTTGTTGGAAAATTTATTTTAAATGCATATGGTCATGTGGAATTAAGAAGGTTATTTTTTTTTAAAGATCTTACGGCTATAGTTTTTGAAATAGTGAAATTTACCTGATTTTTCGAACTCGTAATCTTTTATAAAATAATAAAAATTGATGCCAAGACAAGGTGAATCGAAAGAGTACTGAAATTAGTAATTAATGTCGAAGAAAAAAAAGGGAATATTGACTATTGATTAAAATACTTTGGCATTTTTATTTTATATACAAACTAACTATAATGAGTGGACTTCCATTTTGTTCAAATCAGGGTAATCTAATCAAATATTTATCGAGGAAGTAGTAGTAAAAGAGGGCTATGGTCTTTCCCTTTTGTAGAAATTCATTTCAATGCAACTTGCTTTGTTTGTTTGTTCTTCAATTGTATGCCTTGAAATCATTTGAGGGGGGAAAAGACGAACAATAGAGGGACACTCAATAAAGTTGGGAGTTGTATGCTGGCGGGTCATATTTGGTAAATGAATATCTAAAGGGCAAAGAAAAGTGGGCCCTACATTAGAGTAAGCTTGATTTATTCTTTTCTTTTTAAGCTTTGACAACATTTGATTCAAGCGTAACCATCCATACTAATGGTATCTAAAGAAATAAATAAATAAATACTACTCTCAATTCCTTCTTGATTCATTTATGACATGATTGATGATGAAGGCTGATTGATATTTGAGCTCATTTTTCTTCATGCCACTGTGTGAGGAGGAAAGATCATTATACACATCGATGTATTTTCTTTAGTAATATTGATAACCCCTTATACTTTTATGTCCCGGGGATGATAGGGTATTATACCTTTGTTGACCTTACAAATCATAAAAAAATTATTTGACACACGCAACACATAATTTATTTCAATAATAAAGATTTAGTTGATAAATTTAAAAAGTGAACAAAAAAAGTATTATAAGTTTGGGTTTATGAACTTCAAATGTATTATAAGCAATTTATTTTAAATATAATTTATTTACCTCTTTGATAGGATACAAAATGGATCTTATTTCATTTTTATTGGGTTGCATATTTACTAACACAAATAGAGTATATTCACATGAGGACTCTTAAGTCTGATAAGTTTGAACTTGTCGCCTTGTCACTTAAAGACATTAACTAGTTATCATATTCAATATTAATTTGTATAGTAATTACCTTTCCAATAAATAGAATCTCTACTACGCAACTCCTATTAGGAGTTGTTATCCTATTGAGAATGTGTGACTACTATAAATATATGAAAAATAATAGAGGTACGGAAGATAATATTCTAACTTACTAAATATTTTTTCTCTCCATTGTTAACACATTTTGAAACTTGTACTTACTCTTATATCATAGGTATCTCCTACAGTCTAATTCGTCAAGTACTTGCTGATAGTTCTTTCTATGCAAGTTCACTTTCAAATTGTTGAACGTGTGGACAAATTCGAGAGTTAACAATCTTAATCAAAGATTTCTCTAGAGAACAAATGAATTGGAGTTTGAAGATTATTTGGTTAACCGAAATACCCGTGTAATTACTAATTTACAACCATTTCGTTGACTTCATTCAATCATTTGTGCACCCATTCCGTGAAATATGGAAGATATTTGAAAGGTGTACATGTTGAAGCCATCTGAGCATGGAGGGACCTCTACAAACGTCTCAACTTGCAGGCTACTGCTATAAAAGTTCTAAAGTCATGGTTCCATTTATTTAAAAAAATATTGTAATTTATCATGAATTTGTTGATATGTAACGTAGTCCTATGATCAATACCTCTACCCAAAAAAAATCCCATCACTAATAAAAAGTCGGAATTTAGCACCACCCCACATATGGAATAAAAGATCCTAGGATATGCAATAATGAGTATGGCCAGCTCTAAAGGAGCTACAAATAGTATTAGAGCATAAAATTGTTGGCCTAATGGTGTAGGTAAAATAATTAGAATGGTGTCCATTGTGAAACAGCAACACCAGCATTAAAATATAGCTTTAGCCACAACATGGTGGTGGTGCTGCTGCTTATTGGCAGCGGTAAATTTGTCTTGTTAGTGGTAACAATAATATTGGTGCATGGTGTAATAACAGTTTTCATAACATTCAAGCACACTAGAGAGATTGTTTTAACAAGATAATGTTTTATTGATATATAAAAGTTGATCGTGAGATCATTATGTTCGGATTTGAATTTGTAATTCTTTATTGTTACCAGACTTGACTTTCTTATTTATTATGAAATTTGTATAATCACCCATGCATAGTGCAGAAATTTTCATTCCTTCTTTATTATAAGATTTAGTATTTTCACCCTTAAAATGTAACTTTATTATAACAAGCTCAAATGGATAATAATTTATTATGTTAATTATTAAATTATAAATATAAAAAAAAGTATATTAAAACAATTAGAAGATAATTAAGTGGGAGCAATGGCACAAAAATTAAATGATTGGTTTTGGTTTAAAAACAAAAAATATCTTCCTCTTTTCTATTCTTATTACATTTGTGAATGTTTGTTATAGTTGTGTTTCTTATTAGATATATGAAAGTTTTTGATTGATTGTGGTTTAAATTTGAGCCACATTCCCATGTTATTAATTTTACTAATAAAACTATTAATATACTATATAATATATTTAATAGATAGTTTTATGAACCTCATGTTAATATAAATAAGCCCACGTTGTTAATTTTACAAATAAAACTTATAAAAAGTTATTAAATTTATTATATAATATACTTAATAAAATTTGGATAGCATTATAAATTTGGGTGTATTTAATTGTTAAAATAAAACTTAAAAAGTTTTAAAATCTGTTTTATAATATACTTGGATAGCGTTATAAATTTGGATAGTATTTAATTAACATAAATTTGGATAGTACTATTACTAATCTAGATAGAAAAGAAAAAAGTTGAATTTAAAATTTGTATTTATTATAGTTTTGAATAATATTTATGCTAATTAAAATAACAAAAAAAAAACTAAACTAAAAATTTATAAAATTAAATCTGTACTTTTGATTATATAGTTGGTATCCCTCCATAGTGATGCCGTGACCTTTAAGGTTGAACAAGATTACATTACATATTGAGTTGTTGCTCGTATTACTATCAATTACACTTTTAGTTTTAAAATTAGAAATATTTTATAAATCGATATTTTTTAAGAATAATTTTATATTTTTAAATGTAATCTTAGTATTAATTAAAAAATTAGATATAGTAGTTAAATATTAAAAATAATAATACTAAAATAATTACAAATTAAGAATATCATGTTATTTTATAATTCTAAAATAAAAATATATTTTAAATTTTGAAAATGGCTAAAAAAAATATATCTCTAATTTTAGAATAAAGAGAATACATATCCTACCACAGCGGTGACCATTTTAACCAACAATTTCCTTCGTAAAATGTTATAATTTTTGCCAGTATATTTTTAAGCTTTGTTCCATTGATCTTTGGTTGTTTATAGATTATTATTTGGATTCTGTTTATAGAAAATGTTTTTTGAGAAATTATTATATTAAACAATGTTATATTTGCGGATGTTAAGGTGGCAAACTAAAATTAAAGTGAAAGTTTTTTTTTTCTTTTTAAAAAGCGAAAGTTGTTATAAGCTAGGTTACATTGATTTTTGGTTTTTCTATGTTTCATGTAGAGATCTATTAGTAATCACGATCATCATCATAATATAAAGATTTACAAACATATATGCTCGTTTGGATAACACAAGGCAGATAGATCGTTAGGTCAATAGGATAAAATTTTAATGCTATATTAGGATTGGATCAGAGAAATAAAAATGCAAATAGAATAACTTCTTTTTATATAATAAAAAAATTATGTAATGGATCTAGATATAAAAGGCCCACTGCACATGTTGAAATATCAGTATGTGATTGGTTTGAGACATTATGTAGCAATAGGCCAAGAGCACTGAATAACTTCTTTTGATTATTTTGTTGAAATATAATAGACTATTCTCATCCCTTCTAAATTTATAAAGTTTATTTCTTAAAAGAGAGTATAGAATAACTCATTCTAATTGAAATAGAATAAATCATTTCGCTCTCTATTTTATTTTTTTCTCTATTATATTCTTTCATTTATTTTATTTTTTCAATCTAAACGCAACATAAAAAGATTTAATTAACTTTTATGATTCCCAAACTACCCCTCTCCTTTGGACATGGCTGAAGAAATCAAGATTTACAAAGGCAGGCAGGCAGTCAAAGGGAACATGTTAGATTTTTCTCTCACTCAGTTTCTGTTCTTTTTTTCTTTTTTTCTTTTTTTTTTAATTTCCTATTTTGTGCTTTAAAGCAGGCCCCACCCATAGTGTAGTATATTTATGTTTCTTTTTCTCTCTCTTGTTTAGTCTGTTTCAAAATATTGGTTCTGGTCTTTTCGTTTTCAAAGTGATTCATTCTACAAGTATCTCAGCTGGACACATCCCGGCTACCTTCCCTTTTCTTTTATTATTTTTTTTCCCTTTCCAATTATGCCCCACAACGTATACTCTTACCAGTGCAATCGAATAGTAACAACGTGTGAGTGTCCCAAAAGATATGCTATTGTTACAGCATTCTATTTCTAGATTCACTACCACTACGCTAATTGAATATTAAAAAATAATTAAATTATATTTTTTATAAAGAAAAAAAAAGGAAATTCTTGGTTACAGGTGTTTCTGAATTCTGATGCATTCAATCAAAATTCAAAATTAGTGATACACCTTAGTTTATCTCTCCACCTGCAAAGAGTGTTAACCGTGAGAGAGAGTCTAGATTTGAAGTATTTAAAAACTTAAAACGAAGATAGAAAATGATAAAATTAAGGAAATTAATATTATTATTACAGATAAAAGACTGTATTTTTATAACGTTTTGCTAATCTGCTTACTCATGAACAGTAAGTGAGTTTCACACTTACGTGAGAGAGATCTTGTGAATTAGTGAATATATTAATATTTATTTATGAAAATATCAATTTTCAAAATTAAAAAGTATGGTAGGAGCTAGGGAGTGAATTCTTGATCTGTAATGTGAAAAGAAAAACATAAACTCTTTTAGTTGTCAAGAAGGGCTGTGACCTAGTTATAGAATTAGAAGCTAGGGTATGTAACACACTGACTGAACAATGCACGCTTGTAGGCATACAAAGCTCATTCTCCACATTATAATTACCTATTATGGATGGGCCAATATTATAACGTGAGGGAACCAATCATAAATTAATACGAGCCCAAGAGCCATGATGGCCCCCTGAATTTTAGAAACCCCTTGAAAAGAAATTGTATCATATTTCGGACGAATATAAACTTGAATCATGTTTTGTGGGGGGGGGGGGGGGGGGGGGGGGGGGGGGGGGGGGGAATTAAACATGAATTACTTGGTAGACCTCTAAACTCTTTTCAAAACATGTTTTTTGTCCCTGCAGTTAGCATTGTCATGAATAGTTGCAACATCACAACTTAGAGAGAAGCCTCGTACTCGAACTGTTATGTTATATTTGAATTGAGAGAATGAAATAAAATAAAGAATATAATGAAAAATAGTGTATTAGATGATCATTTTGAAAGATAAATCATTCTAGTGGATGAAATAAATCATTCAATCCCTTTGATTTTTATTCCACGTAAGAAGTAGTGAAATAAAATTCATTTCAATGAAATTGATATGTATGATAATTTTATCATTATATTAGACCACTCACTCCCACTAACAATCAAGCATATACTTGAAATACTTTAAAATCATTTCATTTTATTCCTTCAATTCAAACGCAACATTAAGTTGCAGAAAAAAGGCTAGTCTAGTGTCAATCCATGACAGAAAGTTTGATAAGAGATCATATGGCAATAAAGCAAAAGAAATGCAGTTGTAGTGTGAAACACCTACATATGTAGTTTTAGAATCAAAAATAATAAATATCGAGAGCAAGTTCATGGGGTTAGATTATCTGAATCAAAGAGTAGTATTCTCTTTAAACTACCAGTTACTTTACAGAGACGACTACTAATAGTTCTAGAACTAGAACAAATGGCAATTTTCATCATGCAGTTATGGTGCACAAATTGCAACAATTAAACTAAGTAGAAAATTGGCTCCATGTAGATCTCATGCATTTGGCTACAGAGTGCTTGCTGATTCATCCTCATTCCCAACAAGGGTCTTAGGGGAGTGAGTCAATTCCTGCTGTTTTGCCAGCAACATCAGTTCTTCAATTTGTTCCTTTGCTTTACTCATATCCTTCCCCAAGGTACGAAACCGGGATTTGATCTTTGGGAAACCTAAAAAGAAATTTAACGACATAATATATATTCATCTCTAAAAAGTAAAATTCCACCATTACAAAACATATTTTTACTAAAACAAATATGATGTAGTAATAAAATTTACTTTGATAAAGACAACAACATATAGCAAGAAAAAGTCTTTTAAAACATATCAAAACTTCGTCAGAATTACACCCGACGTTCTTTCAAATCAGGGGTAGGCAGAGATGTTTGAAATTAGGCTCAGAAGTAAACAAAGATGTGTCAACATGATTTGATTGTTTTCTCTTGAAAAATGAATCAATAGTATGTGATTTTCCCATGATTCTAAAATAAAAAATTCAATTAACTACAGTACAAGAATGAGTTAATCAATATTATTGGACCACTCATTGAAATTTTTAATAATAAAATTTTCATAAATTTACAATCAAATAAGTAAGGGTTTTAGTTAGTTTCCGAAAAACAAATTGAATATGCAATTGGAATTAACATATACAATATTATGATCACTCATTAAACTTTAAAAAATTAAAATATCAAGTTTCATAAAATAAACAAAGAATAAAAATAAATAAATAAAGGTTTTAGTTGATTACTTGTTTACAAATGTATCATTCAATTGGAATAACACATATACAATATTATGCCCCAATTATACAAATCTGCAATTATAATGAATTTAATAATAAAATTAGTTTGCAATCAATCTCTACTTACACTTACTTTTCAACTCTTATAATATACAGTTATTCAAGTTCTATATTCACATGTAGCATTTCTATTTTTTTCCATTTTCCAGCACATGGACTTTACAAAATTTCCAAACCTTGGGGGGGGCCATGGCCCCCTCCGGTCATAGGATGGCTTCGTCCCTGTTCCCTTCCACACAAGTTCTTTCACCGGAAACTTGTACAAGTTATTCCGAGGAACAAATCCTCTCAGCACTGTTTCCTCAAAAAATGAGCATGCATGTTCCAGTTTCCCACTCTTACATAACCCACGAACCAAAATCGAATAGGTGTCTAGTCCAACGCTGACATCATTTTTTAACATATGGCTCAACAAAAAAGAAATCATCTTCATTCTTTTCATTCTGCAGCACATCTTCAACAATGGTGCATAGGTTTGCTCATTGGGCTGGCAACTATTCTCTACCATTTTCTGAAGAAATTTCAGAGCATGTTCCTCTTGCGAGTGCTGGCAAGCAATAGAGATCATGGTGTTATATGTCAAAACATCCGGAAAAACTTCCTGCTTCGGCATATCCTCAAACACATCTTGAGCATCCTTTAGCCTACCAGCTTTACTTAAAATGTATATTAAGGAGCTATAAAATAAGGGATCAGGAACACAACCATTCCTCTTCATCTTCTCATAAACCTCCAAGGCTTCATTTATTTCCTTCGCCTTTCCTAGAGCATGCATTGCAGTAGTATAAGTCACCACATTTGGTGGACAGCCCTTTTCTTGCATTTCCTCTAAAGTAGCATCAACTTTGCGGAAATCCTTCTCATTGCAATAGGCTTCAACGAAGCAGGTATAAGAAATCACACCAGGACAAAATCCATGTTTCCCCATCTCTTCTATAATTTTTTCAGCCTTCTCTAATTGCCTAGCTTTGCACCAACCATGTAATAATATATTAAAAGTACGCAAATTTGGAGCTATTTGATTCTTAAACTCTGTATACACATTTTGAGCATGCTCAACCTTTTGCTCCTTACTAATGTATCCATGAGTGTATTCAATGCGAAAACATCCTTGTCCACTCTAAATTGATCTATTCTTCTAAATGCCTCTATTGCCTCTTCATGCCTAAAAGCTGTAAGCCTTCTCATTACCTTTGTCATAGTTATTAACGTAATGTGCCCTCCCAATTGATCCATCGCCATCTCCCACATGAGATCAAACTTCTTCGACTTTCCCAAAATATCAACCATCAAATTATAAGAATCAGGGGAATGCTTGTAACCTATTTGCATTTTAGCCCACTTGAAAAACCCAAAAGCTGGTATCCAGTTATTGTTAAATCTCTTCAATACCTGATCAACACAAGAGAACCATTTAAAGCTCCGACAACAGAACCTGTCGATTCAAACTGGTCCGTCAGAATTCTACTTATCTTATCAACATCATTGTCAACAATATTGCTTACTACACTTTTAACCTCAAATTTTTTATCATGAAATTTATGACTATCAACCCAATGTGACACTGACGGAAGCACAAAATCATCCTTTGGATTTGTAGTATCAATACCACTCTCTGAAAATTTAACCCAATTCGGAAGTTCAGGTGACTCACTCAAGTCGGTTGAATCATCTACTTACAGAGACACAGTCATGTTGCAAAATGAGTTGCAAAATGAATTGCATAAGAAATTATACATTCCATTCACAGGGTGAACATCACCTCTGTATAGCTTCAAGTCTATTTGAGACCTAAAATTGCAAAAAACCCTTATCTTGTTTGATTTAGAGAGCATTCTTGATGACCCTAAAATCAATAAAGCCAAATAAATGTCTACTTGAATGTCGATAATTTAAAAAAACAATTGCAACAAATCATGAGCAATTGGGTATTTATAAAATCATGTTTTTCATATCAATATGCCAAAAAGGGTACAAATTAAGTGCTGAATGAGATCATGTTGGTCTGTCTCTATGACATACGAGTCATTATAATGCAAACAAAATAAATAAATAAATATATATATATATATATATATAGTTTGGAAAATAAAACACTGCAGTTTCAATGGAAATAATTCCACACTCCTTTCATTGATTCATTCCGTAAATATATACAATGCAACTGTTCTATCTTTGGCAATATACAGACATTAAAGATAAGATTCTAACTGTTACAAAAGAATAAAATAATAAAGTACGCATAATTTTAGCCTACACTAATTGCAGAGAATATCTTAATTGAATTGCTTTCCTTAATATGTGTGTGTGTGTGTGTATAACTATGTATGGAGAAAGAAGATGCGCTAGCAAATATTTGCCCTAACAAACATATATACATATACAATAACAAGATAAAAAAACATAATCACCTACTTTAAACTATAAACTATAAACAAATAAGACCCTATAACCGGATAGAGAAAGCTTATAGACATACCTTCCACGATTGAGTGAAGTACTGGAGAGAGTTCTCCCGCTCTGCCGACTGAGAGAAAGTAGGAAGAATGAGAAGAGAACGAAACTAGAGAGTGAGATTTTAAAACACTGTTTAAAATTAATTAATTAAAGTTTGATTTCTTTTCTTTCTTTTTATTTTGGGTAATGAATGAACTGACTAATGAGTTCGAAATTGATTCGTAGGATAAATAAATTCAGTATTAAGTATACCTTAGAATGAGAAGAGAAAGAAAATAGAGAGTGATTTTTAAAAACTGTCTAAAATTAATTACGTAAAGTTTGATTTTTATTTATTTATTTATTTTTTATAATGAAATGAGTTTGCAATTGATTCGTATGAGAGATAAATTCAATATTAAGTATAAATTAAAATATTAAATATACACTTTCTCCATTTTAAATTATAAAATTATTATTAACTTATAAAAATTAATTTAAATATTTTGAAACTTAACATAGATAACTTTTTTGAAATTATGAAATAATAATTTTTTAATAAGTAAATAATATATTTTAACAATGTTCATCATTATAAATGACAAATATTAAAGAAACTTGTTTAGGTCATGAGTTTGAATTTTTTTTTTAAATTAACTTTAAGAAAATAATATTAAATTATTATTTATAAAGGGTTTGAGCGGGTTTTAAATTTTTTTAATCTAAAATATATTAGTAACTTTAGAGTTGTGTTGTAACGAGGTAAGTCTAAGGCTATAAAATTAATTAAACGGTTCGGATTTGATTTGTATTCACTCGATTAAAATTTTGATTCAAACTCAACTCGAAATATAAATGATTCAAATATGAACAAATTTTAAAGTTGAATAAACTATTCTGAACCTTTTCAAATTATAATTTTTTTATTTATACTCAAATCATATTGGCTCGAATAGTTTAAACTGTTTGAACTCGATTCGAGATCGTACTCGACTCGGTAATTAAACGAGTATCAATTAAATCTTATTTTAAATTTGATAAATTTTATAAATTAAATCTGAACAATTCAATACTCGACTCGACTCAATTCATTTACACTTCTAGAGACAATTAGTGTTGTATGTCAATATCTTGATCGCATATATAGTTAGAAGTTTGGTTTGGGGTCATGGTTTGAATTGAACTCACAAAAAATCCATAGATTTAATTGAAATATTGTTTGTTCGTTCGTCAAAAAAATTAAGTAGCCAAAGAATTAAACAAACCTCTTTAAATAACTTATACATCGGTCAAAATGCTTAAATCTAAATATATTTAAATGGAGATATTTGGATAGCAGTTAAGTACTCTTTCATTACGTTATTATGATTTGATAATTATTTTTGAAAAAAAAAAAAGACAATTCAAAGTAACTAGGACAAAAAATTTATTTTAATCTTTTACATCATACATATATAACAAAATTATATTCAAATACAAAATTAATACATTTTTTTAATTAATACGCGCTATATAATATTGTGTCCTTGTTCAAAAACTTTGCCTACTAGTCACCCTCTCTATTTTTAATATTAGAGATATATATTTTAATTTTTTAAATTAATTTACAAAAATAAATTAATTAATTAATTAATTAAATAGATTCTTATTTATCTTAAATTTTATTAATTGAAGCTTTTGTATGGAGCGAAAATAAGAAGGTCAAATTATACTCTTTTTTAGTAAATAAAAACTGAAAACAGCTGACGGCGTTATCAACACTCGGATTGAGCTCATTCAACCTCTTTCTTTTTTCTCTTCTAGATCAGACCGGTACTAATCCAGATTCCAGACCGAATAAAGTACACTTTTATAGAAAATATAATAATCTATGCCAGGATCTTAATTTAGGGTTTTACAGATACTGAGGAGTAGTAAAGGATAGGCAACCTTCAAGCCGAGCAATTTCTTCTCCATTGCAGCATTTGTAAGAAATTCTCACACTCCCTGTATATATATTTGTATATTCATCTTCCAGAATAATTTAAGACATCGTTTCCTATTATTTATGCTTGTTTTAATTTCTTTAATCTCGAATGTGCCCGGTTGTTTTCTTCAATTCGACATTGTTAGAGCAATTGAGCTGAAATTTGAATTTCGTTATTTCATCTTAATCATGGCGGTCTTTAATTTGTCATGCATGTATTTATTCTTTCGTTTTGAGTGAGTAATCTGCTGCCCTTTTCATGGATAATTGGATTTTGTTCTGTTTCTAAAAATGATTGTTAATAACATATAGCATTAGGATTTTCCCTAGTTCGCGTGGGATTAGGAGTCTCAATTAGGAGTATCTTTTGGAAGCATGATTTGGGGACGGATATCCATACGCGGTACCAATAGGGTTTTTGACTGGGTCAGTGCTCGCTATATTGTCTTTTTTGTCCCTTCTTGGTGACGCTTGTCATGCTCTTATTGGGCCACGTCGATGCCAACCTCCAAATTCATCTCTGCATTTTTCATCACCTCAGTGTTTATCCTCACCATCACTAAATAAACTTACTGGAATTCAGTTTATGAACTTACTTCACTGCCACACCCATTTGCAACAATATATATGTGTAGAAATAATGAAAATGATAGCTCTTTGGACCTGATATTCTGGTTATGCCTAAAACACCTGTCTGTTCTTGTGTAATTAATTCCCCATGCAATGAAGCATTTGGGTTTGGGCAGCTTTGATATATTTCCAGTTTAGAGGTGTTGCCTGAGTCCACCTCCCCAATCAAAGGTTTCTCGATTAATTCTTCTTCTTATTCTCTAGAAATCTAGCAAATATTAGCCTAGACTAAGGCAGCCAGCAGGGTTAATTTCATCTTTGTAGATTTGATTGCAGATCTACTGATTCTTAGACTCCCAGCTGCATCAAAGTGGCTGAAAAAAATATAACAGTGAAGGTTGATCTAACTTAATTATATTTAGAATGATAATGTTAGTTAAACTTTAGCATGCGTAACTTGGTATTTTAGAAATGTAGATGCTATTAGAAGAAATTGTCATTAACTAACAGTTGATTGACATAACGGAATATGAAATTCATAGAGATGAAAGGAGAAGGCAAACCTTGGGAAGAAAAATAAAGGAAGCTTCAACATTAGACATAAGTTACCGTATCTTACCATTAAGGAACTGTGTCATTATCTCTTCCTGTCTTTTATCACTATCCTCAAAGTTTCTTCTTTCCCCTTTTCTGGTAAATCGTATTAATGTCCTATAGACTATAGTATATTAGTAAAGAACTGTAGTCACATAATGGAGTTCCTTTCACGGAAGGAAATATTGGAAATTAATCATGGGCGTAAATGAACAAGAATATTAGACAGCTGAGCCCGAGATGTTCATGAATGGCTTGATTAATTGCAGCCTCAATTGACTCTTTAGTTCATCAATATATTTCTTTTATGTGGTACGTGCCATGAAACTTGTGTCGGTCTCTACGTGTGTGAATGTTTTGCTGCGTCTGGTGTGTAGTTATTTCCAACTCTCTAAAGGTTCCCATTGATCGGACCTTCTAATGTTTGTTTGTTCTCACCAGGGTTGGGTTTTTTTTAAGATCATGAAGAGGACAATGCCATTTGATGATCAGGTGGATATATCTTCAGACGAATCTTCTTCTTCTGATGCAGAGATGTTGGCTGGCAAGCAGTCTATCGATGATATCACAAGTGTTCAACCAGCCAACGAAATTATATCTGAAGGTAATTACTTCAACAGGTGGATAGTTGTTGTCATTCATTCTGTTCATTTTCGCATTCATTGTTCATAATGGCCATTCTATTCAGATGTTATCCTAGTTATTATTGAATTTTGGAAATCCTTTATTTGGAATAGAAAGATGGAGAGAGGGGGTTGAGGGTGTCACTACTCGTTCTGTTGATGATGTAATGGTTTGGGATAGAACTGTGGAAGTGAAATAAGAAAGGGGTGAACCTCTGTACTTTGTTCTCCCCCCGGGTAAGTATCTATGTTCTCACAAGGGCCACTGTTTTGTTAACTGTTCTTTTGGAATGCAGAAGCACTAGTACTCAGAAGGGCACAAATGTACCAAGAATACATGAAGGAGCTTCCAATCCCAAGTGAACGTGGCGCCATCATTCCATTTTACTCATGGACAGGATTTGGCAAATCCACGAAGCAGTTATACAAGCAACCCCTGCATTACCTTACTAATATTTGCCTGAAGCAGTTGGATCAAAACCGGATTGGTGCTGACGATGAAAACATACATTTGGATACCATTATTCATCCTGCCAAAGCTGAAGTTTTCCTTTGGATGATGGAAGAAATTCATAGGCTCACCACTTCTCCTCATAGACTAGCTACACTTTGGCTGAAGGACTCCATGCACAAGGCTTTTATCGATGCCTATGTCCCTCCTCTTTGAATATCATTCAAGGACTCTTGTTTGCTTCAACTCTTTGTTTCATTGAGATGTGTTAGACTGTACAATATGAATTGAGAATCTACTATCTGTGCCTTTTCTTTTCTTGCTCTTTCTACTTGGAACTTCCTCCATCTATGATGTATGAAACTGAAAATGGCCATGTAGGAAAAATTCAAAATTTAAAGTGTATTTTATTAGACAACTGTTGTGTAGTAATGTAGAATTATATGCAAGTGTTTGTGCTAATATTTTCTTTTTATTGCATAAACTTTTTATTTCCATGTTACGAAATTTGCTCAGTAAAGAGAGTGAGGGCGAGAGAATTTGATTAGTTTTTATGGTTTTGAGTTCTCTGTTTTTGTTTTGTATACATACAAACTCTGAGTAGTATGTGATTAGTCTATACATGATACTTTTAGATCGAGTAGTAAACTGCAAGGTCTGCATAATATACACCTCAAAATTTCAGATAAGGATTAGTATTGAGGCTAGAGTAAACATATACAAATACGTTACCAATAATCACTGCAAGAGCACATCCCTTGCTGGAAAAAATGAAATCGGTTGTTATCTCGGATTACAATTTCCCGGTCATATATTTTTGACACCAATTTTGCGTAAGAATGGCAATCAGAGCACATTCTGAGATTCTTTACTACACGTATGGGTGTCCCATGCCCTGTTCTGATGAGCCCAAAGGCTATGGCTAGTTTTTCACTATGTCGACTGAGCAAGATTTCTTTTTCTTGCGCATCAACATCCAGCAAAACGTTTGCTAGGTCAGGTACATGACCGGCATCTCTGAGTCTGCAGTTCATCTCATCTAACATTGGGGTAATTAGGCCTATATCTATATGAGACTGATCGCCCGAAGTAAACTCATGTATCATTCCATTAACCTCAATTGAACTAGATCCAGGCACTTTTCGGACCCCCATTACCTTCATGTTTAGTCTCACTTCTGCAACATCAGTCCATTTCCCAGCGGACGCATATATATTTGAAAGAAGCACATTTATCCCGGCCTTCTCGCGAGCTGATTCAGTTATCATCTCAGCTGCATATGCTGCCATTTTGTCATTTTTGTGCGTCCTGCACGCGGCTAGGAAAGCCCCCCAAATTTTGTCATTTGGTTCCATGGGCATTCTTTTAATAAGATCAAGAGCTTCACCCAAAAATCCAGCTCGGGCAAGTAAATCAACCAGGCAACCATAATGGACGATTTGTGGGGAGATTTTGTGGTTTTCCATCATTGATTTAAAGATAAACATGCCTTGATCTACTAGACCCCCGTGGCTGCACGCTGTTAGTACTCCAGTGAATGCAACTTCATCAGGTTTCACCCCTTGCCTGATCATCTTATAAAACAGCTCGACCGCTCGTTCTCCATTTCCTTCCATTGCCATGGCTCCTATGGCTGCAGTCCACGCAGAGACATCTCTCACCTTCATCCTATTAAAGACTAGCATTGCACTTTGAGGATCCCCACACCTAGCAAACATATCGACCAAAGCTGTACTGAGCTGCAGATCACAGTGAATCTCATTATTGTTAATGTAGCTATAGGTCCACTTTGCAAGATCAAGGGCACCTAAATAACCGCAGGCAGATGCAACACTAACCATTGTCACCTTGTCTGCTTCTATTCCCACACTTTGCATCACTCTAAAATGTTCAATTGCATCCTCAAACAAGCTTTTTTGTACTAACGCACCTAAAATGGTGTTCCAAGACACAAGATCAGAGTCTGGCATCTCATTGAATATTCTCCGAGCTGATTCCACATCATCATTTCTTATCAGACCTGCAATTAGCGAGTTCCATGAGACTACAGTCTTGTTCAACATCCAGTCAAAAATCACACAGCCCAATTCTTTCTTACCACATTTCATGTACATGTCAATAAGGGCATTACTGACACTATCCCAACCCTCTAACCCATTCCTCAGAACATAACCATGGCACTGTCTCCCAATTAAAGAATTGCCCAGTTCTGCAGTTGCTGAGATAGCAGACAACATGGTGACCCGGTCAGGTTTTGGTCCTTGCCTCAGCATATCATTCAGTATAGCAAGTGCTTCCCTTGCTAGCCCCTGATGCACATAATTCGACAAAATTGTGTTGTAAAGTACTAAATTTCTAACAACACATCCATCAAAGAGCTGCCTTGCTTTGTCTTTGGCACCACATTTCATGTACATATCAACAAGGGCATTCACTAAAACTGCATTCTCCTTTATCCCAGAGTCTCCAATATAATCACATACTCTCTCCCCTAAATCCAAATCTCCCAACTTTGCACAAGCCGAGATCACACACACCACAGTGACCTCATTTGGCCTAATACCAGTACCCACCATTTCAAAGAACAAAGACACAGACTCCTCTGCACGCTCCCTCCTCACACACCCACAAATCAAACTCGTCCATGACACAACATTTCTTTCACGCATTTCATCGAACACTTTCCTCCCTCTAACAACCTCGCCACATTCAAAGTAAAAATGTATTAAAGAATTCTGTATAAACACATCTTCTTCTAAACCCATTTTCAAAACTGACCCATGAATCTGAATTCCCTCACAGAAAGCCACCCTCTTTGCGCAAGCGCTCAAAACAAACGGAAACGTGAAATGATCAGGCCTAATGCCTTCAATCACCATTTGAACATACAGCATAATAGCTTCATTACAAAACCCAGCAAAAGCATAACCTCTGATCAAGCAATTCAACATATACAGAGTATTATGAGCGCTTTTTTCATCACCATGGAAGAGCTTAAAGGCCTTTCTGGCGTATTCTAGACTTTCCGGACTGGCCATTTCGGCGGATGCAGCTATTAGTTTAGTTAAAGAAGAGAGGCTTTGGCTAAGGCCTTTCTTCGTAATCTGAGCATGATATTGCTCGATTTCTTTCATGTTTCTGCATAATTTGAGTGACCCGATTCGAGTAGGGTGCTTGGTGATTTGTTCGTTATGGTGTTGCGTTGTGACAGCACCGTCGTGGGTGACGGTGGTGGTGGAGAGAACAGGAGAGAGATAAAGGTTTGTCGCAACCATTTTTGGTGAATCAGTTGGAAAGCTGGATTTTGTACCAGCTAACTTAACTGAACGTCCGAATCCTTCTCGCGGGCTGTACTTTTACTCATGTTCTCGGCTAATAATCTGATATAGTGATAGGTTTTGATTATATTTTTAATTTATTTAAATAAAACTTTACTTCTGAGTAATCAATGGTGGAAGAAAAAAAAATAATTCCAATTTCACTGTCTTAAATGCAATGAACAACATTCTATGAGATTTGAAGGTAAATTTATTTCAAATCAAAGAATTATGAAAGCTACATCGTCTAAGTTATAATGTGACTTGCCAATTTGTATCTAAACCCAATAGTAAATTTATTTTAAATCTTAGAATTATGAAAACTACATTTTTTTTATGTTATAATGTGACTTGCCCAATTTGTATCTATACGTATACTCAAGGGCAAGGCAACAATAGAAAGTCATAGACACTCGATTCCTCTCAAAGTTAAGAGTTTACTCGATCTTCACGCACTTGAGACTTTATTTTTTTGTTTGATAATTTTCTATGATGAGCTAAAAACTTTAATCTTTTTTTTAATACGTTATGAAATTTAGTGTTTAAATTCATATTAAAAACCCGAATACTTTTAGTATTTAAATTCATATTAAAAATCTGAATACTGTGAATGTAAGTATCTTCAGAAAAACTAATTGATAACTCATGCAGCACACGGGCTAGTTTGAATAATGGATTGCATAATTTGTCAGCACAGTCGTCCTCAAAATTGAAGATGTATTATCTGTTGTAATAATTAAAAATGACTTTAGAGACCATTCATCATATTTACTTGGGAAGAATTTTTTTTGATTCAATAGATTATATTATAAATATAAAATTGCAAATATGTAAATAATTGTCAAATTATTATTTACACACCTGGAGATACATACACACCTCGAGATTTTTATAACTAATTCATACTTAATACATGAAATTTCAAATACCCACTGTGAACTCACAGCAAAATTCTCTTAAGTTGAACACTAAGATTACAAATGCGATCAAACCCATGACAATCTAATAATGCATGATCTTACATATATAAATATATCTCGAACTACAATTCATCGCCAATTTGACTTGATGTCTAATTTTTTATCACTAAAAACAACAACAAAATCTAAATTTTAGATCAAGTACAAATGAAATTAACATAAGATTTTCAATACGAGGCAACTCTAGATCATTTTACAATCGAAGGAACAAAAGTTAGCAAATCGGACATCGGAGTCGAAGGTACGAAAGATGGCGTGGTGGCAGCGGAATCTAAGATTGTTTACAAAACTTGGCTGAGACTTTTCAGAAAGAGCGAGAGATGAAGTTAGATTTGTCTTTCGTGTTAAAATAGAATATTATCAAGCCCTAAATCCCTGCCCGACTTTGTGAAGGAGAGGGTGAGGAGTCTAGGTTTCTAATCCACAAGGAAAGAGTTTGTGAAGAGGAGACAGATTGTTTATAGGTGAGGATGAGGAAGAGGAAGAGGAAGAGGAGACGATCGTTTATTTGAGATTGGACCAAACTTGGTAAATAACTCAGTAGTACGAACGAAATTGACTCTAATTAATTAAGGATCAACTCAAATTAGGATCGCCTTTGCGGTTTTTATATATTACTATCGATTAGATCCAACTGCTTTTTGGCAAACTATGAATGCAAAACAAAAGGTCAAACAGAACTTCCTCATTTACTCTTATTTTCAGGCAGAGGCCGTATGAACTTCTGCCTTTATATCAAGCTTAGAGCAGCATTCAAACAAGTTGAAAGTAGCTGAATAAGAAATAATATATACAAAAGCAGTATTCTGTTTGATATTCATCTGCTGGAGACAGATCTATATTTAGTTCAAGTAGTGTAATCAGGGTAGTCCTCTTCCTTCAACAGCATTCAAAATAGGAGGCCTCAACTTCATGCGGATTGCTTAGATAGGGTCTTGGATATAGCTCTAATGGTATTTGGGGTAGTTCTGCAGCAGCCTCCTATAAGTGAAGCGCCAGCCTCTCTCCACTTGCCTACGTATGACACGAAATCTTCATCTGCAACTCCAGTTGATGCCTATAACAGAAAAAAAAAATTGACCTTTTGGCTCTTGGAGCGGAGATATTTTGTGTCAAATTTGAAGGAACAGAACTAACAAGTTAAACTTTCAACGGACACCAGTGGAGGAATGCATTAAGATCAAACATCAGCGCGTGTATTAAATCTGATTATTTATTAATTCATAGTGAATTAATATAATTGAAGACTGATGGAAAAAGAAGAGGGATAGTCTATGACATGTGAAAAATAAGATTGTTTTGCCCATCAAGCTAAGACTTTCTTCTCATGGATTATCCACCAGTTATGACTTGTGAATCATGAAAGAAGAACAATAGTCCTAGCCTATACGCCTCAAAACCTTACTATAATACTCCCTCCATCCTAAAAAAGACCTCTAGAGTAGTACCTTTTATTATTTTCAAATATAAAGGTTTGTATAGGACCATGTGCATAAATTGAGCATCATTTTCAATAGTAATTAGTAAACGGCAAATAGGGGGGGGAAATATTGAAAACCAAACCTTAATATTCGAGAAAAAAAAAATGAAGTATTAAAATAGGTGAATCTCTGGTCTAGTGAAAGGGAGACATATCAAACACATTCATCATTATATACTAACCACCCACTCCTTTGGGACACCATAAGCTTTCATTGAGTTTAGATACTACACATTTATATCATTTTCAAGTAAGCTTTACATTATTAATATCATGAACACCCCCACCCTGCCTAAGAAAAATTGGGGGAGAGTGGGAAAAGGCAAAGAAAAACAAAAGTGACAAATATGATCAATGTTGTAATACAACAATAATTGCATAAAAAAACTAGTGCAACACAGGCACAGTAGCAAAAGCTGCACATAACAAAAGGAAGGAAATGAGAGGACTAACCACCCACTCCTTTCGGACACCGTCATACATCTCACCACTGTTTGGATATAGAAGAATTGGTTTACTTGTAACCTGTCGGATTAATTACCATAAGAAAAAGAAAAGAAGCGAGTGTAAATAGCTACATGAACTGAATGAATTCTATTTCAACACAGTGGAGAGATTTTGAGAGGTTGCGTGTACAAATGGTAAACTATTTTTCACAAGAAAATCTCGGCATTCCCTGAACCATGGAAGAAAGGGAGGTTTGGAAGAATCTTTTGGAGTTTACTGCTAGTTAAAGATCTTACCTTTTTTATTGATTGAATAAGTCCATGAATGAATCGAGGAGGGGTGCAGTTGATTCCAACAGCAACAACTTGCTTACATGAATCGGCTATAAAGGCACAATCCGATATAGAATCACCACTAACCACATTGATTCCATCCTTGGAATTGAAAGAAAACCAGGCTGGAATCTTTATTTCTTCTTCCTCTAGAAGCTCAGCATAGGCCTGCAATGAAACCATGCAAAGTCTAGGAAATAGCCAAAGACCAAACTGAAGCAGGGTAATAGGTTCCTTTGTACCTCACCTCTGACTTGTATGCAAAATAAATTTCCTACAGAATATATTATTAAATTTATAGTTCCTCTGGTTTAAGCCTTGTGAAAATCAACTCAGGCATAAAGCCAAGGCTGCCAAGCTATTTGGGTAACTGGGGCTTAACCACAAAATTGACAAGCAAATCCTAGCTAGTTTCTCCAAATGATAAAACAATAATTTATATCTTCTTCTAAAGTTTTGCTCCTTGTAAATGTTCCTTGTATTACTTTCAAAGGTTTCTAATCTCGTTCTATCATAAACAATACTTACTCCATACAACTTAAAGTGTCCTATAGAGAGGGGGTATCTTACACTTATTAAAATATAATGATATTCAACATCACCGTCTGATTACACTCATTCTACGCAATAATTAACTTATCTAGCTGTTTGAAGAAGGGATTGTTATAATATCATTAAATTCCCCTTGCAATTTGAAAGGTTACCACATACTATCTTTGAATCACACAGGTCACCTCAGTAGCTAGTTTACCAGTTGAAAACTAATCAAACAAGATAATCACAACAGGAAAATTAATGGAACAAACAACCCAATTAAGAAGGCACGGAAGTGTAACTACATGCACACGCATACTCATTTCATAGATACACCTATGAAAAAAGATACCTTTGCTTCCAGTTTATTAGGAGTTGTCTCAAATGCAATTAGGTCGGCACCTGATTCAGCTAGAACTTGAACTCTTCTCCTATGGAAATCTTTCAGATTTTCCAAAGAGACTGCGTCACCATATATCCCACTGTAAAACGAAAGAAAGTGTAATAGTTGCAATTGCTTACCAAAAAAATGTGTTTCCAAGATCATAAAAGCATCAAAATTTCCAACATTACGCTACAAATTCTGTTATAATTAGTCAGTTAGGTTTAAACACCTAAATTACCATATATGTTGCATTCTAGAATCCAATCTATAGTTCACGACAAAGTGGAAACCCTATGTTAGATTTGCGATATCTTGGAAAATCTCCTCACAATACTAGAAAATCGCACGTTAGCATATGCAGGTTGGAACTCTTGATACATTTTTTCCACCTACGTAATTAGTGTGCGAAATATTTAGGTATGACGAAATGAAATTGCTCACAATCAATCATCCAAATCTTTAGTGACATCTTTCTGAGTAATGATATGAATCCTATCACACCAGCAAAACAGAATTGGAATCTGTCAAACTTGAGGACTTCAGTTTTTCATCACCCCCATGATCAGATTTAAGAAATAATGAAAAACTGCCACCAACCGAAAAGGAATTATCTTAGACAAACTCTTGATAACACCGATCACGAGAAATATCCCGGTATAACACTCTCATGACCAACTTCTGCATTATATTCGGGTGCATGATATAATGGCTTATTAAAAAAAAAGAGCACCGTCTTAAAAACACCAAACTGAGTAAATAAGGATTTGTTTCTCTGAAACTAAGCCGCACAAATTAACTGCAGAATCTCAAGATTTTTCCAAGCGAAAAAAGAATCATGGAAATGATATTTCATAGTTGAATCAATTAAGAATGAAGGCAATCTATAAACGCCAAATCACTCACCTATATTCAGAACCATCAGCCAGGTAAGCTCCATAACTTCCTACAGAAGCTGCAACAAGGATTGGATTTTGTTCTGGTACGTTACCATTTCCCATAACATCCCAAGAACCTTTGGTAGCTCTGTCATAATGTATATCCCGTGCCTCGCGTGAAATCTCAACACTTCTTCTAAGTAAAGCCTCACCTTCTTCTCTAGACATGCCCTTAGCCTCAAAACCCTGAAGGGTGGCCTGTCTCCACCATAAACCATTTTAAGATTTTTCATTTTATTGGAAAAACAATTATTCTTCACTTAGTATAGTTAGATGTGTATGCAGATGACAAGGATGGCATGATTACCTGATAAGATGCAGATATTATTATATTTGCGCCAGCTTCAAGGTAATCTAGGTGTACCTGTCACATTAAGTCACTGATTCTTCTGAGTACAGAGTATAGATTGGATTCTAGTTAAACGCACAACTGGAAGGAACTTCTAAGCCAGTTTAATTCTTCTGGTAGCTCATGAAGAGCACTAGCTATTTCTTTTATAATCATTAACACCAATTACATCATTCTCTGTTACAGGAGCACAGAGCACTATTCTGATTCCTGTATAAGATTTTCCTTCATACCACAGAAGCATCAATCAACTCCAATTATACGCATTTTTATCGGTGTTAGAACTTGTAAATGAAGCTTCTTGCTTCCAAACTTTCAACCTCGAACAATATACCTACTATATATGTTCAAATTGAAGGCCTTGTATAAATTCCAGCATGTTATCTATGATGGGTGCCAAGTGGCTATAAAATGGACCAAGCTCAGACTAAGCTACTCGGGCTTGGCTCCATCTCAGAGATCAGGATAGGCTCACGTCTAAGTAGGCCAGCTTTTTAGAATCGCTGTCTAGGCCCTAGTAAGCTTGATTGGTCCATTGAAGCATCTTTCCCAGCCTTCTAACAAATTTAAGTGGCATTCTCATAAAAATATCTTGGCAAGGGTTGATACTAGATAATCAGTTATATGCTGTTTCTATTTGATTTCATCAGAGATTCATTTTATTTGCAAATAAATAAATAAATAATAGAACAATTCACTTGAAACAACTTCCCATGTCTTATCTTAATGTCTTATCTTAATTATTGCACTGGTCTAGTACTGTGATATATATATATATATATATATATATATATAGATGCTCCTGAAGCACCTATTACATGTTCACACTATTTATATGTTGTCATTGCAGCACTTAAAGTAGGTTATTTCACTTTAAGTGCTAAAATAATAGTGCATGAATAATATGAAATACCACGTGATAGGTACTCCAAAATCACTGAATAATTACTCAGTTGCATGGCCATGGAGCAGCCATCTGTCATGACCAAATGAGTTCTCTAGAATAAAAAAACAAGGACAAATTTATAAACACTACAACCAAATACTATATATATCTCAACTGTTAAAAAATAAGACTTGATACAAATTTTCATGTCAAGCCTAATCTTTCAAATGATTGAAATTAAAATATTATGTTTGTTATTATGCGCTTATACTTATTAAAAAAAACAAAATTAGGTGAGGAAGAATGGATATCTTTTGACACGTCCCTGTCAGAAGATTAAGATGCTCTTGGGCCCCTAGCGGGTCATGTAGTACTAAAATTTCTCAAATTAAAAGAACCCACCACAAAAAAAGTACTGTAAATAGCATCAACAAACAGACTGCCTAAACATGGGAAAAAGAATAACAGGGAATAATCGAGAATATATAGCAAAGAGATTCTTTATCAATAAAGGCCATTAATTTACTATGATATTATAAAGAAAAATTCATATGATTAACTAATTAATAACAATCACATCATCAAGCCAAGCTGCAATTTTTTTTTTCCAGTAACGAATATTCATAACTGGAATTAAAGGAAAAGGGAAAAAAAAAACAGAACTTTTATGAAATAAAATTAACGAGAGAGAAAAGAGTAGTACCCTTCTGATGAGGTGAGGGGAACTAAGGAGGCATTTGGCGCTCCAGAGAGGGTCGTTAAGATCGGCACCGTGGCGTTCGAGCTCCGTCGCGAGACCGCCGTCCAGGACGGCACAACCACCACACTGCCGGAGGAAATCTTCCATAACTGTTGTTGATTGTTTAGTAGGTCCCATTTTTGGAGAGCTTTTTGTTGATGGTGGATGCTGTTATTTATACTAAGAATATGTTGTGTATATATGTGTCGTGTGTGTGTATATATAGATAGTATGTAAATTTGGTTGGAGTTTATATAAGCAAGTACAGTTGGCGGAGTTGGAAGCTTTTAGAAGGAAGAAACAGAAACGTGTGTGTTGCAGAACAATGCCATCGAACATTTCATAGAAGGAAAGGAACGTAATTGGCAAAGTTACAAAAATGACCCTAAATTTAAATTTTAATTACTCCCTCGCAAAGTACAATTTGCACAAACACAAAATTTGAAGAAAGAGAGTAAAAAAAATTAAATTTATCCTAGTGATCTCACAAGAGTATATGAATTAATAAGTATTTTTATTATTTTATACTAATTAATCTTATTAAATGACATATTTATCTTTTATTTTATGTATTTTATTTTATCATTTTTATAAATAAAAAAATTATATCTTTAATTATTATTTTCAAGACGAAAAAAATATTTATTAGAGAAAGAATAATATTATGCACAAATTATATACAAAAAATTGTTACTTGATAACTTATTAATGAATATATGTAAAATATTCAATAGTAAGTATCACTTTTTATTTTATTTTTATATTAGTTATGCATAATTTTTTATGTATAATTTATGTCTATAATATTATTCTTATTAATCACTCATCGTTTATGCAGTATTGTACCGAAATTTTCTACATATTTTAGTCAAGGACCCAATTAGTTTTTGTAGCCAAAATTAGTAAAAATGAAGGCTTTTTTTTTTTTTTTTTTTTTAATTTTTATCGCTACCGCTTATATAGAGATAGATCTGCCTTATAAGTTAGGGAACAGATATTTTAGAAATAATTTCTTAAGTTCTCATTATTCATGTAAGATAGGAATTTGTAAAAGAAAAATCATTTTTAAAAATATTTATTTTTACAAGACATAAACCATAGGCCTAAATATAAATTAATACTTTGAACTTTTAACGTTTTTCTACTTTGGGGATTAAATTTTCAATTTTTTCAATTAAGTAATTAAATTTTAAATTTTTTTCATTTTGAAGATTGTCTTATCAGTTTTTTCAATTAGGCAATTACACTTTTAATTTTTTTTCAATTTGGGGATTGTCTTCTCAATTTTTTATTATTACGTCTAATTAATAGTTATGTATTTATTCAATTTTTTTTTTTTAATGAATGAAATTATGTAATTCTTCCGTCTCAAGTTAAAAGTTTGTTATTGAATTTTGAAAGTTAATTTAAAATGTTTTTAATCTCAAAATTAATAAAATATATTAAAATTTATGAAATAACAGAATTTTAATTAGTAGTATATTTATACATTTTAAATATTCATCATTATATTGATTATTAATACTTTTAAAATCTTGTAATGTTGATTTTAGATAATCTTATAATTAGGTATTTATTAATTTTTAAAGTAAATTTAAGACATTACAAACTCAGTTTAAAAAAATTCATTAATAATCAACATAATGATGAATATTTAAAATGTATAAATGTACTATTAATTAAAATTTTGTTATTTTATAAATTTTAATATATTTTATTAATTCTAAGATTAAAAATATTTTAAATTAACTTTTAAAAGCCAATAACAATATTTTAATTTGGGACGAAAGAAGTACATAATTTCATTCAATAAAAATAAACAAATACATAACTATCAATAAGACTTAATTAAAAAAAAATTGAGAAAACAATCCTCAAAGTGAAAAAAATTAAAAGTTCAATCCCCTAATTAAAAAAGCTGATAAAACAATCTCTAAAATAAAAAAAAAATAAAAAATTTAATTACTTAATTAAAAAATTGAGAGCTCAATTTCCAAAATAAAAAAACATTAAAAATTTAAGATATTAATCTATATTTAGGCCTAAACCATATAAACCAATATATGTGTACATACTTCTTTTATTACAAATTTTATTTGTATTTAGTACAATGGGTTAGTTACATGTTGAATGTTTGATTTCAGGTATAAACATGAAAGCAATATTATTTTTGTAAATAAAGGTACGACTAACAAACTAATAGTATTTTTATATATACACAATTTCTTACATGCATTAAGGAGGGAGCTGATATTAATATTAATAGCAAAAAATTATAAACACATGCAGTTGTTTTCATTTGAACAAATTTGCTCTTCGTAATTAAATTTTATAATTATGATGATTATTTATGGTAGCCAGCTCTCATATTTTCACAAAAAATATAAAATGATCGTGGAGATTGGAACAAAAAGATCATCAATTCTTCTTAATTATCAGTGTCCTTTCTCTTTGGATATTATTATTTAAGTAATCTTTATTCAAATTAATTTTATAGTACAGTTTGGGATGTGAAGGTCGGTCGGTAGGTCTACTTAGGTCTCAGTTTTTCTCCACTAGACTAGAGGAAAAGTTTCCTTTATTTTGAACTGAACGTTCGTAGCCAGCCAGGTTCACGGCTACATTCCAGTTCCCATCATATTTAATTAATTGTCCTATATATTTATATATATCTTTGACGTAATTTTTCCCACTCAGATGAGATAAATTATTATTATTATTATTATTATTATTATTGTAATTGGAAATATGATATGGACAAGATAACACTACTATAAAATTGGGTAGATTTTGTCTCAAATAATATCATTATATCATTACATTTATTAAGTACATCAATTATTTCTTAAAAATATCATTTATTTTATTTTTGTTATTTTTAGAGTAATTTTTTTTAAAAAAAAATTATATGATTTAATCAACATAATATATACCGTGCACAGTTGAATTGAATCCTCAACTCCTCATCATCAAAAAATTGAAAGTAATAGTAGAATATTTTCATTTTTGGAGCAGAGAGAGAGGGAGAGAGGGTGAGTAAACATGCATTTATTTTTCTTATTTGGTTATAAAAATAAACTCTTTTCTTATTTATAAAAAAGACAGATGATTGATAATTCATAAGAAAGCGAAGGCAGTTGCGTGGAGTAGGTAGGTAAAAGCAGCTATATATTATAACAAAATAGAAGAATATGGTTTCAAAGAAGAATAAATTTATAAATATATTTATTTTACTCTCTTTTTTTAATACAAACAAGTCCAAAAATTATTTTGACCAAATAAATATTTTTTCTCTCTTCTACTATTTTCACAGAGTAATATTTGGCCAAAACAACCATTGAACTTGTATATTGAAAAAATATGAGTAAAATGGATGTATTTATAAATTTATTCTTCAAAAAATAGAAAAACAAAACAAATAGAATACTTGCACGATACTTATAATCCATCCATTTCCATCTCAATCGGCTCCATCCTTAAAACAAAACGTTGCTTCCACGGCTCCACCTCATAAATATTATCCCTTTACGTACAAGTATTCTCTTGTCGAGAGAGGAGGATGCTGATAACTCGTTAAATTTAGGACTAAATATAAAACAAATATATATCTTTAAAATTTTACGAATGGAACTCTACCAATAAAAGAGGGGGGAGTGTAGATATCCACTAAATAAAAGAGGCACGGACAAATTATATGCTGCTGCTGCTGCGTGCACGAGTAAGAACTTGACAGATTGCATTGCACTTGAACCCCAAATGGGCTACAAAGTAGAAGCAGAATCAGCACTCTGAATGAATCCACATCCCATATGCGCCAATTGCATTCATCTCAATCCATATACCAAACTTGAACGCCACAATACTGGTGGTTGGTTATAGAAACAACATAACATATACCAATATAACAGAAAAACGTTGAGCCTTTCATCCATAACCCTCCTCTTTTCTTCTCTCTTTTAACTTCCATCAATAAATCTCCTTAGACTACTATAACCCGTTTTCAAGTAATCCTAACAATCCAATCAGCAAGAGTATCGACATAATTTCATTGACATATATAATAATGAACGGAGGGGGAAAAAACAAGATAAATTAAGGACCCCGAGAAGGAGCAAAGCAGAAACACCCAGCAGCCTGATCCTCCGGTATCATTCCTCCTCCCTTGCTGCTATCAATTGCTTCTAACAACCTGGCTGCCTCGTCCATTTCAGGCCGTTTTCCTGGATTTGCATCCCAGCATCTTTTCATGATGTTAGCGAAAGAACTTGGGCAACATCTAGGGATTTCTGGCCGCAGATGCTAACAACAATTTAGCAATCACCAATATCAGACTGTTTTTTCTTTCAAAGCAATATAAATATCACTTAACCAAAAACGCAAATATAGAAACAATCTAAAGGTACATTTTTTGGTTCAGTCTCATACTTTGCAGGGAAGGAGGACGATTGTCATATAAATTGACTTGTAAACAAATTATCTCATTTTTTTTATTCCTCCCCAATCCCCACCCACCCCACAAAAACCCTTACAATCTTCTCAATCCTATAAAATAAAATATGTTGTGCCAGATAATCACACATCATTGAAGTTCAAAAATGTAAGACATCATATGATATTTATCTCCATACATTAGGCATGTACTGCTGCAGTAACCTTTTCAATAATGGATTCACTAAGGGCAGTTAGAGTCATAACCAAAAATGAAGAAATGGAAACTGGAACAAGCATAAACTTGAAGTACCAAATAAACAAAACAAGTCCATTACTCTAAATAAATAACCAGTTAGAACAAATTCAAAAATACAAACAATTAAAGCTTGGGTTCCAATGGCTCAAATGGTACATTGTAATCGGGTCTAAGTGGTACGTCAATTCAGTTGTTTGGTTCATTTTAGTGTTTTTTACGATATAATAAGGTCCGGAAAGACCTTTCGCAGGTGCATTCGTCTTAAGTCAAATGTCCCAAATCATTCCTTTGGGGGAGGTGGTCATTCTAATTCCATAGACTAATGCCAAAGATTTCTTATTTTCTTCAGGTTGGGATACTTGTGACATCGTTCCGGAGATGGTGAAAGACACTACGAGTGTGAAATGACAAACTAAAACCAAAAATAAGACTAACCTGTCGGACAACTGCCGATGAAACTTCAGCAAAACTAAGATTTGTGTAAGGGAGATCACAGCAATAAATTTCCCATAAGCATATGCCGAAGCTGTAGACATCACATTTTCTGTTATATGGCTTGCCATCAAGAACCTATACGAAAAAATCTCATTACTTTACCACCTTACACAAAACCCACACAAACAAACAAACATCAAATCTAAATTAATATAGATTGATATATGCATATCATTATCTATAAAAACGAATAATAATGCAATCAAGCCAATCAACCCAACCAAGAGTGAACGCTAAAAGTCTACACTAAAGCAAATCGTGATAATACTGCCTGAAACACTACCTCAAGCAACCTTCCGTTATTTAGGACAATAGAAAGACAAGGCCTTGACAACGAATGGCAAGAATGTTTACCTATGGCATTAAGATCTCAATATAAGATTCAGATTAAACCCTCACTGCAGTGGCTTGTTGACTTTTTGTTTTAAGCTCTTTCTGGCACTTATGGGCGGTTTGGTTAAGATTTAGAGTTATTCGAAATATCCTTGGATTTGGAAGTGGGAAACAACAGCCCTTGCTCCAAGATCAGTCAGAGTATGCCCTCTAATGACAATGAGGGCATCACACAGAAGAAAAGAATGTTGCATAGACACTTTTGATGATCATGATATGTCAACAGCTGTAAATCATAACTATGCCCTCTAACTGACAGTTTGCATGGCAGGATGGTAGTTATAAGAAATAAAAAATAAAAAAAGAGTTTCCACTGGTGTCATTGTTACCTCTGGTGCCATGTATCCAAGGGTTCCAGTTTCACCAGTCATGTCCTTAGGATTCTGAGCTTCAACTCGAGCAACACCAAAATCAGCAATTTTTAAATTTCTCTGTAGGTCTAGCAACATATTTTCGGCTTTGACATCACGATGTACGATCTTCTTTGAATGTAAATAGCTCAATCTGCAAAAATCAGGACAAATAATGAATATTAGTCATTTAAACCAATTATTTTTTATACACATATCAAACAAAAACTCACCCTCTAGCTAGATCCAAGGCAAGTTGAACAACAATCTTAAATGCTAGTTTCTTCTTCCGGTTTTTGTATAAAAAGGTTTTCAATGTCCCCCCGGGAAGGAATTCCACAACAACACAACATGCCCTTGCAGGAAGGTTAGTTAAACCATCACTTGAAGTAGAAGAACCACCGGAAGGAATCTTAAGATCTGAAGTCCCCATCGAAGCACCAACAAACTGCAAAGTATACAGAAATCAAACTAGGGCAATGATGTAATACAGAAAAGGGAAAAGGTGAAACTCGGAAAGCACTAGGACTTCCAGGGAAGCTTTTAGTTAGTCATCATACAATACCACTTTACACTAGTACCATTCAACATTAAACATAACAGACTTCAATCAAATAAGTTGAAGAATCATGATTATACTTTTGTAACATTGGGATGGTCAAGCTTGTGCCAAACGGCAACCTCTTGTCGAAATGACGCTCTCAAAGAAGCAGTTTCAGCAGTAGTGGCCATGCCATCCTCTCCCCAATCCAGAACTTTCACTATAGCACAAAGATGAAGATGAAGTAAGAAATTTAAAAATAAACAAAAAGTAAAAAGTGAATTCGATAAAAATCACACGGTTACGCTTCTAAAAATAAGATTGATTAGCAACCAATTTTTCAAAATTTTCCCCAGAGCAGAACACATAGATCGCATCATGTATTAAGCAACAAAAAACTGCAAGCTAGGCCTAACTCTTTGGCTAAAATTTATAAAATTTCAAAGCATTCCTGAATTACATGCAGCTTTATGAAGAGTATAACAGTTTCAGAAATAACAATTTGCCAATGCTAGAGGAAATTGCAACGGCTAAGAATAAAAATGACCACTTTTTGTATGAAGAAATTACTCGAAACTTTTTTTAAAAACCCAAACTTCATCAACTCACTTGTTTGTTGCAAGAAATAGCGACCAAATAGAAATCACTAGTCAGTAATTAACCAGGTTTTATTTGTAGAGTATGGTTCAAAATGTGTAACGATAATTTTTTAGAATTCAATAAAAACAAACAAACTCCCAACGCAACCCGCCATTTGAATATGAAACTGGATCTTCATAAGGCAAAAGGAAATCAAGCAACATTTTGGGGGAACATTAGACAGTATGAGCATCTCCCCTTTCATGAATTCTCTCTACTTTATAGTAAAATCTTCTTTTTTATCTAAAAAATATACTCCTTCTGTCACATTCTCTATGACAAATTTTCTTTCTTGGATATCCCAAAAAGATGACAAGTTACACAAGTAGTGTATAGCGGAGACCCTAAAACAAGTAGAAAACAGTATAATCTTCTCTAAGATGCACTCAACGTGAAAATATAGTGGGTCCCTCAGTTCGTATTTCAGGAGTATGACTAAGATATTAATATTTTCTTTGACTTGCACATTACCCATTACAAATACTCCATCCCAAGTTCAACGAATATGATATTTCAAATTTGATAAGGATAAAGTTGGAAAGGTAATTTTTTTTAAACTTAAAATGCTAATTTATTATACTTCGTGCCGCTCAATTTTTTGTACTATAAAATGAGACAGGGGAGTATATGAACAACTCCATACCCAGTAGTTTGGGTGAATAATTCTCTAAATTCATCAAGCTATTAAATTTTGGCACAAGGTAGAAACTAGAAACCACTACAGTACAGAAAGTCTTCTAAACAAATTGCTACACCCTTGAACATGATGTACATACTGAGTATCTCCCATTTTTAACATTGGTTACCAAAGTCTTCGATTCTGTTCTTGATTAATAACTAACATCTCATAAACAGGAGACCAATATTATACAACTAAAAATGGGGAAATTACTACAAAATCTAGTAACTAAATAATTTTTATAGATTTGTTTAATAAACTAGGCGCATAATGATATGCTGCACTTAGGAAAACATATTCTTTCAAAGTACTAGATGAGGCACAATTCAAACAACGACTATGAGTCATGGCCCAGAAAAGCACACTGATATAGTTGAACATAGAACTTTATAGCCCCAAAGAAAGCAAGAGTAATTATATATTGGATAGTGGATACTTACCCTATTGCGTTAGCCCTTTTAATTTCTTAAACACGTATTCAGTGTTAAAACTTTTACTTAGGAAAAATGTAAATTGGTAATATTCATAAAATAGTAACTGAGTGGAAGACAAAGTCAGAGGTAAGAACAATATTTAGGTGACGTAGCAGGGCCAATAACATTTCCACACGTGACAGGCCCTTAAATGGATGATTATTATTGAAAATCCATTTTAATGATCAATGTAGTATTTTCACAAGTAAAACAAACAAGTTTCCATGATCATCCAGGTCATCAATTCATTGTAATTGCAGGAACAACACATATTTGGTTTCACAATTTTCAGCATTTCTAAATTCTAAAGTTGTATTGTTAGAAACTCTGATCAAGGTGGAAACAGATTTCCACAATATGTAGTCCTTCTATACAGAAGATCTTGAATTTTGTTTTAAGTAGACAAATATTTGATAGTGGATAGGAAAAGACCAACTATTTAATGATTCGAGTCGTAGTTGTCATGGCATAGCCATGACGTTGCCTAGGTGACGATTAGGCGTCCTGGCACTAGAGAAGGAAAAAATGACGCCTTGGACGCCAAGCTGTCAAGGATCACGCCTTGGTAGTTGACTCAAGTTATAAGTGATTTAAGTCATTTTGTAGCCATAACTTATCATAACCCATGAACTTGCTATGTGGTGTAATTTTATTACCTATTAGACTTGTAATGTGTGATGGTTGACTTGATTGATTCTTTATTTTTTACGTCGTGTTTGTCGATTTCTTCTACTAGTTTTCAATGTCAATTATTTTATTTTTGAATTTGTGAAGTATTCATATAATTATGTTTTTAATTGGATTCCATAGTGTTAGTTATGGTGTTTTGAGTTTTAATGTATATAAAATTTTATTGTTCAATATACTTTTGAAGTAAAATAAACAAATGTATAAATTGCATATTATTAACGACTTGTCGTCATACGGACGCCATGGCGGGCGCCTTATAGCCTAGGCGTCCTGGCGGTCAACTACCACAACATTTCGCCGTGGCGTCGTGACAACTATAATTCGAGTTTCACTTTACATTTACATCCACAAAAAACTTAAAACCTAAATACATATCATAGGACATACATCATAGTGAGCAACAAGGGAGTTCTTCCTCGGCTCTATTTGAAAGTTTTCTCAGCCTATTGAATAGTATATAAAGGCAATAAGGTTGGTTAGCTTTGGTTGCTAATCTTATACCCAATCGAGCCCACTTCGATCTCCATTAAATGTGAACCAAAACAGTAACCATGGTACAAACAGGTGTTTTGTTATATCTATGCAAGCGTATTTAATCAAGATATGATCCGTTAATAATCCAAAATAAAAAAATAAAAAAGAAGAAGTTAATTTTGGTTCCCCATCACTTTGGTAAGTTGTGTATTATAGAATATGTAAAGAGACCAGATAATTTGATAAATCATTGCACATAGAGATTATCGAAGAGAGTCAATGATCCACCATGTACTTGAGAACTAAAGCAGCCTAGAGGGCTCAAAGAACAAATTTAAACATTTTCATGCACAAAATGTTGCATGATATTAAGGCAATAAAAAACAAACCTAAATTTCAGTTATTCTGAGAATTCAGGCTTATGATACATAAGTACATAGCAGAGGAAACGAAGGATAATTTTGGAATCCTGGAAAGACAGATCTTACTTAAAACAAACCAAAAGTATTTTAATTTCATTCATCTTCTTATAATTAGACAGGGCATAAAGCAAAACTATATTGCAAGAAACAGAAAAGAGGGTGCTTACCTGCAACATCTTGGTTATCATAAGTACCCCGGTATATAGTACCATATGTGCCCCGAGCTACGAGATATCTTATATCCAACTTAGATAAATCAATCTCCCAAACTTCCTTAGGCCCTTGGGGCTCTATGTTTCTTGACCAAACCCGGCTCAGGTGCTTCTCCAGCTGAACATCCAAGCTTTTGAGATCAATTTTATCAGCCCTGAAAAACATATCTTTGCTACTAAGACTCCCCGGACTCTTTCCCAATATATTTGTTTTGCTTAAACTTCCCGTGCCCTTCAACTTCGAGCCCCCCTCTTGGTTTTCTGACATCTCAGTTTTCGGAATCTCTTTCATTTCTTCACTTGTTTTCAAATCCATTTTGAAGGTACAAACAGAAGAATCAATAATCCTAAAACCAATATTACCTCAATTTCCAAATGATATCGTAAACAAAAAAGGATACCAGACACCAAAATCAGAACTCTTTGTAATTCTAAAATATTTGAACATCAAACATTTCTGCCCTCATTACATGTGTCCAGCTCTGAATCAAGCCAAACAGATGCTTGAATACAATATAAGAGACAATGAATGAACCCCTTCTTCAAATTTTTTGTAACCCTGCCAAAATAAGCTTCATCAGGTCAAACATCAATCAATTGAGGGGGAAAAAATAGGAAAAGGGAAGTTATATAAATAATGAACTAATCCAACGAGACCCAAATGCACCTACCCAATTCCTTCAAATAAATTTTATTCTTTTAATGGAAATTAGTCAACTAGTTGAGAACCAATGACCAAATACAATATTCAACTCGAACTGAGTTTTTGCAATATAAAATATAAAGGCCTTTTAGATGCTTCAGAACCTAACTTCCTCGCCACCAACCATTTCCTGTTTTACAAATAAAAAAATCCAATTTTTTCAAAGTAAACACACCAAAACGACCCGATTCCCAAATCCCAACATTTAAAGACAGAGACTAAAGATCCACCACAAAATTATACACAAAAAATAGTCCCAATTTGAATTAACAAAGCTTAATCAGAAGAACAGAAAATACTTACCCCGCAAGTAGAAAAGGCTAAAAGAGACAGAGAAAGAGGGTAGAGAAATTGGCGAAAGATGGACGAAACCCTAATTAGGTTCCAACATTAAAAAAGTTAGTTTTTAGCTGCTTTTTAGATTCGGAGGGTCTAAAAATGGCGAATTCTGACATCACACATATATAGAGAGTAAAAAATAGAGATGGGTTTGGCTGGTGGAGAGAATAGAGAGAGATTGAAAAAAAAATTAATGGCGGTGGATGAAAGGAAAAGAATCTGAATTGAAACCGAAGAAGCCGTCTATATGTATATAGAGATAAAACAAAGATATAGAGAGAGAAAAGCGCGGGGTTTGGCTTTAATTAATTGAATGAAAATCTTTTTTGTATTGGTACTGACAGCTCCCTCCGAAAGATCCAAAGCCAACGAATTTCAACCCGAAACAATATCAGTACTATTCCGTGCTGTCCTTCCAACCAAATTACCTGAAAACATTTTGGTGGACGAAATTGTCCTTATGAATTAATGAAATACCCATTGCTGTAGGATTATTTCTTTCAAGGAACCTATTCTACGTAAAACAAAGGGTATTATCGTAAGGAAAATGGTATATCTTAATACTTTATTTGTAATTTTTTTTTATTGTAACTTATGTAGTTAGTAAGTATTTGACACAATGGTTTTAATTTATAATTTTATCAAATCTCATATATTATATTGATATACGTTATAATGTAAAAAAAATCGCAATCTATATAATGTTATGGTTTATAATTTAATGCTATAAAACATCAATTATACCTTATATGTTTAAAAAATAATCAATTATGAAATTCATTGGAGAATGTTCTAAAAGAAGCCACTAAAAAACATCTATAAAAGTTTAACAGTGAAAAGAGATGAAAATTTTAAAATATATTGTTTAATAGGAAACACTAAATTATACATATATTTTAATTTTAAAGAAAAGTAACCGAGAGAGATAAAATAAATAAATATATATATATATATATATATATATATATATATATGAGTGTCATTGAAAGAATAGAGAGGGAACCAAAATGACTTCTAATTGACCACATTTTTTATGACACAAACAAAACTTTAAAAAAAATATTTTAAAAAAAAATATTTTCTTATATTTAACGAACGGAAGTGTCTACATGTTATATTGTGGGGTCAATTGACCCTACTGAAAATAAATTATTTTATATTGTAGGGTAAATTTTAAAAATTTAAGTATTATATATAAATTAATCCCACTCAAATTTTATAAATTTTATACTATACAAGATTAAATTTATAATTTATAATTTTGTCAATTAAATTTTAACTACATATAACTCATATCCCCTTAATATATGTATCTCTCTATATAATATTTTTAAACTAAATAATAATCTAATTTATATTATTTTTCAAAATAATTAATGAATTAATTACTTATGAACAATTGTGATTAGAAAATTTTATTATGAGTCAATATAGTAAATATATACCATATATTATTAGTTATTATATTGTCATTATAATAGTGTGTGTGTGTGTGTGTGTATATATATATATTTGTGTGTGCGCGCGTAGGCGTGAACAACAAGCCAGCCTGCCCTGTCCGACCTAGGCCTATCAAGTCTTGGTCGTTGACCAGATCAAGCAAAACTTTTACTATAAAACTACCAGGCCAGGCTTGGCTTGATAAGATTCAACCTGTTAAGGTCTTGGGCCAAACCAAGCTTTACTTTATTTATTTATTTTTTTAGCTTTGCAGGTTGCAACCGGAAGATTGAAAGGTTGTAGGCTTGACTTTTTTTATTTTTTTACTTTTAGCTTTGCAAGTTACAGGCCAGGCTTTACTTTCAATTTTATTTTTAGCTTTGCAAGTTTCAGTTTCCATGCATGCATTAGATTATTAAAGTTACAATTTTCCATTTATATATACATCCTTTTGAAATCAGCAACAGTAGTGCATGGTTATTGATGAAGCCATAATTAATATATAATTAACAATCATAATAAATTATAATTTTAACAAAGTTTAATTACAAATACTACAAACTATATATATTTTTAATTTATTTCAAAATTTAAGACACAATCATATTAATTTTATTAACTTTTAAAAATTAAAATATATAACTACTTAAAAAAAGAAGAAGTATTATTAATAGTAAAGTTAATACTTTTGTGTATATCATAAATTTGACTTGGGGACTTGATAATTAATAATTTAATATAAAAAAAATTCTCTCTCTCTCTGATTATCATTTTATTAATTAGATATTAGATATAGTATAGAACTACAAATGGTGTCATGCTTACCCATATGTTAACCGTTGACATAAGGGTGTTTGACTGACATGTGAATTGTGAGAGACCGTTGATGGAGTGATGTGATAACTCACAAAATCACATTAGGCTCAATTTTTTTTACTGTTGTTAGTTTTGAGAACTTGGGAAGGCTGAATATGGGTTGGGCGAACTGGGCCACGGGCATTAATAAGCTGAAGGGCAGGGTGGTTTTATTGAGAAGTCGGGCTAGACCATATTTTTATCCCAAAAACACAGTTCGATCATAGCCTGACAGGTCGGTCCAGGCTTTGATCAGGCGGGACCAAGGCTATTTGTCCAACACTGTGTGTGTGTACGTGATCTGAAAAATACAAAAGTATTAAATAAAATAGCTCGGGGGCACTGCCCTCGAACTCCCGCTAAATTATTTATAACTTAGTAATAATTTTAATTCCACTGAAAAATAATCACGGCTTCGTGAGTGTCCGCATATATTATTTGACAAAAGTTTAATGATTAATAGACTTTTAGTTTATATTATAGATATTACTGATGCACTTATAAAAAAAAAATAAAAAAATCTAGACTTCACAAGTTTGATAAATCAGGTGGACGAATGGAGCAAATAATCTGTTGGGACAAATTTTGGTAATTAGGTTATCTTCTTATATTTGGACTATTGGGCCTATTCTTGAACAAATATTATTTTACAGCAAAAATCAAAAGAAGTCTAGTTCAGACAAAAGCCCAATTACCAAGCCTTACTGAACAAGAAAAATAAGCATTGATTACAAACAGGTATTCCACGTCCGGATTTGACTCCCCTCCATTTCATTTTTCCTTTGTTTTTATTCAATATACTAATTATTTAATTTTAATAATTTTATTAATAATGATCAAAATACGTTAATAGGTAGCTAATGATATTAAGATTAATCATACTAAAAATTAGAATCATTAATAATTTAACCGCTAAAAGTTTAAAATAATTTTCAATCATTAAAAATTTGATCAAAAAATTATATGTTTATCAAATGCTAAAAATGTCTCGAATTACATTTATTTTTGAAATAATTATATTATTTAATATTATAAATTAATTGACCAATATTAATTTTAATTACACTATTCAAAATTATAAACATATAATACATTGAACGGAATTGAATTGAAAGTGTAATGAAAGGGCGCCAAGCTCCCGAGTCCTAACACAAGAAGCCCATGTATTTACTATTATTTAATCCGAGACATTCAACGCAAAGTCTGCAGGAGAAAGAAACTAACTATTTAAATCGTGAATTCATTTAATTTATGTTAATATAATTATAAATTATTTTAAAAATATTATTATTTATAAAATTTATTAATTTTAAAATATAAATAAATTATGTTAATTTTAAATTTTAAATTTAAAAATATTTTAAATAGACTTTTTAAAAATCAATATTAGTCTTCTAATTCAGAACATATGAAGTATATAAAAAAGAGACAAAAAATATTATGGAGAGAAAAGAAAAAATATTTTTACTATTATTTTATTTTTAAATGTCTTTGATTGTGAAGTTAAATATATACATAAATATATTTATTTTATTATTATTATTATTATTATTTTATTTATATATATATTTTTAAATGTGACATAAATAAAAGAACAAGTGGAAGTGTAAAACGTCAAAGTCAATGTCTTGTGCTCACATATCAGTCCACGTGTATGTTCTTGGATGTTGGGAAATTGTGTATGATGGACCCCGAAAGTACTGTAGCATAATTTCAAAACACTCCCGCGCCAACATAACAATTGAATTTGATAGAGATGACAAAAACATTTATAATTTAGCAACCAAAAAAATAAAAACATTTATGACTTTATTATATGAAACGGTACCCGTAATGTCAAATGCAATAGACAAGAAAACAACTCAACATTTCGTCCTTTTCAATTTTCACATCAATATCTATATATAAAAATTCAAACAACGATCCTAAATTGAGACAACCCATAATTAATTAATAATTAACTCGGGTTATACCTCACCCATATAAACGATCATATCTTCACCTACATAAACGATCGCACTTCTCTTATTCGAATTGCTACAGAGCAACATTGACAATAAACTGATTGTCACTGGCACGCTCGACTACATCTTGATCCATTTCGAGTAAACCTTTGGTGACTTCACGGATGGAATCTAATTAAGGAAAGTCCAACGACTAGGCTGTTAATTACTTGGTTGGTGCGCTAGTAGAGGATGAAGTTGAATGACCGGACTGCAAAATCATCTTTTTCATCTCCTCCATTATCTCCTCTTTAAAATATGGTAATTTTTTCTCTCTCTATAATTCGAACGATTTGGGTTTTTGGGTGGAGCAAATCGAGAGATTGCGAACTGTGGAGTTCGTGGATCCATTGATTTTAGTTGTTAATTAATTTTTTGATTTTGGTTGTTAATTAATTGATTGTTTATTGTTTTTTCAAAATTGTAATGTTTTCTGTTTAGAACCAAATACTGAAGATTTTCATCAAATTCATAAATAATTTTCATATAAAAACAAGTCATCTTTTTTTTTTCTATAAGTTTTTTCTTCCACAATTCCCCTCAATTTCAGTCATGGACCAGTAAATTAATTTATTTTTGAATTTTTTTCCTCCAAAATTGACGATTGATCATTAAAATCTCCCTTTTGGGCTGTGAATTTTCCTGGGGTATTTGGATGAGAAGGAAAGTAGTTGTAATTTGATGTTTTATTTCTTATGTTTGGCTTGGATGGAAATGTAAAGAAAGGAAATTGAAAGGGATTTGTGGAATTGGAGCAAAAGAAAAAATATTTGGCATTAACACCGCTTAACCCTGTTTAAAATTATGAACAAATTTGTCACTCTGCTATGGCTGTGTGGTGGACTAAAAGCAATTTTAAATAAAAAGTTAAACAAATTTGTCACTCTGCTGCTGTTGTGATTTTAGAAGTGTAGTGGGATGAAAATTTTGAATATTTCATGAATGCTCGAATTTGTTCCTAAATTATTGAATAATAAACTGAAAACCTATACCATATACCTATCTATAAATTTACGCGTGATTTTTAGAAGCACTTTTGCAATTGTATAACCAAACACAAATTTTCCTATAATCAAACATTGTTTTCCTGAAAGCACTTTTGTTAAAAGCTCTATTACTAAACGTGTTTTATGTTGTGCCAAACGACTTAAGAGGAGAAGAGAAAGTTGATTTCTCTGTACATATCTTCTGAGCATGTAAGGATACTTTGTTGTTCTTGCAAGTTTAGAAGGAAAAAAATAGAAAGAAAGAATGTCTCTTTCTTACCGTTATGAAATAAAATCTGAAAAAAATAAAAGAGAATGACTTGGGAGTGTAAAACTAGGATTTAGATAAAATTTCATTAAAAAGAATTTCTCTTTCTTTCCTTTGTTATCGATTTGGGAGAAAGAAAATACAGGAAAATGGGGTATTATATTCTATCATTTCCTCTCCCTTTCTCTCTTAATTAAACCTTACAAGCAAGAAAATATAGGGTAAAATTGATTGATATGAAATAGGACTGAGTGTGTGTACGTGATTAGTTGTATGTGAGTTAACATTCTGCATTTAGGGAAAGTTTTTTTTTTTTCTTTCTCTTTTGGAGGGTTCAATTGTCAGTTATGTAAATTTTAATTCAATCGTGAAGGGCAAACTCTATACTTATAAATGCAGGTTATGGTCAACTCAATCTAGAATAATCACCGTCATGGGAGTATCGAAATGTGGACAGCTTTAAGAAAGTAGAGCAGATTGGCAAAGGTACATACAGATTGACAAAAGACACTTGCGATAAAACTAATTACTGAATTATGCATTATTTTACTTCTTAATTTATAGTTGTTGTGTTGGTTGTTGTTTCAAATTGTACTGTTTTCAGAATGCTATTAATGGAATTCGTCAGTCTCTTAATTTTATGCTACAATAATTCAACTAATTTACATGATTTTAAAGTATACTGAATGATACTTTTGTCTCTTCAAGTTGCCAAGTAATTACATGAATTATGTACTTTGAGTTCTTTTTTGACATGAATGTCGAATAAATTATTAAATTCATTATTCAAACTAACCCGTGCATTGAACGGGTTATTAACTAGTGCTTATAATAGTATATTCTTTATTGCTAAACTCTAAAAGAAAAATAGTTGTCTATCTTTTCATTAATTTTTTTTGGATTAAAAAAAAACGTGATGAAGTAAAAAAGAGGAATTGATATTTTTCATAAGTAAATGTGATAGTCTAACAAATTTTCTCTCAATTGAATAGGGGTGTTCATCGGTAGAAAACAGTCCCATATGGATCCGAACAGTACCGAACCAGTTACCGATTTGCCTAAAAATTCAATACCGACACTGACACCGAATTAACCAGTATCCCGAACTGCTTATGTCGGTTCCGTACGAACACAATACGAGTATTTACCATTTATATACCGAAGCTTACTGCATAAATTTCTAATATTCCACTTTTCAATCTTTTAATTTGTTATGTTAAACAATACTTGATATAACCCAACCCATATCCAAATTAAAGTTTATAATGGGAAAAAAGAAGAAGAAGGAAACTCAATTTAAGAAAAAATTACAACCACATGTAGATTCAAAACCCCCGATTTCAATCTTTTGTGATTTCACAGTGCTCAAAGAAGAAATTATCGCACCGCTGCCGATGTTGCTTCATGGACTTTGTAATATCAACTCCATCCTTGAATATCCATCAATCTATTAGCATCCAAATAATGTATTATTCTCTTTATATATATATACACATATATGTGTGTGTGCGTGTGCGCGTGTTAGTATTAATCTATTGGATAGGGGAGAAATGAAGAAGAAGTAGAAGGTTTAGAAAGAGATGTAGAAATTTGGGACATCCAGTGAAAGTTGAGAAGGAGATCAGAAATCATAGAGAAGATTTTTTTTTGACACTACTGATTTCGAAAAAATGTTTTTTTTTTTCCAAACCTACACATGAATAATAAATATATCTCAAGCTCATATGAGAAAAAAATTATAAAAATATCAAATTTTACTTGTGAAAATAAAAATTAAAAAAAAAAACTTCGTAAAACTATTTTAGTACTCTTTAATATTAAATTTATAAGATTACTGACTAATATGGACTCACTTTAAAAGTCAACCTTGTTAATTGATTAGTGGTGAGGTACATTAAAATAAAACTTTTACTAGTAAAATTTTGACAAAGAAAACTCTAAAGAGAAAATTAAATACTACTCTCTCCGTCCTCAAAATGATGAGCAAAGTATAATTTGCATACATATTAAGAGACGTAAAAGTAGATAAAATAGAGTGAAAAAGTTTCAAATTTATCTTTAGTGACCCCACAAGATTATGTTAGGACAATTGCATATTTTGATTTAATGAAGATGAGATAGTGTATATTTGTAACTACTAGCTTTTGTGAAGTCCTTAAATGTATAATTGATGTAAAATGACTTAGAGTAGAAGATCAAACTTGTTAGGTTGATCTATTGAATAAATTGAATATATAGACTATAGGATTTTAAACGATCGTAAAGTTGTGTAAACGATCGTAAAGATGTTTAAAAAATTGAACGACCGCAGAGTCTGCTTAGAAATCGTAAGGTAAAATGAAGATTGTAGAGTCTGCTCTAAGATTATAATGCAAGTCAAAATATCGTATTGTCTGCTCGGAGATCATAAGGTGAAACGAAGATCGTAGAGTCTACTCAAAGATCGTTAGGCAGAATGAAGACCGTAGAGCATATCATAGAGTTTGCAAATTGTAGAGTCAACCAAGCCAAATACTCTATGATCTCCATGAAACTTTACGATCAGTTAAATCATAGAGTATGTCAAGTTTGACATTGGACTGACATTGAGAAAACTTGTGGTGTGAAGATTCTAAGATGGTTGCTAATCATCTTAAGTTTAAAATGAAGATCAGATTGAGTTGTGTCTAACAACTAGTTTGGCGATGTGATATCACCCACGTGGTTGGTACTACAACAATAAGATGTGACATATTAAAGCCAAAAGTAAGCTGACACATCCTCTTTAAAAGTCAACAATTAGAGATCTTCTAGGATCGAAGCATTATATGAGCAACGACAAATTTCCAACAAGAAAATCTCGAGGTCTTCTATAAAAGGACACTTAGATTTAATCCAACAGTACGGGATCACGAATTACAAGCTGAATCGCTTCTCAAATTTCAAGAATACTACTCTGCGAAAATAGAACGACATGTTATGCTACTGAGTCTTTCAGAAGCTGAGCATAACGCTACTTAGTAGCACCCCAAAAAGTACTTACTTCTTTGTGATTCTCTGGTCTTAGTGACCTGCTGTTACCAAGTTTAAGTGACTTGAAGAATTCTTTGTGAACTTGTCTTAGTGTCCGTTCTGTCTTAATGGCATATACCAAGTCTGCGTGACTTCAAGGAATCTAAGTGATTTATTGGCTGTAATAGTTCTCAGTGAACTGATCTGAGTGATTACCCCCCATCATTAGTGAATTTCCTACTCGAAAAGTAGAAGAGTAAACTAAGAGATCTTTGTGCTCCGAATCACTTAATTTTTTTTGTGTCATTTTACTTTCTGCACTTTCATTTCTACATTATCTTTTATATCTGTTTGTGACTTAATTCCACAAGTGAACTAAATTCAGAACTGAGAATTTCTTTAAATCTTTAAAGGAGTTTTTCAAACTAATATTCCACTGTGCATAATAAAATTAACTTGCTTAATTTATAATCCGGTAACACTTATTTAAAACAATTTTTTTAAAGATTTATTCAACCCCCGTTTTAGATCTCTAAGTACTTTTGGGAAATAACAAATTATATAAAATGAGGAGTACTTTTATTCTTTTTATACTAATGGACCGCACTAATAATATATTTATTCTTCACTTTATGTATTTTTTTTTTTTGGAACAAAAAAATATGTACATTTTATCATCCTTTTAAAGACCGAGAGAATATTTGATTATGTACTTATACAAGTCTTTTTTAAGGAATAGTGACATTTATAGACTTGTTAGCATGTGATATGGGCTTTGGAGTTTTTTTCTTCAACAACTTATAAACAAACTTGTATATTTGTAAATATTAAGAATTTTTTATATAACAATAAAAAAAAAACTTTTCTACTTCTATAAAAGAGCTTTGGAGCTAAAGTTTTACAAAATTACTTTTGAATTATTGCCAACATTTCTAAAATTAAATGGAAGACTTCGATTCACTAGCCCAATTTTATTTCCCCCAAAATTTCTTTGTAAATAGTAAATACCTTTCATTTGAAAAAGACCAATGAGTATCTTTGATCCATTAATTACTCGGAAGAGTTGGAATGGAAGTGACTAATGTATGTATTTCACAAGCTCGAAAGCTAATGAGTTATTCAGGAACTAAGAACTATAAATATGATTTATGAGAGTAGAGTCGTGACTATTTTTGATTTGGCTAAGCAAGTTTTTTCTCTCTCCGTTAAGCTGCACCTAGCCATATAAGTTAGGGACACACTGAACCTTTAAAAAAGTAATGAAATCTTACTATACTGGTTAGGACTCAAGACCGAGATCATGTAACAATAAAGTTCATATTATTAGGTTTTAGATTTGATTTTCCTTAATTACGTGAGTTTATTTTCTTACTAGCGTGAGGTGTTCTTTTATTTTTATAGCGAGACTTGCATTCTCACCCATAAAATGTGAGATTTAACAATATTGTAATTGATGTTTAATGCAAATTTTTTATTTGTTTTAATAACCCCAAAGTGAGAGTAAAAAAAACCTTTAAAAAATATTTTAGCATTATTAGTACGCTAAATATGTAAATATAGGTTTTAAGCATTTAATGCATTACATGGAAAATTAATATTTAAGTTCACTAATCATGTTTTATCTTTATACGATATTGTGATCGTTCGTTACATTTCGGTCAAAGATAAGTATTCCAAGCTATTTTTAAAGGAGTCATGAGTAATTTCTCCAACTTAATGACACTAGGCACAGAAAGCCAATTCAAATTAAAACAAATTTGTGATCAATTACAAAAATAAGTTGATCATAGAAGTATAAACCAATTTAATTTTCAAGAATAGAATTTAGGAAATCAATTTATAATTGTAAAAAACAAAATTTCAACACCATACCCAAGAATTACTTTCAGATGAGATGATCCTACTATGACATGGCCATCAATATCTGGATATACATGGATCAAACCTAACAGCTAAAATTTGTTATTTCAGTGTATAATATTGACAAAGTCAATAGATCAAAAAACTATGAGGGGTTAAATTATAAATAACGAAAACCTGAGGGACCTCTTCGCAGGAAACGTAAAATCTCTCCCGGACAAATTCATAGAGTACAAGTGTACGTTACTTTTTTGTAGTAGTATTTTTTTTTTCCGCTCATTTTAACAGCTGTGCCCTCTGTGTTTTTTTATTAATCAGCGTGTGAAAGTGGAAAAATCATTCGATACCCGTGAATAAATAAATAGTATACTTGTTATTTTTTTCATGACAGTAGAATTTATATAAGTATAAATTTATAATAACGATTTTCTTATAAAATTATTAATTTTTTATATAAAAATATCAATTTTTTTTCAATAATTATAGACTTTTCTCATGGGGCTCCTGAATAATTTCTCGTGAAACTGTGTGTTGGACTGATGGTAGGGTCGATTGTGGGGTTTGGATTTTCTCAAGAAAATCTTCATTTTATTAACTTTCTCTATCTCATTCTCCCGCCTTCGGCTTCTCCTTGAATCTCATCTCTCCTCAGAGAGGGAGTGAAAGTGAGAAAATGGGTGATGAGGGAGTGAATTTGGAGAGAGAAAATGAGAGTGAGATTTGTAGTGGAAGAGGAGGTATTGTGATGGACACTCCAGAGCGGAAGCAGATCAGTACACCAGTCTCGAAATTCGAGGTGATTTGGTCCATAAAGTTTGCATTTTTACTGAGATTTGACTTGTGGGATACGAATTGATCTTTGATTTGTAGTATTTGGAAAGTTGTGAGAAGCGGGTATCGGTTAATTTGCTGAAAATTCCAGTTTTAGTAGCTTTAATTGTTTTTGCAGTGGTTGAGCTGGGAATATTTCTGGGCTTAAGGTTTATTTTGTGTTTCTTTAATGTTTTTTAGATGATCTATACTGGGTTAGACTAAGATTTGTGACTGTGTGAGGACTTTGCATGTCTTTGATTTGGGTTCTCTGCTAGTGGATCTGTCTTGTCAACAAAATTAGGGCTTTGTTCTCTTAATTTGGGTTTCAATTACTTACTTTTTGAAATTGAGTTCTTCCTGTTTTATCTCCATATGACTATATATGTACACCCCTCCTTTTGTGTGTATGAGTGGTCTGTTGTTTTGTAGAGAATTTTTTCCCTTGAATGGACGATTTAATGTAACTAAAGGAATTTAATATATATATAGGGAGACGATTCATTGCAAGTACTTGTTATGGACAAAAAATGGGCAAACACCTTGTATAGCATTGATTATACAAAGGAACGGTTGAGATTTAAAAAAAAAAACAGCATCCACTAGAACTTCTAGATGATGGATTAATCATCTTCGCTGGACCGCTTTGCCTCTATCATATCTCAATGAAATGTCCCTGTTATCCCTCAGTTTAGAATTGGATAGATGGTCTGCTAGACATGCTAGCGGACGTGAATGAATAAAACAAAAGGCTAAAAAATAAATTGGACTGAAGAAAAAGCAGATATTCAAATCAAGCCCTAATTGACAACACCCGGACTTGCGATTTCAGGCTGTGTTTCTTCTCTCCCTCCGGCGATTCCTGACAAAATTACTCGCTTCTACTGTGGGCGTCCAAACGTTCTGTGAAAAATTCCTTGGTTCTAGTGTCCTCATCCGGCGATTCCCTAAACCAATTGATCGTGTAAATCTTGCATACAATCGTGGTAGGTCTTCACGTTTTATATAGATTTCGGATGCTTATATATGAATCATCATAAGGCAGTACAAGGATAAAAGGCCTCTGATTTTTTCTTACTTCTCATAACTAAAGTGAACTGAAGAGATGCTTATTTTTAATGTTTAGTACCTATAATTAAAGTTTCAGTATCATCAGTCTTCCACTGAAGTAACCATGGAATAGTTTCCTTTTATTTATCATCTTCATTCTTATAGAGTTTACTTTTCTACATAGCCTTAAGCCCAATTAGAATTGATTCCTTGCTATATAGGATACTATGTCTTCGCTAGAATTGATTCTGTGTTTGTTCCGGATTAATGATCGTTGCTGGCCTTGACTTGTTGCGACGTCATATTGAAATTATTATTTAATTATAGTCCGCTAGAAGCCTAGAACTTCAAGCGGACAAACTTTTGCTTTTATTCATACAACATGGTTTTATTCACAGGGTTGAGGGGCAAAGCGGTCCAGCGAAGGTTTCTAGCAGACGCTGTTTATTTTTTTAAATCTCAACCGTTCATTCTTATAATCATCGCTATACGAGGTGTTTGTCCATAGCAAGTACTTGCAATGGATTGTCCCCCTTTATATATATATATATATATATATATATATATATATATGCGCGCGCGCGTACACACACACATATATATGGAAAAGAGTCAAACTTTCTCTGTAAATTGTTTGTTTTGGTTTCATTTGTATGCTATGGAAGTAAAAAAAAATCTCAAAGTTGCCACATTTCATTTAATTTGAATATGCAACCATCTGTGTGTGTATTATATACAGCACAAGTTTAATCCTATAACACCAAGCACCATTTGCCCCTGCTTAATTAGTAGTAAAAAATTTATATGGGAAGGGCTTTCCTTAGATTTACACTAATGCATGTATCTGTACGCATGTCCAAACTGTACACTGGAAAATTTTCTTTGTAATTTTGTTTGGATATTTTTTTCTAAGTCTGGTTTATCTATTTCTCTTCAGATTTTGGCATTGAATTTCTATCTTCTTTTGTATATTTGTGAACTTGGCTATAAGTCCTCTTTTCCTAAGTACTGTGTAATTCTTTGTTCAAGTTGACAGGGTATCAATAATTATGTACTCAAGTACAATTGTTATTTAACAATTTAGGGTTATAGTTACTTCTATGTATTCATAGTGCAAGATTGTGATTCAAGATTGTGATTTATATGTAAAATTTCCTGTGAACAATAACTCACCTTTGCATTTGATATAGTCTTGGAGTTTTCTCTTACATAGATACATTCACACATGCAGGACTCTCCTGTCTTTAACTATCTCAACAATCTTTCTCCTATTCAGCCGGTTAAGTCCGTGCACATTACTCAGTCATTCAACTCGCTTACTTTTGCATCACTTCCATCTGTTTTCACTTCACCCCATGTCAGTTCCCTCAAGGAATCTAGATTCTTAAGAAGGTAATTAACAGTTCTTTTAGATGAATTACTGTGAGTATCTACGATTCTTTACTTTGTATATACTGAACATATTTTTTCTTGTTAATTTATGTTGTTACTCCAGGCATCAGTTATCTGATCCATCAAAACCTGAGTTCTCTTCTGAGAACGGGAACAAAGTTTGTAGGAATGAAGAAGTTAGAGACATTGAGCAACATCAAAATTTTGATCCAGGGAGCTCCGCTGATGAAGCTTCTGCTGAGCCACCATGCGAATCAAGTCTTTCAATTGAGCTCTCACGAACCATGAGCTATGAATTTGTGAACCCTGACTGTGACCCAATCACTTGTTGTGGCAGGGATACCAAATGTACACCAGATTTGACTGTGTCATCGACAGCACTTGTTCCATATGTTCAAAGTGACTCTGGAAAAGATTCTTTTGGAAGTGAAGTACATATAGGAGGAATGAGACAAATTGATGAAAATAAAGAAGCTTCAGGATGTGATCTGGAGAATTTGCTTTTGGATACAACCGATCTATTAATATTTGATTCACCGAATGATTCAAAGTCCTTGAAGGATCCTACTCAGAAATTGCTAGAACCTGGAACGAGTTTTTGTTCTTATCTGACTGATGATTTGCAAAATACTGGTGCGGTGGAGGCAGTTGGTTTAAGTCAACTATACGAAACAGAAAATACTTCTTCCCAACATGAAGATGGTGGTGATGTGAAGGAAATAGCTGAGGATCAAGACATCCTTGTTTCTTTGAGCAATTGCATGGTAGGGGACACAAGCGAGAAAGTGGATGATGAGGTGAGGACTTGAAGTCCATTACTTATTCAGTTATAGTGTCACCTTGTTTGTTCTTGCTCAAATTAGCTTAATTTGTATGCATGTGGCCATTCATGAATCATGAGTGTTCTGTTTCCTCTTTGTTTTTGTAAGTACATAGCCTTATTTTGTTTTTTTGATATTTGGGTCTGAAGTTCTTGGAGCAAATGTCACTTATTGACATTGTGGTCTGAGGATCAAGACGTCCTTTTTTCATTGAGTAACTGTGTGGCAGGGGACACAAGTGAACAGTGCGGTGAGGACGAAGTCCATTTACTTAGTGTTAAAGCTCACCTTGTTTGTTCTTCCTTATGTTAGCACAATTTGTATGCACATAAAGGTATCATAAATCATGAGTAGTCTTCTTCCTCTATTTCCTTTCATATAATATTCTTTTTTGCTTTTGACCTTGTGTTCTGAAGTTGTTGGATCACAATGTGAACATTGTGTTATTCACCCACAGTGAATTTTTATTATGTTATTTTTGAGTTTCTAATTCAGTGTGAACCAAACTTCTATTCATCAACATGTGATATTGTTCGTCTTTTTCTCTGTAGCTTGCTTCTAATCTGCACCGTGGTATGAGAAGACGCTGTCTGGTTTTTGAGATGGTGGGATCTCACAAGAAGCACTTAGACGATGATTCAAATTGTGTTCCTTCTATATTGACACAGTCTCGTGATAACATTGCTTCAAGTGACAAACTTCTGGCTCCCATAAAGCCTGGAAATGATACTCCAAGATGCATTCTACCTGGAATTGGTTTGCACTTAAATGCTCTTGCAGCAACGTCAGTTGACCAAAAAGTTGTGAAACATGAAGCTTTGGCTACTGGAGGACAACCCATAAGCGTGTCTCACGCGGCTGCTTCTGAAAGAGATATGCTTCCTGCTGAAGGTGGAGTTTCTATCATGGAAGATGCTGCTCAGGCATCGGGATACATGGTCAATGAAGCATTCAATCACAGTAGCCCAAAAAAGAAGAGGCATGTGTGGTTTGATTATAGAACTATTACTGCATGAATTTTTTCCATATCTAGGCGTGCATGCATGTGTGACGGGTTGAATTGCATTTCAGACGTAGGTTGGAAAATGGTGGAGAAAGTGAGGCGTGTAAGCGTTGTAACTGTAAGAAATCAAAGTGTTTGAAGCTGTAAGTTCTTTCTTTCTTTTTGTGTTGCAAAGGTTAACACCTCAGATTCATATGCCCAGTTATTACTGACTTTTGGACACTAACAATTGCATTCTTTGTTTAAGATAAACCTTTTAACTTTTTTCATTTCGTTGGGGGTGTGGTATCTAACGATATGGTTTAGAGTCTCACTGAGTTAGTAGCTTACTTTCTAGTCTGGCTTCAATTTATTGTCATCTTGACTTGTACAAACTTTGTCACGTGCATTACTCTTTTATGGGTATCTTCCTATGGTTTCCTGGAAGTTGGGTGTTTGTTGTAAAGTGGTTTACACATTTCTCAATTCAATATGAGAACTATGATTGCAAACATGGTCATGTATGTTCCAAGTTTCTCAGATATACCTGGGATCTTCGTCATGTATGTGATTAAAAATGAAGTGAAAATAGAGAAGAAGTTTGTCAGTTGATGCAAGGGCAATTGATTCTGGGTTGGAGAGTTCTATAGAACTCTTAATATCTTTGTATGGTTGAAGCCTCTCTTTCCCTTTGAGTGCAGCATCATATTACTTTGCAATGAATTATGTAGGGAAAAGCTGCACAACAAACCATGTTCATTATTAACTTATTGAACTTTGCGATTTAGTTACTGTGAATGCTTTGCTGCTGGTGTCTACTGTGTGGAGCCTTGTTCATGTCAAGAATGCTTCAACAAGCCTATTCACGAAGATACTGTCCTTGCAACTCGCAAGCAGATTGAATCCCGCAATCCGCTTGCATTTGCTCCAAAAGTGGTTAGAAGCTCAGATTCCATAATTGAAATTGGGGTAAGAAAATTGTATCCAGGCTATCGTTCTACTTACCTGGTGATTTTTGAAGTACTAGTATGTATCATTCAAATGTCTTGATTTTGCAGGAGGAATCCAGCAAGACTCCTGCTTCAGCGAGACATAAAAGAGGATGTAACTGCAAGAAATCTGGTTGCCTAAAGAAATACTGTGAATGCTATCAGGTCTTTTCCGCCTGGTGTATTCAGTGTACTTCCAGTTTAATTTTAAGCAAATTCTTACGTATTGTTCTTTCACAGGGTGGCGTTGGATGCTCCATTAACTGCAGATGTGAAGGGTGTAAGAATGCATTTGGTAGAAAGGATGGTAAGTGTGCCTTCAAGCTGAAAGTCTTAAATTTATTTCTTTTCACGTCTTGAATTAGCAAGTGTGATCCCCTTCCATCTCCCTTCCCTCTATTTCTTAGGCTGCCTTTCTTTCCACTACTTTTGGGTTTATAGTCTCATGTGCCTTCTTAATAATTTGTCAAAATTCACTCATGCATTGTGATAGTGTTTAATCTGAAATGGTTCTTTGCCTTTCTGATATAGGCTCTACTTCAACAGGAACAGAAGTTGAATTAGAAGAAGAACAAGAAGTTGATGAATGTGAAAGGAGTGTGGTTGATAGAAGCTTACAGATAACAACAATCCAGAATGACGCAGAGCAGAATACAACTTTTGCTCTTCCTTCTACACCTTTACGGTTTGTCAGGTATAATTTGTTATGCAGTTATCTGAGATTATGTTGGCATCTGCTTTTATTTTCTTTTAATGATATTTTGTATGTCAGACAATCGACTCAGCAATCGGTCTCCTCGAAGAGCAATAAACCACCGCGTTCTTCTTTTCTTGCAATTGGTTCCTCCTCCGGATTGTATGGTAGCCAAAGGTTTGGAAAACTGAATCCACCTCAAGCCAAGTTTGAGAAGCATATGCAAACTGCCCGGGAAGATGAAATGCCGGAGATTCTCCAAAAGAATGGCTCTCCGATTAGCGGTGTCAAGTCGGCTTCTCCTAACAGTAAGAGAGTTTCTCCTCCTCACTGTAACATTGGATCGCCCCCTGGTCAAAGAAGCAGCCGTAAGTTGATACTGCAATCTATTCCTTCTTTTCCTTCGCTCAACCCCTGAGCACTGAGAAAACCTATTCTCCTGTGAACTTGAATGGAGATTTCTTTTAAATCTTCCTTGTAGGTAGTTATCAGTATTTTTCATATTCATTTTGTTCTTGTTAAATGTTAGTTATGTAGTTAGTTTTCTGCCATTTACGTCGGCTGCTGTGCTTGTGCAATAATATTGCTGTTATCAATTGTCGTATTGATCATGTACCTTAATCATTTTATTGTACACCTTGCTAGATAGTTTGTTTGTTATGTATAATAATGTATATGTAACCTTGTGGTATATATTTCGTTGTCATTGTGTGTTGACATTATCGATTGTGGTGTTGTTATATCTGGGATTGATTCCCAAAAAAAGGTCAAAAGCAAGGGTTCCGGAGCATGGTGGGCTTTGATAGGTATATAATACTATTTTCTATTTGAATATAGGAGGCCAATTTTGATTTTTTAAAAATAATTTGTAGTTTTTTTAATTATAAATTAATTCATTTAATTTGTTTGTTAATACAAACTCTTAGAAAAAATAGCTTATAAAATAATGTCCATTTAACCCAATTCACTTGAGACTTGGTAATATAAATTTATTATTTAATCTATTTAATCATGGGTTAGTGGACAAATTGATGGGTTTGAATAAAATTTTACCAGCTTAACACGGAATAAGATTAATTAAATAAGACCTAAATATAAATTATTATCTTGAATTTTTAATGTTTTTTTATTTTGGGAATTGAGTTTTTAATTTTTTCAATTAAGTAATTAAATTTTTAATTTTTTTCACTTTGAATATTGTCTTATCAGTTTTTTTAATTAGGGGATTGAACTTTTAAAATTTTTCATTTTAGGGATTTTCTTCTCAATTTTTTTGATTAAGTCTGATTGATAGTTATGTGTTTGTTTAATTTGTTTCTTTTTATTGAATGAAATTATGTACTTCATTCGTCCCAAATTAAAAGATTGTTATTGACTTTTGGAAGTTAATTTAAAATATTTTTAATCTCAAAATTAATAAAATATATTAAAATTTATGAAATAATAAAATTTTAATTAGTAGTACATTTATACATTTTAAATATTCATCATTATGTTGATTATTAATGATTTTTTTTAAAACTGAGTTTGTAATGTTTTAAATTTACTTTAAAAAATTAATAAATACCTAATTACAAGATTATCTAAAATCATCATTATAAGATTTTAAAAGTATCAATAATCAATATAAAGCAAAACAATCTATAATAAAAATATTTGTTTAAAGTTCAAACACTATCCATATTGCTAATGTCAAAATTCAAACATAAACATTCAATTGTTCAAAATTCAAGCACAAACGAATAATAAAAAATATAAACTAATAGTCTTTATTTTCATATCCCTCTATATCTCTTACTTTTTTTTCTATATCTCTCCAAGATAATATTCCTATCGGACTTACACTTATACTCCTCATCTCCCTATTCCTTTGTGTCGTCATCAGACAAAAAATGTAAGACCCCGAATTTTATGAAATACAAAATTTAATTTTTCTTCATATATATATTTTTTTGAAACAGTAAGTGGTTAAATCGATAAAGTTAAAAGTTAAGGATGTTATGTGCAAATTTTATTTTGTCGGACAATATTCGCTTTGTCGGGGAATATTCGTTTGGTCGGGGAATATTCGTTTGGTCCGACGGTGCCGAAATAACAAATTATTGGTGGACCCCACATCGGAATATTTGTCGGATATAGAAAACGACAGAAATAACCTTTTTAAATAAAAATAGTCAACGGAACTGTTAAAATACCGGTGATAAAAGAATAGTAGCATACGATAGTTATTGGTATTTTCTGTAGCACTCGGTACTCTACAGTAACACACGGTATTGCATAGTGTCTCATATTTTTGGTCTGATAATTGACACCGTAACTGTTACGCATCATTTCAGCGATAATTGTCACTGCATAATATTTTATATTATCAATTCAATAATTGTTGTTACACAGTATTTTGCATTATTGATTTAATAATTGTCATTACACTGTATTTTATATCATTGAGTCAATAATTGTTGTTGCACTGTTTTTAAAATTATTGAACCTAATAATTGTCACAGTAACATATGCACAGTAATTCACATTATTGAATCAATAATTGTCATTACACAGTAACGTATGCTTTATTTTACATTATTGTTATCTCTATTATGATGTTATTTAAACAGTTGTATTTCATTAATTTATTGACTTGATATCTAAGAGCTAACTATACTGTATTTATAACAATTAGTCATAATAATTGAATTGATAAAGTTATTTGTTTATAATATAAAGTTAGGTGATTATTAGGTGATATGAAATGAATGGTGTAGATTAAAGTGTGAATTATTGTTGAATAATTGAATTGATTTGTTTATAATATAAAGTTAGGTGATTATTAGGTGATATGAAATGAATGGTGTAGATTAAAGTGTGAATTATTGTTGAATAATTAAATTGATTTGTTTATAATATAAAGTTAGGTGATTATTAGGTGATATGAAATGAATGGTGTAGATTAAAGATAATATAATATTTGAAATGGATGGTGTAGATTAAAAGATGATCTTTAAATGAATGGTTTAGATTAAATGAATGATAAGATTTTTGGCTATAAATAGAAGCCTTAACTTAAGGATTTTTCATAAACTTCCTTACTTGTTCTTTCTTTCTCTCTCTAAATACTTCTTGTGAAAGTTCTCTCTAAGTGTGCTTAAGTCATCTTGAGTATTTGTGAAGATCTATAAGTATACGTGTACTGTTCAAGTTAATCAACCTCATTTAAATCAATATCCAGTCACGTGTTGAGGTAAGGGATACCATCTTTTTCATCTTCCATTATTCAAACATACTATGGTAAGGGATTATCATTATTTGATTCTCGATAATAATATTGTTTCTTCCTTACTCATAAGACGTGCCTTTTATTTCCATGTATTAAATTGTGGGAATAACCTTACGGAGCGGATTGCCGCCTGTTGGTGAATAACCTTTCGTATTCATTCATTATTAATCTCTGAGAATAACCTTACGGAGCGGATTGCCGCCTGTTTGGTGAATAACTCTTTGTACTCAAATTCTATTAAATTGTGGGAATAACCTTACGGAGCGGATTGCCGCCTGTTGGTGAATAACCCTTTGTATTAATTTCCTTCACCTTTTGTTAATCAAACCTGCTACGGTAAGGGATATTATTTTCTTTCATACTCCTAAATCGAAATTTATTATGGAACTATTGCTTCTATAATTCCTGAAAATATTATATGTTCCATAATAGTTGAACTTCATTATTTCAACTGAACCTTCCTATTTACGTGAACCTTTCTATTGAATTGTAACCGTTATTATGAACTGTGGATCTTGAATATCATTTTTAAATTTCACTCCACATCATGTTGACAATTTGGACATTATTTGAATCTGTACAAAGTAAACTTCCGATACTTATTGTTATCCTATTTCTTCTGTTCATCATTTATATCATTCTAATCATCCAAAAATCAAGCTGTTGTGAATATCTGTGGTCGGGGGCACAGATGTGATATATTTGTTGAACAGATGATAGGTTAAAGGCGATATAATAGGTTAAAGGCGATACATCTGTTCGGTGTCTTTTATGGCACGTGGTGAATGTTCTCTTTGGCCCGTAGTGCAAAGATGAACTGTTGTTTGGTATGATTATGACCAAAGGCTGAATCTGGTATAATCATGACCGTTGGTGCTAAATTAAATATCTTTGGCCCGTAGTTCAAAGATGAACTGTTGATGTGCATGATTATGATCAGGAACTGTGAATTTGTATTATCTTGACTAATGATATTTCAGATGATAAAAGTTGATGATGTTTTTCCTAAAAAGAGAACCGAGTGGACATTATAGTCTGCATTATTCTTCTAATAGATTACTCATTCCGCTGCTATTATTGATCTGAACGTTGTTTAAGAATTTAACTGCAGTTTTTGATATAAACCTTGTAGTCTATTGTATTCTATCAAGAACTCAACTGTTGAAGACTAATGATAATTTATTCGTCATTATCTTAGTCATGATATTCTTTACTGGGCTATTTGAGCTCACCCTTTCTTTTGTTCCATTGTTTTTCAACAGGAGATGAAAACATAACAGGGTCTAGCCGGGGAATGGAGTGAGGGTCCGAGGAATAGTTATCATAGTCTTCACGTTTTGTAAAATAGTGTGGCAATAATAGTGAAGACTTAGTTGTGTATTATTATACACTGTATTGTTGTACGTTGTGCTTTGTTGTAATAATTTTGTTGTAGTATTTTGACGACTCAAGTTTGGGCTGTGTGGGCCCAGATTTGGGGGCGTCACAAAAAATATTTTTCATGAAGTTCTCTTACTTCAACATTTTTAATATTTCTTCTAGGCTTTAGCACACTATCTGCTCCGGATGCTTCACCAACCGCCTCTCAAGTAAAGTCAGAACTGCGCTCAACTTCATCATTCACTCACACGACGTCGTTTTGTAGCTTAGTTATTAAAATAAAAAAATAATAATTACAGTCCTAATTTTTCTGCCTAACCCCGTCTAATTTTCTGGAGGGATTTTTTTTACCCCTTAAGCCTAGGCAAGGCGCTGGGGGGGGGGGGGGGGGGGCTAGCGCCTAGGAGGGGATTAATCGGATTTAAGCGGAGATTTTTAGAACACTGACTTTGATGGAACAATGGAGCTAAGCATTGAATCACGAGAGGTCTAGTTTAAATGCTTTTGTAGTGAGAAAGCAATTGGTATCGAAAACTACTGAAATTCAGAAATCTTCATACCGCTACGGGTATAAAAAAGTATAAAAAAATCGAAAAACTGGTATTGTCGGTATCGGTACCAACCAATTCGTTAAAAAATCAAAAAAATTCACCTTTACCAGGGGGGCCTAGCGCCTAGGTGGCCGCCTAACCCGCTTTTTAGAACACTGCTTTTCATCTTCAATCTTTGTCCGATTGAATTGAGTGAGTGAAGAAGCCAATCATAAGCAAAATTGATTCTCCTATTCTTCTATCATGTGGACGTTGAGATTAGAAGTGTATGTATATATATATATATATATATATATATATATATATATATATATATATATATATATATATTCGTGACAACCAGTTGTTGGGGTACTATTCTAGCAATCATATCTATGGTTGTTCATCATGATATTCAAGGGTTGAGATTGAGTTCTACTTGGACCCTGCCACTACTATTTCTAGCAACAAGACTACTCTTTCTAAGGACCAGAAAAATTATTAAAGTACCCTTCATTTAATCTGATATCTGCCGCTATAGGTTCTATATAAAATGTTACTAAAGTAGTCTTTCTAACGGTAGAGGTCATTTGTATGCAACTTATGTGGTAATTGAAACAAAGAAACAGTTGGTTGTGAATTCTAAAGTAATGTTATATGATGGCCGCCACTTGGCAGGCCACTCAAAGTATATAAGAATAGATGTCGGACTTAGTTATACAATCAGAAAACTAGGAGGAGTAGCCTCTTTCTAACGCCCGAGAAATTATCTAAATATTCTCCCCTTAATTTGATATCTACCGCTAAAAGGAGTAGCGGCAGGTTGGTTAATTGAATGAAGTTCCATGTTTTTGCTGTCAATGGTATCTTTATTTTTAGAAACCGGATGTTGTTGTTTATTTGCCCTAATCAATTATGTATCATTTTTACTCGTGCACAGGTTGAAAATTAAAAGATCTAGAATAACAGAAAATAGAATTTCTATTGTAGAGCTTTTTCACAAAACAAGCTAATACTCGACACTTAAATCGTAGAATACTGACTCTACGATCGTAGAGTCATAAAGTGAAGTCACTACTATCGTAGAGCTTTTGTATAATATCGTATAGTTAAGTCATTCTACAATATGTGGATTCACTCTATGTTTAGATCGTGGTTGGGTTACGGTGGTGGTCGCCCTTGGAGCAAATAAATCTGACTTGCGAATTGGATGTTCAAGGTATATATTGAATAGAGGAGGAAAAGCGTAGCAAGCACTCACATGTTTTGAAGGCTTGTATTACAGGTAGCCATTGGTTGCTGATGCTGAGATCAAGTCAATCTAGTAACTTTCATGTTCCGCTTTACAATATGTAAATTAGTGAGGAATTAAATGAATAGTGAGGGTGGATTCAAAAGTTCATTTTATTTTTTGGGTTAATGAGGAGGTGATGTTCATTTTAAATTTTGTTCCTTGTGTATTTTGGATTTCATACTTTATAAATAATTATTCCGATAATCATAGTCCCTCCCTTTCAAAACTTGGGATTAATTTTTACTTTTTAAAATCAAATTGAGTTATGTTAAATTTATTTCGAAAAGTATATATTCCTAAGATGTATAAAGATATGCTAAATTAACTAGATTGACAGCCAGTTGAGTGAATAAACCGTAAATCATGTGTTCAACGATTCAATTTGAATTCAGTTAAGTTATAAAGAACAGAGTAGCGGTAGGGTTTAAGTAGATCAATCCCGATATCTAGTGTCCCTAATAGCTATTGTCACGTATGAGCTCCCATATATATATATATATATATTACTCTTATTTTCTAATATAATATAATTATAAGTATACTCGTTTATAAAAATAAAATTTAACTCAAATAATAACATGGAATTAGGGACGGGCGTTCATGCTAGTATTCATAATGAGAGATTAATACAAAAAAGTGTGTTGCAATATTTGTGGGACGGTGGAAATGTTATTTTTGTAGACTTTGCTTTGGGCCGTCTTGGCCTTTTAAAAACGTGATATGACTTTATTTGTTTTTATAGGACTTCTTTGGGCCTTCTATGTCATTGAAATTCCAAAAGCCTTTCGATTTAAATAGTGAAAGCAATCCGTTAGAAGAAACGGAAAATGTTTAAATAAGTTGATCTACTAGGGCTTTTAATTTTCTTTTGTTATGTTTTGAACTTGAAAAACTCAAGGAAAGGAAAGGAGATGGGGAATAAAGAAATCCCCAAATACATAAAATTCTAATTAGATATACCTATATATGATCCTTTATTTTAATTTCTTATATTAAACTTAATAAAATAGAAACATCTAGGAGTATAAATGAGTTGAATTGAAACGAACAGAGAACTATTTGGATTCGACTCAAAAAGTTAAATTCATACTTGAATTCGAATTGTATTTTAAAAAATTCTACTCATAGTCGATTCGGCTCGAATATTCATTGCTCGAATTCGATATGACTTGAATCGAATTATATTCAAATTACTCTCAAGCTTCGAATTCAAGCTTAAATTTGAGTCTCTACATAGTGACTAGCTTTATATATATAATTGTAAATTGAACTTATTATTTTACTTTAAAATGAGAAAATAAATTTATAATTACACTTTAAAAATATAAAATCTCAATACAAATTAAAAACATAATAATAATAAAATTTAATTATCCTAATTTTATTTAACTTTATACATATTATAAGAGAATGCATCTAGTATCTACTTGATTATGTATCAACCGAGTATGTAAAAGTCACAATCGATAACTCGAGTAATTTGAATCTTAAACGAGTCGAGTATATTTTTGCTCAGATTCTATTCGTATTTTTATTAGAATCATTTTTTAAACTCAAATTTGAATTATATTATTAACGAATTTGAATCTCACTTATATTTTTTTTAATCGAACTCGAACTATTTAATTCAATTTACGGCCTTACAAACATCATTGACGTTACACATCTAAATAGAAACTCCATCACTTAAATTTGGACATAGGGATACATTATTTACCATGATTATATCGTATGCCAATGGAGTCTCTTGACACTCAAAATTTTTATGCTTAATTTATTCAAGTGATTAGGTTTGACTGACACGTAATTCATGTTATGACACTCCAAATAAAAGTCAAATCACTTACAAATTTAAATGGATGAATAAATCTTCCACAATGAAATGGATTGTATGGGGCATTTAGACACTACATATTTTCACGATAACCGGAACATCGAATCGCAGCTTATTGAGTGTTTCGGTACAGGTGGATCTTTAATTCCTATTGTGTATTTTTTTCATCCCTCAACCGAAAAAATAAAAAATAAGAAAAATAATATACATATCGACCAATATAATAGAGAAATTAGAATGTGTCTAACGTGAAATAAAATAAGATAATAATATGTAGATAACTTATTAATTTTTTCGTATCACATATATTTACATATATCAACATTTAATATTAACATAAAATTATCGTCACAGAATTTATTAAACAAAATGAAATAGTAATATAGGTTGTAGCACATACATAATTATTACAGTTGGTCCCATATGATGCTACCATAAATATTCCAAACCACTTAAAAAGTCTAATCTAAAGAGTCTGAAAACAAAAGGGTAACGAAGATGATGCATATGGTTAGTTTTACCTACTGAAACAAAGATAAATAATATCTTGCGCATAAGATAAAGAGTTTTCAAAAAGAAAACACAATAGATTGATAATAATTGTCAAAAGATCATTTTCCAAAACTCTAAAATAATATATTTATAGACTAACACGCGTTCCAATCTTAATTAGAAAAGAAATCTAACAAAATATTGAAAAATAAAAATAATATTTGACCAAATTTTAACCAGATGATAAGACTCTTTTTAAATAGGTTTTTTGGCCTTAAAATAACACATATCATGGCTGATGACAAAATGTCTTGTAGAGCTCGTCAAGAGTTTCAATTTGATATATTATAAGTCTCGTAACTCTAAACGAATCAAAAGTTACTCCCATTTAAAATTTACCCTACGAAAAATTTCTATTTCAACATAACTTGCTAATCAACTTCCGAATTTTGTTATACATGATGAGACCCATGACTTTTTTCATTTACTACATGTATGCGAGCTAAGTGGTTTCCCATTTTCTCCCCTTAATTGCTTACACAAACCACCCCAGCAAAAAATGTGACACTAGTCCATTGATCTTTTTTCCAAGAATCTCTAAGGGATCACATAGCTACACTATATAGCAAAAACATAATCTGGATATTATCTTTTTAAAAGGGCCCATTAATTTCCCCAACTTTTAATTAGTAGCTTTCTTGATCTTCTTATTTGGTGGTTGGTGTGAGGATCTTAGATTTTCAACTGTGGTCTAATGGGAGGAAGATATTCAGAATTGGCTCCCTCCCCTCTCATCCACTTTTTCGTACTCTCAATAATTTTAGTGAGAGAATGAGTGATTAGTATATCCGGTGTCGGTCAAGTCCAGCTAGAGTTTAGTTAAAGTGTGGAAACACTGGTGAAGAGTTACATCGACATTACTTGAAGAAAATGAGTAACAATTAATTTCGATGACAATTAATACATATATGTAATACAGTTGTTACATTCCTTGTTTTTTTTTTTTGGCAATTAATTAATGCACAAATATTACCTTATATTAGACTCGTGATTACACTGCTAATTTTAAATTTGTCAGTCTAAAAATAAACTACAATGTGACATAATACGAGTTGTTAGTCTAAAAATAAACTACAATGTGACATAATATTTTTCAAATTTAGTCTTAAACAAAAAGTGATTAAATATAATTTTAATTTAATGACAATATAATTATTTTTCAAATTTTGTCTTAACAAGTAGTGATTAAATTTTATTTTAATTTGGTGACAATATAATTATTTAAAAGTTGAGAGTAAAATGGGAAATAAAAGAAATATAAAAATTTACGGGACTATCTTTTTTGGACGAAGAAGGTAGTATATATAGGTAAATAGGTAGGTAATGGAACATAAACTCTCTCAATGATCATAGTTGGTTGGTTGGGTGAGATTTTCTGTAATAAAATTTTCTATTTTTTAGTATCGAGATTTAAGATGACAATTTTTAAAGTCTATTAAGATAGTATGTACTGTCGTTATAGTTCTATTTTTTTATAGAACTATGACGGCGAAATATACTATTATTATAAATCTTAAAAATCGTTGTCATAAGTCTCGAACTAAAAAAATAAAAATTTTTAATCATAGAGGAACTCATACCTTAATTTGGAACAAAAAAAAAAAAAACAGCTCAGTCAATAACCCATGTGTTAGTGGACCCAAAATCAAACTGTTTAGATGATAAATTCCAAAAACTTCATACTGTCGTCTCCTATGCATGTGTCGGAGACAAGGTCAATGGCGTTGATGTTGATATTACATACATGATGAGTATCATGACCTTCTAATATAACAACAAAATGCAACTCTATTGACTATTGTTGGATCGTCTGCGTTGCGAATTATAATTTGAGTTATAATTTGTAGGCTAATAGTGATCATCAAAACAAAAATAATATATAAGAACAATAATAATACTATTCTTTTACTTGTGTAATTTTTTTTGAAAAAACTTATGAGCTCCTTTTTCTAGCATTTTTTATTTAATTACCATAAAAATATTTGGGAAAAGTATTTCGGCCCCATTGAATTATACCGATAACACACTTGGGCATTAAGGGAAATCTAGTCAAATAATGATACTTTCTCCGTTTTAAGATAAATTTTTTTATTATTATTTTAAATAATTTTAAATTAAATATTTACCGATCTTAAATATTTATTTTTTTCAATAATTTATCTATAATATTTTTACTATTAAATATTATATTTTTATTCTTTATACATATATAAAATATCATTAATTATGTGTAAAAAATTATATAATTAAATAAAAATTTGAATATAATCAATTTTATCATTTGATTTTTTTAATGCGGACAAAAAAATCGATTAAAGCTATTATCCTAAACAAACAGGGGAGTAAATTTTTTTTGGGAATCAAAATATAGAATGGTACTCATAGTACGAGTCTTTAAGGCCCTTTATTTCTTTCTACGACTCAACCGCACAGCGCCACCTCTTATCGACCAACGGCCCCCCAAGAGAGCAATAAAGTCCACTTTATATCGTATTAAATACTATCTCTTTTCTATTATATAAATAGGTTAAAATATAATTATATATATTAATTTTTTTATTACTATTAATATTAATTTAAAATTTTATTATTGCACTAATGAATTCTTCTTTTTTTTTTCTCTCTCTTTTAATTATTTCATTTGTAAGAATAAAGTAAGAAATGATTAAATTTTTTTTCTTAAATATATATAAGACGTCTTATATTTTAAAAAAAATAAATTAACTTCTAAAATGACTTATATAATAAAAAAAATAAAATAATTGACAAGTGTCTAAAATATTTTTCAGATTTAACATTTTCTTATTCGAATAATGGAAACGCACGTGAACTTTAATCCAAGAACTTGCAATCATCTGCAACATTTGATCAATTGGTATTCTACGATAAACAAAGGGGACCTTATTCTAATCATGATCATTTTATTGCTATTTGTAAATGTTAGTATTCTATTATAATGAATATAAGTTTTAATTATTTGTACTTTTTTAAAAATCTAATACCAAAACAATATTCAAATAGAGGGTAATGAAAAATTAAGAAAGAAAACTTAAAGACCAAGACTGATTGATCAACATAATTTAAACATTTCAATGTTTCTCTTCAATTTTGAACATTTTTCTTAGAACTCTTTAGATTTTGAACCTTAAGAAAACAACATGCATGAGAACTGTCTGACCATATATCAAGTAATAATTAGTAATGGAATTATATTTTTACTGTTGTACCGATTTGAAACTTGATTAGTCCATGCTAATCACACAAATCGTAAATTTGTTTAGATTTTGGTATAAAAATAAATAAATTGAAAAGCTAAATCCCTTTTATTTTTAACTTTTCTGCTCGCTAGTCACGTTGTGTCTTTTTTTTATTTTTATACAATTTGTCAGACACTCACACTGATACAGTACCAACCAGAGAGTAAAATGCAGAGTGCCCATGAGAGAAGGGTTGGAAAGAAGGTGAATTGGAGAGAGAAATGGGGTGATGGTAGGATTTGCAGCTGGGGTTCTGAAATCAGCTGCTAATTAGAATCCCATTGCTAGATTTCACTGGTTTGGCAAGTTTTTTATCCTATTTTTGGAAAAAAGATTGAGGAGACCCATTTGCTTAAAGATTGATGCTTTTTGTGTTCTTTCATTTGTTTTTTGTTTGATGTGAAGTGTTTATGTACTCGGATAATTTGGGTATTAATGAGTCCATTTTCTTTTTCATATGGTTTTGTTGATCAGGAGTTTTGTGTTATAATTTATTAAATCTGGTTCAATTCTGCCTGCCAAATATTTGTGTATTTTCTGGCTTTTAGCTAATAATGTTCTTGATAAATGATATGGTCAGTTTTATTTGACTTATTTGCAGCCTGTTGAGTATAAAGATTGATAAGGTCTAAGATTTGATTTAATTTTCTTTCTTTCTCTTTGATCAGACTTTGTATGACTCACTGGTTTAGGAAACACTGGCACTCCCTATATAACTGCTGTCTTGGGCTCAATTGAGCAGGTAATGTGCAATGCTTGTATTGACTATTCGATTTGTCTAATATATTAGATTGGGAAGCTGATATGAACCATTTATTGCTCTAAAGATGATCTGTTAACTATTGCATTCTGCTGTGTTTCTTTCATAATCTTGGTGGATAGGTGCAATTAGTAAGACGCTGGCCTCCCATTACCTGGGTTTCTGTCTCTAATACAAAGGGCAGGCTTTTGGAAGGTCAAAACCGATTGTATTTTTGCTCTTTGCTGGAGTCATGGCGACACTGTTACACTCTGAGTCAACACGCTTGTATTCTTGGTGGTGGGACAGCCACATTAGCCCAAAAAATTCCAAATGGCTTCAAGAAAATCTTGCAGGTGTTAATTTTTTCCTTGATTCTGGTTTATATTTTGTTTTAGGGATTATCACCTTTGCTTACAGCTATGATATGCCTTTCTGTATTCTTCCTTTACTAATTATCAAGTAATTCATCATATCAAGGGTGATTAAATAGGAAAAGAATATTAAGGAGTATTATTTATTACGTAGTATAATCTAGAAGGAGAACTTGCAAAAGAATTTCCCAGGCTCCATTTAAATGGGTGCATGTTAAATGAAGGGCTATGAGCTAAATTGGAGGACAAAGGGATTAGCAAAATAAAATTTGTGACGTGAGTTGGCGGGATCCCTGTGGGTGTAGCATACTTAATTGGATGAATTTCAAATAACTCCATCCAGCATATTATTTCAAACGCATATGTTATCAGGATCCCAAATTGAGTCTTTTGTATTATAAAAATCACCACTTGCACCATTTAAAGAAAGTATAGTCTAATACTCCTCAAATAACTTATCAAAACTTTTGTATAGGATCCTTGATTTTTAAAGAGATGATAGGGTAGTTAGAAACTTAGATTGATAACACGGATAGATTTCCAGTACAACTCGACAAAACAAACCGGCTTGGGTACAGCTAGCTACATTAAACCTTTTTTGCTTAATCTAAGAGTGTTTTACCTATACAGCCTTATTACGTATTCAAACGAATCAAACCATGGCTTTCGTACTTTTGGCCTTCTGTTTTCAGTTTCTACAGCACTTGAACTTGGATAGTTGTCACTGATGGTTATTGTGTTGCATTATTTCAAACTATCTTTTACAGATAAACTCAACTCAACTAACAAAGACCACCCGTCACTAATGAGAATGATTCTCCTTTACCCCTCCCCCACATCAGTCTTTCAGATAGTAGATACATAATCTGTTTTACTACATCTACGATTTTATAGTTATAACTAAACCTAGATTATTCTCGTTTTGAACAGATATGGATACCAAAGTAAAAGCAATGATCAAGCTCATTGAAGAGGATGCAGATTCCTTTGCAAGAAGGGCGGAGATGTTTTATAAGAAACGCCCTGAGCTCATGAAGTTGGTCGAGGAGTTTTATCGAGCATACCGTGCATTAGCTGAAAGGTATGACCATGCAACAGGGGAGCTCCGCCAAGCTCATAGAACCATGGCAGAGGCATTTCCTAACCAGGTACCTTTTGTACTAGCTGATGACTCACCTTCAGGATCTGCCCAGGGAACAGAGCCTCACACACCAGAAATGCCACACCCAGTTCGTGCACTTTTTGGTCCAGATGACTTGCATAAGGATGCATTGGGACTCTCTGCATCGGATCTACATTCTGTCAAGAAGAATGGATCTTATTCTGGAGATTCTGATGCTGTCAGTAACAAAAAGGGGCCGAAACAGCTTTATGAGATGTTTGGGTCTGGCAAAGTAAGAAAAGGTCTGAACCATGATATGGAAGAGAAGGAAGAAAGTCTGACTGGTGAAGTCTTTCAGTTATTGAATGAAAATGAGAACCTCAAGACCAAAGTCCTTTCTGAGTCTGAACGTGCTGGTAAAGCTGAAAGTGAAGTTCAAAACTTGAAGAAGGCCCTGATTGATGTGCAGGCTGAAAAGGAAGCTGTTCTTTCTCAATATCAGCAGAGTCTAGAGAAGTTATCAAGTCTGGAGGGAGAACTTATTTGTGCAGAAAAGGATTTAAGCAGGCTCAAGGTACAAGCAAGCAAAGCTGAATCTGAATTTTTAACATTGAAGGAAACCATTATCAAATTAGAGGCTGAACGGGATGCTGGTTTAACTAAAATCAAGGATTGCTTGGAAAGGATATCTTGTCTGGAGGTAATGGTTTCACATGCCTATCGTCTCCCGTATTAAAGAGTAATATTAACGTGCAAGCATACACGGTCAATAAGTAATATATTAATAAGTAGAGTATCGATCCCACAAGGAATTACAACCAATAGAAATGTCAAGTACTAAATTTTATCAACTTCATCATATTTAAACAATTGATTGATAGTTTTTAAATAAAATCTTAAACTAAACAATTAAAATAATAAATGATAATAATAACAGGGTTTAAAATGTCTAAGATAAGAATTTCCCCCAAATGCTTCGTTAGAACCTCCTATCTCTCCTTTCTAACTATGTGGTCACGATGAATTGTCAACAGAGAATATTAAATTATTTATATGCCTAATTTTGTTATATTAACATATCTCTTCTAAACACATCTCATTCGACAGTATTTAGACAATATTTGTTGATTTCAAATTCTCACACAGCTACACATTGTGTATAGGTATATTTTTATCTCATACACGAATTGTGTATTCCATCCCACAGATTAACACAAAAACATGCTATCATATTCGGGTCAAAACGCTATGTTCCATTTTCCAATTTGATACAGGTTACCAAATTAATTACTGATTAGGCAATTAATCATTAAAGCACAGAATATGATAGACCAACTCATATGGTGCCAATTAGAAAGGAAGATAATTTAATTCAAACTATGTATTGGGTTCCATTGAAATCTTAGAATGAGAGAGTTAGTTCATCATGGATACAAAAGATATCATATACACAACATCCAACATCCAATGAGTACAAAGCTAAAGAAAGAGATTAGAGATTAGAAAGAAAAATCTATTATGAAAGAGCTTCAATCCCCAAATCTGAATCTTCAGATCTTCCTTTGTTGTTTTCTCTTTTGTTCTTGAACATCCAAGCTAAACTCCAGCCGCCACACACTCCCCTCTCGCTTTTTCTGTTGAAGAACATGTTGTATTTATAGAGATTAAGTCGTGAAAACCTAAAACCTAATTTTTGACAGCTCCGATGTGGCGCCTCGGCGCCCAAGATTTCTGCGCCCCGGTGCCGAGTCTTTGTCTGGCCCGCGCCCCGGCGTCTGATCAAAACCTCGGGCTCTGCTCGGCAACTTTCTCGGCAGCATCTGGCATGATGCAATGCCATGCCCCAACACCTAGAAGTTGGCACCCCAGCATCCCCTGTACCTACAATGTTCTGCAATTTTTCTCTAGTTTGTTTGCATCATTTAAACCTCAATGCTCCCGAGCATATTCCTACAAAATAAGATAAAAACCCATAAAAAGTAACATAGATTCCTATTTAATAAAAAAAGATTAAAACACATAAAAACATATATAAAACCCTTGCAGAAATACAAATTATCAAGGTCAAAAGTACTTAAATAGTAGGTATAAAATCCACTCATCAAATACCCCAAACTTGAGTATTTGCTTGTCCTCAAGCAAAACAATACTAAGACAACTAATAAACTAAATAGCTTGAGCAATGAAATACTGAATCATATCATGGCCTCAACGATTTAAACATATGAACTATATGAAAACTTTTAACACATTGCAATGTCTAACATATTAGCTTAATTGCCAGTATTGACACACTCATGACCCCTTTAAGTGTGTGTGTGTGTGCTATCAAATGCAGCAAACTAAATATAGCTCGGACAGCCAGACGCTAAATGAAAGAAATTTAAAACTGCATAGGCTTGTTGTTCACAACATTCTCCACTAATGCAGACAAATCATATAACTGAAGCTGGAAGGAAATTATTGTATATAATTTATTTTTTTCTGGGAGTGCATTTTATGCTCCATCTCCCTATGATCTAACTTTGACTGCTGAGTATGTTTTACGCTTCATTTCAATCTATTATAAGATCGTACCCTAATAAATTCCCCAACTTATCTGCTGCATACAAATTCGCCTCAAATGATGCTAAAACAAGTTCTAGAGCTAAAACTATCTCTCACAAACATCCGATCACATAAGCATTTTCTAAGTGCATAAATAGCTCATTGCAAAAGAATAAGTGCTCGAAATGTGAAAAGGGATCACAAGCAATGTCTTAACCAGACAATAAGTCCAAAAATACAGACAAAGCAATATTTTCCAAGTTCCATAACCTTTCACTACTAAACACCTTGACCTTAGTCAGAATCACAACAAATGTACTACTCAAACCTTATTATTTAATATACTAATAATGGCATTACTAATGGGAGTTCAAAATGTAAGAAAACTTAATACAAAGCATAATATAATAGAAACACCCCCAAACTTAAGAATGATATTGTCCTCAATGGCATAAACAAAAATATACTTCCCTTAAACATGAACAGCCATCGCTCTCCTCTTCCTTATCAGGCGCAACCTCAGGCTGGTACGGTGGAAACTCTAGCGGAGTTGGAAAGTGAATTGGGACGTAAGAAACTGACTCGCCTCGGACTGTGACTATATAGTTTTCAGCTGCGGCCGCATTAGCGTAAAATTCCGTCACCACTAAAACCACGGCAGCATTTGGCTATTGGACAAACTGCCCCCAATTTCTCCACATATCAATTCATGGGCCTCAGGCTTAGGTATTAAAAAATTTCACTAGACCCAGATCTTTCCCCCCTTTGTCTTTTGGAAGCCATGATTAACTAGTTGTCCAAACCCCGAGGCTTCACAAAAATGCCAATCACAAATCCAAATTCACAGAACAAATAATGCTTACTTTCAAAACTGCAATAAAAATAGCCCTTAGCTCCAACAAAGGATAATAACCACAATCAATTTAGCACCGAACCCCAATTAGAATACTAGCCATTAAAACAAAACCAAGTTCCCCCAAACTTCTTTCAATCAAATCCAAATTATTTTTACCAAGCACAACCAAAATCACAAGAATGCTATTAAAACCAAAATTTTCCAACCTAAAGTTCTACCCCCAGCAACTACTCCATCAAGTATGCTTAAACAAGTGAATTCCTTCAATAGCAACCAATCACCCCCAAACTTATTGCAATGAATCCAAAATTTTCAGCATTTATAACTAAAAGCCACACTATGGGGTTATGCCAAAAATTTCCAAAACAGGATAACCCTCAACAAGTACCACAATAAGAATGCCCAATTTACACAATCCCTTAATAGAAAACACCAAAAGCCGCAATCTTATGTCAACAACTCAAACGCCCATTAGTAGCAATTACCAACTAAGGCATGAACTATCAAGCAATTGATTTTTTCAAAGTTTGAATAGACAATAGGATTACCTTATTAGGAAAGAGGAATTGAATCCTAGTTGTGGAGGATGACACCACAATCGCTGGACGTCTCCAATGAACACAGCATATTGTGCCACAAGTGCAGATTTGGGGTGGCTTGTGGGGGAGTTGCAGCAGATTTGCTGGGCGGAGGAGATTGTAGGTGAATTAATAGGGAAATTAGGGCTATGGTGACTTGGGTGATGGATTAATGGGTGGTTTAGGGGAAGAGAATAATGAAATTTGGAGAAGAGAAAGACTTAGGGCACACGAAATGGGTAAAGATAGATTATGAGAAAATGTCCCAAAATTGCGATTTTAAAACTAGATCTGGGCTCGGGCTCCCCGACGTCCACTTTTGGCCACCCCGGAGTGTACCTTGCAGAAAGTAAGCCCCCCGGCATCGAAATGTTGCTTGCCTCGGCGCCCAGCACCTTTTTGCTGCATAGTGTTAGGTTATTCCTGCTATTCTTTTATTCACCAAACATGACTCTAACACCTTAAATGCACTACAAATCATAAGTTTGGCCGGGGTAAATGTAAAGACTATATAAGCAGATTAATTTAGCAAGAATTCTAACTTAAAAATTTTAAAACCAACATAAACCAAAATAAAAGGAATTAAAAGAAAAGTTGAAAAGCAAAGGTTTAAAAACTTAGGTTATCTCCCAATTAACGCTTAATTTATAGTCGCTGGCCTGACTACTTCATTTTCTCATCTCAACCTGGATTGAATTTATGCTTGATAAACCGCCGCCTCCTGATCTTTTCCTTATATTTTTTTACTTTTATGCATGATTGAAGACCCCCAAACTTAGGTTTATCCATGCTATTCAATTGAAAACAACTTTTCCCACCAGCTATATCATTTATTGTGCCCTTAACTACCTTAACTTGTAAGCACTCCACATGATCACTTGGAATCTCTATTGCCTTAAAAACCTTGAACACCTCTTCATTTTGAACACGTATAGTTAGCTCACCTTTCTGCACATCAATGAGAGTTCTCCAAGTGGCTAAAAATGGTCGCCCAAGAATAATAGGAATGTCTTTGTCTTCTTCATAATCAAGTACAATGAAATCCGCAGGAAAAATAAACTTATCCACTTTAACCAATACATCTTCTACAATCCCCTTTGGATAAGTAATTGATCTATCTGTAAGCTGCAATGTGACGTTCGTAGGTCTTGTTTCTTTCAAACCAAACTTTTTATAAATTGATAATGGCATCAAATTTATGCTTGCTCCTAAGTCGCACAACGCTCTCTCGAAAAATTGACTCCCAATGGTGCACGGAATCTTGAAGCTATTTGGATCCTTAAGCTTTGGTGGTAGCTTCTTTTGCAAAATAACACTACACTCCTCAGTAAGCGCCACAGTCTCAAAATTACCTAGCTTCCTTTTCTTTGACAAAATGTCCTTCATGAATCTCATGTAGCTAGGCATTTGCTCTAATGCGTCAACAAACAGAATATTAATATGCAACTTTTTAAACATCTCTAAAAATTTAGAGAAATGCTTGTCTTGCTTATGTTTCTGCAAGCCTTGCGGAAATGGCCCATGATGTACAATAGGCATTTGCTTATTGCCACTAGACCTTGGAGCATGAACTTCTTCTGTCTTCAGTACATTTTCTCCGCTCTGGCTATTTGAACTTCTTCTGTCTTCTAAGTTAGGTTGAGATTATATTACTAAATTTTATTGGGTTTCTAAATACCCTTTTGCATATACTGATGTATTTAAGAAAGTTCATTGTTGTGGACTCTTTCTCTTAAGAATATATCTGAACTCAAGTAAGCACATCCAGCAAGTTTTTTCTGGGTTTTCTACATTTTGTTTGCTGGTGTTATATTGAATGTAGTCCTTGAAAATTTTCACGGAAACTTAGTACTTTTATTTTATCCACATTTTTCTAGGATGTGGGGGTGGAGGTTCTTGCTCATGAAAACATCTGTCAAGAACTGGTGGAAGATCAAAATTCTCCTATACCAGATGGAATTTTGGACTTGCAGAAGTTACAGAATAGGATTAAAGCAGTTGAAAAGGTACTTGTGGAAGAAATGAATAGGGTTGAGAGGCAGGAAAGCTCAAGCTCCAACAACATCAAACTAGAAGCTGCAGTGAGAGAGATTGAAAGCCTGAAATCTAAATGCAGGCCATTTCAAGAAAAAGATAAACAAAAGGAAGAGGAGAGGGGACTTTGGGATGAGACCAGTGATAATCTCAAGTTGCAGAAAGCCAAACCCGAACATCCTGAAGTCAAGAATGGGATTCTTATGAAAGATATTCCTCTTGATCAAGTCTCAGATTGCTCATTATATGGAAGAAGCAGAAGAGGAAATAGCCAGGCAGATGAGCAGATGCTCGTGTTATGGGAAACATCTGATAACTACCGCAGCAGCGTTGGTCAAAACCTGACTGAGTTACAAAAGCAGGATTATGAAACAACCGAGGATGATATTGTTTACAACCAATTTGAAGATGCAGATCAGAGGAGCAACAATCCCTCTTCAGAGTTAGAAATGGAGGAGTTGGGTGTAGATAAGTTGCAGGTCTCCACAAGCGTGTCTATGCCTAATCGAGGAGGGAACAAAAAGAAAATATTGGAGAGACTTGCTTCCGATGGGCAAAAATTGGCAAATATTCAGACAAGCGTGGATGATCTGAGAAGGAAATTGGAAACCAACAAGAAGAGCAAAAATTCTAAGAATGTTGATTTTCAGACTGTTAAGGAACAGTTACAAGAAGTTGAGGAAACTGCTGTGCAACTGTTTGATTTGAATGTTCAAATGGCCAGGAAAATTGAAGGGATTCTATTTTCTTCAGATGGGAAAGGTTCTACAGAGTTAGATGAGGCTGTTAGTGTCCAGAAAAAGAGAGTTTTAGAACAGGCGCGAAAAGGGTCTGAGAAGATTGGAAGATTGCAGTTGGAGATTCAAAAAATCCAAGATGTTTTGCTGAAACTGGAGGATGAGAAGAAAAGCAAAGGCAAAAACAGATTTTCCAGGACCAAGAGTAGAACAACAATTATTCTGAGAGACTTTATTCACAGTGGCAAGAGGAGCAGCGTTAGGCAAAATAAGGATCGCCCCTGTGGTTGTTTCAAACCTTCAGCTAGTGGAGAAGCTAACATCTAATGCATTTTTCAGTCTGGCTATAAGTTTTCTTGAAATGTTTCTTGTATTATGCTGAAAGGATCATTTCTTTGTCCTAGTTGCATAAACTATTCATCTTTAGTTTAGAGGAACTGTGAAAATTAGACTTGAATTTTATATAATCTAAATAAGCTGCTGCTCTTATGAATTCTGGATGTTAACAATCATCTCTTTCCCCTCCATTATAGAAATCAGTGTTTAAGGTTAAATTCTTTGTCTGGGATTTGATGATGTACCTTAGGGCTACAATCACTAGCCTAATTTTACCAACATGACAGAATTGTAATTTCTGCTTAATGGAAAATGTGATGAACCAGCTATTTATGGACATATAAGATAAATCAAAATGTTTTCCCACAAGGGTTAGTTGAGTAAAACTAGTTAGGTGCAACAACATAGCTAAGTTATGTTTATAATTCTTTAATTACAGAACTCAATGGCTCCCAGCTCAGCTTATCAAAATGATGCTTGGAAAATATGAACAGGTCTAATGTATTCTGTTTGGTTTCAAAATTAGAAATACATTTATAAAATTACATCTTTCAAGAAAAAAATATTATCTTTTTCAAATATATCCCTAATGTTAACTAGAAATTTTGTATCATATCATGATGGTAATCAATTTATCTAAGCTATAAGAAATGACATATTAAAAATTTCATATCATTTTATAGTCTAAATTTAGAAATACAATATTAGAAAAAAAGAGAGTACTGATTAGGAATCTTCCTAAATACACAATCCAACAACCAAACCTGAAACCAGTAACATTGTGTAGTTGGGTGTAGGAATGTAAGATGACTTGATTATCTCTCTCTAGAGCCGCCCTTCAAGATAAAAGAAAAAATGATGGTAATTGAAATTATATTGGCTAATTTTTTAAATTTACGTACCCATTAAAATGTAAACTACCCCTCAAATAGTAAAGTGTACCATACTGATTAATCTAATGCATGTTATATACGCGTGTATACATATATTAACTTTCATCAGGTCATTAAAAAAAAATTATTCTATATTTCTGGAGTAAATGAATAGTATACTTTTCATTTCATATATTTGTGACTTTTATCACAGACGGCCCCATAAATATGTAAGAGAAAAGAATATACTATTCACTTGTCCGATGATTATAGAATAATCTATCGTCATTAGGGGTCTTGAGGCCAGTTTTGTCAATATTATATTCCATTCGCATAAAAATTTTGAGCAATTCAGGACTTTATTTTCATAGATTTCATGCCTTTTCTTTTCTTTTTTTAATTTGTCTTTTTGGATACTTTTGTTTTTTTATTCATATCACAAGTTTCCCACCAAACTTTTGTTTTCTCCCCTCTTCAAGTTTCCACTTTTAACACCGAAGTGGGGTTTTACTACTCCGTCTTTAAAAAGGATGAGAAAAATATAAATTTTATATATATTAAGAAAAGTAAATATAAAAAAATAAAAATAAATAAAATTTTAAATTTAATGATGAGTAATTTTATTTTTTTATAATAATTAATTTTACTAGATGACATAATTACCCTTCCAAATTTAATCAAGAGTGATCAATATTTATTAGTTATTGCAGATATCTCCGGTTCATTGCCTGAACTCCTCGGCATCCTCTCCCACATCAACTCCAACCGCTTCTCCGGCCACTTCCCTTATGTTGTTCTTTCTCTTCCTTCACTCAAATTTCTCGATATTCGATTCAATGAATTCGAAGGCAATATTCCTTCAAGCCTTTTCGATTTAAAACTCGACGCATTATTTATAAACAACAACCATTTCCAATATTTTCTACCTGAAAACATCAGTAACTCACCGGTATCCGTGCTTGTTTTAGCTAATAATAATAATAATCTTAAGGGCTGTTTTCCGGCGAGTATTACTAAAATGGGAAAACCCTAAATGAGATTATTATCTCGAATGACGGTTTAGTGGGGTGTTTGGCTACAGAGATAGGGTTGTTGAAGGGTGTGACGGTGTTTGACGAGAGCTACAATATGTTGACTGGAAGTTCGCCGGAGTCTATGGGAGAAATGGAGAGTTTGGAGCAGCTTAATGTGGTGCATAACAACCTTTCCGGTGCGATTCCGCCGAGTATATGCTCTTTGCCGGGGTTGGCGAATTTTACGTACTCGTATAATTACTTTTGTGGTGAACCGGCGATTTGCTTGAAGTTGGCGGATAAAGATGACCGGAAGAATTGTATTGATGAAAGGCCGTTGCAGCGGTCAGTTATGGAGTGTAAGGCTTTTTATTTAAATCCGGTGGATTGTGGTGATTGTTCACCTAGCAGTCCTCCGCCTCCACGATCAACATCTCTTCCACCTCTACATCCGCGTGTGGCTTATTACCACAATCCGTGATTCAAATTATTTGCTTTTACTGTTGTTAATTTGTCATAGTTTTGGCAATTTTAATTAAGAGAGTAGATATTAGACTGAAAAATCAAAAAAGTTGGGAGAAACTATATTTATTTACAAGTTTGATAACCCGAGTTAGTTTGAATAATTTATTTTTTTTATAAATATTTAATAATATTTTATTAATATATTTTTTTTTATTCACATAATATATATATATATATATATATATATATATATATATATATATATATATATATATATATATATATATAATGTTAATAATTTAATGTAGTATACTCTATTACAATTGGAAGAAATTTAAATACGGTCTTCAGAGTCATTATGGACGGAATTAGGAGATCAAAGAGATAGGGATAGAAAGAGAATTTCAAGAATTGTTGTGAGAGAAGTGGCTTTAGGAAAATGTGTTTATGGATGGAGTAGTCAAACGGAAATTTAGTTTGCTGTAAATTAAACTTAGGATCTATTGAATTTTCAAAGCCAAATTGGCTTAAGCTTTCTTTGTCGCATACTTGGAATTAGAATTGAACTTGTATTGGAGAGACTATTGAATTTAAAGTGAGAAAGAAAAAGAAGAAGAAGAGTCACTGAAGTTTTATTTGCCGGAACTTAGAATTGGAATTGAACTTGGATTGATTTCAATTGCAAATTGAAATTGATTGAAACCAACGTGAATTGGAATCTTTCCTAAATTGCCGAGCTCATTTGACTTTAGTTTGCTGCAAATTAAACTTAGACTCTATTGAATTTTCAAAGTTAAATTGACTTAAGGTTTTTTTGCCCTAACTTGAAATTGGAATTGAGCTTGGGTCGAAGAAACTATTGATTTATAGTGAGGAGAGAATAAGAGGAGATTATTGATGTTATCAAATGACAACTTATTTAATTTATAATAGTATAGAAATACATGCTTGTTCAAAATATAAAAGAACTTAGAATTCCGAGTAATCAAAGAGAAAGAGAATATGAAAAGATGATTAAGCTTATACATTAGTCCAATTTGAGAAGCTTTTAATATTAATTGAGAATTTAGGAAGAAACGACCATTCGACTTATAATCCAAATTGAGTGAATTGAGAAGCTAGAAGAGTGATGAATAATTCAAGTCAAACTTGTAAATTAACTTGTGACTAACGAAATTGACTCAAAATAATTAAATTTGAGATCGCCTCTTGCGTTATTATATATTACTATTGATTGTATGTCTAATGCATAGTTACTCATAAAAGGAGTCTTACAAATTTTTAATCAAAATTGTTTCACAAAAATAAAATAAAATTTAATGATAATAATATAAAATGATAAAATATTCACAAATTTATTATCATAATTTTATTATTATGTCATATATAAAATTAATAATTTATTATTTAAATAAAATGCATCCAATGTTTATAAACTTATTAAATAAGATTATTAATTTTTTGAAGCCGGAGGAAATATTTCTTCATTTAAAAAAAAAAACTATATATTCAAATTTATAAAATTGCACAATAAAAAAAGAGTCATTTTAACATTAGGCTATCAACTTTGTTCTTTGTTCCCGGTAGTATTTCCTTGTAACTCACTAGACTACAAAATGCGAATTCAAATAATATTAAAAATTATAAGTATAAAAAAAAAAATCTTCATTCCATCAAGGAAAAATGGCAAAGGAAGATACTTTTAGGTGAGAGCCTAAAATATATACTTTTAGATCTCTCACCTTTTGTGAAATTTTAAATGACATATACTTTAAATAAAAATGAATTCTAAAAATAATTAATTTTTCAAAACATATAAAATTGTACGTTAAAAACCACCCGGTAGCCCGCAATTTCAAGCCATAACCTGGATCTCCATTTAAACCAGGCAACAGGGAGATGAAAACTGTGGAAAGTGAAAACAACCAAAATAAAAATTTTGTAGAAACCCTAGCAAGCTAATTAGCAAAAACCCATTACAGACCGGAAAAAAGGAACATAAACTTAGAATAATTAAAAAAAATTGAGTTGAAAATGGGGGAATCAGAAGCAGAAAAAGGAGGTGTCGCTGAAAGATCAGGGGAATGAATTTTTCAAAGGTGGAAAGTGGAAACTATCTCAAAGCTGCTGTTCTCTACACTTGGGTCATTACCGTTGGGCAAAACTTATTTTAAAATGATTTAAAGTTAAAATTTAAGTTGAGTTCTAAGTTATTTTAAGACGTGACTTATAAGTAAAAACGTTATGCATCATATTGATTTATAAGTCAGAAATTAAGTTCAAATAAGTTATAAAGATATTTGGCTGATAATGACTTATAAGCTAAAATAAAATATAAAAACTATTAGAAAGAATATTAATACAAAAATACATTGATTCAATATCATATAATAAGAGTAATTATTTTTCCAATAAATAAAACACTAAACAAATAAATGTATTATAAATATAATATAATATAAAATAAATATAATACATATTAATAATATAATATATTATATTATATAATATATAATATTATATATACATATTATATAATATATTATATTATATTGTATCAATTATATATATTTATTTATTTATATGAGTGACAACATTTTTGTCTTAATATTTTTAATTAAATATTTGTTTATGTTGGAGAAGAAATTTATATTAAGTTGGAAAGATAAAGGTGTAATTTAGCAAAATAGAAAAAGGGCAAAATGGACATTCACTACAAGAAAAACAACTATTTTCGACGGAATTGTTTTCAGCGGACATAAATTCCGCCGAAAATAAATTATTTTTAACGAAATCCGTCGTAAAAAGTGCAACATTGATAAGAAAAATATGCCTACTCTAACTGAATAAACCAATTTTCAACGGACTTATTCCCAACGCGATTATTTATGATCGAATTTTTGACGGAAAATTCCGTCAAAAATAAGTTATTTCGGACGAAAAATGCCGTCGAAAATAAGTTTTTTTTTTTTGTAATGATTACATGTGGTCAAACTAACTTCTTAAGAATAATTTATAAGTCATTTTTAAATAAGAACCAAATTGTTATTTATTTATTTGGACTTATAAGTGAGGAAATAAGTAATTACCAAACACCTCAATAGCACAGGACTTATAAGTTCGTTTCATTGCCGAACAGGTTAGGTCCACTCTTTATAGGTAAAAACACAACTTTGATACGTACATGTATTTCTTTTAGTGTTAATATTTTGTGCATATATCTCACTTTCTTTGTAAGTTTATTGTATTGAAATTTGTGTGATTAAGCTTGAGCAAGCTCAATATGTACGGCATAGTTAATTGGGCTTTCCCGATTTTGTGAAATCTGGCCTCTTTCTGGTTTTGGAGAAAGGTTGAAAGGAAGTAACAACATATACTCTTCTTGTTTTTCGCTAAAACAGACTTCCACATTTATATCAAATTAATGAAATGATAATTAATTAGGCATATGTAAATGGGAGGATTTTTGTAGTCGTTTAAGTGCACATTCACATATTTTCAGCTTTTCTCATCGAGTTTAAGTGAGAGGTTAAAAAATTCTAATGCTAATAGCGTGTTGATGTCTATGAATTCGATAGAAGGAAATGTAAGCTGAATAGGGTACTGGAAAGCAAAAGAGCCACTTTAGACGTGTTCCATTGGGTTTTTGATCAATAATTCAAATATGATTATATTTCACTTCATTTGTAAAACACATCATCAAATCGTCTTTTTATTTCTTTTTGTTCCGTTGCTTGCAGCAACCGTGCTGCAGCTTCTTTGCAAATGGTCAAGCTTCAAAAAGCACTTACTAATGCTGAGACAACAATTAGTTTAAACCCCAACTGGGAAAAGGTACCTTAAGTCATCCTAGTGCTCAGTGTTCGTTAATTCTATCTAGAAAAATATTTACATTTGCTGGCCTCTGCAGGGATTTTTCAGGAAAGGATTTGTACTAGAGGCCATGGAACAATATGATGATTTAAGTCTACAAATTCATAATCTTCTTTGACTGTTTTCTTGACGTGAACTCATATCCTGGTGCTGATGTTTCCATTGTGAACATATAATGTAGTCTTTAGCTGCCTTTCATATAGCATTGAAGCACAATCCACAAAGTTCAGAGGTATCAATGAAAATCAAGAAGCTTTCACAGTTGGCTAGAGAGAAAAAACTGTTGGAATTAATGGCTTCGGTTGGTTGGTGGTTGGTGAGCGGTGGCTCATTTTCAGCACCATTAACGTCCCGTTGAATTTGGAGCACATCATTATGACAGAATGCAACATAAGTCCATGTTGGTGTGCTGTGACATCCTATAAATCCATGTATCCTCTCCTTCGGTTAAATAATCCCTCAGTTTGCAGCTCTCAACTTGTAGCTTGTATAAGCATTTGTATTCTGTGAGAGAATTTGTGAGAGGATCCTGTGAGAGAAGTTCTTGAATGTACATGTAAACTTCTCCAATTTGATTATCAGTGTGCTACCTCCCGTGGAGTAGGCGATTCGCCGAACCACGTAAATATTTGTGTTTCTGTGTGTATGATAATTCCCACTTTGATTTAATAGCTTCCGCACGCTTTCGCACAACAAATTGGTATCAAGAGCCAAGGTTGTTCAAACCACCCGAAAATCAAAGTGCTCAAAATTTTGTTTTGATCATACCAGGAAATAGCCCTCGTCGCCAGGAGTCCAACGGAACAAACGGTGTGTCCATCGGACATCGTATGCTCCGGAAAATCGCGGTCAAAGTAGCGGTCAAACCTCCATTTTTGTTTCTGAAGTTTTCTGCGTTCCGGGCGAAGAAGAAGGAGTCCACGGGTTGAACTCGACCCGACCCATCCGACCCAGACCCGAACCAATGACCCGACCCAGATCCGACCCATTGACCCGACCCAGATCCGGCCCGGTCCAGTGACATCAGCACTGCATCACTGTGACATCAGCAGACGGCGTTAGAATATTCCGTTATCTTTAACGGAATATTCCTCAGTTTAACCGTTTTTGGTTTTTTGGTCCGTTTGAGCTCGTTTTAAGTCCGTTTTGGACAAACTCAGTATCATTTCCAAGGTTTTGGACCATTCCGGACGCAACCGTGCCATCAGTTTCTGCTAATTCCTCTCCGAAAGTACTGTTGTTACTTAGTTGAGCTCTGAAAGTTTGTTTTAAAGCACGATGGATGGTTCAAAAGGCGAAGAAAAAATTGAGGAAACCCCAGCATCCACCAGCAACACTTGGCAGAGAAGCTCAATGTCAAATGCGAAGTTTGATATTGAGAAATTTGACGGCACAAACAACTTCGGTATGTGGGAATGCGAAGTTCTGGATCTGTTATTCCGTGAAGGATCCGATATTGCACTGGGATCTAAACCGGATAATATTTCTATTGATGATTGGAAATATGTTAACCGCCAAGCTTGTGGCACAATTCGATTGTGTCTTGCCAAGGATCAGAAGTATTTTGTCATGAAAGAGACTATGGCCTCTAGTCTTTGGAAGAAGCTGGAAGATAAGTACATGACGAAGAGCGTAGAGAATCGGCTCTACTTGAAGAAGAAGCTCTTTCGTTTCCACTACAAGATAGGTACGCCTATGATTGAGCATCTCGATAATTTCAACAAAATACTTGCCGATTTGCAAAATCTGGATGTTGAGATTACAGATGAAGATAAGGCTCTGCTGTTGTTAAATTCCCTGCCTGAAACATATGATCATTTAACCACAACTCTGTTATATGGTAAAGATGAGGTTAAATTCATGGATGTTTCAAATGCTTTGGTGAATAACGAGTACCGGAAGAAGGATCAAAATGATCATAGAGACTCGACACCAGAAGCTCTGACTGTTGCCCGAGGCAGGAGGAACAACGGAAAATCTGGCGGATCTGATGAGCAAGGCAGATTCCATTCAAAGTTAGAAGAATCATCTCGGAGACATCTTGCAAAGGATGAATGTGCCTACTGCCACGAAAAAGGGCATTGGAAGAAAGATTGTCCGAATATTGACAAGTCTAATGCAAATGTGGCACGAAGGACCGATGATGAAGATGACTCAGCATTCTCTGTTACATCCTCAGTTGATCCGACTGATAGATGGATTCTGGATTCCGGATGTTCCTATCACATGTGTCCAAATCGGCAATGGTTTTCAAGTTTCGAGAACATTGATGGAGGACTTGTCCTTATGAGAAATGACAAAGCCTGCCGGACAAGAGGTATAGGAACTGTACGTTTGAAGATGCACGATGGTACAATCAGACGACTGACAGGTGTCAGGTATGTCCCTGATCTGAAGAAGAATCTGATATCTCTAGGGGTTCTTGACTCCAGTAGTTACAAGATTACCATAGAAGGTGGAGTTCTGAAGGTTGTACGCAATGCACTCTTAGCTATGAAGGGAATACAAGAAAGAAATCTGTATTTCCTTGATGGTCACACAGTCTCTGGGAAAGCATTCCGTTTGTGGAACCATGAGTCAAAGAAGAACGTGATAGGTCGAAACGTTGCCTTTGACAAGTCTGTTTTGCTGAAACAGAGAACAGTAGAAAATGAGAATCAGAAACCCAATTCTCATAAGCAGGTGGAGTTTGAGTTTCCAGCAACTCCAGAAGAACCAGCCGATCGTCTTGAAGATGAATTCGACGATCAGGATGACAGCTCCGTTGAGACGGAAGTACCGGTACAAGCACCGCTACAAGAGACCAAACAAGATGAAGAATCTATTGCCACCAGGAGACCGAAGAGAAATATTCGGATACCTGTCCGATATGATGATATGTTAGCATATGCACTTCCCATAATCGAAGCTGTCAATCCGTACAAAGAAATTGTGCTTAGTACGGAAAAAGATATGTGGAAGACGGCAATAGATGAGAATATGAAATCGCTTCATCAGAATCAGATTTGGAAGTTGGTTCCACTTCCAAAAGGAAAGAAGACGATTGGCGCCTAAGGGCGCATTGGAGGTAGGTAGCACAAATCCCTGAAAGTTCGCCAAGGTGGAGATTGTTGGAATTAATGGCTTCGGTTGGTTGGTGGTTGGTGAGCGGTGGCTCATTTTCAGCACCATTAACGTCCCGTTGAATTTGGAGCACATCATTATGACAGAATGCAACATAAGTCCATGTTGGTGTGCTGTGACATCCTATAAATCCATGTATCCTCTCCTTCGGTTAAATAATCCCTCAGTTTGCAGCTCTCAACTTGTAGCTTGTATAAGCATTTGTATTCTGTGAGAGAATTTGTGAGAGGATCCTGTGAGAGAAGTTCTTGAATGTACATGTAAACTTCTCCAATTTGATTATCAGTGTGCTACCTCCCGTGGAGTAGGCGATTCGCCGAACCACGTAAATATTTGTGTTTCTGTGTGTATGATAATTCCCACTTTGATTTAATAGCTTCCGCACGCTTTCGCACAACAAAAACGAGCTGAAGAAGTGGAAAATATGAGATCCAATGTTGATATGGGAAAACATGCGGATATCTTGAAACCTGAACTGGTGAGGGTAGTTTCCTCCGACAATAATTATGTTTTCCACATTTATAGTTATTCCTACTAATTATTATCACATCTGCTAGCTTACTTATAGACGTTTATATTTACTGTTTATATTGAATGTATAAAGCAGGTAATAGTTTACTTATTACATTTGGAGCTATATTTGCCTGAAACTTTGAGAACATCCACGAGCAGGATTATTTACAATAATTCTAGATGAGGAGAATTAAAATAGTCTCTTTTTGCAGTCTGCCAAGTATGGAGCTGAAGAAAGCTGGAAGGAAATTTTCTCTTTCTTAGTTGAAACAATGGAGACAGCTGTGAAATCGTGTTATGAAACATCTAAGGTGGATGGTAGAGTTTATTATCTTCTTGATAAGGAGAAGACAGACACTGATAAATATGCTCCAGTTGTCAATATTGATAAGGTATATGTATTAAAATTTTCCCCAGTTTTTTTTCTCATTGACTTCAAATTCGTCTGTTTTGTTCAAGTGTATTTCTGAATGCCAGTTTCATGCTCATTGGTACCTCCGGATCCAGAAAAAAGAAAACTGGATTCAATATATATAACTTATTTGATCCTTATGTTTTTTGAAATGGTAATAGTTTTCTTCATTACTACAGGCTTTTGAATCACCCCATACTCATGGGAGCTGTTTCTCATTTCTCCGGCAGTATGCTGAGGATTCTTTCTCACAAGCAGCATGCTTAGTAGCACCAAAAAGTATAATATCTTAACCACAGGTAATCTATGACCTTTTTCTTATCCTCGACTCTATATCAGGTCATATCAAGATCAGTGAGTGGCAAAACATAAAATAATAGATTACCTATCAAAACAAAAAAAAATACATAAGAGAATAGATTAACAAATGATTGTACCCTTAAGAAGTATTGCAACAAGAGAAAGCAATTGAGGAAAGTATTGCAAGGTGTTATAATTTATATTGTGTTGAAGTCATTTTTATAGAATAAAATAAAAAGGAAATTGATATTTTCATACAGTAAGACCTATATGTAGAGCTATAGCGACGGCTATAGATGTATAGCGCCGGTTAACCCGTCGCTATAACTTTACATGTGAATCCTACAATGTTAAAATATCAGTTTTCAAATAAAAAATGCCCTTTATTTTGTCCCTTGTGGGACATCTTGTCATCGGTAAAAAAATATATAAGTTATGTGATGAAGATCAATATACTGAAAAGATGTGTTTACTTACACAAGCTAAAATACTAAAATGTGAATGGCTCAGCTTGATAAGTGATGCATGTGTGTATCGGAAGAGATGAGCCTTTAGAGCTAAAGAGCACAACTTTTTGTATTGACATCTCCAAAGTAATTTGAATGAAAGCTTTTGTTACTTTATATGTGCAATTTCTAAAAAGATAAATCAACACTAAATGTGGCATACTCTGAAAAGATTGTCAATTGCAACTTAAATGTTGTTTTGTGTCTCCAGGTCTGGAAAGGCCAGGATCAAGGAAATGGAAACATGGACAAAAGGACGGATTCTTTGTACAATTTGAATATCCTTTTGTGAGAAAACTTTGGTTTGTTCCCAGCTCCACCGAGAAGGGGAAAATATTGTGCAGGTCTCTCTCTCTCTCTCTCTCTCTCTCCTTAATTTGCATTGATCCTAACTCAGCATATTTTAAAAGACTCACCACTGAAACTGTTTTTGTGAATAAGTTATTCCTAAACAATCACTTAAAACTGATGAAAGAGGGTTTGATAAATTATTGGCCTGAAACTTTATTGAATGTGTTCGAAGTTCGGACTCATGCTCTTATCTAACTTCAAATTCATTCTGTAGTTTCCTCAGAGGGCTGTTGATCTTTTCGTTAATAACTAATCACTTGACACTGATGAAAGAGAGTTTAATAAACTATCAGCCAAAACTGTAGTTAACAGTGTTGGAAACGCCGGACCTGTGCTCTTATGCAGCTTCAAATTCATTCTGTAGTTTCCTCATAGATTTTCTGTTTCTTTTTTCTCCGGATTCGTTTGGTTGATAATTTTTCTATTACGAGAAGCCAGAACGATCTAATTATACAAAATGATGCTATGCATTGGCAATTTGGCATCAGATATCTGTAATGATATGGAGTATAACGTATTCAAGGACGAATGTGCATTCTGATGTTTTACCTTCATCTTGTTCGTTATTTTTCTTTTTTGGGTGTATACTAGTGGAATAGGTAGATATTACACTGGATCTGATTAAATTATCTAATTTGTGACGGTTATATTATGGTCTCAATGTCTGCATTTGCTTCATCATTTATCTACTGTCAATACTGTTCGATATAGGGAGCCATATCTGTGCAGGGATCCAGTGGTTCTCAACATTAGTGTTCATGAAGTGTTTCCTCGTCTATTTAAGGAAACATGATTCAGCTTTTGGCGGTCTCTTTATCTTGGTTTATAATCCCATCAGAGAACATTGTTTGCCCTGGGGAATGGGTGAAAGAAACACCACATGGAGTTCAATTAGCATTACTTGGTATAACCAGTGTGCAATTTCCTGCATCAACATGCAAAACATATGAAAAAGTGTAGTTCTCATGTTCATCATGCATGTACTTGTCATTGAACTTGTCCCGAGAGCTTTTGAGTAATTGATTGCTTTTTTCTAAGGTATTAACTGTATAATTGAAATTTTCCCAGTGTTGTTAATATATTTTGAAGATCATTTTACCTCTGGTTTGGTAAGGTCTCAAATCTCTTGGTTGACCCTGTGGAGAGCTAGAGCACAGGTTAGATCCTCTGTTGCTGAGTCAGGATTTTGAGTATAGCATATTTTATAACCAGCCACAATGAAATAAAAGAATTACAATAATTTTGTTTAGCATAATCTGATTAGTAATTTTATTAGAGTTACCCATCATTATTTTCATATAACAATTTCGGAACCGAGTATATTAATGCAAAATGAATTTCTAATTTTTGGAATGGCCATTGTTGTTACGGGGTTAAGTAATTAAGTGATGGTAAAATAGTGATTATTAAACATTTATTTTAGTGAAATTGGATTGTAAAGTATGTTCCTACCCATAGTTCTTGAATAAGGGGAGGGCAACTGTCCCTCTTAATTCTTACATTTTGCAAATTTGTCTCAATAGTACAAGGACAAGGATGAAACCGAATAAGCTCTCATTATTTAGAACTTATAGGCCTCGATATTTATCACACAATATTATTGCTATCTATAATATCTATTCCGCTGGATTCAACTGCTTTGTTGACATTGGACTTGCAAGTATGAAGCATGACGTTGCATGCATTTACAGCTTCTGCAACCGTTAGATACATCCATTCTTCCCCAATAGTTTCAACAAACTTGGATTTGTCGAGCTTCCTTACAATCTCGCTTCCGGGATTGGCTAATACAAGCTATATTTATCATGTGTAGGTAAAATAATTAGTACCCAACACAACATTTTCCAAATGCTAGTGAAAAAATGAACTGTATATTTGTACCTTGAGACCTCTTCTATCCATGGCTTTCTGTACTTCTTCAAGCATGCTAATACCACTCGTATCGATACTAACAACCGCTGCAATTTTGTTAAATTTTAATTTCATTACTAACATTGGGTAAAATGATCTTCGGTATGAATCTTGTGTGTGTGAATAATTATCACTTACCACTCAAATCTAAGAGAACATACTGTAAGCCAATTTGTGTTGAAGCTTTTAGCTTGTCTTCCTCCTCGTCGATCCATCTTGAGATCCTAAGATTAATTTTGATAATAACAAACATCAATACTCCATAATAGATACGAGTTTAACTTGACACTATCTAAAATAATATACAAGCATGCAAGAGTTAATAGTCGGAACTAAAAAATGGTCAATTTTGGTAGTTTATACTTTGTATATACACAGTTATATTATTTTATAATATTTATAAAATTATAGGTAAAATACACGAAATACAATATTGCTAACTATGTTTTTTTCAGAAAAAAAAAAAAACTACTGAGAACGCATTTCTAATAGTATATACCTTTCTCGCAAGTAGCTTGCATTGGTAAAATAGATGGGGGCATGAATGCGAAGAATGAGGATCCCAGGTACACTATTAGCTACTGGGTATTGCTCAATGTTTATGTAAGCCATGGAGCTTGGAATGTTGCCAAGGACAGAGGTTTTCGGCCTCAAAACGAATAGGAGCACCCGAAGCAGAGAGATTACCACCTAAATCACATTTTAATTTTAATTAGGGAGGTGATTAGCAAAAATCATCATAAAATCACTCTTCAAATACTGGACCTTTTGTTAGTTAGAGTTGGACCCAACCCAAAACAAAAGAAAATGATTGAGCCCAAATTTGTTCTAATTTATCTATTTGGACTAAACTTGCAAATTCTTATAAGGCTGATCAATTAAATGTAATTTTGTGAGTCAGGTACCGCAATGCCTAAGCCCATTGCAACACTGCCGAAGACCACTCCAACATACGCACTAATGCAGACCACAAAGTCGAATTTGTCCACCTTCCAGAGGTGAATGGCGGCATTGTAGTCTATAAGGCCCAACATTGCTGCCATAATTATGGAAGAGAGCACCACAAGAGGAGTGTAATGGAACAACGGCGTTAAAAACAACAACGTTAGCATCACCGCCATTGCCATAACTATATTAGACACCGCCGTCTTACATCCGGCGTTGAAATTCACAGCAGTCCTGGAAAATGGCCCTGGATTTCCAAAACAAATTAGTAGGATAAACTTTGGTACAAGAAAAAAACAAATGGACGAAACTATGGGTCATATTTTGACGACCTATTTGTTTATGGGCTTGAGTGAGATTGAGTTGGGCTTGAAGATATTAAAGAGATAGAATAGATACCTGTAGTCAAATAGCAAGAAGTGCAAGAGCCAGCAATATTCATCATCCCAAAAGCAATCATTTCTTTGTTTCCATCAATATGATAGTTCTTGAACATTGCAAAACTTCTTCCCACTGCTATACCTTCCTGCATCCATATATATTCATTGGCTCCATCATTTTTTGTGAAGAATATGAAACATAATAAAAAAATCATTTGGTACTAATTTTGTTCTACAACTTGATTTGTAGAGACGGGTTGACAACACGTTTAGTCACAAGTGACATATTAAACTTAAAAATACTGAATAATGTTGAAGTAGTTAGTATATAAAGATATCAAATTCACATTTTAAAAAATTTGTCACACTCTAGATAATATATTGTATTTAGCTGACTCATCAAAGAGGTGTTAGAAAAATAATGATTACAATTTTATAATTAAAAAACTGCAGTAAAAATCTACTAACTTATATTTAATTAAAGGTGGGACAGTTTCATCATGTCATATTCAAATCCCATGTCATAGCTCAAACATAAGGCGGTTTTGATACCCTTAAAGGTGACAAAATTAAATCGACTGACATTGTAATATTATGGACTCCACTATAACCTAGAGGTGTTACGTACGACAATGTGTAATGGGCATGTACCATTAAAGATTAAAAAATGAATGTGATTAAGGCGAAGACACGCAGATAAAGAGAATATATTTCGACTTATGTGTTAATACTTTATTGATTTTTAAACTAATTTACGATAAAATTAATTTCACCTTAACTGGATCCATAAAAAACGGAATGTGATGAATGCATATTATTATATGTCATAATAATAATAAGAGGTATATGTAGGTACATAACTGTGTATCTACACTGTAGGCTTTTGGCGACGGTTTTAATTGTTATGGCGACAGTTTTTTTGATAGTACTGTCGTCATAGCTATTCAAACCGTCACTAAAAATTTATCGTGTATATACACAGCTATATACTTATATTTTTACCTAATAATAATAATAATAATAATAGTAATAATGAATAATGTTTGTAGCTAGCTAATACTTACAGCAAGAGCAATGACGCCAGTGATGATTCCTGTTTTAATGGCCAACGTCAGATAAGGTGACCCAAATGCCAATTTCGACACGGATAGTGGATTCAACCCTTTGCCCAGTTTCCCAATCTATATAACATTAAAATTCATTAGTACAACCATCATAACAAATTATATAAGATACTTCAACTAAATCACAAACACAATCATTTATGTAAGAGCTAAAAGAGAGAGAAATAAGGATTAAATTAATTGTTGAATTAAGTATATTTACGTACGTACGTACGTACCACTTGAACCCCATGTTTTTCAGCGTGGGTGAGGTAGACTAAAATGCTTCCCAAGATGACAGACGTCAGTGGTGCCATTGCATTTATCCAGAAGAAAGCTGCCTTTCTCTTGCTCTATATTTTTTTTTCCAACAAAATAATTTAAATCAATTAAATTCACTATCCCCGAATTTTAAATATATGCCATATATATTGATCACTACGAAAAATAAAGAACTTGATCACCAATCACCCATAATTGTAGAAGTTTAACTTTTCATTTTAGCATAGTTGACGCTTAGAAAAATCAGGCAAAGGTATAAAAATAATTTAGCACAAGTAAAATATGATATTTGTATAAAATTCTTTTCAAATAAGTGTCATGAATTTTGTGTAACGATCAATTTTGCTTATTGAAATATCAATTTTTAATATAAAAAACCTTTCTATTAAAGTTAATTATATATAATTATTTATATTTTAATTTAAAAGAAAAAAATATTCTCATTAAGTCAATAAGTTTTATTCTTAATTTTTTTTTTGACAGATGCCCCCGGCAACACTAACCTCGGGTTTGCATAGTTTAATTCCACTGGCTTAAAATGCTTTTGTAGAGTTTTAAACCATGACATATATATGCGGAGGAATATTAATTAATTAATTAAATAGGAGACTTACGAAGTGTCGTGTGAGGATGAGGAAGAAAAGGAAACAACAACCCAGTACTCCACTTTCCCATCTCCACTGCAACCACATCACCATTAATTACATCATCATATAGCTTATATAGGCAAAACAAATAAGAGAGAAATAGTAGCAAAATTTGTCAAAAATAAAATAAATAATAAGAATATGTAAAAGTATTCAGAAACAATAATAAATGTGAGAATACTAAAATTGTAGCAAGTATTAAAATGATAAGTAGCAATTAGTTAATTAAATTAAATTGACCTTGTTTGCCTGACTAAATACTGATCGCATGACAGATTGAAGATCAGTCCCATGAGTGAAATGAACTAATCCTAGAATCCCCTTCAGCTGCTGCAGGCAAACAACTGTGGCTGCTCCACCCATGAATCCCACTATCGTGGCATGAGACAGAAAGTCCACTATAAATCCAAGCCTATGGGGATTAATCATCACAAAATAAGCTATCAAGGTAAGTAAAACATTCAAAATTAACTATTTGGCTACAAGAATATTTATTAATTTATTTAATACTAATTACAAAATCCGTATATATATATATATTTTTTTTTATTTTTATTTTTTTTACGCAACACGGATAATTCTATGTACTAGCAGTTGTGCACTAAGAGATAAAAAAGAGGATGTCAGTCTTATTTTTTGAATTAGACCTATGTGGTATTATAGTGTTCTCTTTGCGTTAGTGTACAAGTTTTAGTGCATATAGAACTGATCAATATAGGTTGACGAGTTTCAAGAGACTAAAGAGATCACCTTAAGAAGCCTAAAGCAGCTTGAAAAACTCCAGCAAAGAAAGTTGCCGTGAAAGCTAACCCAACATATAGCTCAGGGTTCTCACTAGGGTTAACTTCCTTCCCTAACATTGAAGCTATCAGAAGCGAAGCAACTGCCACTGTTCCAATCCCCAAATCTCTTGAACTTCCCAATATAGCATACACTAATGGTGGCACAAAGCTTGAATCTGCAATATTTTCAATAAACTAATTAATCTTTTCTTTGTAGCTTTTAAAACTACTACTCCCTCCATACCACCCAAAAAAAAATCCCCTTTACAAAATTTAGTAACAACTTTGTTATATTCTCGTCCCATGTTTATTCCTAAATTTATCTAGTATTTGGTAATTTAAAAATGATAGCATGATAATAGAATTGTGATAGCATGATCTGTATTACGTTAGTTTATACTAACAAACTAACGTCAGTAGACATGATGCTCTTGTTTTTTGAGACAAAAGAAATTTTGACGAACGGACTCTTTTTGTGGGAGAGAGAGTATAAAATCAAAGTGTTTGAATACTCACAAAGTCCAATAACCGGTGGTAAGCTGGCTAAGTTGGCATAGCTGATCCCTTGAGGAACTGCAAGACTGGCAATAGTTATTCCGGCAAGTACATCCGCCTTGAAGAACTCAAAAGTGTAGCGAGGAGCCCATTCAAGGATTGGCATGAAGTATTGTAGCCCTAATACCAACTTTCGTGACGCGGGCTGGTTCTTAAATTGCCTAAATGGATCATCAGAAAAGAATGTCTCTTTTAGACACATTTTTAGTGACTTCAAGAAGGGTTTTTGTGGAGGTGCTTCTACCCGGTGTCGGCTTAATTCGTAATCGGCGTTACCCATTTGAAAAATTAACAAAAAATGAAATACTAGCTCTATATAGCTTTAGCTAAAAGGAAATAATATTGTGAACAATTGTGTTAACTTGAATGTGGTTTTATAGCAAAATAGAGGTAGATATATACGGTATGATGAAAGCGGCTAAGTTTACTAATAGGAGTGGCGGTTTATTTTTGTTTCGGCAATGGTGTTGTGACATTGGTTTTTTCTTATGCAAATAGGGCTCAATGGCGTTGTTTGTACACACACACACACACACACACACACACACACACACATATATATATGAGAATTCATATATAGTCAACCTTATAAACTTAAGATTATTCTTACAACATATCGTGACGGTCTATTTGCAGATCTAATGGAGAAAATAATACTCTGTTTGCACTATATATATAGTATGGGGACGCTCGCACTTTAGTATTAAAAATTGCAAAAAGTATCAAAAAATGTCATTTGTTATCCGCACTACTAAAGTACGGGTTCTAAAATCACCTAATAATTTGTTAAATAATATTATATTGCTATGTCATCCGCACTATTAAAGTACGAATTCTAGGATTATATATTATTATTATTATTATTATTATTATTATTATTATTATTATTATTATACAGGAAATGGTTATGTTCAATTGTCCGCACTTTAGTAGTGCGGATGACAACCTATTTCTTCATTACATATCTAAACACACAGAACATTAAAAGAGAGAGACACTGATGCAAAAGCTAAACAACCATTTTCAACCGTTAAATCTTACATTTGTTTTTTATCCAAATTTTATAAATCTTATATGTTCATCATTTATATATACAAATCTTTGTATATATTTCTTTTAAGCCATGAATAGTTGAATATATTACATATTCCGTTGGCTACAAAGATTTATCGTATATAAAACATCTATTGTTGGTACTATTTATTGTTGTTAGGTTAGATTTAATTTGTTTGAAAATTAATGTAAAATCTTTGCATGAGTTAGGATAATTTTTTTATACATTAATATTATTCTTCGTATTACAATGAAATTGTGTATATATTATATTATAAAATGAATTCTTTCCATTAGTATTGAATCAAATTTATTTATATTAATATGATTGAACATGAGTTTAGGTAATTTGTCATACATTATTATTGTTGTTCATATTACAATGAAATTGGGTGTGTGTGTGTGTGTGCGCGCGCATATATGTTATATTATGATGTGAAGTTTTTCCATTATTATTGAATCAAATTTATTTATAATATGATTGTTGGTATAAAAATTAAATTAGATGTATTAATTGATTATCTGTTTTAATATTATTAATATTTAATAATAATATTAAAATTTTTTGATATATATTTTTTCCTTATGTTATTAATAGAAAAATGGAATATATGCTGGCTAAACATTTCGTATCTTGTGTGTTTGAATTTGTGAAACTTTACTTGAGGAGACAAATTCATGATTGTGATTCAGTTCAAGGGTAGACACAAACCAATTATCTTTCTTCTTATTATGCGCAAGATAACATTTTGCTCTGGATTCAGATCTATCAATAAAGTTCCTCCTCCTCTTTTCCTTATTATTAGTTTTATCATCAGTGACTCACTTGTGTTTCTTAACAACTATATATTCAGCTTTACGACACTGATATGTTATAGAACAAAAATCTTCTGAACTCACGTGATTTTTTGTAGTTTTTATTCTTATTTCAAATCCAACACATTTCACATATTTTTTATAAAAAAATTTAGCATATTCTAATGTAAGAAAATTTTGACCAATATAAGGAATGATATCATTAACTAGACTTATTACATTATTATTATCATGTAATTTTTCGTCACTATTTGATATTAAATGAAATGATTCGATCATCAGTAAACAAATCCATGACAAAGTAAATAAATCACTTATAAAAATAAAATTATAGATTACCAAATTTGACTGATGTCCATTTCCTTGGTATACTTGATAGTTGGTTAAGCTCTCTCAATGGTACGAGCATGTGAGGAATGAAGAAATAAACGTGATCTGGCATGATCAGTAATTATTTTGCTCTCTCAAGTTTTACTAAAGGTCTAGAATCAGACATATGAATGGTGTCATTTCTTATATAATAATAATATTATAAAATATATAATACAGAAATTCGCATTACTAAAGTGCGGATAATTAATATTTGTTAAACGGTGGCGTAGTAGTATAATATTATTTAATAAATTATTAGGTGATTTTAGAATCTGTACTTTAATAGTGTGACAAAGAGTATTTTTGATATTTTTTCAATCTACACTACTAAAGTGCGGATACCCCTATACTATAATGCAGACAAAGTATTATTTTTTCCGTTAAATTCACAAATAAATGACTACGATCTTTTATAAAGATAATCTTAAGTTTATAACGTTGGTTATGGATAAGCTATATATGTGTGTGTGTGTGAAAAAAAACATATATTTATATGTATATATAGGAAAAAGAGAGATTAAGAGGGAGTTTTTTATGAGTTAAGGATGGGGGAGTGCTTAATTATATGTACAGAATTGGGTGGGGGGGGGGGGGGGGTGTTTAAGGGACCAAGAAATTAGAAATTATAAGTGAATGCTTTGTGGATCCACGTGGACCAGACACGTGGCACTTAGTCAACAACTAGCTTTACATGCACTAAATTAATTAAATGGTAGGTCTAATTAGCTCATGTGAATTATATTAAGTAGTATTGATCAATAGATCATGTCTCACTTCCAGCATAAGCTTTCTGTAAACGTGGCATTATCTTATAGGATGGAGTGGTTCACTTTGGACACGTGGTGGATCAAAGGAGTATAAATATTGGTGCAGTGAAGGTTAGGAGGATTTTGGGAAAAATATTGGTAGTAGTTGTAGTTCCATACATGTTATGTTTCCAAAAATATCAGCATTATTAAAGAATAAAGATCAAAATATCCCAAGATTTGCCACTCAATAATAGTAAAAAGTTTTTATATTAGTCAACAAAAGAGGAAGCAGTTTACTCGTATTCTCCTTGGCTCAAATCAAATAATATTCCTTCCTTCCGACACAATTAAGTGATTTTATTTTTATATTTTTTTCATTTTAAATTATAAAATTAATACTAATTTTATAAAAATTAATTTTAAATATTTTTAAACTCAAAATTGACATAAATTTATTTAGTTAATATTAATATAATTATAAATATCATAAATTATCTAAAAAGTATGGCTAGTTAAAAAATTTATTATTTTTAAAAATTAAATTAATAAATCATGTCTATTTTAAATTTAAAAATATGTTAAATTGACTTTTAAACAGAGAGAGTATTATGAAATATACTTGTTCTAAAATATAAGATTAGATTTGATTCTTTTAAAGTCTATTAAAGATTTATATTTTTAAATTTAAAATTGATATAATTTATTTAATTCATAAGAATAATAAATCTTGTAAGTAGTAGTAGTATTCAGATAGTTAACAATTTTATTGTCTAAAACTAAGTTAATTCATACTAATTTTGAATTTAAAAATATCTCAAATTGGCTTAAAAATTATATTTTGAATAAGTAGGAGTATTAAAATATAAAACTTATATTTTGTATAATTATCTTTTCCATTCATGAAGTGCAATTAAAAATAAACTCAGTACTTTCTTAAATTATTATACTTAAACTAGCTCACTTGATTTTATTTTGACATTTCATGATAAAAATATAACTGAAACATTTGGTGAATTACCTACAACAATTAGGTACTCAGATTTTTGTAGTTAGAAGAATCTATAAAAAGTAGTTAATGAAAGTATATACTACTATCGTGGGTAAAAAACTCCAGTGTATATAACACAAACAAAAGTAAGTTCATTAGGTCAAAAATATATATATTATTTATTTAGTGAGACTTAATTATATGAAAGGAGTATGCATATATCTTAATTCTTCCATTTTGTCCAAACATAACAGTACTCTCATTATTTTAATACTTATCTGTAAATTTGGTTTCTTAATTAAAATTACTTTTCTACTCCTACTAATTTGGTCAATTTTTAGATAGTACACTTACAAACTCGTTCAACTTTTAATAAGATGCTAAAATGTATGCAATTTAAACGTCTTTAAATTGCACTAGATCTAATTTGTTGGTGGAAAGTTTAATCATGCTATAGGCTATATCTGTTAATGTAGTACGTAGTGCATATCCGTTGAATATATATATATATATATACAGTTATGTAGTGCATAGTCGTCTATAATGACAGTTTTTTTGAGTTACGACGACGGTTCAATCGTCGTCATAGATATTTCTGATCTATAACGATGGTTGAATCGTCGCCATAGACGACTATGTATTATATATATATATATATATATATATATATATATTCAGTGAATCATCAATTTGGGACTCAATTGTTTTGGGACTCAATTGTTGATTTTTTTAGATGGATTTACTAAATAAGAAATCCATACTAACCAAAATACTTGGATAATGGAATTAACGTTACGTACAATGCTGCCCAAAAAAATTGAAACACTAAACTTTCACATCATTTCAAGAGGATGGATGGATGTTTACTCCATTAATTATCCTTTGACATTTTACTGCTAACATAAAGCTAATGCTAAAATGCATTCGAAGGTCTCTTGATAAAAAAAAAACATGTTTAAGATATTTCTGGGAGGTTGTTTATTAGCCTTTTGGTTATCTGTTTGTTTGCTCTAGTGCTTGGTCCGGGAGTGGTTGGTCAGTTTGTGACCACTGGGTTTTATGCTAAATGAATTTAGGGCCCGGGCTGTTGTGCGGAAGCTATTAAATCAAAATGAAAATGAACATACATACAGAAACACACAGATTTACGTAGTTTGACAATTCGCCTACTCCATGGGAGGTAGCACTCATATACTCTAAATTAGAGAAGTTTACAAAAACATTCAAGAACTTCTCTCACGAGATCCTCTCACAAATACTCTCACAGAATACATATGCTTATACAAGCTACAAATTGAGAGCTACAAACTGAGGGATAATAACCGAAGGAGAGGATACATGGGTTTTATAGGATTTCATAGCACAACAATATGGACTAATGTTGCATCTCTGTCATATTGGTGTGCCTTAATTTCAACTGGCGTTTAATGCCCGCTGATGCCTGCTGAAAGTGAGCCACCGCCCACCAACCAACCGCAAGCCATTAATGCCAACAATCTCCACCTTGGCGAACTTTCAGGGATTTGTGTTAGCTCCAATGCACCCTTAGGTTCTAATCGCCTCATTTCCTTTTGGAAGTGGAACCAACTTCCAAGTCTGATTATGATGAAGCGATTTCATATTCTCATCTATTGTTGTCTTCCATATACCTTGTTCCGTACTACACACAATTTCTTTATACGGACTGTCAACTTCGGTTATGGGAAGTGCATATGCTAACATATCAGTATATCGGGCAGGTATCCGAATATTTCTCTTCGGTCTCCTGGTGGCAATAGATTCTTCCCACTCTTTGGTTTCCTGTAGTGGTGCTGGTACTGGTACTTCCGTCTCAATGGAGCTGTCATCCTGATCGTCGAATTCATCTTCAAAGCGATCGACTGGTTCTTCTAGAATTATTGGAAACTCAAACTCTACCTGCTTATAAGAATTGGGTTTCTGATTCTCCTTTTCTACTGTTATCTGTTTCAGCAAAACAGACTTGTCAAAGGCAACGTTTTGACCTATCACGATCTTCTTTGACTTATGGTTCCACAAACGGAATGCTTTCCCAGAGACTGTGTGGCCGTCAAGGAAATACAGATTTCTTTCTTGTATTCCCTTCATAGCTAAGAGTGCATTGCGTACAACCTTCAGAACTCCACCTTCTATGGTAACCTTGTAACCACTAAAGTCAAGAACCCCTAGAAATATCAGGTTCTTCTTCAAATCAGGGAAATACCTGACGCTTGTCAGTCGTCTGATTGTACCATCATGCATCTTCAAACGTACAGTTTCAATACCTCTTGTCGGACAAACATTGTCATTCCCCATCAGAACAAGCCCTCCATCAATGTTCTCGAAACTTGAGAACCATTGTCGATTTATACACATGTGGTAGGAACATTCGGAATCCAAAATCCATCTATCAGTCGACTTAACTGAGGATGTAACAGAGAATGCTGAGTTATCTTCATCATCGATCCTTCGTGCCACATTCGTATTAGACTTGTCAATGTACAGAAAATCTTTCTTCCAATGCCCTTTCTCGCGGCAATAGGTATATTCATCTTTTATAAGACGTCTCCGAGATGATTCTCCTAACTTCGAATGGGATCTGCCTTGCTCATTAGATCCGCCATATTTTTTTTTTGTTCTTCCTGCCTCGGGCAATAGTCAGAACTTCTTGTGTCGAGTCTCTATGATCATTTTGATCCTACTTCCGATACTCATTATTCACAAAAGCATTTGAAACATCCATGAATTTAACCTCATCTTTACCATATAACAGAGTTGTGGTTAAATGATCATATGTTTCAGGCAGGGAATTTAACAACAGCAGAACCTTATCTTCATCTGTAATCTCAACATCCAAATTTTACAGATCAGTTTATTGAAATTATCAAGATGCTCAATCATAGGCGTACCTATCTTGTAATGAAAACGAAAGAGCTTATTCTTCAAGTAGAGTCGATTCTCTATGCTTTTTGTCGTGTACTTATCTTCTAACTTCTTCCAAAGACTTGAGGTCATAGTCTCTTTCATGATAAAATACTTCTGATCCTTGGCAAAACACAATCGAATTGTGCCACAGGCTTGACGGTTAACATATTTCCAATCATCATTGGAAAGATTACCCGGTTCGGATACTAGTGCAATATCGGATCCTTCACGGAATGACAGATCCAGAACTTTGCATTGCCACATGTCGAAGTTGTTTGTGCCGTCAAATTTCTTAATATCAAACTTTGCATTTGACATTGAGCTTTTCTGCCAAGAGTTGCTGGTGGAAGTTAGGGTTTTCTCAATTTTCTCTTCGCCTTTTGAACCATCCATCGTGCTTCAAAACAAACTTTCAAAGCTCAACTAAGTAACAAAAGTACCTTAGGAGTAAAATTAGTAGAAACGGATGGCATGGTTGCGTCTGAAATGGTCCGAAACCTTGGGAATGATACTCATTTTGTTTAAAACGGGCTTGAAACGAGCTCAAACGGACCAAAAAATCAAAAACGGTAAAACAAAGGAATATTTTGTTAATGGTAATGTTCTGACGCCGTCTGTTGACGTCACTTCCGCGTAGTGCTAATGTCACTAGATCGGGTTGGAACTGGGTCGGGCCACTGGGTTGGGTCCGGTCGGGTCGGGTGGACCCGTGGGCTCCTTCTTCGTCCGAAAATGCTGAAATTTCATAACCAAAAATGGCAAGTTTGACAGTGATTTACAGGAGCATACGATGTCCGATTGACACGCCATTTGTTCCGTTAGACTCCTGAGATCGGGGGCTATCTCCTGGTATGATGAAAATAAAATTTTGAACACTTTGATGATTTTCGGGTGGTTTGAACAACCCTCAACTCTTGATACCAATTTGTTGTGCGGAAGCTACTAAATCAAAGTGAGAATGAACATACACACAGAAACACACAGATTTACGTGGTTCGACAATTCATCTACTCCACAGGAGGTAGCACTCTTATATTCTAAATTGGAGAAGTTTACAAAAACATACAAGAACTTCTCTCATAAGATCCTCTCACAAATACTCTAACAGAATACATATGCTTATACAAGCTACAAATTGAGAGCTACAAACTGAGGGATAATAACCGAATACATGGGATTTATAGGATTTCATAGCACAACAATATGGACTAATGTTGCATCTCTGTCATATTGATGTGCCTAAACTTTAATTTACGTTTAACACTACAAGAAAAACGCATATCAGCGACGAAGACTTTCTGCGACCGCCAAATCCATTCTCTAATGCTCCGTTTTAGCGACCGATTTCAGTGACCGACAGTGCAATTTGTCACTAACAGTAATAGCGACCGAAATTCGATCCTATTTTCGTCTCAAATACCTATTTTGCCACACAAAAAATGCGAAATTTTTTGGCGCCATAATTAGCGACCAATTATCGATCGCTGATACATTAGCGACCACACTTTCCGTCGCTAAAAGTACCAACGCATTAAAAAAATTAGCGACTGAAAGCGGTCGTAATTAAGCGGTTGCTATTATGTTCAGACCTAATTTTAGCAACCGCCGTACGGGAAAGGGAAGAAGAAAGAAGTGAGAGTGAAGAGAAGAAAAAGAGAAAAGAGAGATCCGACCCTCCCCTCACCCTGCCGCAGCCGGTCCAGCTCCCGCCCCCTCCCGCAGCCACGCCAACCACCGCCACAACCGCTACAGACCCCCCCCCCCCCCCCGTCCCCGCTCGCTGTCGCCCCAGCCCCCGACCCTACCGCCGCACCCCTCGCTCCTACCGCCGCCCCCTGCCGTTGTCGCTGCTGTCCCCGCACCAACCCCCTGCCGCCTCTTTCCCCACCCCCTGCCGGACGCCACCCCTGTCGAAAAAGGTAAAAATTAAATTTTAAATATAATATATCCTCACATGTTTTTAATTGTTGTTATAATATGTCTATGTGAACATGCTAGCTATTGAGTATGAACGGAGAATACTTTTGTGTTTGTTTGTTACTTCTGGTTAGGTTAATAATTAAGACGGCTAAGGACCACATAAATTTTATATGCAATGTAATAGGTTCTGTTACTTCTATACAATAAAGAAATATCATTCAAAATAATATAATATAAAAAAATATAATATAATATAATAGCATTCAAAATTATACAAAATAATATTATGAAATAAATAAATATAATATAATATAATATAACATAATACAAAAAAATATAATAAAGAAAAATAAAACAAAATAATAAAAAATAATATAATAAAAATAATATTATATAATATCATTCAAATTAATATAAAATAAAAATAATATAATATAATATCATTCAATTAGTAGACAGAGAAGTCTACCAAGAGGAGACGTTACATAATCCTCCTATAATAAATCTCAATGACAACAATCAACTCAACAATTTAGAGGGTGGAGGTGATGATGATGATGATAATGAATTGAATCCCGATTCAGTACAACACTTAGATGACAGTGATACTGAGGAGGAAGAGTTATTAAGTGACAGCGACACTGAATCTGAAGTAGTAGATGGTTATAAATCTCCACATATTGCTGAAGATGATTCGGAATCTGACAGCGAGTTTCATTAAAATGTATGTTTAATTTAATTTGTATTATGTAGAGTAATATATAAATGTTTACATAATATTATTGACTTGTTGTATATACACGCATTTTATTTCTGTAATCATTATTATGTAAATCAAATTAATATGTCATTTTTTTGCATAGATGACATCTTCAGCGGGAGGAGGAAAACGTGGTTTAGGCCGGGGTCCAAATCAGATCCCGAAGGCCCCAGATAATCTAGATGAGCGTATTTCATTACAGATTCGTCCTGATCCGACTAACACGTAAGTTATTAACCATATAGTAATATTAAATTAAAAATTATATTATTGTATATACTAATGTAATTTATTCGATATTTCAGAGATTTTTCAGATGTTAGGGTTGTGAAATGTATTTCACAGTTATGCCTACAAAACTGGCCTACTCCATCTATTACGTGGGTCAGCACACCGCTAGCCCATAAGGAGGCTTGCTGGTAGGAGTTCCAGGTAATTTTTCCCCCCGTAATTTATAATTATTCTAATGTTTAATATTATCAGGTTAATTATATTACAATTATTTTAATGTTATTGTTGTATTTTTATTTCAGAAAAGATATAAGTAGGAAGATTCACAAACATGAGTTATACAGACACTATTCTGGCAAAAGTGTGATGTCCGCACAAAAGACAACATAAAGAAGGAGCGGAAAAAGACACTGTATAATGCTGGCATATACCATTCTGGCCAGGCTGCGGAGTATATGCATGAGTACGGCCCGTGGTGGTGCTCGCACGATATATGGGTTGGGATGTGCCAACAGTGGCAGAGTGACGAATGGGCGAGGAAAGGGATGATTGTCGCTAGGAACATATCCGCAGGTGTAACTGAAGGGGAAAAGGCAAAGGGTACATACAAAGGCGGTAATATATCACAGGCACAACATTTCATTGATAGTGAGGTACAGAGTTCATCAAATTTACTTTATTCATGTTTACGATCATTTAATTAGTATTTATTTGCATGATTAATATATTTATACACTTGTCATATTTGTAGTCATCTAGCAGATCCAGAGGTCAGACTATTAATTGGTTGGATGTGTACGTGGCCACCCATCGCCTGATACTATACAGATACGGGTAATTAAGTTTTTTTTTAACGTTACATGTTTATACATTAATTTTGACGTTACATTTAACTATTCAATGTATTATTTAATTACAGGACACTTACAACCAACTAATGGATGAGCGGTATCCCCCTGGCAGTGGTCACCCACCGATTGATCAAAAGTTGTGGAAAAAGGCGTCGGTTATGAAGAAATTTTTTGTTAAGGGTCAAGGGCAGCGAAGACGGTCGAGTATTACTGCCTCTTGTAATTCTGGTAGCCAGTCTACCCAGGCATTATACAATCTGACGCCACATAACGCTGTAGACTGTGTTAGAGCCATATGCAGAGATCATGCCCTTCTGCGTCAGCTACAAGATCATTTGAAAGCGTTGAGTCCTGATTCATTAGCGGATGCGGTGGCGACAGCAGCAAGTAAGCCGGACCAGGAGGAGGAGACTGAGCAAGACGGGGTAATATTATTACTTAATGCACCAAAATTAATCAGTCAATAATACTATCTTGAACATGTTTTTTTTTTTTTACAGGAACGTGACAGTTAGCTAGATCGATGAAGCTTGGAGAGCTACATATCGTTCTTAGCTGTTTTATTTTTTTCATTTTATTGTGTAACCCATGAACGAACGAATTTTTATCCTATTGTATATATTTATGTAGCAAGATTGGATTAGATGTTGGTTTTATATTTATTTGAAATGTATGTTATTTCATTTAGTTAGAATTTGATATTTGGTTGGAGATCTCAATGAGATTATTTATATATCGGTTGTGCTGTGTTGGGATGTATTTGACAGGTAAGGAATCGAAAAAAATAATAAAAAAAAATTTTTTTACAATGATCAGCGACCAAATTCGATCGTTAATATCGGTCGCTGTTTTTACAATAATCAGGGACGGAATTCATATCGGTCGCTAATACTCGGTCGCTGTTTATCTCAAATCCAGTCGCTGATAATCTTTCAATCGGTCGCTAATAGTGATCGCTAATATCGATCGCTATTATTTTCGGTCGCTACACGTGGCGAATGTTGGCATATGCGATGACTCAGCTTAGAGACCGCGTCGGTCGCCATTTGTCGATCGCTGAAACGTTGATCGCTATTATTCGTCGTTGATACGTATGTCAGCGACCAAATTATAGGCGACGGATATTAGCGATTGTAAGCGGTCGCTGATACGTATTAGCGACCGACTTCCATCACGAATACGCGGTCGCTGATAGACCTTTTTCTTATAGTGTAATGCCCATCGACGCCTGTTGAAAGTGAGCCATCACCCACCAACCACCAACCAACCGCAAGCCATTAATGCCAACACGGGCTACCTTTGTTTTGCTATTGTTTTTGTTGTCTCTCATTGTTGTATTCTAACGTTGTATTGGTTTCTTCTGGGTTGGCAATTGTTTCCCTATTTTTTTTAGATATTTTTATCCTTACGGGAGTGAAAATGATGTCTTGAGCTTCATTGTAATATTTTTTGTTTTTTTTGTTTTTAATATAAAAACAAAATAGAAAAGAAAAAAAAGTATGTGTAGAATCTGAAATGATAGAGAAATAAATATTTTAGTGCTTTATAATTCATGAATAATAATGAAAGCATTTAATTAAAAATCCTCCTTCTCTCCATTTTCATTTGATGATACAATGAAAGATTTTTAACACGAGAATGAGTGTACTAAATAGAGGAATAGGTTGATGAGTTTTTTTTAATCTGTTTATCAGTATTTTATTAATTTAAAAATAAATTTATTATAAAATTTCTTTTATAATAATCAAATTTATATAATTTATTACAAAAAGATTTATTTTTTAGACGGAATTTTTTGTCGCAATTATTTCCGTGGTCTCAAATAACGAAACAAATTAGTGTTAACGCGAGGCTTCCTAGGGCAAGTTATTCCTGACGGAAATGTCAATCACAAATAATTCCCTGTAAATAACCGCTTGATGTATTTATTACATTACGTACTTTAAAACTATACAATCAATTCATTGGCAACTTTTGGGATTACGTAATGCACTTGTGGCGATTCATTGCACTTGTGGCGATTCATTGCACTAAATTATCCCTTTATCACTGCAATAATTCACCCACTAGTCTCTTAATTTAATGCCAAGAAAATTTCCTTTGTAAATTGAAAGTCTGAGACTTTTTATTCTTTCTTAATTACCGACATCAAATTATATGCACATGCATATAAACACACTAAAACAGCTTGCGTGAACCCTCCTTATTTTAACTTAGCTTTTAGAATCCAAAATAGAGAACAAAAAAATTCTCCAAACCTAATATATATATATTCATTTTCACAACATTATTAAAAGTCAAGTTTAACATCAAGAATTGTACACCATGTTCTGAATCAGTTTGCTATATACTCCATGCCACATTATTTAGTTACTATTTATTTATGGACATGAGAGTTCCAATGCGTGAATGTTTGATACGTTGGAAAAGAAACCGATACACAAACAATGAAAATATAATAATTGTAGTTTTAATTTTATGCACATAGATTTAAGAAAACTATTAAATACTCTCCGTTTCATATTATTTATCTTTTTAGAAGTGGATACAATATGGAAAAAAATAATTAATATTATATTTTTTAGTTAAAAATAATTTTAAATGTCAATATTGTCTTTGTATTTGAATAAAATTGTATTACTTATTGGATAGAAAGTAATAAGAAAACCAAAGTTATATTTAATATTTGAGATAATATTGAAAACTAAGCAATTAATGCTTACTTAAAATTCTCAAACGATAAATATTAAGAAATAAAAATTAATTATTAATATAAGAGAGAGAATTTTAAAAAAAGTGAGAGATTCTAAAGGTAATATAAAAAATAAATAATATTTTCTTGTACAAAAGTACAAACACGAGTAATAGAAACATTTTTTTTTCTAAAAACTGTTACGTAGTGGAGGGAGTATTTCTTTTCAGAAAACATGATCGGCCAATATTTATATTTTAAACCCAAAAAGAAACAAAGCACTACAAATTACATAATTAATGGGGGTAAGAAGGGCAGCACTAAAACCAATAATTGTGAAACTTATTGAGATGGTCATGGAAATTAGTACTACCTCCATTATTTTTTATCTATCTTTTTAGAGAAAGAATTTTGTTTCTTTTTATTTATCATTTATAAATTTTAAATAAATATTAAATACTTAATTTTTGATATTATTTTTTATAATTTAAGGCTAATTTATTTCTCTCTTATTTTTTCAATAAATTTTAGAATGCGAATATTAAAATTTTATAATACTCAATTTAATCAATCAGATAAAATATTAATTATATTTTTAATTTATGTGTATAATTTTAAAAAGACATAAAAATGAACGGAGGTAGTAGTAGATAGGGAAGTTATAAGGTGACAGGCCATGTGGAAACAGAGATACCACTAAATTAAGTGTGGGAACTACTGTTCTAAGTGCATATATATTTATATATATAATGCAGTCTCAACTTTAAATTAGATTCTCCGAATGTACCAATTAATTAGCCCCTTTTTGCCATATGTTGGGACCTTAATTTGAGTTTGTTATTGAACTTATCATCATGTATTCATGTTGTATAATTGTATCCCTATATATATATTTGCTGCGATGGAGTGAGTTAATTTCATCCGTATGTAGACGACATGCGTAGTGATTGAGGCGGTGGTCGGGATACCGCATAGTCAGTGGTGGGGATTGGTTGACGATGTTGACGATAGGGTGGATTGGTTGAAGATGTAGACGATAGGGGAAGGAAAGAGTGTTGAAAATTAAATCGACGTAAATTAAATAATATAAAATAAAAAGAATTAAAATAATACAAAATTTGACGTGAAAAATTTTTAACGAAAAAAATCACATGTCACATTTTAAATTTTCATTATATTAATATTAATAATAAACTTATAATTATCCGTCTAAGTTTGACATCCTAAAATTTGAGGTTTCATAATACCGCAATATAACTTTTTTGTACGGAATACAAAAGTTGGAAAAACTCTTTTTTTTATACAAATACAAAATTCACTCACACTCTCCCTCAACTCTTAGGATGTTACATGACTTTTAGTTCTACTGCACTTTAATAACTAAACGTAATACTCTATAGAATACCCACAATTTTTCTATTCCTACTCAAAATTAGGACACTTCTAAAATAGTACTCTTACTAAAAATAAGATTTCTTATTATAAAAAAACTAACATATAATAAATATCCTATTAAAAATAGAATACCTTCCAAAATAATAATCTTATTTTTAATAAAAAAAAATTTATCTATATAATAGTAATATCTTTCTAAATAGAATTCAAGAAATATCAACGAAGGAGAGTCACATAATCGAATCTTGTCTACTTCAAAGTGAATTCAAACAATTGTATTTGAATTTACTCGGTTTACGGATTGGATGGTATGCTCTAATAATACTATGTTTGTGAGTTTTGAACTTAAAACAGTACATTTATTTAAAAGAAAAAGAAAATGCGACTTTTATCGCTTTACATTTTTAATTACTGGTTGGAGTGTTCGTAAATAAAGGGTAATATAGAGAATTCACATAGGTTTAATATTTATTTTTCTCTTTTTTTTAAACTGTCAATTGACTGAAATTTATTAAGTTTGAATATCTGATAGAGAGATAATAATAAAGGAAATATCCTCAAGCCAATAGTGGAGGAAAAAAGGCTAGATAACTGGTTCAATTTAATTAAGACATGAGTCACAGAATTAGCATTACAATCGAACATGATTAAAACTATTAACTTCAAAAAAGTATTTAAGATTAAGACAATCCTCGATCACAATATTTTTTTGACAAAACCCTTTGGTTAAAAAAGGGTACAAATTTTCTATCTATTTTTTTTTTTTTTTGGTCTCTCTTTTAAACAAAAAACTTATAAATAAGAGAAATGGACATTTTATAAGAGGTTTGAAGACTCATAATTATAAAAAAAAAAGACGGCCACTTCGGAAAAAGATGCTATTGGCAGATGTTCTTTTGAATGAATGACTTAAATCCCTATTATTGTTGGGTGAATGGGTGGTAACTTCTATTGCGTATCTCTGTTGGGGTGGGGGGATGGGATTGTCCATGCCCTATAGTTTTCCCCAAAACCCCACACAAACATCCCGCCCATATTTCTTTTGGTTCCAAACCGAAGCAATGGCACTCTCTCGTTTCTTAATTCTTTGGGAACTTTGATCAAGTAACTTTCAAAACCATTGAGTGCATAAATAAAATAGTATTCTTTTCCTTCCAAAATTACATATATATTCATAAAATAAAATGTAATTTTTAATCGTAATTTTATTTTTTAAAACATCCCCCTAGAATTACTAAAAATATGATAGTACGTAGTGACACAGTAATACTCAATATTCAATCAGGTGTGTATATATATATATATATATATATATATATATTTGCAGGTAGAAAATTCATGTAATTTTATATTTTAAAAATAAAAATGTTTTTTTAATTTTGTAATGAATTAAAAATATATCTATTTTTAATATTAAATTAAAACGGAAGGAGTATATACATAATATACTCGATCGACTACTGGGATGGAATCTTTAGAACATGATCTGCATAATCAACTCGACGAAGAATTTGAAATTGAAAAAATAGGTGGTTGTAATGAGTCAACCCCTACCCCACTGTATATTCTCCATTATAGCTTTCCGCCAAATAAAGGACAGCCATCGTTCATATACAAGACTAATAATGGAGTATTAAGAATATGAATGTAGGATAACATCATGTGATACATGCTACTACTTCTATTCTTTTATAAGTGGCATTTTTAAGGAAAGCCGATGGAATTTGGTCGGACGTGTGGTTGCCGCCGAGTTGTGGCCGAGAGTACTGATTGTAATAATGTAATTAAAAGAATTTTGAATCATCAGTTAGAACATTTTTATTTGGGCTTAGTAGAATGTTTGTGCTGGATTGCTGGAAAGAGGCAAGACATATGACCCCATTGCATTGGTCAACCACATGGATACCCATGCGGTTATCTTCTCTTGATCCATTCTTCCACGAAGAATTTTGCCTTGTGGCAAAGTTTTAACTATTAAAATAAAATGACCATAAAAATAATTTTCAAAATTCAAATACAAGCCCACAAAAAAATCAATAAAATTATTAAACATAAAGTCTAAAACAAATTCTCAACAAAAAATCTATTGAACAATTATAAACAATTTAACATACCAATGTAAAAAACAATTAATATAAAATTGCACACAATATAATTATAAAAATTAAATAAATTGAGAGGCCTAAGACTAAATTTTAATGCCAAGTTTGGATTGATGAAAAAATAAAATAGAGAAGTGAATAGAATGGTGAGTAGAATGAGTTACTGTCATATGAGTCTAGCTATTGATTCAAGTGCTAAGAGTTTTTCTGGGAATATATATAAGTTTGGTCCCAAGTGTGAGGATTAAAATCAATAACTTTGATGGTATTACTCTCCATCTCTCCCACCCTTTGTAACCTAAAGTTAGTTTGATAACAAAAGGATGGTTGTATTAATTAGTATAGGCTAAGATAAACTTGGGAGTTTATTGTTCTAATCTTGATATTTTCTTTTGATTTTCATTCCTCAGGTTCATCGATCTTATCTTTTAACAAAGTAATATTAGTGTACATTGAAACCCTTCTAATTAAAGTTGTTTGAGAAGCCTAATAGCTAGCTACCCTTTAGCAGCATGTACCTTTGTTGGGATTAAATTGCATATAGTGAGTGATTCTTTTTACTTGCAGCTTAACTGAAACACTAATAATCCACATAGAGAATTAGAGAAAATAGTGGTGATTGCCATTGCACAAATGTCTAACTTATAATAAAGCATCAAAGGGAGGACTCAGTTTTTTTGGGTTGCAATTAAACAAGTACTTGTAATGCCTTCAGTTCATTATTATGATCCCCGAACCCAAAAGAGCACAAAAAGTGAAAAACTCAACATGAATGGAGGAGCTAAATACAGTGCTCCCAAGAAAATAGCCTTAAAGTAAAGAAAATTACTCCTGAGAAATATTTGAACTGCCCCAGTTTGCCTTGATCAATTTTGTAGCCTCTGATATATTTTTCAGTTGGACCAAAACACAATTAGTACCTATTCCCTTGAATCTGCAGTCAGAAAAATGTAGCGACAAAAAAATCAGATATTGCAGAACATGTATACTTTCATTTGATTAATATCAATTTGTGCATTTCAAGTTGCTCACATCAAATCCAACTAAAGATCTGCAGTAATTGGTATTTGTTAGCATTGTACTACTTGATCCGCATTGTACTACTTGATCCGCATTCGCTATCTTTAAGGGAAACAGCCGATTTGTCAAGCTTAATAGACCATGGATACGGATAATTCTGAGCAGTGACTAACATGTGAAGATAGATGATCTTTGCGTCCGCACTGCCCTCTGCACATTCCTTCCTTCAATGGATGGCCACCGCCTGCTTAATTGGCGTTCAAACATATCTAGGGGACGTTGTTTCGGTGCACAACGTGACCTCACTTTGGCCTTTGAAGACTCAGTATTGGCCATATACTTTGGGAAGAATGGGTACTCGGAGGACATGGAATCTGCATACTCCCTTGAATAAGAGTACTCTTGAGGGATCTGGTTCGGTTCGGGACTTCGGCCAAGTCGGTTTTTCGATTATTTTCGATTTAATACACACCCCTATATCTCCCTCTCCGTGTGTGTATTGCATAGTTCAAACTTTGTTCGTGTGCATGTCTTATATTATTCGAGTGAAAGCACATGCTATGTTTCTTTGGATTTAGATCCCTCATCCAAGATACGGCAATTGTGTGTAAGGTGTTCATTCGGTCTCAACTGGACCAGTACCGAACCTATCAAAAATTTTATACCAGAAGCAAAACCGATTGGATCGATTCGGTATACCGGTAAATTGGTTCGGTTTCGATTTTATCGAAAATTATTATTATTATTTTTTTATTATTAATTATTTATTATAAATAATAATAATAAAATAATAAAATCGATACATACCAAATGTCAAAATGGTGAACCGGAACCGGTACCGAACCTATAACAAACCGGTCTATTTTATACCGATTCGAACTGGACCGATTAACTGAAAAATCGAAAAAATCGAAAAAAAATGGTCACCCCTAATTGTGTGGCAATTACGAGCACAGTTAAGGTTAAATAATAAAGACCCCATCATTATATAGGTTCAATACAAAAAAGAAACCTATTCATATTTAAAAGGGAGAATTATATTTACCAATACATTTTTAAAAAATATTATAACAAAAATGTATACATAAAATATTTATTAAATTAGTAAATATTTAATATTTAATTTTTAAATTAGTGCATTGTTATTCCATTAATTTAGTTAAGTGATTTAATGGGTAGTTGGTTCTAAATTTTAAAATTCAAATTACTTAAAAAATTGAAATAAAAAGTTGAATGAAAAGTCAAATAAGCTATCCATAAAAAGGAATCCAATTAAATTGGACCTCTCAAATCCCTCTCTCTTATCAGTGTTTCTCTTTAAAGTAAACCAGTAAGCTATGGTGAAAATCAGATGCTCTGCCGATCAGATGGCGCAATTCTTCGGCGCCAACACCGTCAACCACACCGCCGCTGCTGATTACCTCCATAATAGTGTTTGGTTACCTCCACACTAGTGTTTGGTTATCTGAAAAAAATCGATAAATTCAACCATGAACGTGAATACTCCATTCACGTCACCATGAGCGTGAATATGAAGGCATTGGAACGGGCGCCGAAGACAAAGACGAAGCCGAAAAGGTAATAAAAGAGGCCGGCGGTGGCAGTGTTGAGGACTTTGGTGAACATGATGTTCATGGTATTTTTGGCGCGAACAAAGCCAACGCAGAGCATTGGGAAGTCGAGCTGCATAAAGAAGACAAAGTAGGAAGAGAAGATGAGGTAACTGGCGATTTTATGTTGCAGTAAGTCTAGGTAACCAAACACTAGTATAGAGGTAACTAAACACTGATATTAAGGTAACTAATTCTTGAATGTATAGTAACTAATTTTTCGTGCAGTAAATCTAGATAACCAAACACTAGTATGGAGGTAACTAATTTCTGAATGTGTAGTAACTAGTTTTTTCGTGCAGTAACTCTAGGTAACCAAACCTTCTTATCAAGGTAACCAAACCTTCATACTAAGGTAACCAAAATCTTAGGTTACCAATTTATTTTGAAAGTGATGCAGTTGGTAGCTAAATCTTATGCAGTTGGTTGCTAAACCTTCAGATCAAGGTAACCAATTCAGTTTTATTAAGTTACAAATTTATTTTGAATGTGATGCAGTTGGTAGCCAAACATTTATACAAAGGTAACCATTTTAGTTTTTGTGGGTAGTCATTTCACGACGGAGGAGGATGATGAAGAGGATGAGAGGGCGATGTAGAGGCGGCACAACCAAGAACTGTCAGAGATTTATTGCGGAGGAGGATGATGAAAAGGAGGCGGATGAAGGAGAATGATGAAAAGGAGGCAGCTATGGAGGACGATGATAAAGATAATGATGAAGGTGAGACGAGAGAGGAGGATGATGAAGGGAAGACAAAGATTTGCGGCGGAGATTCGCGGTGATGAAGAGGGTGAGGAGGCGACAAAGAAAGATGAAGATTAGGATAGATAAGATAATTTTTTTTGTTTTTCATTCCTTTTTATTTGAATTTTGTATGATAGATTTGTTTTAGTTGTTAGATTCCAAATATTTGAATTTGAATTATTAATTATGATAGTTATTTGTCCTTAATTTTAGATTTTTTTATTAATGTAAAATTGAATGGTTTGAATTTATTACTTTTTTTTTATAATTATTTTATGAATATACTAATAATGTAATTATTTTTTAATTGTTATATATTTCTATAAAGAACCCTATTTAAAATGTACGTATTATTCAACATAAAGCCCACATACACATAGCGAGTTCTAAATAACTGTCTACTTTTTATCATATCATTTGTTGGACTAAAGATTTTGTGTGGCCCAAGTTTAACTGTTTTTCCCTTCCAACCCCAAATTCAAAACCATATGGACTAGTCCACTGACATTTCGGAAAAAGGAATCAGTCGACTGTTGTAATGCTTGTTGTAGTACCGATTACATATTCAAACAATAGAGTCGCAATAAATTTGTGTTAACAATCGTAAAAAATATTAATACATAAAATTAAATAAAATTATAAAAAAAATATTATTATATATATTTTTAAAAATATTATCACTAATATTTATTCACTTTATTGATAATTAAAAAGTGAATGTAAACACTCGTAATATATATTATTTTTTATAAATATTTAGAAAATTATGAACATTGTTAGGCGAAAAGATTTGATCGCAACTCCATCTCACTATGAAGTGTTAACAAGTTTTTCTTTCTAAGCTTGATTTAGACAGTACGATAAATCCTTATAATTAAGTAAACGGGTTACAATTACATAATTTTTATTTTTATTTTTAATTTTTTTGTTAAAATAGTGATGCTCTAACCAAAATCATTTTCCATAGTTGATTAATTTGGAACAAAAATATAAATGACATATTATTTATTTTTCTTTCAGAAAGCAAACATTTAAGTCTTAATTAACCAGAAATGCTATGTATAATGATCTTTTATAATGATTAGTCAATAATTTTTATTAAAAATGGTGAAACCCATCATATAAATAATATATCCCACTATTTTTAATAAAAATTATTGACTAAATCATCATACATAATATTGTTCTTAATTAACTGCAGCCAGTCATTCAAACGAACACCCATCTGTCTGTAAGTAAAATATCCACATACATATACAAATCGAAGGACTCAATAATAATGAGATATGAAATGGACGCCTAAGCTGTCATGGTAAAATCTTTGCTACAAATCTACGTACGGCTCCCGTGGAATTCTCTAGGTTGTCACCGGCGGCGTACGGCGGTGCATTATTTATGTAAGCACACAAACGTAAGGCAAAATATATAAAGACACAGGCTGCAGCCTATACATGTACCTCTCTATTATTGGGAATTTGAAATGAAAGTACACCAGTAGTGGTAATTAACACCCTGTATAAGTATTTCTCTCTGTTTCTATCACTTCCATATTCTTTGGGTTTCGAGCTTGAATTATTACTAGACCTTTTCTTTTTCAACTTCTCGATTTTCGCTTCCTTTCTTTCTTGCTACTAGAATCGGACCATATATAGCCTAGTCTTAACAGTCTATATCTCTCTCTTCGAGAAAGGGGAAAAGTTATTTCTCCCCACCACCCTTTTAGGGCTCTCTTCCTCTTTCATTATTGAAAAATTATACTCCCAAATAATAATGTTAAAAATCTCAAATGTATCTTTTATCTCAAACTATTACATTTATTGTTCAAACATCATGTTAATTAGATTCTTAGCGTCGTAATACTATATTTTTAATTCTTTTTATATGACAGTTCACAAATGTAACCATATATATTAATTTTTTTTATTAATATTAAATTATTAATATTAGTTTAAAATATCTTTATTACTCATACGTTAATTAATTATTTTTCTTCTCTCTCTCATTTATTTTATTTTGATAAGATTATTTAGGAATAAAACAAGAAAAGATTAAATAACAAAATTAACCATACGTAAGATTAATCATATATTTTTTGTAATTGTTTAAAAAGTCTATCGTAAATTATTATCTTTAATAATTATTTTTTTAAAATCGCCACAAAATTCTGTCATATATTCTTAGTTTTTTAGTACTCTTTGTCCAAATTTATTTGTCATAAAAAAAAATTATACAAATTTATTTGTTCTCTTTTTATTTTAATATTCATTTTTACTTTATTTTTTTTATATTATCCTTAATTAATTTTATAAGAAAATTATTAAAAATAACATAACATATATCGAAAAAAGTTGCAATATTTAACATTGAGACTGAAAACACAAGCCCGCCCCTTTTATTCCCCCGATCTTTGTCCTCTTTTTTATTATTTTAAAAAAGAGTTAGAAAATTAATTAAAATATAAAATATGATAATAAAATAATTAAAATGAATAATTTAAAATTAATTTTTTTATTAATAAACATATAATTTTAAATTAAAACAAATAAAATTTAACAAAGGGTGTACAATTTATGTGTCGAGAGTGAGAGATGATGCAGTGATTCGCCATTGTTGTCTATCTCTATCTAAGGAGGGGAGGGGTAGGTAGTACAATTAAATTATGCATGACATGAGGTGGTTAATAGATCCATGATTTTATGTGATATTTTATCACATATAGATTAGACGGTGACATTTTCCTATTATTACTGTCACCCTTGACGGCCTAATAAATACTATGCTATAGGGTTTGAAGATCTGGATTGTGAAAGGGGTCACTCATTCTGATGGATTCAGTACTGGACCAGATAAGATGGTGGGTGGTTTTAAATTCAATCATAATATTTGAGCTTATTCCATTCAAATTAATGTAGCTTAATTTATCCATCGGAAATTTTGGTCTATTTACATAATTACATGATCTCTTTTGAAGAAAAAATGGCAAACGGTGTAAATTTTATTAAGCCTTGAGTTTGTCGTAGGCTCAATCCTAAACGTATTTTTTACCTGTTTATTATGTACGTTTGATTTTTTTCTAGTTATGTTAAAAAATTACATAAATAATAAAACTTCAATTTGTAGAATAGTACTTGGTGTTAGAAATTTATTAATTTTTAGACTATAGTAGTTTTGATGGCGACTTTTTCCTAGAGTTATCGACCCTCAGGCCACCACACTAGTTGCTACATTATGATTTGGAAAATTTTAGATTTGCCTATTTTTTTAATTTATTTTTTTTATTTATATATAAGATAAATGAGTGTAATTCATGTATTCTATTTATTTAAATTAATATAAAATAAAATGATATCACATTCATTAATTTTATATATGGATAAAAAAAAAAAAAGTATAAAATGACTCTTATGATTTATGAAGATGTGGATTGTGTGAAGCGGTCACCCATTTGATGGGTTGATAACCGGTTATATTGGAGAATAAGTCTAGTTATATAATTTTGGAGCACAATTTTAAATATTATATGTATTATAATTATTAAAAATTAAAATTTAATATAAAAATTCATGTTAAATTTTATTTTTTAATAATTGATATATATATATATATATATATATATATATATATATATATAACATTTAAAATAATATTTAGTTATAATATATATGAAATTATCCTATATTGGATGGGGGATAATTTCAGTTTCAATCATAATTGGGGGTGGCATATGATAGATACTAGGAGTGTACAATAGTAATGTTAAGACTAGTTCTCTCTGTAAAGCATCACTTTTTTGAGCTGATTGAATTGAATGGAGCTTAATGTATCCATTGGGATTTTTGGATCTGGTTACACTCTTAAATCACCTAATAACCTTGAGCTTTCCATTGGCTCAATCTAACCATCATTAAGGAATTGAATTGTTTACCTTTTGTTTTACTTCCACCGTCCCAAAATGAATACAACCTTCTTCTTTTTTTCTATATATATTAAAATATTTGCATTGAATATACTTCAATGTTTAATGACAAAATTCAGCCTAAAATTTAATTAATAATAATGTTTAGACGGCTCAGATCAATAGTCTCAATTGCTGATGACTAGTATACTCCAGCCAATTTTTAAAAATTACGAAATTACGTTCAGATTTCACACCGATGATCTTCTCAGTCTTATAATAAATAAAAAATTAAAAAAAAACATAATTTTAACTGAGACTGGGCGTGATGGTGATAATTAAAGATTCCATTCAAAACAAGTAAGCAATGTTTGTCGGTACGAGAATTACACGATAAAATGGTGATTTAGACTCCTTCCCTATCATACATATAAAATTTATGGCTAATGGCAATTATTTATTGTTGGAGAAAAATCATTGAGAGGTTAATTGTTCAGCCTCATCCAAGATATGGAAGAGGTTGGTGGAAGGTTTTATCAACCATTAAACCATCCCCGTCCCTACAGAGTTAAGAGATCTGTCTCACCTTACTCTTGTCTCCATCGTTTTATCCATCAGTTTTTGTACGGTATCAAACTTTATGTATGTATGTATAGGGCTATTTTGGCGTGACGTATTTGTTTTTTTACAACGTAATATTGTAGTATTCTATTGTAAATGCGTACATTAAAAATGATACATCTATATTATTTATACAAGGAAAGAATATTTTGAAATTATCATTTTCTTAATTATATTTATCTAACGCTTTTAAGGTTCATTTAACTCGTGGTTCTGTGCCCCCAAAAAAGTGTCCATTTTTATTATTGTTGAGAATTAAATCGTCATAAATCAAATAATATAAAATATAAGAAAATAATAACACAAAATTTAATGTAAAAAAAAATTTTAAAAAAAAATTATAATTTAATTCTAAATTTTCACTATCACAATAATAATAGATTTATAATAATTCTCTTAAGTTTTACGTCTTAAAATTTGATATTACACAATATTAAGTCACAACTTAATTTTTGTACAAATTAAAAGTTACAAAACTCTCTCACAATATAACTTTTTTATACGGAATATAAAAGTTGTAAAAACATTCTCCCTCACCCAAACCAAAAACTCCCTCACATTTTCCCTCAACTCGTAGGGATATTACATGATATTTTGTTGTGCTACACTTGATTAACTAAATATAAGACTCTATTTATAAAATAATTACAATTATCTTTCTATTCAAAATAAGAATTCAACATATAATAAATATTTTATTAAAATTAAGACATTTTTCTTTTCATAATAATAATTAATTTTTAAATAGAATTTAAGAAATATCCTAATAATTTTTTACTTGATTCAAATTTCTAATTATTTTAATTTTGTGTTTAAATAAAATTTGAGAAATATCCTAATAATTATAACCGGGAAGTTGAATAATAATGTGGAATATTGCATGAAAGGAGCTTCACGGTGCAATCACCCTAGCAAGCTCGTGGCCTAGTCCTTGCTGTAATGAGAAGAAGAGGAAGTATTAATAATAAAAAATAAAGGTGAAGCCCCTAAAACATTGAAGCAATAATCGGACTAATTAATTTAATTTGTTTCAGTTTTATAGTTCCTCCGGACACCTCTAGAGTGATGTTCACTTTCAAAATTGAAAATAATTCCAATTTTAAACAGGCGATATAACACCTATCCCCTATTAAATAACCCGTCACTAATTTCTATTATTTAATCGGTGGGAGTAACACCGCATCCTTTCACATAAATTGTGACTTTTGATGACTTCTTTTTTAGATTACATATTAATTATGGTGAAAAGAAGGAAGTTTCAATTGAAAACATAATAGTAGACTTGTTGGATTAACTCCAAAAACCATGTTTTCTAAAATTGTGTCGCTAGTTATCTGCGACGTATAATAACAAAAGATAATTATTAAGTAATTTTATTTTATATTTTTTCCCTATAAATATTGAAGTTCTATAACATTATTAAATATTATCAATAATGTTAAGAATCTCATTTGATATTCACTTATGAAGAAATAATTTCAATTTTCATTTCTATATAGAATTCTATTAAATAGGCATTTTCATCTAGATTTCTGGTTCTAATTCTCCTTAGAATTATAAAGCAACCCAATACAAAACTAATTAGGGATATGAAGGACATGTATTTTGCAAAATGTAAAATTTCAACCAAATCATCTAAAAAATGTGTAGAGAATAATAATTTTTGCAGGATAAGACATCTGATAGGGGCCTAGCCTTGGCCATTGTTGATAGTCTAAACTCTAAAGTTCAAATGGTCATTGTTAATGTGGTGGATTTTTAGCTCGAGGTTGTGAAGGTTCAAGTAGAATCTATGATTAATGATGAGTGATGACAACGAGATCCTCTGCTAATCCCACCCCCCATCCATTCCCGGTTTAATTTTTGAATATATTTATTTACATGTACATTTAGTCTCACATTTAAAAAATATATAAATAAAATTGTATTTAAAAATAATAATTTTAATATTATTTTACCTTTATGTACACAGATGTACTCTTAATTTATTCTACATCACTATCTATTGTTATTTTAAGAGGAACGTATTCTATACAAATTTGCATCGGCTTAATCAGGACAGCTAGCGCAAGTGCCCCTCTAATCATGAAGCCCATCATATATTTCATGACTAAAAAGAAAAAAATAGAGCCGACACTAGCTCTAGTGCCAAGCCAACACTTCAACTACAGTTTTGTTATGCATAATAATATTATTAATAATTTATATAATAACTTTTATAAAAAATGGTAACATCCATCACTTATGTAGTAAATGTCACCGTTTTTTATAAAAATTATTATATAAATCATTACAAAATATCATTATTCATATTTTTTTTGTCTTCAACTAACAATATTCTTTTTGTGGGTTAATTAGTAGTAAAGGATGCACTAAAAACCCTTTTAGGTATAAAAGCAGTGAGGGCACTTCCATAGACACCTTTGAGAGGTCTAGATCTCTTTTAATCGCAAGTTTTTTTTGTTGGCATAATCATTTCTTTGTTCTATTTGTATCTCAATATGCCAAAACCACCATGCCTTAAATTTCCTTTTCCTTCAACTTAATTGATTTATAAAATACGAAGAACATTTGGTATATGTGTAATAATATTACCGAAACTCCCTTCAAAAGGAGTATTAGCACTTTCAACTTAGGATAAGTTCATGTATACAACATATTCAATCATAAAATTAATTATTATATTAGTAATTATTCAGTGATTTTAGAGCACTTCTCACATGGTATCCTACACCATTCACGTACTGTTATTTCAGCATTTAAAGTGATCATTTCACTTTAAGTGATGAAATGGCAGCACGTGAACGGTATGAGACACTATCTGATAGGTGTCCCAGGAATATTTAATAACTTTTATCACTATCTTAATCTTAACTATTTAAAAGAAAAAAATAATACAGATTTCAATATAAAACCCTGCTTATTAATGGCCAAGGTCAATATAATGGTTGATTTTGTGTATATAAACTTAGGAAATTAATATTTTCAAACTGTTTTTTGTTATTTTTGCATGTGGGCCTATTTTTTATTTATAACGACAGTTTTAAAACTGTCGGTATAGACCTATGACGACACTTTTTGTAAAGTGTCGTAATAGGTCTATAGCGACAGTTTTAACATATAAAATGTACTTATAGATATATAATGATGATTTTAAAACCGTTACTTTAGATAAAAATATGACCCATATATAAAAATAAATAAAAAATTCATAGAAATAACAGTTTCCTAAACTTGTCCTTCTACGTAAGAATGTTTTGTTTGGGAAATATAATTGTTCATCACGCTAACCGATATAACTGTTTATATTATATATTATGTTCATAATGAGATTAATAAAATTGGTTAATTCTTGAGATGGCATTCTAAAAAATAAAGCAAAAATACTAGCGTAGAGAAAACAAAATTTCAGTACTAAAATGCACGCCACATGGCACATGGGGCGGGGGGATGGAAAGATAAATTAGTGAACCATAATAGTGTTTTCCTTATATTAAAATATTCAAGAAGACCGGAAGAAAGAACAAAGAATGTATATATAGGGACAAAGCAAAAGCTGGTCTATATGTCTTGTGGTAGCTTTAGTTTTCGTAGAATAGTAGTAGCTTTTGGACCGAAAGAGGAAATAAAATCAAATAGTTTTGCTATATATAATAATTTATATAATTATTTTGAGTTTTTTTAATATATATCCTAAAAGTATATAATAAAATTCAAATAATGTATTTCTGTATTGCAATCTCAGTATATGTTCCACTGTTTTAAATGTATGTATGTATGTTTACATAAAACAAAATAAGTAATACTAAACATAAAGACTTTGGGATGGGTGCTATGCTTTGCGTAATCTGTACTGTTATTTTGTTTTGGAAGTTGAGTGATTCTAGGGGGCCGGTCCTAGCGACCGGTCCAAAAATTATTATTATTATTATTATTTTGTTTTTTTAAATATTTATAATATTTAATTTGATAATATCTTTTATAATATTTAGTGATTTAGATATAATTTGAATGTATATAAATTATACTTAAATTATTAAATTTTGTAAAAAAAAAAATATTAAAATAAATACTATAAATATTTTAAGAGAAAAAAAATTTTTGAACCGGCCGCCCAAGAGTTAATGTTGGAAGATTGGCAAGCTCAGCACTTGGAAGAATGAAAATGTCCCAAAAAAATTGTCAGGGGTTTCTTCTACATTTGCCGGGCTCAGACGTGGGCAAGACTGCAGTTGGTGACTATAATTATGGGACAAATGGAGCTACCACTTTCGAAAGATATGTACCACCTGCAGACATTAGAATGTGGCCTACCCTTTTTCCCGGTAGGAACTAGGAACCTCCCAGCACTATGCATGGCGCAGCTGCATGTGTGGCTGTACCTCTGGGCCCACCTGACGTGGACAAGTCCATGTAGACAGGGAAGAGAGAGAAAAAAGGTCGAGAATTTAAGGATGTGAGGGCAAAGATAATCTTGGATCATTCATCCATGGATGGCCACCTTTTTCTTTTTCTTTTTTTTCTTCTTCCTTTTATTTGATGTACTGATATAATTTTATGAAGAAAAATGATGAAGTTTACATACATTATGCATGCTTGTTACGTACTCACGTTTGAACTTTAAAGGGATATATATCTTACTATTTTTTTGGAAATAATCTCGCTCAATTGTTTAGTTTATTCTTTAGTTGTACTAACATTATCATTTTTCCTTACTTTGTAATAGAAAATTCGGCATGTTGCTCAATCAAAAGTAATATTGAAATTTAAATATATGTATATATATATATATATATAATAAATTGCATAAAATATAAATCACTAGAAATGACAAGAAGAAGAAGAGAGATACTCTCACTTGTGTAGTTGGCAATTCTTTATTGCTTTGGTTGAGAGATCTGAATCTCTACCAAAATACATAAATATGGGAAACTATAAAAGAGACAGATCGGGATGGGACTGACAATGCATATATATATATATATATATATCCTTCAAGTTAATGGTCTTAGATTATTTTTTGAAGTAATTAATTTTTAGACTCATTTTATTAGAGTAATTATTTAGTGATTCTGAGATAACACTATATAATACTCAGGGCAATTATATTTCTTTATTTCAATAATCTCAAGATTACAAGTATTAGAACACCACTAAAATTAAAAAAATTTATTGATCTAAAACATCACGTAATATTACTCCGTTAAATAATTTTTTCATTCTATTGCTTCAATCAAGTTGGAGAGGAGCTTATTTAGTAAATAATAATAATAGTTCATTAGAGGGTTAACAATTCTTGACCGAGAAATGGTCAACAGACATTCTTCATGGGTTGTACTTTGAACAAAAATATTTGTATCTTTTATACAATTTGTGCAATCATGTACATACAAAATATGAGAAATATGACAGTGTCGAATACTTTTTTTTTTATATAGGGATTGGTTAGTTGTATTTCATTTTAGTTTTTTTTTCTTTCAATAATCCAATATAAATAACAAAAAAATAAATAAAGAGGAAGGATTCTATCTAGTTTGTACTATTATTTGGAGCTATAGTAAGCCAAGACATAGTAGTTGAAATTTCCTTTGTCTTGTTATAATATCTCACTTCAGTATCCCTTTTATCAGACTTTATGAAGGACGAATATCCACCATTTGTTTTGCACGGTTAGTAGGTCGGGGATTGTTACCCAAATGCCAAATTGATAATAAAAATAAAAATAAATAAATAATTAAAAATAGGAATTTTGTAAATAAATACTCCCATCTTCTACATTTGTAAATTGTAGGAGTCCCGCTTGATTTTTCACTACAAAAATTTTTTAGGCACACTAAAATTTGTGGAGGACATGTTAAAATGTACCACTTTCCTTCCAAAAAATAGCCTTATTTATAAAATTCTAGAATATTAATGGCATATGCTTGTTTTATTATGTATATTTCTAAAATAATAAATTGTTAGTTAGTAAAAATAATATTATGATAACAAATTTGAGATATTATGATTAAATGTTAATATTTTTTTCTTTGTTATTGCAAATAAGATTAGTTGCGGATCGAAAGGAGTATTTTATTGATCAAACTTAATCTTACAATGTTGTTTATGATTCAGTACCCTATATTATATTATTATATATACTAATCAAGTAAGATTATTATTTTAGTTAGAAGCAACGATCCTATTTATGGTGTGTTTTAGCTTAATTAATCTCGTGTTGAAATATTAGGAGGAAAGGCACAGACAGACATTCTTCATGTGAGAGTCATAAGGAGGAGTGCCATTATTGTTTTGGAGAGAGAAAGACAAATAGTTGCTGCTGCCTCTCAAATGATTGAAGCCAAACAGGTCCAATCCAAATCCAGAGGCCTATTTTAATATCTATTCAATTTTGCATTATTAGTAGAGGTTTTGACTGATGAATCCAATCGGGGCCCATTCTCATTCATTATATGATATTTGGGTTGCCTCTTACTAAAGCTCCTCTTAACTACTGGGACTACTGACCATCTTTAGATGTGGCCCATTCTTTAAATTTCCGGATGGGTACAGTTCATAGGTTCTGGTTCGGGTTTCTGTGGGGTCCATTTGCCAGCTTCATCTGTTTTTTCAGACATCATCATTTTGGCTCCAATTCCATCCCTAGCCTCTTATATAAAAAATATATAAACACAAATTTAATAACTAATTTCGTATTATTTTACAGGTTTTCAATATAATTAAATGCATGTAGTCCACTTCAACAAAATTATTCTATTTCAAACCTCATATTATATATTTATATCTAAATTTATTCATAAGAACTGATTCTTAATAACAATTAAAATTAATTTACCACATAAGAGAGAGTTGCGACTGAATTAATTAATCTATCATAATAAAAAATAACAACACGGTCTATTATAAAAAGTAATAACAATATAATCAATTCATAATCAACAATATCTCATATATTAATTATCAAAATAATATCCCAATAATCAATTACCATATATAAACACCCTATATGTAAATTTATCTATAACAATAGCTTGTTAGTAAAATGACATGGATATATGGCCTAAGCAAACTAATTCCATTGATTTTTCAAGTAGATACATGGCAATAATTGTTCATGCGCCAATCAGTTTCAGTCACTTACACATGGGATAAAATGGCATTTTTATATGAACCCTAGCTAACGAGATTGATTGATTTTCATGCAGGTCTATGCAATAATTGTTCAGCTTTTAAGCCACCTTTCTCGATTTAATTTTCTTGGACCTGACCTATATTAATTAGACAATCCTCTTGATGGAAAATGACTATTGCAACCAAACGACTATATAGATATTATTTCCGTTTAAGTAAAATTGGCCGGAACTAACAAAGGAGAACAGCATTGCTTTATTGAAATACTTTGGGGGATTAAATTGACGATATCCATACTTTGGGCTGCCAAATGAAATCTGACCAAATAATGGGGACAATTTTATCATTTACCCTAAAATTAACTAGTAAGTTTTATTTTCCGTTATAACTTAACCAACAAGTTATTATGTTAATGTTCTTCTGTTTATTGTAAAGGACAAGTTTGATAAAAAATTAAAAACGGCTTATCAATTAATAATATTATATTATATGTTGGGATATAAATATCTGGAGTGGTGACTCATCAGACTTTATGGGATTTTTGGGGTAGTGGGTCACCTCTGAAAATATCTTTGTAATAATTCAATATTGTGTGTGGGAGGCGGTTACTTTATGTAATATATATACTGGGCAGACAGAGGATCTATCTACATTATCAAAGCAAACGGAGGAGAGAGAGAAAAGCTACATCACATATACTAAACCCAAAACATACACTTCTACCTGAATACTCCATTTTTGTTACACTCTGACATACACTGTGACGCCCCCAAATCTGGGCTCACACAGCCCATACTTGAGTCGTCAAAAGACTACAACAAAATTATTACAACAAAGCACAACGTACAACAATACAGTGTATAATAATACACAACTAAGTCTTCACCATTATTGCCACACTATTTTACAAAACGTGAAAACTATGATAACTATTCCTCGGACCCTCACTCCATTCCCCGGCTAGACCCTGTTATGTTTTCATCTCCTGTTGAAAAACAATGGAACAAAAGAAAGGGTGAGCTCAAATAGCCCAGTAAAGAATATCACGACTAAGATAATGACGAATAAATTATCATTAGTCTTCAACAGTTGAGTTCTTGATAGAATACAATAGACTACAAGGTTTATATCAAAAACTGCAGTTAAATTCTTAAACAACGTTCAGATCAATAATAGCAGCGGAATGAGTAATCTATTAGAAGAATAATGCAGACTATAATGTCCACTCGGTTCTCTTTTTAGGAAAAACATCATCAACTTTTATCATCTGAAATATCATTAGTCAAGATAATACAAATTCACAGTTCCTGATCATAATCATGCAGATCAACAGTTCATCTTTGCACTACGGGCCAAAGACATTCAATATAACACCAACGGTCATGATTATACCAGATTCAGCCTTTGGTCATAATCATACCAAACAACAGTTCATCTTTGCACTACGGGCCAAAGAGAACATTCACCACGTGCCATAAAAGACACCGAACAGATGTATCGCCTTTAACCTATTATATCGCCTTTAACCTATCATCTGTTCAACAAATATATCACATATGTGCCCCCGGCCACAGATATTCACAACAGCTTGATTTTTGGATGATTAGAATGATATAAATGATGAACAGAAGAAATAGGATAACAATAAGTATCGGAAGTTTACTTTGTACAGATTCAAATAATGTCCAAATTGTCAACATGATGTGGAGTGAAATTTAAAAATGATATTCAAGATCCACAGTTCAGAATAACGGTTACAATTCAATAGAAAAGTTCACGTAAATAGGAAGGTTCAGTTGAAATAATGAAGTTCAACTATTATGGAACATATAATATTTTCAGGAATTATAGAAGCAATAGTTCCATAATAAATTTCGATTTAGGAGTATGAAAGAAAATAATATCCCTTACCGTAGCAGGTTTGATTAACAAAAGGTGAAGGAAATTAATACAAAGGGTTATTCACCAACAGACGGCAATCCGCTCCGTAAGGTTATTCCCACAATTTAATAGAATTTGAGTACAAAGAGTTATTCACCAAACAGGCGGCAATCCGCTCCGTAAGGTTATTCTCAGAGATTAATAATGAATGAATACGAAAGGTTATTCACCAACAGGCGGCAATCCGCTCCGTAAGGTTATTCCCACAATTTAATACATGGAAATAAAAGGCACGTCTTATGAGTAAGGAAGAAACAATATTATTATCGAGAATCAAATAATGATAATCCCTTACCATAGTACGTTTGAATAATGGAAGATGAAAAAGATGGTATCCCTTACCTCAACACGTGACTGGATATTGATTTAAATGAGGTTGATTAACTTGAACAGTACACGTATACTTATAGATCTTCACAAATACTCAAGATGACTTAAGCACACTTAGAGAGAACTTTCACAAGAAGTATTTAGAGAGAGAAAGAAAGAACAAGTAAGGAAGTTTATGAAAAATCCTTAAGTTAAGGCTTCTATTTATAGCCAAAAATCTTATCATTCATTTAATCTAAACCATTCATTTAAAGATCATCTTTTAATCTACACCATCCATTTCAAATATTATATTATCTTTAATCTACACCATTCATTTCATATCACCTAATAATCACCTAACTTTATATTATAAACAAATCAATTTAATTATTCAACAATAATTCACACTTTAATCTACACCATTCATTTCATATCACCTAATAATCACCTAACTTTATATTATAAACAAATCAATTCAATTATTCAACAATAATTCACACTTTAATCTACACCATTCATTTCATATCACCTAATAATCACCTAACTTTATATTATAAACAAATAACTTTATCAATTCAATTATTATGACTAATTGTTATAAATACAGTATAGTTAGCTCTTAGATATCAAGTCAATAAATTAATGAAATACAACTGTTTAAATAACATCATAATAGAGATAACAATAATGTAAAATAAAGCATACGTTACTGTGTAATGACAATTATTGATTCAATAATGTGAATTACTGTGCATATGTTACTGTGACAATTATTAGGTTCAATAATTTTAAAAACAGTGCAACAACAATTATTGACTCAATGATATAAAATACAGTGTAATGACAATTATTAAATCAATAATGCAAAATACTGTGTAACAACAATTATTGAATTGATAATATAAAATATTATGCAGTGACAATTATCGATGAAATGATGCGTAACAGTTACGGTGTCAATTATCAGACCAATAATATGAGACACTATGCAATACCGTGTGTTACTGTAGAGTACCGTGTGCTACAGAAAATACCATAAACTACCGTATGCTACTATTCTTTTATCACCGGTATTTTAACAGTTCCGTTGACTATTTTTATTTAAAAAGGTTACTTCTGTCGTTTTCTATATCCGACAAATATTCCGTTGTGGGGTCCACCAATAATTTATTATTTCGGCGCCGTCGTACGGCACGAATATTCCCCGACCAAACGAATATTCCCCGACAAAGCGAATATTGTCCGACAAAATAAAATTTGCACATAACATCCTTAACTTTCAATTTTGTTAATTTAACCACTTACTGTTTCAAAAAAAATATATATGAAGAAAAATTAAATTTTGTATTTCATAAAATTCGGGGTCTTACAACCTCCCCTCCTTATGAAATTTCGTCCCCGAAATTGACGTACCTGACATATCGAAGAGGTAAGGATACTTGGATTTCATCTCAGATTCTAGCTCCCAGGTCATTTCCTCAGTATCTTGGTTCCTCCATAAAACCTTAACTTGAGGTATAACCTTTGAGCGTAGGATCTGCTCCTTCTTATCCAGGATCTTAACCGGTACCTCCTCGTATGTTAAATCCTCTGCTATAACGTCTGGTTCTAACTCAATGACGTGGTTTGGGTCCTTCACATATTTACGTAACATAGATATGTGAAAAACGTTATGGATGCGAGACATACTTGGTGGTAGGGCTAGTCTGTAGGCTACGGTTCCTATTCGATCGAGGATTTCAAATGGGCCAATAAATCGAGGGTTGAGCTTTCCTCTCTTTCCGAATCTCGTAACCCCTTTCCATGGAGAAACACGTAAGAATACATGATCTCCGACGTTGAAACTTTCGTCTCTCCGATGAAGATCAGCATAACTCTTTTGTCGTTCTTGTACGGTCTGTATTCGTTGTCGGATCATTTGGATCTTTTCGGTCGTCAAGCGTACCAACTTGGGTCCCAACAATTTTGCTTCTCCTACCTCATTCCAACATATTGGAGAGCGACACTTCCTTCCATACAAAGCCTCGAATGGAGCCATGCCTATGCTTGCTTGGTAACTGTTGTTGTAAGAAAATTCCACCAATGGCAAGTACTTATCCCAACTTCCTTTGAAGTCTAATACACAAAGTCTCAAAAGATCTTCGAGGGTCTGGATCGTCCTTTCCGATTGTCCGTCCGTTTGAGGATGGTATGCAGAACTAAAACGTAGTTCAGTGCCCATAGCTTTTTGTAGACTGATCCAAAAGCGTGAAGTGAATCTAGGATCTCGATCAGAAACTATGGAAACTGGCATGCCATGCAATCTCACGATCTCATTTATGTACATACCGGCAAGACGTTCAAGTGAAAAGTTTTCTCGTATAGGCAAGAAATGAGCAGATTTGGTCAATCTATCTACGATGACCCAAATTGCATCTAAGCCTTGAGAAACTTTGGGAAGACCCGTCACGAAATCCATATTGATGTGTTCCCACTTCCATTCGGGAACCTCAAGTGGTTGTAATGGACCTTTAGGAACTTGATGCTCTACCTTGACACGTTGACAAGTTAGGCACCTTGAGATAAACTCCGTAATCTCTCTTTTCATATTGTTCCACCAAAATGTATGTCGAAGATCTCGATACATCTTGGTACCTCCTGGGTGGATTGCAAACGGCGTGTTGTGTGCCTCCATCATGATTTTATGCTTTAATTCAGGATCGTTAGGAACACAGAGTCGAGAGTTGACTCGAAGTATTCCTTTCTCGTCGATTCTTACTTCGGGAATGTCACCTTCTTGTACTTTCTTTATCATGTTTATCAGTTCCGGATCGGTAGCTTGAGCAGCTTTAATTTTATCGATTAAAGTTGGTTCTACTCGCACGTGAGCAATCTTCGAGTGGGTCCCTGGTGTCTTTAGCTCTATCTCCATCTTTTGCAAGTCGTACAAAATACACTTTTGTGTTGTCAGCAGTGCACTTGTACTTGCATAAGATTTTCTGCTCAAAGCGTCAGCTACAACGTTCGCCTTTCCCGGGTGATACTGGATTGTGTGGTCATAATCCTTTAACAGCTCAAGCCAACGTCGTTGTCGCATGTTGAGTTCCTTCTGGGTGAAGAAATACTTGAGACTTTTATGATCCGTATAGATATCCACTTTTTCTCCGTACAAGTAGTGTCTCCAGATCTTCAACGCGAAAACGACTGCTGCCAACTCTAGATCATGAGTAGGATAATTTTTCTCATAATCTTTGAGTTGTCGAGAGGCGTAGGCTATAACATTTTCATGTTGCATAAGGACACAGCCTAGACCTTTGCCAGAAGCATCGCTGTAGATAACAAATTCTCCTGATCCTGATGGTATGGTCAGAACAGGAGCTGAAACCAGTCTCTTCTTGAGTTCTTGGAAACTTTTCTCGCATTCCTCGCTCCATATGAATTTTGTGCTTTTCCGAGTAAGCTGCGTTAATGGAGTGGCGATTCGAGAAAATCCTTCTACGAATCTCCGATAATAACCAGCTAGACCCAGAAAACTTCGGACTTCGGTTACTGTTTTGGGTTGTTCCCAATTTAGTACCGTTTCAATCTTCGCAGGATCGACTAATATTTCTTGACTAGAAATCACATGCCCAAGAAACGCGACCTCCTCAAGCCAGAACTCACATTTCTTCAACTTGGCATATAATTTATTTTCACGGAGCTTTTGTAGTATCAATCTCAGGTGTTGTTCATGATCCTCGCGACTCTTGGAGTATATGAGGATGTCATCAATAAAGACAACCACAAAATGATCCAAATGTTCCTTGAATATCCGGTTCATCATGTCCATGAAAGCTGCAGGAGCATTAGTTAGTCCAAAAGGCATGACTAAGAACTCATAATGCCCATAACGAGTTCTGAAAGCAGTCTTTGGAATGTCCTCAGCTTTAACCTTTAACTGATGATATCCAGAACGGAGATCAATCTTTGAGAAATGTTGAGCGCCTTGCAATTGATCAAACATGTCATCAATCCGAGGTAACGGGTACCTGTTCTTGATGGTGACATGGTTCAATTCTCGGTAGTCAATGCACAATCTCATACTCCCGTCTTTCTTCTTCACAAATAGAACAGGAGCACCCCAAGGTGATGCACTCGGACGAATGAAACCGGTATCCAACAATTCCTGTAGTTGGACTTTTAACTCTTGAAGTTCAATGGGAGCCATTCGGTAGGGAGCTTTGGAAATGGGCTTGGTACCGGGTTCAAGATCAATATAAAAATCAATTTCACGGTTTGGGGGTAAGCCAGGAAGTTCTTCAGGAAAAACGTTAGGAAACTCATTAACAATGGGAATATCATTCAAGTTTGACGTATTTTTGTTCAAATCAGTGACATGAGCTAAAAAGGCTTGACATCCGTTTTTCAATAAACGAATGGCTTTATGACTAGAAATAACAGTTATAGATTTCAATGGTTTAGTTGCTTGAATTTGCATGACAGGTTGATTAGGAATATGAAAACTAATAATCTTATGAAAACAATCAATTTTAGCATGATGGGTAGTCAACCAATCAATTCCTAAAATCACATCAAATTCATGCATCTCCAAAGAAATAAGGTCAACAGGTAATGTGAGGTTGTTGATTTGAACTAGGCAAGATTTATAGACAGTAGATGTAATGGTCATTTCTCCTAATGGGGTTTCAACTGATAAGTCAAAGTCCAAATTTTCAGGAGTTAAGTTTAAACGCTGAGCACATGCAGGTGAGATAAAAGAATGGGTAGAGCCAGTATCTAACAAAGCGTAGACTTCACGAGAATTTATGAATAGCTTACCGGTTATCACCTCGTTCGAGTTTCGTGTCATTTGGGATGTCACAACAAAAGCTCTCCCTTGAACTACAGATTTTCCTTTATCCGCGCTAGCTTTTGGTATCATCATTGCAGCTGGACTTGATTTTGTGGCAGGACAAAACCGCGCAAGATGACCCTCTTTCCCACAACTGTAGCACTTTTTGGACTGCAGTGTACAGTTTGGGCTGATGTGACCTTCCTGACCACACCTATAGCATCTCACTGGTGGTCGATCTTCTCCCCTTGAAACTGGGGTCGGTGCTGGTGTTGGTACTGGTGCTGGTGCCCTTCCATAATTATTATGGAATCTCTTTCTTTTGAAATTGTTCCCACTAGATTCTCCTCTTCTGTTATTTGGTGTGGAATTACCACCGAAGTGTTGGTTACCTCCTCGATGGTTCTCGTTCCTGTGGTTGTTGTCACTCCTTTCTCTATGCTGATCATTAACTCTTGGCTGCAATGTTTCATCTGTTTGCTCCACCCTTTGAGCCCTATCTACAACATCTGAATACAAACTGAATTTATGAGAACTAAGTTGTTGACGAATTTTGAGTCTCAAACCTCTCAGGAACATTCGACTCATTCGTGCTTCGTCATCCACAAGATGGGTGGCAAAGCGAGATAACTCGGCAAACTTGGCTTCATATTGGGAGACTGTCATGTTTCCCTGCTCCAGCTTAATGAATTCCACCTCTTTCATATGGCGGATGCTTTCTGGGAAATACTTCTCGTTAAACAGTTCTTTGAATTCTGTCCAAGACATTTCGAGTGCTGAAGGTTGGATACGTTTTACCGCTTCCCACCAATGGTCCGCCTCACCTCGTAACATAAAAGTGGCAAATGGCACCTTCTGATCATCAGCGCATTGTAAGACATCAAGTATTTTTGTCGTCTGCTTTAGCCATGCCTCCGTTTTGAGTGGGTCAGGCTTCCCGTGGAATTCAGGTGGTCATAATTCTTTAAATTGCTTAACAGTGACCATCCTCAAATTGCCAGCGTTTCTACCGTTATTATTGACTGGATTTCCTCTTCCCTGATTCTGTATGAACTGCATGAAATTCCTAAAGAATCCATCGTTCATCATGTTATCAGGAACATTATTTCCTGAGTTGGCAGGAGGATTGTTTGGGGCCTCTTGATTCTCGGCTACATTTGCTTCAGGCATTCCATAGTTAACCTCTTGATTTCCAGATGCCATACTAAACTGTGGTCACAAAATAAATGTTAGTTCAAATAAACTGACTCATCACTTCATGTTCCTACATTCAAATCGACTCATTAGATAATAAAATCTATTTTAGGTAGGACACACTAGTGACTGATTCTATTCGTCTCTCCCCTCCTAGTTCTACCCCAGATCTCCATTAAAGACCATATCCCTAAGCTCTGATGCCAACTGTGACGCCCCCAAATCTGGGCCCACACAGCCCATACTTGAGTCGTCAAAAGACTACAACAAAATTATTACAACAAAGCACAACGTACAACAATACAGTGTATAATAATACACAACTAAGTCTTCATTATTATTGCCACACTATTTTATAAAACGTGAAAACTATGATAACTATTCCTCGGACCCTCACTCCATTCCCCGGCTAGACCCTGTTATGTTTTCATCTCCTGTTGAAAAACAATGGAACAAAAGAAAGGGTGAGCTCAAATAGCCCAGTAAAGAATATCACGACTAAGATAATGACGAATAAATTATCATTAGTCTTCAACAGTTGAGTTCTTGATAGAATACAATAGACTACAAGGTTTATATCAAAAACTGCAGTTAAATTCTTAAACAACGTTCAGATCAATAATAGCAGCGGAATGAGTAATCTATTAGAAGAATAATGCAGACTATAATGTCCACTCGGTTATCTTTTTAGGAAAAACATCATCAATTTTTATCATCTGAAATATCATTAGTCAAGATAATACAAATTCACAGTTCCTGATCATAATCATGCAGATCAACAGTTCATCTTTGCACTACGGGCCAAAGACATTCAATATAACACCAACGGTCATGATTATACCAGATTCAGCCTTTGGTCATAATCATACCAAACAACAGTTCATCTTTGCACTACGGGCCAAAGAGAACATTCACCACGTGCCATAAAAGACACCGAACAGATGTATCGCCTTTAACCTATTATATCGCCTTTAACCTATCATCTGTTCAACAAATATATCACATATGTGCCCCCGGCCACAGATATTCACAACAGCTTGATTTTTGGATGATTAGAATGATATAAATGATGAACAGAAGAAATAGGATAACAATAAGTATCGGAAGTTTACTTTGTACAGATTCAAATAATGTCCAAATTGTCAACATGATGTGGAGTGAAATTTAAAAATGATATTCAAGATCCACAGTTCAGAATAACGGTTACAATTCAATAGAAAGGTTCACGTAAATAGGAATGTTCAGTTGAAATAATGAAGTTCAACTATTATGGAACATATAATATTTTCAGGAATTATAGAAGCAATAGTTCCATAATAAATTTCGATTTAGGAGTATGAAAGAAAATAATATCCCTTACCGTAGCAGGTTTGATTAACAAAAGGTGAAGGAAATTAATACAAAGGGTTATTCACCAACAGGCGGCAATCCGCTCCGTAAGGTTATTCCCACAATTTAATAAAATTTGAGTACAAAGAGTTATTCACCAAACAGGCGGCAATCCGCTCCATAAGGTTATTCTCAGAGATTAATAATGAATGAATACGAAAGGTTATTCACCAACAGGCGGCAATCCGCTCCGTAAGGTTATTCCCACAATTTAATACATGGAAATAAAAGGCACGTCTTATGAGTAAGGAAGAAACAATATTATTATCGAGAATCAAATAATGATAATCCCTTACCATAGTACGTTTGAATAATGGAAGATGAAAAAGATGGTATCCCTTACCTCAACACGTGACTGGATATTGATTTAAATGAGGTTGATTAACTTGAACAGTACACGTATACTTATAGATCTTCACAAATACTCAAGATGACTTAAGCACACTTAGAGAGAACTTTCACAAGAAGTATTTAGAGAGAGAAAGAAAGAACAAGTAAGGAAGTTTATGAAAAATCCTTAAGTTAAGGCTTCTATTTATAGCCAAAAATCTTATCATTCATTTAATCTAAACCATTCATTTAAAGATCATCTTTTAATCTACACCATCCATTTCAAATATTATATTATCTTTAATCTACACCATTCATTTCATATCACCTAATAATCACCTAACTTTATATTATAAACAAATCAATTTAATTATTCAACAATAATTCACACTTTAATCTACACCATTCATTTCATATCACCTAATAATCACCTAACTTTATATTATAAACAAATCAATTCAATTATTCAACAATAATTCACACTTTAATCTACACCATTCATTTCATATCACCTAATAATCACCTAACTTTATATTATAAACAAATAACTTTATCAATTCAATTATTATGACTAATTGTTATAAATACAGTATAGTTAGCTCTTAGATATCAAGTCAATAAATTAATGAAATACAACTGTTTAAATAACATCATAATAGAGATAACAATAATGTAAAATAAAGCATACGTTACTGTGTAATGACAATTATTGATTCAATAATGTGAATTACTGTGCATATGTTACTGTGACAATTATTAGGTTCAATAATTTTAAAAACAGTGCAACAACAATTATTGACTCAATGATATAAAATACAGTGTAATGACAATTATTAAATCAATAATGCAAAATACTGTGTAACAACAATTATTGAATTGATAATATAAAATATTATGCAGTGACAATTATCGATGAAATGATGCGTAACAGTTACGGTGTCAATTATCAGACCAATAATATGAGACACTATGCAATACCGTGTGTTACTGTAGAGTACCGTGTGCTACAGAAAATACCATAAACTACCGTATGCTACTATTCTTTTATCACCGGTATTTTAACAGTTCCGTTGACTATTTTTATTTAAAAAGGTTACTTCTGTCGTTTTCTATATCCGACAAATATTCCGTTGTGGGGTCCACCAATAATTTATTATTTCGGCGCCGTCGTACGGCACGAATATTCCCCGACCAAACGAATATTCCCCGACAAAGCGAATATTGTCCGACAAAATAAAATTTGCACATAACATCCTTAACTTTCAATTTTGTTAATTTAACCACTTACTGTTTCAAAAAAAATATATATGAAGAAAAATTAAATTTTGTATTTCATAAAATTCGGGGTCTTACATACACTGATATTCACAGAGGTATAGTGATTTAGAGCTTGGACACACGACCCCCTTTCATACACATCGGCTTGCGTCGAAGGGTAGTGATGTGTCGGGTGCATCGAAGGGTAGTGATGCGCCGGGTGTATATCGAAGGGTAGACATATACACCGTGTGTGTGAAGCGATATTGTGGTGTCTCGTTATAAATCATTATATATCGACATATATCGGTATGTGTCAGCCCGTGTACTAATGAGTATTTCTCCTGTGGGATTGTTGTAACACTTTCAATATCATTCTAGTAGATTCATGACGCGTCTCACCCGTGGTTTTCTCCCGATTTGGGTTTCCACGTTAAATCTTGTGTTCTTATTTTTTGAGTTCTTTCTTTACATTATAATTTATATTTCCAGCATGTATTGGCGCATTTTTTGGCTTGTTCTTTTGGTGACTTTGTCAGGTCCAAATTATGGCGTTAACATTATACATTTTTTAAATATGATGTTATATATTTTGCGTTAAATTATGCATTTTTTTAGTATTTTGATTCATATGATAATCTCACTTTGTAAAAATAATTTATAGGCATTATTGACATATTATTTGTTGTCATCTCGTTTATTTGATACATGGAGAGCATATGTCAAAATGGGCAAAGGTACAATAAAACAACAAGATTTGAGCAAACGATTGAGTTTTGATTATGCATTAAATATGTCACTACTTACTGCGTATAAATTATTTGGCGCTGAGCTTTACTTTCATTCCTTTCATACTCAAATTCATGTTGCACTCTCTTTCGAGCTGGGTTATATTAGCATGCTTCACATGTATGAACTTTGAGGTATTTAGAGTGAACTCGAGAGTCTTATCCTTTTAACTTTTTAAACTTTGAGGAATTTTGAGTGAAATCAAGAGTCTTATTCTTTTAATTTTTTAATATAATGAATTCATATAATGTATATATATATAAACCTCGAGTCTCTGAGTTATTAAAAAAAATTTGAATTGTTAACTCAACTCGAGATCAATAAAAATAATTCGATATTTATCTTATTATATTTTGATATTGATCGACTGATTATGATTTATACTAATAGTATATAAATTTTCAAGAATGTTTTTGGATTATTTTTTTTTTAAAATAAAAATAATATTCATGTGGAATAAAGGTATTGTTATCCTCTCAATAAAACTATGTAGACAATAAACCATTTATTGATCCAACTTGATCAAATTACTTAAGTTTCACCGTGTTTAATTGACATTGAGAATAGACAAATTTCGTATATTTATTTGCTCACGTTATGTAATTTGTACACTGTAAATATATAAAACAGATATTAGTACTGATCAATACAAATATATAACAATATAAAAAATAAGTTATTTTGGTTGATCCTAAATCGGCTTTGATAATTCAAAGTTTGTTTTTCTTTTTTAACTTTGCAGTTCAATTTTTTTTTTTTTTTTGTTTTACTATAAAATATGGGATTAATATATCCTTTATAATATATTTAATGTATTCTTTAGTTGATATAATACATTAATATTATTACATACATTATATTATAACTTTTACTTTTAGATTTACCAATAATATATTATAATTATGACTATCAACATTCATTTATAAACCTAATTAGTTATCTCATTTAACTTAATTAAATACATTATAAATAGGACTTGGTTACATAATAAATTACATGCAAAACTTTTACAAGTTCACTATGAAACAAAAAATATTATAAAGACCGGTCCTACCCTACTAAATAAAGAGGTACATATTATTTTATCGATCAATATCTCAAAGTATAAATATTTTTTTTTCAATTAACAACAAAAATCATTAAAAATTATACGTTATGAAAATAACAATGCATAAAAAAATATGACCATATTTTTTTTCATTTATTTAATGTAACATATATTCATTATGTGGATTAAAAGTGGCATATTATAATGACTTCACTTGAAATTGAAGAAATTAATAGTATTATAAATACAAGCATACCAACTTGATATGGATAATAATTTATTATGTTAATTATTAAATTATAAAAATAAAAATAAAAAAGTGTACTGCAAAATTATATGATGATTAACTGCAGCAATGGCAGAAAAATTAAATGAATAATTGTGGTTTAAAAATAATTTTTTCCCCTATTCTTATTAGAGATAAGAAGAATATTTCTTATAGTTGTGCGTTAAAAAAAAGAAAAAAGAAAAGTTTGTAATAAAAATTGCTAGAATCAAATATAAAACTTCTTAGTTACTTTTTCTATTTGATATATGATTTTTTTTTTGATTGATTGTGATTTAAATTTAAGCTACATCTCCATGTAGTTAATTTTATTAATAAAATTATTAATCTACTATATAATATACTCAATAGATCATGTTTCATGAACTCCTGGTTAATATAAATAGACTCATTTTGTTAATTTTATAAATAAAACTTAAAAGTTATTAAATTAATTATATAATATACTTAATAAAATTTAAATAATATTTAATTATTACAAATTTAGATAGTAGTTATACTAATCCGATAAGTAAGGAAAAAGTTGAAATAACAATTTGTATTTGTTATAAATTTAAATAATATTTATACTAATTAAAATATGAAAGAAAACAATTAAATTAAAAATTTATAAAATTAAATTTATATTTTTAATTATATAATTGATTTGCTCAAATATATAATTTTAAAATTTTATCCGTCCTTTGTATCAAGTTTGTTATTTTTTTATTAGAGACCTCTAACTCTAGCAAGAGGATAGTGTGTATGAGATTTTTTTATTAGAAAGACCTCTAGCCCCGTTTAAATCTATGATATAAAATAGAGCGGTTCAAATTTCAAGACTTTAACATTCAACGGTCTCAAATCATTTTAGGTTTCAACATCTAAAGGCATCAAATTAATTTAGGCTTCAACATCCAACGGTCACTAATCTATCTCTCATTCCCCCTTCCCCAAATTCAACATCTTTTTTACAAAAATCTATTCACTCACATTTTCCGCCCAAATCAAATTCACTACTACACTATAATAATAATAATAATAATAATAATAATAATAGTAGAAATAATAATAATAATAATAATAACAATAATAATTATAATAATAGTAATAATAATAATAGTAATAGTAATGTAATAATAACAATAATAATTATAATTATAATAATAATAATAATAATAACAATAATAATTATATTAATAGTAATATAATAACAACAACAACAACAACAACAACAATACTACTACTACTACTACTACTACTAATAATAATAATAATAATTGCACGTAAACAACATGAGTCACCCTTTTAGTATTGATGTCATTTTTCTATTTTTCGGGTATTGCGGTCGTTATATTTCTACATGCAAATTGATTTTGGAGAAAAATCATAGGGACGGTTCAAATTCATTCTCATTAAGTTGTAAGTTATTTTAGGTTTCAATGAGTCATTAGGTAATTGAGTATTTTTAGAATTTTAATCTACGTTGTACTTTCAGGTACGGGTAATTACGTGTCATCTTTTTGGTGTTTTGCTGGCTATATTGAGAGCAACTATTGTAGTTGGCTCTGACTCATGGTTTGAGAATCTTTTTTCCAATTTCAAGAAAAAATATAAAAGAAAAAATGTTATGGTGATGCGATTTAATTTGTGTTATGACAATACTTTTTTATTTGGATTTAAAAAACTCATTTTATACTTTTAAGTATATATGCAAAAACCTTTTTTTAGATTTTTATATATTTTTTTCCTCATTGAATCTCACAAAATGGCTTGCAGTACTAGTATTTTTTCACATAAAATACTGTTCATGGATCATATTGATCGATGGTTAGAGATATTAGAGACAAATAAATACTGCCAAACTTTTCATTCTGTTTTGTCAATAAAGGAAAGATATGTGAGATACTTGAAAATATTATATTACACAAATTTGAGTCCGCTATCGTCAATCAATTAATTGTTCAAACCGGCCAAGAACTAATTTTATGTTGGAAATGAGTAGCACACTAATGTTTGCCTAAAAAAGAAATTATGATTGGATTGAGTATCAATCTTTTTGTATTATTGGTTAGACTCTCAGTTTTACTATGAAATTGAGAGTCCATAACAGTTTAAATTTTTTGAATTTTAAAATATTAAATATAGTATTCAATTGTTGTATTAGTTGTACCATATTTTCAAACACGAATTATCCTTAGTTAAAAGCTAAATCAGGGGCACTGTCCTTCTAGTTAGATTTATTATTCGCCAAACATGCCCCATTAACAACGCATTGATGTGATCATCTCTGTCGTTTTCTCTTCCCAACATTCAATCGTACGTCTGGAATTGATACTCACACAACAATTCACTGCACCGACGCACAGCATATCCATTTAATATTTTTTCATTTTCTTTTTCCCTTACTGCAGTATATATATGCATACACACAAACAAAGTATGCTCAGCCGCTCTCTTTCTCTCTCCTCTCTCCATATCATAAACCTTACTTATCCAACAAACTAGCCAACCGGTTCACTCCAGCAGCAATTCATGAACCCGGTTCAGTTCAGACCGCTGGAGACCCCAATGGAGCCAATGGAGTTTCTATCTCGCTCTTGGAGCGTCTCTGCCCTTGAAGTCTCTAAAGCCCTGGTCCCACCTCCTCCGTTCCTAGGTAAGGCCTTCGGCGGTGGCGGCGTTAATGGCGGTTGCGGTGGTGGTGGGACCATTTTGGAGGATGTCGCCGGCGAGTTGGACGAAGCGGCCTGCGTTTCCGGGAACCCATTTTCCTTTGCTTCTTCTGAGACTTCACAGCTTGTCATGGAGCGCATAATGTCTCAGTCTGTAAGTAGTTTCAGAAATCGACAAATTATGTTACTTTTTATTATTTTGCTATATTTTGTATGCGGGCGGTTGGATTTTTCTGTTATTTCTGCTTTTATAAATAATTTAATCCTTGTTTTGTTCTTCAATTAAGAGTAGAATTAATGTTTCTTTTTAGTAGTAATTTTTTTGTTTGTTTGTTCGTTCATGGGGAGGATCAATAAGCAAGTGTTGTCTTGGAACTTGCAAATATTAATGGCACTACTTCTGTAAACATTTAATTATACTGTTTAATGCACTTTTCTACGGAACCACTAAAACCATTTAAAAATTTTCAGGTAGTAAAGGCACTCTTACTCTGGTTTTTGTATGGCTCAGCGTATAATTTCTTGAATACTTCTAATGGTTAATTCTTCAAGAATCAAAATTTATGTTTATTATCAGAAACCCATTTGCAAGGGCTAGGTTGTTTTGTTTTTTGATGATGATTATTGTAACTTTTAGCTTTTACAGTAAACATAATAATGGCGTGTTGTTCTGAAAACAGCAGGAGGTATCACCACGCACGTCTGGGCGACTTTCACACAGCAGTGGTCCTCTCACTGATAGTCCCCCTGTCTCTCCCTCCGAACTCGATGACCTTAAGGTCCTCTCTCTCTATATATGTATATGCATATTTATTTATGTTTTTTATTTAGCCGGAAAGCTGACATGTTTGGCTGGAAACCGATGCAAACCCATGAACCCTGATGGCTTGAGGGAACCAAGCATAGGGCTTGTGATATTTCAGCTTTATCTTTAATCGAAAATTTGTACTACCATGTAAATGCTTACCTTTTTTCACCCGTCTATTTGTTCTTATATGGAAATCGTATCACTTAATTTGATTTTCTATACATCAATTAGTGTTCTATATTATAATGAATTCTGTCTGGCATTACCTATACAAAATTATCTCACGAATTAGTTTCCTCGTAAGAAGTCCCTGATCCTTCTAAGTGTAAAGTGCTCATGATAGGAACTTTAACCGTTTGTGTGTATGTTATAAGCGCAGCATGTGTGTTTCTTGTGAAATGAGGGTGTAAATTGTCAGATTGTCCATTTTCTTGGTGATCTAGCACGGTAATATTAGTAATTCACAATGTTATTTCAAATAATGATCTCTGTTTTTCGCCATAATTTAACACACTTGAGAGTGTTGTAAGAGATTGACCGATTCTTTATTTTTTGTAAATTTAGATTCTAGATTAGCAAATGACCCCTTTAGTTTGGTGGAGACAAATGGGAGAATTGGAAATTTATCATGCAACTGGCCTCTAATGGATTCATGGAAGTCTTGTAGTTGGTTGTCCCAAATTCCTAATTTACAACACAATTTAGGATAGATTGGTCCTAATCTGTAGTACCAATCAGGCACGTTAATTGTAAGCCACAAGTTAGGTGTGCCGTGTTCTTGCACATCAGCACATTTTCTGAGTGGATGGTCATTAAATTGTTCTATTAGTTCCTTGTGTACGCCTTGTCTACAGATTTACCCAGTACCACTGACTGATTTGTGTCTGCAGTTTTGCCGCCTGTATAATTCAGTCAACACCCAATACAGGGCCGGAGCTCCTGGTGGCGCTGCCCCTGCTGGAGGAGGGAAGACGGTGGGAAGGTGGTTGAAGGACAGGCGAGAGAAAAAGAAAGAGGAGGCAAGAGCTCAAAATGCCCAGCTTCATGCTGCTGTTTCAGTGGCTGGAGTTGCTGCTGCTATTGCGGCTATTGCAGCCGCCACAGCTGCCTCCTCTGGGACGGGAAAAGATGAGCAAATGGCTAAAACTGACATGGCGGTGGCTTCTGCTGCGACATTGGTCGCAGCCCAATGCGTTGAAGCAGCTGAGTTAATTGGTGCGGAGCGGGATCATCTGGCCTCGGTTGTTAGTTCAGCTGTTAATGTTCGTTCAGCTGGCGATATTATGACATTAACAGCAGCTGCTGCTACTGGTATGTAAATTAATGAAGTTTTGTGCCAATTATGTCCATTTCTTATGTGTTTCTATATATATATATATATATATATATATATATATGTATGTATGTATGTATGTATGTATGTATGTATGTATATATATTACTAATATTGGTTATATTGCTAGTTTTTTTTTGGTTGAATCTCGAGCCAGTTTATGCATCAACTGAAACTAAATTCTTCTCCGTGCGATCTCAAGGCGCACCCTCTACATCGACCTAGTGCATTCAGTAGATTTTGCTCCTGGGTGCTGGCCCCAAAGTCTGAACCCAAGAAAGAAGTCCAGGAAGGGAGTAAATCTCCTTGATCACCAGGGCAACCCCTTGGAGTTTGATATTGCTAGCTATTATTGTTGTTACTGTGTTTTTAGGAGTTTTACTTCACTGGAGAAATATTTTTAATGTTATTATATTACTGTTGGAGCATAGCACTAGTGTCAATGTGATAGTATCGATTGTTTATGTTGAATTGAGAAAAATCCCCTGGGTTTGATTCAATTTTATACTTGATGGAATGCTTTGTGTTTTTGTGTAATTGTAGCTCTGCGTGGTGTGTCCACATTGAAGGCAAGAGCATTGAAGGATGTGTGGAATATAGCGGCAGTAATTCCTATGGAGAAAGGAATGAATGTTGGTGGAAATGGTGGGAGTAATGGTAGTTCAAATGGTAGTACCAGTGGTGAGCTTGTTCCTGAAGAGAATTTCCTGGGTATTTGCAGTCGAGAATTACTAGCCAGAGGTAGTGAGCTCCTCAAGCGCACACGCAAAGGTACCTAGTTTTGTTTTCTTTTTTGGTTCTAAAGAAAAGTTTTTAAAATTGAGAAGTATTTTGACCATATGAGAACAAACTCTGCCGACTTGAACTCTAGCAACTAAAATTGGGTTTTTAGTATATGAAACTTGGACTTTAATACATGAAGGGAGCTAGCTTAACAATTTTATTGTTATGGATAATGCAGGTGATCTTCATTGGAAAATAGTGTCTGTTTATATCAACAGGATGGGCCAGGTTTTCTTCTGTTCTTTAGGATCTATTGATTAGCAAACTATCATTTAAAGTCCCATGAAATTTAATCACTTTAGTACTTTTTACATGATCATTTGGGGTTTGATTACGTTTTAAGGGCGAAAGTGGAAACTTCTCATGTAAATTCAAGACTGAAAAGTTATTCATGACAGAACTGAATGAACCAGCTTTATCTATTGTTCATATCTGTCGATGTCTTAACAAGTTTTTTGCTTTTGCAGGTAATGCTGAAGATGAAGAGTAGGCACGTTGCTGGGACCATCACCAAAAAGAAAAAGAGTAAGTTGTTGTTCCTCTCTGTTTTACAATAAAAGAGTCTTATTTAAAAGAAATTGGTGTTTCAAAAAATAGGCACAGTTTTCTTGTTGATATTACTGCTAAAATAATAAACACTTGGTAAAGGTGTGAATAGGAGCAAAAATATGTACTTGAAATGAAAGTTTGTAAATCTTTTAAACAAGATTCTTTTTTTGTGAAATAGAGGGATTTACTTTTGTCTCTGCGTTGGATGTGGTGGGGATCATCCTACCATTTGGGGATTTGTGAAAGCAGTATGCAATAGTGTTGAAAAAGATCAAAAGTAGTCATCTTTAATTCTCTTTTGAATTTATGCAGATATGGTTTTGGAGGTGGTGAAAGATATGCCAGCGTGGCCTGGCCGCCACTTGCTCGAGGGCGGTGAACGCCGTAGATACTTTGCGTTGAAGACCGTATTACGTGGAGTGGTCGAATTCGAGTGCCGGGATCAGAGGGAGTATGATATCTGGACTCTAGGCGTTTCAAGGCTGCTAACAATTGCTGCTGAAAGGAACAATAGACAGAATATGAAGTTTCCATAATAAGAATTGGCAAATGGGATATTTGGGAATTAGTAGACTGGTAGGATTCTTTTGAAACTAACCATATGTTTTGTAATATGGTGGGGGTGCTTTCTTTTCTTTTCCTCTTTCTTTCTTTCTCGTCTCTTTTTGGGGCATGTTAGGTAAAATTAAAGTACAAGTTATCCGAATGGGTCCTCTTTTCTTTAGAAAATGAATTTTGCGGTTTTGTTTTTAGAAATGTTAAAAAGTAAATATGAATGAAACAAGGAACGATGTGATTGAAGTCTTCTGTCTTGTTTCAATGTTTTGTGGAAAGAAGAGAGCAATCTTGGACTGGGAAGCCAGCCAGTCAAAAAGAATGGGGGGAAGCAAAGAATGATAATGATGGTAGTAGAAAAATAAAGCCATATTCCCATGAGCTTTGTTGAATTATGTGGGGTTTAAGTATTGTTTAATCCTCTTAATTGTTATTTGAGCATTTGATTAAGGTATGATATCCGAGTGGGTGGAAAAATGATTTGTCTTGGTTAATTGGTAATCCCACTTTATGTTATAAGTTTAGTGAATCAAGAAAATTTGAATATTTATGTTAAACTAAGAATAAAATGAATGATTGCTTCTTTTTTCGCAAAAGGATTGCAACGCTAAATACAATACAATATTGTACTATTTTGTAGTGTCTTATCGCTTAGCATCCAAATTATGTCTTGGTATTTGGTGTATTGCCAATTGTATATTTTATAAGAATTTTATATCGAATAAATTTAAGAGTGTAAATAGGTTCATAAGTATGGGAGAATTTTAACTTAATAGGTTAGCTTGTTGGGTTAGTTTCAGATGAACATATATGGATTAGATATTTTAAAATCAACTTGGTTGGTTATGACAAAATAGTAAATTTTCATATTGAAAGATAAGAAACACAAATGATAACACTCAAAATAGAGTTAGGTTAACTTTTTTGGTAAGAAAGTGATCTTATATATTTATTGGATCAGTCTACATAGGTGTTCGCTACTTTAATAACGAATTAATGTAAATTGGATCAGACTCGTAATAAAATATGTGCGGCTCCAAACAATTTTTTTTATTACTTTCATATAATATTTAATCATCTTTATTCTTAAGACAATTATAATTAAACTCAGTAGCTCACTCTATTACTAGATCTTAAAGCTAATTCTTGATACACATTTTATCCTTGCACTATTTCTTAAATATTAAATAAGTGTCTAAGCTAAACCGTGGGTTTGGATTTAGGGCTTTGGTGTTGGGTTCGGGTACCCTCGAATACAAACAGTATTAATTTCTTTCCCTTCTCAATTTTGGGGTTTTTACTTTCCCACAACCAACGCAAATACCAGTAGTTCTTATATTTTCTCATAGATCGTCCTCATCTAACTATTTTCCCAGGTAATCATCCTCTCTCTATCCGTACAATTGTGTATATCTTTTCTCTAGTATATAAAGGTCTAAGGTTTTTTGTTTTTTTAGTAAAAATTTAGTACTCAGGGCTTTACTTATGAAGGAGAACTCTTCAATTTCATTGAATTGCAGTATATGGATAAAGATAGATTAGGTTTAGTGTATGATAAAGCTAGCTGGAATTGGGTAAGAACTATGATTATACCTGTGTTTTAATGTATATATGTTTATGCAAAAGTTTTGAAGTCTTTTTAAGTTAGTTTTTACTTGGAGTTGCTCAATTAATTTCTCAATAATTTTTTTTGCTCAATATTGGTTGATCATGAGAGTATTTGATTTTTGATGTTTCTGAAATTCCGCTATATTTTTGAACTTGAGGAAATACATGTCACAAGAAAATTGTACTAAAACTATTATTTTTACTGTGCTTATTACGAATCGATATTGGTGAATCGCACTTCTGGCCTTGCTGACTTTGTGTCAATTTGTGACAAAAGCTCCCTTAAAATCTCATAACCAACTCATTTCAATCATTGTAGAGCTTCAGCCTTCTTTAAATGCCATTGCTGGTCAACAATTCTTTTGGTTGATTCCACCTAGCCGGGTGTCTACAGGATTTTAGAATACTGTATAGTTAGAAGGTTTCTGACTATAAGAGATTAACATTTTGCTCCAGTATTAGGGTTTGTAGCTTTGTTCTTGCTTTTATTTTACTGTCATGTGCTAAAGATTATTGCTTATATTCATGAGTCACTATCTTTCAACAACTAAGCAGAACAGCATTATTGAGTTTTGTTTTTCTTCTGCAGATAAATGTGGGATATGCAATGCTTAAAATATTTGCGGTTTTTTATCTTATTTTCTTCCTTGAAGTATATTTAAATTGGCTTGTTTCTGTTGAGTAAAACTCTAGTCCCTAGAGTCGCTAATCCTGAAAAGTTAACTCTCAATTGGAGGATCGTCATTGTGTGTAACCTCACCATTAAGTGTAACCTTACCATTATGTGTAATGGTTTAGTTTTTAATTTATCCAGATGGAAATTGAAATTCGAGGTATGTCCATTTTGTTCTGGTACAGTTCTCTTGCTTGTGCATATTCAAAGCAATATTGCAGCTAATAGGACTCAAATCTTGGTTTTTCTGCTGATGAAGATGCAAGTATTTCTACCATCTTACTCATAATTTACCCTTTGGTTACTTTTGAGCCTGAACAGTTAGTAGTCATGTTTTAGTTCTTCTGGTGATTAAGTTGGCTCAATTTGGACATTTTTGCAGATTAAAACCCAATGCTGGCCCACTCACCAATTTTGAAGTACTTAATTTTCTGCGATCTAGAGGGGCCGGAAAGGACCACACACGTGTTATTGCTCCCGTAGCACCGTCAGAGTTCAAGGTTGGATGTATTCACTTGCAAACATGTTTCTCATGTATTTCTTGGGTAAAGGCAATATATATATATCTTTGGTCAGCTAGTTGATTTTGTTTCTTCTTTAGGTTTTCGATTATTTAGAGCAGAGTGCTGCTTGCAATCAAACGCGAGAGAACATCAAAGATTTTGTACTGAAAAGCAAAAAGTACAACCTTGCAAAAGCTGAGACTCTCAATATCATCAACATTAGACCTTCTTCTGTTGTTGAAATTCACCCGGTAATTCTACCACAATGGTTTGCCTTTTAAACGAGTTCCTGTTTCACGAAATTATTTTCGGTGCAGTATTTTCAGTAGTTATATATTTAGTTCTAAGGATTACAAGACATTTTATACCTCTCTGTAATTGGTCTTTGTATATAACTTATTCACTTGTGCCAAATGTGCAGCAACTTTTGAAATCCAACACTCAATTCTCTCTCTCCCCCATCAACCCCCTCCCCTTCTCTCATTTCTAGAACTTTCTTTCCATCTTTAATTGGGCTTACATATCTTTTTGAGTCGGTCAATGAATATCAAGTCTAGGATGAGGCTAGGGGATTCTGTCGTTCCCTTGTGTGTGTGTATCAGAGTCACTTGGTGACTTGGTGCGACTGAGAAACTCTAGGGTATATTCAGCATTCCATAAGGGAGAGAGATGTATTGTGCTATTGAATCTGCTAGTTTGATCACGATGAAGTGTTCTGCAGAAAAAGATTACGTGCATATCAACTATGCAGATGTATATCAATGCTATTTTTTTTCTCGAGGACCATATATATACATCACTGTTTATGTGCGGACATCATGCCAGTGATAAATTTCTCATTATGTTATCCTTAACTTGCTTGTATTTGTATTCAGTTGTCTGGTTTCCTAGTTTCTCATTAAGGTGTGCCATTTTGTTAATTCATTGTTTTCCTTTTTAATATTCACATTTGTTTCGCAGATTGTGGAGGAATGTGACAGTCGTATGGCAGAAGATGCTGAAGAATTGGTGAATATGGTGGTACAGGTTTTTCCCTCCAAACCAAACGGAATCTAGTGAGGGAGTTGGCGAGGATAATGGGCAACAACCGGTGGCAAGTTGACACCATATCGTTTAATATTAGAAAACTCTATGCTTAACTAGTTAGATGGGCATGGCAGGCTAGTCAAAGCTACTGGATTCATAAACTTGTACCAAACATGGCATGAATATTTGAGCTTTCTAATTTTTCTCGATTTGATTTTCCATTTTTTCATTCTAATATTTCTTGGTCTGGTTCATGTATTATTCTGTTTTTATAATAAAATAGAAATAGATTGCAAGTCTATTTTCAAAGGCAAAATTAAGAACTTGAATAGTCAGGACAGAACCTAATGAATGGTAAAACAGAAATAAACTAGAAAAATCAATTTCCAAAGGCCAAAACTAAGAATTTGATTAGTCACAAGTCACAACCTAACGAAGACCAAAGAGAATCCAAACAAAAATTTACAACCATCCATAATTTTGACCATTTTAGCAGAAGTTCTAAAATTACTTATAAATTTTGAGTCAAATTTTAAATTCGAATTAAATTAATTTTATCTAAACAAGACACAAAAATAAGTCTACAAAAATAAATAAAATTGAAATCAATATAAAAATGTGAAATATTATCGATATTCTCTTTCATAAAAGTGGAAAGTCATTTTCACTGTTTCTGTCTCACATACGAGACTCGTGCCTTACAGAGTTACAGTCATCCATATAAATAGAGAATTTGATTACGAAGATCTCAACCCCAATATAAAACGACGAAAATACGACAATTCTATTCTTTGGTTCATTTAACCTGGACGTAGATTTAAAAGGTCAAATTTGGACGGGTATTCTGGGTTATTCCGGATTCATATTTATTGGTGGTGGTGGAAATATATAAATAAATAAATAGAATTAAGAGGGTTTCTCGCGTATCTCAAAGCTGAATAAAACTTACAGAAAAACACGCTATTTTAGAGAGAGAAAGATCGGGGATGGGGTCGGCATTCAAGGTAATTAATTTCTCTTGCTTTAAGTTTATAAGTAATATGTATAGGTTTATCCGTTTATATGTATGTCTAGTAGAATAATTCATGATAAATAATGGTTATGGGTAAGTAGATTTAGATCCAAAATAGAAAGTTTCAGGTTTTTGTGGTATGATTTGGAGCTGAGTTAGATGGTTTTCTATTTGAAGTTCCTCTCCTTTTTTTTTTTACATGCTTGTAGACCATGTTAAATTGTTAGGTGGCTTGAGGGACCTCTTGTTGGTGAGTTTGATGTAGTTTAAATATGAGCAGCCAGTAGTGAGTTATTATTCAGTGTTCATAAGCTTATGTTGCTTATCCTGCCTTTTAATTTCTGAAAGTTACTGGAATGTTAGGTTTGCTTTGTTCGAATTAAAGTGAAGGGTTGAAGTTGGTGTCCACGGAGAAACCATAAAGTATTTAAAAAATAATAAAATTTTCCAGAACATAACATTTTGGAACTTCAGTGACAAATAATGATCCATCACTACCTAATCTAAGGCTGCTTTTACCTATGTTATACGGATTTGGATGGAGGGTCCGGTTGGACATGGTATTTTGAAGAGTTTGATATGGGTACTTCTCAACTTTACTAATTTTTTACGCTAAAATAAAGTGTCTGGTACCCATACTCTTGTCCGAGTGTCAAGTGTTGGATATAAGTACTTTAAGGCACAGTAAAGAGTCCGTGTAACATATACGTTCACACACAATTTCACAATTATGACTCAGTTGCCTTGAATGTCTTCAATTCTTCCATTTTTTAACTAAAGTGTAATCTAGATGCACTATAGACGTGTAAACCTACTACATATTCCCAACTCATTGCACATGTTAGTTCAGAATAATTGTTTGTGATGGTCAAAACCTAGGAATTAGGATGATTAACACTTGAGGCAAACAGAAAAGAATATTAAGAACATTGGGCTGGATATGGCCTAAGGTGAATGCAGGTCTTATAAGAAAATGCAAGAATTACGTACACGTTTCTCAACATTTTGGTTTTGTGTAGGATAATAGGGAGGAGGTCATACAGGCATGGTACATGGATGATAGTGATGAAGACCAAAGACTACCCCATCACCGAAATCCAAAGGAATTTGTGTCTTTGGAGAAACTTGCTGGTACATACCTTGAAATGAACTTTATAAGATCCATAAACCTGTAATAATTCTAACTACATCTATGAGCCTCTGTTTTGACTTTGCAGAGCTTGGAGTGCTCAGCTGGCGATTAAATGCTGATAATTATGAAACAGATGAGGAGTTGAAGAAAATTCGCGAAGCTCGTGGATATTCTTATGTGGTCAGTCAGAATGTTCATGTTTTTTTTTTTATTGTTAATTATTGTCCATGTTTCCAAGTTGTATCAGCATATCTAATTTTTGGAGTGAAGCAAACAAAAAGCAAGTGGTTCTTCCTTTAGACAAGTTTTTTCCCTATTAGCTTGAATGATAGCTGGGCCTGTGTGCAACTCTGCATGCAAGTACAGGAAGTATAACAAAATATAAACTTTTGCTACAGGACTTAATTGAGGTGTGCCCAGAAAAGTTGCAAAATTATGAAGAGAAAATCAAAAACTTTTTTGAAGAGCATCTTCACACTGATGAGGAAATCCGCTACTGTGTAGCCGGAAGTGGTAAGATTATTTAATTTATCAGCCTAACTTTGTAGTTTTGACTTTGCCAGCTTATTCAGGCTTCTCTAATAGCTTTTTGATAAAGGTTATTTTGATGTGAGGGATCATAATGATGGTTGGATCCGTGTCTGGGTAAAGAAAGGGGGAATGATCGTACTGCCTGCTGGAATTTACCATCGGTTTACACTTGACACAGACAACTATATTAAGGTATGTAAATGCACGCGCACTAGGAGCTTTTGACTGATAACATAAAGGTGGAAACTGGAAAAATAAGTTTTCCCTAATTGAAGATAAGAGAATATGCCTATGTTTGTCGATCATTCTACCCATATTTGTATAAGATAAATAAGTAGCTTATCAATTTTTATTTTGTAAGACGGACAATATAGGTATGGCTATTGAAAATACTAGGTTATGAATGAAAGATGAAGTATGACTTGCTTGACCATGGAAAATAATTATGCTATTGTGTCTTGGGCATGCCAGTCTATATCCCGAAAAAGCTAGTGGAGATTTGATTGAATTGTAATTTGCCTACTATGAACAATGCCTTTTTTACTGTTCAATTATAAAAAGGTTGAGACCGAGTGTTTTACTGATATTCTAGTTGTCCATCTCTTATCTAAATATAGTTATAGGTCTGAGATATATACATACATACATATATATATTTACATACACATACATACATACATACATATATATGTATGTATGTGTGTATGTGTGCACACGCACACGCGCGTGCACACACACGCTTACAAAGCCTTGAAGGTACACACATATTTCTAAAAGATGATTTATACAAATTCATATCCATATCTATGCCTCTGTATAGTAATTAAACTGTGAAACTGAATCCTTTTTTCTTCTCCATACTAGACCTGGGAAGATTGCCTTATATAAGCCAATGTACTCCAAATTCATAAGAAATACGTCTTTTTGGCAGGCAATGAGGCTTTTTATTGGCGATCCGGTATGGACTCCATTTAATCGTCCACATGATCATCTGCCTGCAAGGTTTGATTTTGGGCTGCTCACTATTCAGTTTCAGTTATGCTTTCAGACATGTTGGATGAATAATCATTTGGGTGTTTTTTTTCTCCAGAAAAGAGTATCTTGAAGCTTTTGTGCACAAGGAAGCTGCTAATAATGCCGTGGATGCGACAGCTTGACGTCTGATAGAGCTTTCTAAGATGGCAGGAAACTTTTGAAGCTCAAATAATTATATGCAGTGTTGTATTGTATGGATACTTGAGTCTTTCTGAAGATACATATGTATAGTGTATAACGTGACATCTATAGTTTGAATTTTACAATAAATGGATTTCAGATATGAACTTGTATTTTGGAATATAGTCTTGTTTGTAAAATTTGGATATGTGCCTTTGATGTTCTCTCTTAGTGTTTCTGGATTGTTAAATTAATGCTCGACTTTTGATCTCGAACCCTTCAATTGAAGGTGCAATCCGTTCATGGAAATGCAGGGGATGAATGATAACTGGATTGCAGTGATTTGCAGTTCTAGGAGAAATAATTTTCTTCAAAATGTAACTTTGATTAAAAATTAGGTTGGTCATGGCTGTTGTAAAGAAACAAAACTTGGCTAAAGAACTTTCCAAAGGAGAAAGAAATGAGGGGATTGGGAATAAGTAAATCCTATTTTGGTTTCCCTTTGCATCGTCAAGTAGACCCCTGTCCATGGCTACGTACAATAATGAAAAAAATATTCTCATTACCTGTTAATATTATTCTCAAGTCGATTCCTCCTTCATATTTATCCTCTCGTTTCTCTTCTGATTCTTTTCACAATTGTTCCTCATGTTTATTCATATGCAAATTGTCATATGCAATTTGTCAAGCTTTATCAGGCAGCTCAACACTAATGTAAGTACTTTTTATCTTCATGCTACCTGCGATTCAAACATTTTCATCTTATGGTACAATGAAGGTGATTGATCAGAGTTGTTTATATTCATGCTCATGAAGCAACTAGCTAGGTTAATTGTCTTATACCAGTCTTCATTAATTTGTTTGTTCATTAATTTCTGCTTGTTTAGAAAGAATTAAATATGGGATACATTAAAATAATCTTATAATTAAATTTTTATATCCCTACTAATATAGCATAAGCCTTACAAAGTTATTCTCAAAGAGCTATTGTCATTATCTTCATATATCTAAGAGAGAAATTATGCTTTTTTGGTTATCCTTTTAAAATCTATACATGGTGCTTGGACACAATAAAAAATTAAAAAATATAATTTCACAAATTGCCCTATAAAAATAAAATAAATTATGGTTGTACAAACCTTAGACTTTAATAGATGTAATGCAATGAAATAATTTTTGATTTTATTATACTGTTGCAAAAATAAAATATATAGGAGAGACTTTTGCTAGTACAAACTTTCAACATGTGCCACCTTCTCGATGGTGCACATGATGCATGATCTTGAAATCGTGAAATGAAATGGGCCTAGTAGATATTTACTCTGCAAACAAGAGAGTTGTAACATTATAGAAATGTATTGGTATAGTTTGATAAGAAGTAGGACAGGCAGAATCGCAAATTGACAAATTTAGGATTATTTTTGTCCAAATATGGTTAATCCCAAGTGGTGCGATTATAATGTCTGATTGGAGTAAGTATTAAACAGTATATTATTTTAAGTCATTTTTGTATCTTAGAATTAAATGTGCGTAGTTCAATTTTCAAAATAAATAAAGAATAACAGACTAATAATTCAATTTCGAATATAATCTTTCAAAAAACAAACGTGATTTAAAGAGTTGATTTGGTGGTTAATTTTTTTTTCTCGTTTTCTTAATTTTTTAAAATTTGAAACTTGAATCAACGCCTAAAAGAATGAACCATATCAATTCAAAAATATGCCCTCAAATTATCCATAAAAAAAATTATTCTCAAATAAGTAACACTTTTCGTTAGAAAAAAATAAAAAGCCAGTTCTATTAGAACCGACGGAATCAAAAGCACGTAAATATATCATGCATTAAATACGGATGCAAGACACGTAACGTCCAATAAAACCCCAACTAAAATATGGGAAAATTTTAACATTTTGAAATTAATTTAAAACTAATAGAATTATCTCAAAGTATAATTAATTGTAAAATTTATTATTTTAAAATTAAATAAATCACATCATTGCATTTAAAAATATTTAAATTAGTTTAAGAACACCATAATTACATTTATATTACAAAAGAGCGGAAATGCTATGTGTTTTTTTCCAGAATGTTTATATTTGTCTTAAAGAGAGTATTTATTCACATGAATAATACAAAGCTCAAGTAACATACAATATCTTTAATAAAATAAGAAAATTGCATAAATACGAATAATTGCAACCTCAATTAATTTATTTATAAATTAAATGTCACAATTTGTCACTGGTTTTAAATGGATGAAATAGTACTCGGTATAATGATATCTCTAAGTTAAATAAAACAAAACAATCTAGTCATAGGATTAAAGAACAAAAATATTCTTTCATAATTATTTTTATAAAGTTTATTCATATGAATAGTAAGTTAGTGAATATAATTCTAAATAAAAAAAAACAAAAACAAAAACAAAATACTCCTCAAGGCTAGTTTTGTCAAAGAAATGTTATTTTGTTCAATATATTTTGTATTGAATTAGACATCAATGCATCATCCTAAAATGCTGAGGAAGTCTTGTGCTCTCCTATATGAGTATACCTAGCTAGCATGGCGTTTGCAAGAGTCAGTTACTACTTCTGGTTTGCCATCTTCGGCTTCTATGAAAGCTGTTAATGCACTGTACGTCGTATCTGTATTCCTGAAGTAAATATTTGAAAATGCAAAATGCGACACCTATGAACAACTGTACCTTTCCTTGGATGAGAGTGAGTGAGTGAGGAGGCACTATCAATATGCAGAAAATATCATGCAGAACATGGACTGGTGATGGTCCTGTCCTTGGATTTGGGAGATATATTGGAGTTATTAGACCGTTTGACTCATCAAATTGGCGACGGATTGATGGTTAATACCGATTTACAACAACCCATAAACCATAATGGTAAAAAAAAAAACTCCAGCAGAACTATCCGCTTCTCCTCACAGATCAGGTGCATTAGTTGATTTTTTAACTTACTAGATTGGATTGCAGGGTCAACACATGAATGGAGGATGGGCTTGTGTTATGGGGTTTTGTGAAGACCATTGTACCAATCTCTCAATTCTTTATACAGGTATTATAGAGAGAGAAAATGAGACGATTGTTGGCAAGAAGACGATTAATGGGAAGAGAGAGAAAGAGTATATTAAAGAGATGGGAAAGAGGAACGCGGATGAGATTATGATTTATCAAATTGCACGAGTTTTAATTTTATGATGTATTATACTCTTATGTTTACCACCTAGTGTTGTTACTTTGTACATATATAAATTTTGAACATATATACGTACTAAATAAATGGAGTATTACCATTGTTGGATTATTACCATTGTTGGATTAATTATTTGCTTGTTTTATAGATAAATTGATTATTGTTATAAATTTATTAAATATTATATATATAATATATAATAATAACTAATATATTTATTATATATTAATGTCAATTAATAACGATTCGATCAGGTTGATTCATCCACTCACCTGGTATTTTTTCAAGTTTGATGACAGGAGTATAGAAACATTGCATTTCAGATTCACAAGTACAAAATTTATTGATTTTATTTATATCATAATTCCATTTGATGAAGTACCTACTCCAAGTATGAGATTACTAGCACTTCAAAACTACATAAACACAGCGAATAAAATATAATACACCATGCCAGTTGATTGTAATACCAAATCAAACAAGGGCACTACCTTTTAGGTACTCAGTAAAAGCCAAAGCTACCAAACCCAACATGGCAAATCTCCCATTCCACATCTCAGCATCAGATGTCATTAATCCTCTTGATTTTGACTGAACACTAACCCCTTTAAATAGAGGTACCAAAGAAGCCGCTGATAGCACTACGCTTGTCCCGAGGAACCACGGTATCCCACCGTTGGATATCTGGGAAAACACATCCTGGCCGTTGTATAGTTCCACTGCCATCGCCGCAGCGAATCCGATCATGGCAAGCCTGCCGTTGATTCTTTCCGGTGCAGGCCCACCGAAGGCTAGCACGTCTAAAAAGTTTTTGCTGACCTCCTGTTGTTACAGGCAAAAAGATCAATAACGTTGTTAGCCTAGCCTATTCTTTTCACTTTTATTTATTTAACTTTTTAATGAACAAGAAACTTATAAAAAAAAATATGAAATAGTCAAATGGGACTGTAATTTTGGAACAGGGGTAATGTTTCATATAAATAACCTTAGGTGCAGGAGAGATAGGCTGACGTGTTGGGGTCGGAGCTGAAGCTGGAGGTGTGACAGGGCTCGATTTCTCCTTTGGAATTTTCTGTACGTAGAATCAAATTATAGAGTTTATAATTAAATACTACATGTATTATAAGTAGAGTGGAGTCTAAACTATAGTATATTACTAAGGTGATTAAGAAGGTAAAAATGAGCATATACCTCTGCCATGCACCTGACTCGTAGGCTAGAAGCACTCCTCCGCAGACGTGGCGCATAGCCGGAAGGAACAAGGTTTAGCCGTGCTCCGTTCATGACACGTGCCACCGGAATTGCTGGAATAGTTTGCATGACTGCTAACATGGCCATTGTAGATAAATATTTCAAATACAACGAGCTAAGAAACTAGCTAAAAACTAAGGCTGGGTTTTATCACAGAATCAGAAGCTTGGTAGGGAGTATGGTAAGAAAAGTTCAATAGTGTAAGATACAAAGTCCCAGGGAGGACGATAAGCATATATAGGGTATGAAGAAGAGAGAAAGGTACGTTACAAGGAGGGATTCCAAAGATATGTTTTTCTACGTTATGAGCCTAGTAAAGTGAAGAGTATACGTGGACTCGTATGATGGTCACATATTTTGGGACAGGGTAGCGTGGCCTACAGATTAGCCCGAAGATTCCAAAGATGAATCTGTGGCCAGTATAGTTTCCGTCTTGGGTTTGGTAGTGACTAGAAGTTTCTAGCGCCCATGGGATGCCTAGGCTTTTCACTAATAAAGTTCATCATGTTTTCACTAATAAAGTTCATCATGTGTGCCTCTCCATTGGAATAGGTTGGTCCGCAGGTACAAAGCTCTGTAGTTTGGACGTATTAATTAGGAAATTGATATTTACAGAAGTTAATAAGTTATTTTTATAAAATTAAATGAGATTTATTTATAAAAATATTAAATTAATTTATAAAAATATTAATTTTTATATAAAATTGATATTTTTATAAATTAATTTAATATTTTTATAAAATTAAATAAAATTTACTTATAAAAATATTAAATTAATTTGTACAAATATTTTTTTTTTGTTGAACTACTCTTTTCGTACTCAAAAAAATAATTTAAAGTATATTTTTTTATTCTCAAAAATTAATAACAATTGTATAAAATAAATAATAAATATGTCAATTTGTGACGACCCCAAATTCGGGTTCATTTAACCTCGGATCCGGTTCAACATCAGTACTATATTTTTTTTATTACTCATGAATTACAACAATATTATAATTGCTAAATAATCATTTATTTACAATTTTACATAATCTCTTTCTATTCCAGAATCGAAATCTTTATACATTTCTAGTCTGTCTTAATATCATACATGATACGACATTTTATTACAATCAATTTGAGTATTTAATACTCATATAACATACCAACTAAGTCTTATACTACACAATCATTTATCTGTCCAATTCGGACTGATATCTACAATAGATATTTAGATCTTCAGTGAAAGTAATATGTTTTCCTGTTCCTTGATCTTTATCAAGAACCTCAAATAATTTGCACTATCTGAAAATGTTGGTTTAGACAAGAGCGAGGACGACGGCTCAGCAAGTTCAACAGTTACACATAACACATTACATGATTCACATAATATACATGCTTTGTAGGGGTGCACACGGTCGGGTTGGTCGATTTTTTGGAGAAAAAAATAACCAAACCATTTAAGTCGGTTATAAAAAATTAAAAACCAAAACCGCTCAAATTTTTACATCGTAATCGGTTTTTGATTTATTCGATTTCGGTTAAATCGGTCGGTTTATTCGGTTATTTAATATTTATTACATTACCAATGTTTTTATAATAATTAATAAATCACTAACTCAATAACTAAATACACATGGAAATGGATAAGCTGAATAAAATACGTACATGGTCGATTAAAGACTGCTTTCCAATAACAGTCCCGTTCAATTGTTCAATTGAATCCTTAGCACTGATTATGTATCCAACAATAAGCAGATGGGGATCATATAATAGTTATCATGTCAACTGTACTATTGTCACTAAGTTACTTTTAAAGTAATAGAAGCAGTCATTACTTCTTAAGTCTAGGAACCTGTTGCCCAAGGATAACAACTCTTAAGTTATGAAATTCAGAAATTTTGCAAATTCATAATAAATATATAATTATAGAAAATAAATATTTATTAGAATAGTATATAAATTATGTTATAATTTTAAATTATTCGGTCGGTTTCGGTTTTTTGAAAAGCCAAACCAAACCGACCGAATTAATCTCGGTTTTTCAATTTTATAGTGTTCGGTTTTTTCGATTTTATATTTTTCGATTTGAAATAGTAACGGTTCGGTTCGGTCCGGTCGATTTTTCAGTTTTGGTCGGTTTTATGTGCACCCCTAATGCTTTGCATCTTATTCTTATATCAGGTTTTTCATATTAATAATACTTCATACCTCTTATGAATCACATACAATAATCAACTAGCACTTAGCAAATCATGCTTCATTCTTGTACATAATTTTCATGTAGTCATAACACATGTTGCTCATCTACCACAAACATCATCAATATATCTTCATATTATCAATTTAAATCACATTATAGTATATTAATACACATAGGAGCAAGTTCTGAAAAATTTGTCTGGTTCGCTTTTACCATTTACGCTTATTTGTGTCTTTCGTTCAATCTACAATTTATATATAAAATTGACATAATCATTAGTTACAATGACTATTAATTTGTCATAACTTAAGACCTTAATTTTAAATTATTAACTTTTAATATATACGACACACGAACCTTTAGTTCCGGACAAAAACCTTAGCCCAAACCTAGTTAGACATGTCGAGTATGCTCAACCAACTTACACATTCACTATACGTTCATCGTACGACCCACTTTTAATAAGTTGTCTAAAATTTAGTCACAATGGACTATCTACATTGGTTTAATTCAATTAAACTTTCTTCTTTTATATAACTTAATGATTTGGACATTTAATAATGTACCAAATATATCAAAATATCATCTACCTTTGATAATATACAAGTATACAACTACATTCAAATATTATTAACTATTTAATAATATTTTAATCACTTATTAATATTAATATCCATTTAATAATATTTTAATCTATTACAAATATTATTAATCATTTAATAATATTTTAATCACTTATTAATATTATTAACCATCTAATAATATTTTAATTACTTATTAATATTATTAACCATTTAATAATATTTTAATCATTTACAAATATTATTCACCATTTGATAATATTTTAATCTCTTATTAATATTATTAACCATTTAATAATATTTTAATCACTTCTTAATATTATTAATTATTTAATAATATTTTAATCACTTACTAATATTATTCATCATTTAATAATATTTTATTCACTTCTTAATATTATTAACCATTTAATAATATTTTAATCACTTAATAATATTATTAACCATTTAATAATATTTTATTCACTTCTTAATATTATTAACCATTTAATAACATTTTAATCTCTTATTAATATTATTAACCATTTAACAATATTTTAATCACTTATTAATATTATTAACCATTTAATAATATTTTAATCTCTTATTAATATTATTAATCATGTAATGATATTTTAATCATTTACAAATGTTATTCATCATTCAATAACTTTTTAATCATATACTAATATTATTGATCATTTAATAAAATTTTAATAATCTTCAAATAATACCAATAGTTAACTTTTTAATTGTGTTAACTTTAGTCTTCATGTTAGATATTTAGCTACAAATTAGTTATTAATAAACTTCGTATATTGGCTTAGTATTCAAACCCATTCATTTTACATTTATTTCAACTTAAATTTTCATTAAAAACTCGACCCGGACCGACCCGACCTAAACAACTTGCACATTCTGTTTTGAAAGCCGGGGCGCTCAACCTAGGCCAAATTTGGGCGCCGGGGCGCTCAACAAAAAATTCTAATATGGACTGCTCGACCCTCCGACGCTCTGATAGCCATAACGTTTTCATTTTAAAATATTTTGGGGTAATTGTTGAGTCCATTCTTATCATAATTTCCCCCTCTACAACTTCTCTTTATATCAAAAATCCAAATTCCAAACGGAACTACACTAAAAATGGCTCACAAGGACAGAGTGAAAACTAAAATCACAAATCCTTAATTTTAATGGTTCAAACTTGAATAAAATAAACTCTATACATCCAAATGACACCAACTTAGTGTTGTTGTCTTCCTAACTTCTTATTTTACAATATTTCATGGTTCAATCATATTTTTGAAAACGTTTGACACAAAATTTAAAGATCGAACCACTTAGGATTTTACCGGTAAATCGTTATATGGATTTTCCTTCTAATTATTTACGTACCACCCATACAAATACATGTATTAACTATATCAAACTATGAATATATCTATATATCATAGTTTTAGACTTCTAGATCATCAAAATAACTTTTGATCGGTTAAAAATACATTTTAACCGTTTAAATCATATCTAAACTATAAAAATGAAATAAATAGGGCTTAGAACATTTTTTAACCTTTTATACATGGACGCTCTATTTCCTCTTGACATGATCTTGGCTTGTGACTCCTCATTAACTATCATCTAGCATTTTTCCTTAGTGGATCATCAATCTCACAAAGTTTGCTTGCTTTTCTCTCCAAGAGCTCTCTCTTTTCTCTTTAAAAATTCTAGACAAATAGCTAACAAACATAGTCCATGTGTGGAGCATTATATTTATAGCACACCCTTAATCACCATTAACTACTACTAATCAACTAATATTGGTTAAATTAGAGACTAATTTAGGATTACTATTTGATTGATTGACTCTTGGATTGACATGTTGATTGACCTCCATCAAGTTTACTTACAAGTTATCAATTGAGTAAAATAAAAGCAATCTTTCTCCAACACTTAACTTGGTTAAGACTCTTATTCTTGTAACTTATGTTAACTTAACTATTAACCATGGTTCAAGCTCATTAATTAAACATACACACATCTTCCACCAAATAACCCAAGTAAGATTAATTCTCTACAATCAAGCATACATATATATCAAATATATTTATATATTTACTAACAATTAACTTTAGCATTGGTTAAGATTTTATTCTTATGTCCTATATAATTATATAAGCATTTATATATATACACACCAATATATATATATATATATATATATATATATATATATATATATATACATTCACAATACTTGTATTTTTGACATTTAAAATGTCATCCATCAACTTGACTACAAGCAACATAAACGGTGAAGTGTAAAATAAGCAACAATCACCAACACTTAACCCACATGTGGTTAACTCTCTAACTCACATAAGAATTATAGTTAAAGTACTATACTTAACCTTGGTCACTTAAAACTCCATCATTGATTAAAGCTCATCTTATATATATATATATATATATATATATATATATATATATATCTCCCTTTACAACATCCAACCCATAGTTACATACCAATTCTATCTTAGTGAATTATATACATACATAATTGTATCTATAATATTCTTCCTACAACTAAACCATGCATAGTTAAATCTTTAATTTATTTACAACACAGGGTTACTCAATTAACTCATCCATAGTTAATTCTCATCATCAAATTCACTCATCTAGCATTTAACCAATGTTTGGTTAATGCTCTCTCTTGTCTACCAACTAGGGTTGTTCAATTAACCTTACATTAATTAATTCTCTACACTTAACAATATTTCCCAACACTTTGACCAATATTAGACTTTTAAGTGTTTGAGCTACATAACTTACTTTGCATTGAACTCTCTTATTTAATTACTTGGGCTACCTAACACAATTCATATATCATTTATAACTTGGGCTTCATAATTAATTTAATTGGACTACCACACTACTTGTCAACATAATTTAATTGAACTTATATTAATTACCTCTTTTATAATTACTAACAAGACTTACAATAATTAAAATATTTGCTTGTCTTAATCCATTATTGGACTCTATACAACAATTCTATAATTAAGTTAATTACTTAATTAATTACTTCTTATTATCGCCATCCTAGGCAATCCTTATAGCTTTTCTACAACTTTAACTCATAACTAATATAATTAATCTAATTAATTATATTTCATGACTTTTCTTCTTACTTCATATTTAAACTAATTAATTTATTAGTTTAATTGAGTATTAATTTACTCACATTCTTATTTGGCTAACAAGCACACTTTAGTTATATATGTATATATAACCACATTCACTTCTCAATTGAATTTATTTTCTTAATAAATTCTCTACATGTATCATTACAATATTCTCACATTTAATTTTTAACAAATAAATTATGTTAAAAAAAAAATGTTCATCTATTTTCTACACATCTCACTTTACAATTTTAGGTTTTAAACCTTAACCTTTAATTTATTATTTAAAAGTTCATCTATAAATATCTGAAATATTACACAATTAATAGAGTTTATTAATATATAAAAAATAAAAACTTATTATTTTATATACTTTTGTGGGATTACCAATGATAAACTTAATACTCTTTTTACACTCTTTCGTGTGAGATTACCAATGAAAAACAAAAAGAACTTTTTTACTAGTATGTTATAAGGGGAACAAAAAAGTCTTATTTTTAGTCAATTTATGATATTATAATTTGGTTTAAATTTTTAATTTTGAAAATTAAAATGGGTACTTAATATTAAATAGCTTGTAATATTCATAATTTTATTAACTAAAACTCAATAAAGTTATATTAATTTAAAATTTGTTAAATTGACCTTAAAAAATTTTGATATAATAAACTAGTACTTATGTAACTTAATTATGTTGTGTATGTAATATAGAGCTTATATTATTATCAAAATATAATATATAGAGAGTTTATAAATCACTTAACAACTGTTACGTGCCTATTTTTAAAATAGAAAATAACAAGAAAATTAAGAGAGAAAACCCGCTTCCAGAGCCGCCACATATTTCTAAATGATTCACACGAGGATAATCAAACCTTTATTAATAAAGCATTTTTATGAAATACTTCATCCTCATTTGAAAATTGATTATATATATAACACGGATTTAAAAGATAACTTTTGAATAGAATACTTTTTTAAAATAATATATTTTTATTAAAATAACGTTATTTAAAAAAAAATTAAAAATAATATTAAAAGAAGATATGATATTTCGCGACCCTATTTATTTATTTTTATTTATAAAAATGCCATTAAAAAAATTTCTAAACGATATCGTTTTGATAAAAATATATTACTCGAGAAAATATATTATTTAAAAAATATATTTTTGAACCGTCATATATATATATATATATATATATATATTCACTACTGTGAAAGACCCACTGCACTAAATTTCTTAGTAGTAGGATAGCCCACTGCCCTACAACCTAAGTTTAAGAAATCACTAAACATTCTATAAAAATAATTAAAAAATAATAACAACTTAGAAATTCAAATAAGTTTAGCCACATGACAAAAACTCTGTGGTAATGGTTCTACTTCTACACATTCTTTAATATTATCAATGAAGTTGCTTGTTTGAAAAAAAAAATAGCAATGAAGTTTCTAATCCTTTCTATGTATGCAAGTGCAAAAATTGAAATTAAAATGCTTAGAAATTGTTACTGCAAGTTCTGAAGAGTTGTTTATTTGTGTTTATAAGTTTGATAATCCGTATAAAGTTTGAGTTTATATACATTAATTTCTCGAATAAAATTTTTTAAAATATTCATGTATTTGACCAACTTGAATAAATTGGCCGGTTTGATTTACATTGGGAAAAAAACGTGTATGTCTTGAATACAAGTTGTTTGGTTGGAGAAAATAGAGTTTAGAGAAACTAAACAGATGCATTGAAAAAAAAAATAGTATATACTTAGTTTATGAATTTGAGAAGTTATTAATTATAAATAAATTTATAACATGTAAAAACAAAATAATCAAGAAAACTCTTGAGGTGTTGAGTTATAAAACAATCAAGAAAAAGTAACGAGTCGACTCGGGACCAACAAAACAATTCGTTGTTTGTCTTGTTCTGTTTTTGTATAAATTAATGCATTTAGGACTCATTTGGTACAAAGTACAAAATATGTTGTGTTCTAACTATCGAAGAGATAAATTTATTTCTACGAATTCAATATTTCAAAAAATAAAAGGTAATTTAAATTTGGCTAATAGATTACGAGTCCTGCAATGTACTGCTAAATTTTCACATTTATCGTAATCTAATTTTGTCACATATTTATCAACATATATATCATCTTCCAAAAACTATTGACCTACAAGTCTAATGGCGTTTTTCGATTTCATATTTATCACCTCTTTCCGACAAAAGTCGTTAATTTCGGTTTTTTGAGTAAAGCTCTTGAACTCAAATTTGTATTGTCCAAAAATAGATATAGACATCCAGGAAAATATAGTAGAAATTGTTCATATTATTGTGCTCTTATATTTTGGAACTTGGAAATTACATAATATTTGTTAAGTTATAAATTAAATTACGAGTCAAAGTATTTATCATTCACAAGTTCTTCAAAGATTATAGAAAAAACACAGTTGTTACCTGTGAATTGTGATTGATTACTAAAATAATTTGGTTGTCATAAGTTATCCGATTATGAAATAGACTCTACTTCATGTTTAAGCAAGTTAAATAAATATTAGGATTTAACTGAAAATAATCACAAGTAAAAGGGACTAAAAGATTATTTAACCGACTAATAACAGTACAGCCTGCTTCAACGAAAATCAATTGAAAAACTGAGCAGTGAGCGTTTTGATTCTCAGAGACCAAATTTCTGAGAAATCATCAGCAATTGAATGGAGAGAAGAGAGAGAATGAGGTGCTCAAAGGTGTACGGGCTGTTAGGGCTTCTTCTCTTGAGCTTGGTTCGCGATCTATTGGCTCTATCGGTAACCGTTAACGAGGTCGAATGCGTTTACGAGTACGTTCTCTATGAAGGTGACACCATTTCCGGTAACTTTGTTGTCGTCGATCATGACATTTTCTGGAGCTCCGATCACCCTGGCATCGACTTTATCGTAAGCTCCTTCCTCCCCTCTCTCTTTATATTTTATTTTCCTCGTGATCTGTGCCGTATTGTTTGGATTCACTGCTATCGAATTCATTTGATTTGATCTTGGCATATTATTATATAGTTTTTTTTTGACCTTTTATTTTAAATTTATGTTGATTGAATTTTGTTTGGATTTTGAAAATGAAAGGTGATTCCTGATGTTTGAATTTCTAGGGTTTTTGGTATGATTTGTTGGGATTGATTGACTGAACTGAGGAGGATGGGAAACTTTTTGGTTTGTTACTCTCTGTGTATTCATGACATTGGTTAAAGCTTTAATTTTTGAGCTAACAATCCAAGGTTGCTATTGATTGAACTTTTTATTTGATTGTTTAATATTGTGCTTCTGAAATTTGGTACTGTGATATATGAAAGGATGAAATTTGTCACTGTCTTTAAATTGAAATGGTTTCCATAAATATGTAATAACACTACGAATGACTTGTTTATGTAATAATATGTAGGTGTTTACTCTCTTCTCATATCCCTTTGGATTATGTAGAGAATGCACGTGCTTCTGTATCCCAGACAGTGTGAATATGTCCCAGGACCCTATCTCTAGAGTCTAGAGGGACAACCTCTGCATTATTTTGATACCGACCTGCTCTTTCTGATTAACCATCTGAAACTCAATTCTTGGGCAATCATTAATGCTGTATGACACAAATCTGAACTACTTTCTTACGGAGTAATTTATTTTATTAATAACATAAACATATGTTCCCGAATAAAACAACCTGTTAAAAGACTACATATCCTTTATCTCCAGCACTTTGACCAATTGATATATCTGGAAACAGTATTTTCCTGGTTCTTTTGGACTGATGAAACTTTTTTAGTTAGGGATTATTGACATTATATCTTGAATGAATTAGAAGAAAAATGTTATCACATGATCACTTGTAATTTATTCCAGAAACTTATTTGATCCAATTGTACATCCTACATCCAACTATAACAACAAGTAACCTCTTAATTTTAAATGGCAGTTCCAAAAAAATTACTTATATATCAGAGAAGCATATTATAAGCTGCATATCATCCACCTTAAACCTTCTCTTGATCCATCTGAATCACACCCTTGCGTGCCATTTGTATATCTTATTTCTTCAATTTATGCAGGTTACGTCTCCTGGAGGTAATACTGTCCACACATTGAAGGGTACATCTGGTGACAAATTCGAGTTTAAGGCTCCACGAAGTGGAATGTACAAATTTTGTTTTCACAATCCTTACTCAACACCAGAGACCGTCTCTTTTTACATACATGTTGGCCATATTCCCAATGAGCATGATCTTGCCAAAGATGGTTTGTGCCTTTATACTATCTTTCTTATGTCACATGAATATATTCTTGAATGATCATTTGATTTTGTATAATCTATTTATTTTGTTGACTTGAGTAATCTATATGAGCACATATACACAAGGAATCTATTGTTTTGTTTACTATTATCTAACTGTGTTTTGCTGCAGAACATTTGGACCCTATAAATGTTAAAATTGCTGAGTTGAGGGAGGCATTGGAATCAGTTACAGCAGAGCAAAAGTACTTGAAAGCACGTGATACTCGTCATCGTCATAGTAAGCCATTTTCTTTCCCCTAAAAAATCATGATTAGGATTGATGCGATCATAAACTCTATGCATTCATTTTATATTTGAATTCATATCTACTTGAAGATAAGTTGTGATCCTGATTGTTACTTACACATTTTCTGCCACAATCCTCTAAGGTCATTGATGGAAATTCCTTATATCTAGATGAGTTTGTTTGAGTTGATATACTGAAGGACATCCAACTGTGTGCATGGGCATGCTTAATGATATTCTTTAAATACTACTGGTCACTGGTACTATTTATAAGAAATACACTGCCGACTGGCCATGATATGTAATCTAAGTATGAAAATTAATATTAAATTTTCCTCTTTTGATGTGCAAAGTTTCTTTTAGTCCTACAAATATTCAGAAAAGCACGCAGATAATACATAGATTCTCAATTATATTTCCAATATCGTGATGCCAAAATATACGTTCTAAGTAACATTGATCAATAATATTGAAGAAAAGAAAAAAAGAGAGCATTTTGAACGTTAGACTTAAATAATAAATTAATTTTGATCGTAGGCTACTTGCTCTATATCCCTGATCAGTTGAGAATTTTGCTGTTTCACGCATGACATACATGAGATTATTAAAAACGTCTCTTCATTACGCATGTTTCCTTTGTTGTTATGGGTACTTCTAGTGAGTATCTGTGTTTGCATTGAGTTACACTAACCAGCTAAGATTAAAAGCTTAATTAAAAGAACTCTCTCCATTTTAAAATATAAGACCATTATTGACTTTTAAAAAACTTTCAAACTCAAAATTGATATATGATCTTATACTTTGAAATGGAAGGAGTACATAGCATAGAAGAAAGGTGATTTTGGTTTATTTATCTTGTGAAAGATTGTGTGCAAGAAGCCTACAAACTAGGAAACATGAACACTTCCCGGAGGGTCACAAATTCATGTTGGATACGAATTTGCTCTTACACGTCTCAGACACACACCCGGCACATATCTGCGAGCTCATTTTTTTATTTTTTTTAAAACCTTGGACACACATCGAACCATCGGGACACGCTAAAGGACACGCTTGGGGCCAATTTTTTTAATAAAAAGATTACAATACTTAAATTGCAATATAAAACTTATGAGTTATTTTATGTCTTTTAAGTTTGGACATTATTATGTAACATTACTATGTAACTTTAAGATATTTATTATGCAATGTGTTTGTTTCTTATTATTTTGTTCAAGTTTTTATCATGCTCTATTAATATTAAATTTATTTATTGTAAAAATTACATATATATATATATATATATAATTGAACTTGTCCTTGACATATCGTATCCTCTCTTGTTTTTGGAAAATGATGTACTCTTGTTGTGTGTCGTGTCGTGTCCGTGTCTCATGTCCAACTCGGTGCTTTACAAGTACACCTCTATTATCTGCTTGCTTATTTTGATTTCTGATGTAGCTAATGAGAGCACAAGGAAGAGAGTTATATTTTACACAATTGGAGAGTACATTTTGCTGGCTCTTGCAAGCTCACTTCAAGTTGTGTATATTCGTCGCCTGTTCAGTAAGTCAGTTGCATACAACCGGGTATGATGTACTTTGTTGAAACTATTCAGCTAGTGTTATTCTGACCATAGGAAATGGGCTGGTGTTTGTAGAGCCTAACAGAGAACTGAGAGAAGTTAACGAAAGCTTTCTTATGTATCAAACCATTTTGTGGCCTCGTACTATTTATTCATTTCTTTTTCATCTGTAGTAAACTTTCTAAAGATGAGGGATTTGATCCACCTACCTGCAGATGTGGGATAATCTTATAATTTAGTTATGAATATGATTATACGACATAAGAAGCTGAAGGATTTTGTCCCCGAAAATTTGGCAATAATTATCACTTTGAAGTTATTGTGAAAACATCAATGGCTATTGGTGTTCATATAATTTTGCGACACTTCTACAGTTATTTTAGTTACACTAAACAGTTTAAGTGATATTATTGTTTTAATAATATTATTTTTATTCTAACAATATAAATCGCCTCAGAAGAGTACATTAATTTTTTAAACTAATTTTTTGAACTATTGTGGGACAAAAAATATGTTGGGATCTTTTGTATCTCTCAAGCGTTCAATTTGACAAATGTCAAATTATTAAGATCTAAAAGACAGATGTTCAACTTGACAAATGTCAAATTAGTAAGATCTAAAAGACAGCTGTAGGGTGGGCAAGCACATATGATATGATAGTGATAGATTATTTTTTTTTTCTTTTTCTCTTTCTTATGTTATGTGTCATTGGCATGAGTTTGTTTTTTTCTCCTTATGTATGATTATATATTTAAAAATAATAAAAATTATCTATAATATAAAACAAAGCGGTTTAAATTTTAAGGTTTCAACATTTAACGACCTTAAATTAATTTAGGTTTTAATATTTAACAGTCTAAAATCATTTGAGGTTTTAATATGTAACGGTCACTAATTTATTTTTTATTTTTTTCTCTAATTTAACATCTTTTTTTCAAAAATTTATTCACTCATATTTTTTTCCCAAATTAAATTTACCATTACACTATAATAATAATAATAATAATAATAATATAGTAATAATAATAATAACAATAATAATTATAATAATAAAAATAATAATAATAATAGTAGTAGTAATAATAAAAAAAATTAATTATAGTAGTAATAATAATAATAATAACAATAATAATTATAACAATAGTAATAATAATAACAATAATAATTATAATAATAGTAATAATAATAATAATACAAAATAGTAATAGTAATAATTATAATAATAATTATTATTATTATAATAATAAGAAGAAGAATAATACTACTACTACTATTACTACTACTACTACTACTACTACTACTACTAATAATAATAATAATACATCTTTTTTTTTTTTCCTCATTAGATCATACTAAATGACTTGCAGTACTATCATTTTTTCACATGAAATACTGTTCATAGTTCATATTGATTGATGGTTAGAGATACTAGAGGCAAATAAATGTTGTCAAATTTCTCATTTCATTTTGTCAATAAAGGAAAGGTGTGTGAAATACTAGAAAATACTATATTACACAAATTTGAGCCCATTATCGTCAATAAATAAATTGCTCAAATATGTCAAGAACTAATTTTAAGTTGGGAATGAGTAACACACTAATATTTGCCTAAAAAGAAAAACTATGACTAGATTAAGTATCAATCTTTTTGAATTAATGGTTGGACTCTCAGTTTTATTATGGAACTGAGAGTCCACAACAGTTTTAGATTTTTCAATCTAGAAATATTAGATATAATACTCAATTATTATATTAGTTGTACTGTGCCTAAGGTTATCCCTAGTCAGATACTAATACACGACAAATGCAAGGGGACCAGAAAATCAGATGCAGAAGAAGACAATTTAATTTTAGCACCTCAATTTCATACACCAATTTCCTTAACAAATAGTAATGCGTGGTGCATTTTTTGTAATCAAATAGTTTAAGACTTAAATATTTTAAAATTATAAATTGTTATAAACGATAAAAAAATTATAATACAAAAAATTAAGATTAAAGTACAAATTGTACTTTAAAGTTTATATGTCAGAGAATTGTTACACTCCCAACTTTAAAATGCGTCTTCTTGCACTTTTTAATTACGATTAATGTGGTAAGTTACACACTCAAAACTTATGATTAACGTGATAAGTTGAACACTCCAAATTTTTAACCAGTCAAATATGATTGAAGCACAAGTTTCTCAATTTTTTAAAGGTAGAAGTGTCAATATAATAAAAAAACAAAATAGATCAAACTAAACACAGTCTTATTCAAATAAATAAAAGAAAAAAGAAATCCCTAACCAAAAAAATTGCTGGAATTAATGTCAAATATCAAATATCAAATCTCTGTCGTCATTTTGAAATTCTAACTTATTCATGTTCAACATCTAAACCCTAGATTTCTAATTCCATTGATTGCATCATCATCAATGATGATAGATCATTGCTCGCATTGATGGTTAGGCTCATTATCCTAATCAAACAAGAAACATATTTGGGCATTACTATCGCTTTATTCTAGTTATTGATAGTCTCATGGGATGATTGAGGTTTGTTAATGAAAGTTTTTTTTTTTGTTAGTGGTGATTACCTATTTTGATAGACCCAATTTCCTTTTTCTGTCTCTGCATCGACATTTCCTTATTTTTCATTTTTGATTTACAGTAAAGTTTAGATAATTGTGATGATGAGGTGTGATTTTTGATCCATATATCGGTATTACCAAATCAAACTAACCATGATTATGATTGTGGGTCGATACTGGTAGACTGAGGTCTATATATAAATTGATAACAATGGGTGTGCTGTATTTTGTTTACAAATGACAGATTGAGGGTGTTTTGCAATTGAGCAATTCGATGATGAGCATGTTAGGGGTAGCGATGGTGCTGACGAGGGTATGAATGGATACTATGATGTTAGAATGGATGGTAACTGATTAATGGTGGTAATGATGATTTATAATTTTTTCCAAATCGATGTGTAGTGATTAAGGTTTGGGTATAAGGATTAAGATTGGAATTGTGGTTAAAATTTAGTCTTGTTTAATTATAATTTATTTTGTTTTACTTTTATTGTTAATGATTTGATCATTTTACCCTTAAAAAAATAAAGAAATTGGTGTTTTTGGTCAAATTTGACAAGCTAAAAAACTCGGAGTGTGTAACTCAGCACAACAACCATAATCAAAGGGTGTAGGGAGACACGCAATGTTTAGAAAATCAGACCGACGGTTCAACCGAAATCGGTCGACTTTCTGGTCCGGTCCGACCAAAAAATCTAAAAAAATAGCTATTCGATCAAAAATCGGTTGACCACCGGTTCAACTGGTAAAATCGATAGTTGAACCGGTTGATCCGATTTTCAAGTTTTTTTTTTTGTACAAAAATATTTTTAATAAGATTATAACATTATTAAAATTCATATAAAAATTAGATATTTTAAAATTTTATTAATTATTAATAATTTTTTTTTATGTATTTATGACGTCACTGGTTCAATAAAGGTTCGACCATTAGTTGGACCAGTGACCCATCTACCCAGTAACTTTTTCGGTTCGATGACCGGCCCGATTTTTTAAACATTGGAGACGCGTTTTAAATTTAGGGGTGTTTTAGTACTATGACATATAAATTTTAGAGTCCAATCTGTACTTTAGTAAAAAATTAAAATGGTAATTCTTTCCGACATAATAACACATAATTAGGAATAAAATTGATATTTTTATAAGTAAAATTTGATATTTTTACAAAATCTCTCTCATATAGGTGTAAGTCTTATTTACTATTAATGTGAGAGAGAACTTGTGAAACTATCATTTTTATTTGTAAAAATATCAATTCTTAATCAACAAAATGATCAATTGTAGACACCAGATATAATTTTGAAAAATCAATCATATTATAAAATTAATACCAGAATATGCAGTTCTAAATAATTTTTCAATACAAGTAAAGGAAGAATCAGCTATCATGATAACGTCACATTCAAATTTGAATAATTTCTTTTCAGTTATTCATGAATTGAAAAAATTCTCACGAACGAAAAAAATTAACTATTCACTCATCGAAAAAATTCTCACGAGGAAAAAAAACCCTCTCAATTGGAGAAAACAAGCAAAATATCCCAAGATGATAAAGAAATTCTTTTACATAAGATAAATAAATTAGTCATATCATAAAGAAAATAAATTTTATAAAAAGAAAAAATAAGACATATAAAAAATAAAGAAATTATTATAGTAAAAGAGAAGAGATCTATGGTTCAAAATAAGAAAAGCCCTCCATAAATAGCCAGATTTATCTAAGATAGAGACCGGAGTTTTTGTCCACATATAATAATATTTTTATAAATAAGTGTATTTTTTAGAATAAATTTATATACAAAATATTTAAATATAAAATTAAAAATTATATTTATTTAATTATTAAACAAATAAAATATATTATAAATTTTAATTTTATATTTTATTTTTTAATAATTAAAATAAATATAAATATTGTGTAATTATACTTATCCCACTTTTTATTCTAAACGTGACCGTCGCTCGGCATTCGCCATGTCATTTACGCTAATTTTTTTGACTAAGTTATCATCTTTTCAGTCAACTACACGTGTGCTTGTAGCCGAAGTTACAAAACCACCCTTTTAAGATATTTTTTAATTTTATATCATATAAATTATAACGCGAGAGTAAACGCTCATTGCGTGTATTACTTACTGTCAGTGTCAGGGTTCATCCCCTTACGCCTAGCGAGACGTGTTGGCCAGTTTGTCGCTGACAATTTTATACTAAGCAACTTTGACACGTTAGAAGTGGTAAGAGGTAAAATAAATACTCGATAATGCATTAACATATATTTTTAGTTAAGATTCATAATTTAAATTATTATTTTTCTTAATGCCTTTTTCCACATAAATAAGAAATAGGTTTTATAGCCAGCCGGGAGATAATTTTATAAAAATAATAATAATTTTTTAAAACTTTATAAATTGGTACATAAAGTTTATGTAAAATTGATGCTCTTAAAATTATTTTTGTTTAAAAGTGCTATCTTCTGTTGTATAAAAATAGTCTCATATGTCATATTCTTTATTTTATAAGAAGAGTCACTTTTTAATTATAGTATTATAAAAAGATATATTTTTAAGTTAGTGATTTTAATTTTATTATCATATCTCACCATTACGTTAATAATATATTATTTTTAAGGATATATATGAAATAAATAAATATTTTTAAATTTTACATACGACTTTTTTTTATAAAATGGATGTAGTATAATTTGTTTGACAATGCTAAAGATGGATAAACCCAATAATTTAATAAGGGGATTCTTTTTTTTATTCCCCCCATTCTCTATTACCATTTCACAAGATTTAGCTAAAGCCCAGTCTATTTTTATTTTTAAAAAAGAATTTTATTTTAAATATATACTTTTTTGAAAATTTTCCCTAATTATAATAAGGACATAGTTTACTAGTTTTGACATGTTTTATTCGAAGATATCATATCATTATTTACTACCATTAGCCAAAAAAAAAGGAATATTTTTATTTTATATGAATTGATAAATTAATTTGATATTTTCACAAAATTAAATGGAATTCATTTATAGAAATATTAAATTAACTTATAAAAATATTAATTTTTATATGAATTTAATATTTTTATAATTTAATTTAATATTTTTATAAAATTAAATAGAATTTATTTGTAAAAATATTAAATTAATTTATAAAAATATTAATTTTTTTAAAACAGGATCCCTAAAACTTATTAGGGAGTATTAAATTGAAATACTCAAAAAAAATATATCGATGATTCCACAAATTAGTTAGAGATTAGGAGGGCAATATAGGAAACAAGTCTTACCCTCGAAACTTTATCAACGACGTTCATCATAGTTCTCCAATCTCTTCTCTCTTTCCTTTCTCTTCTCAAACAAAACCAGAGATAATAATATTCTTCGGATCAAAAGAATAGAAAAAATGCTAGCAGTGCTTGATAAATCGGTAGCAAAGAGCCCCGAGGCTCTAAACAACCCAAATTCCGACTCGGAGAATGCCCTGAAAGATGGGTTTCTCACCCAACACTTCTCCTCCGTACACCCTGGTTCCGTTACAATTAACCTCGGCGTTGCTGGTTTCTTGGCCTATTCCATGGATAAACAGAACCCTTTTCTCCCAAGGTATTTTTAAATCTCTGTTTTTTTGTTCGTTTTATACTTGATCTGATCTTGGTTATTTTCGGGTTATTGAGTTTTCTAGTTCGTTCATACATTTAGACATTTTGTCACACCTGAGAAAATTAGATCTTGTTTCTAGTTAGTTGGGTCTTTAATTATTTTCTTTTGGTGTTGTTGTTTATTACTTTGCAGTAGCCATTTGCAGAATGGATTTTTACTTATTTTGCAAAATAATTCTCACTCTTTTTTTGGGGTGTTTACACATAACTATTCATTAAATATATCTGGGATTTTTGATCGTTTTGTGACTTCTTGTTAGAATTTAAGAACGAAATAGAAGACGATCACAGAAGATTAGACAAATAACAGAAAATTAAGATATACCCAGATTCACCAACCAAACAGTTGTTTTTATAGTAACTAGAAAACCCTAACTGCTATAACATGGGCCGCCTAATACCCTGTCATAATGGCTATTAGTCGAACTCGCAGAAGTATGAGTCAATTCCAACACTTGTTTATATGATTTTTAGTCTATACATTCGTCTGTACACTTCTTGTCTTCATGGTTATTGTCTTCATTTTATCAATTAATGTTTGTGGTCTCTGATCTAGATCTTTAGAGTAGTATGAGTATTACGGGATATCGTTCAAGTAGAATGCTACATGCTATTAGTCTTTTCTTAATTATTCATTTTTAGACAAATCGCTATTTATATGAGACATTTAGGACAAGGACAAAGTACAGATTAATTTCAAATCTTCTGATTTTGTTTTGTTGTTAATGTCAATTATTAAGCTTTGAGTCTTCATCATCTTTAGCACTATGACATTATTCTATTATGAAAATGATTAGTTTAGTAACTGTAATTGTTAGGTAGAAAATACAAGGTTCCATGAATTTATATATGTATGCTATAGTTGAAGCATTTTTGGATATCTGTGGATGTCGAATGTACCGATATCCGTATTTATATTGGGTTGCTAAATAGCCTAAATGCCTAATTAACTTGGTTCTTGATCATTGCATCGCTTCCCATGTTTGAGATTTGTAAGTTTGGCAACTACTTTGCAAGAAGAAAAATAATGAAAGAGAATGAATCTCTCTCAGAGACTAAACTGGAATCACATGTTATTTTTCTTTACTTTTCTGGGAACATAGCATAAGTTGTCCAAAATGAGCAATTTTTGTGTATATTTTTGTTTAGATTGTTTGCTGTTGTGGACGATATATTCTGCTTGTTTCAAGGCCACATTGAGAACGTTGCACATCTTAAGCAACAGTATGGATTGAGCAAGACTGCAAATGAAGTGACCATTGTCATAGAAGCTTACCGAACTTTGAGGGATAGAGGTCCTTATCCCGCAGATCAGGTTTTGAGAGATTTCCTAGGGAAATTTGCGTTCATTCTTTATGACAGCTCTTCAAAAAGTACATTTGTTGCTGCTGTGAGTCATTATCTCATCCCTTAATGTTATATTTCAATTGTTTACTCCTTTATTCCCAATAACATTTTTTCTTTACTCTTCACTATTGTCATTTTTTTTTTGAAAAGCTCTTCACTATTTTCTTGAGAAGCTTGTATTTGACTTATTTTTTCTTTAATGTAGGATGCTGATGGGAGTGTGTCCTTTTTCTGGGGAACTGATTCTGATGGGCATCTTGTTCTCTCGAATGATGCAGATATTGTAAGCAAGAGCTGCAAGAAATCCTTTGCTCCATTTCCAAAAGGTATTATATTCAAACGAGTTAATCTTTTGTTTCCCTGGATGTACATACGCATTCGGTTTAAGAATTGTTCTTCTTCTTTATGGGTTGTATTTTCGGCTAACTAGGTGTTTCACAATTTAGCTTTCAAACATATAAATAGAGTTATGATTAATAAATTAATAACTACGATATGCTTTGACAAGTGTGAAATAACAAATTGCACTCTGGATAATGAGTACCATATCTCTCTGTCTTATATGAAAGTACAAAAAAAGGATAATTGTACATATTTCAGATGCTATTTCTGGCACTTTCTGATCATTTTCTTGACAAAACAATGAAAATTTCTTCTCATTTCTAGTTTCTTTGCTTATATATGTTTAAGCTGAACCTAGTGCTGGTATTTTTGCTATTTATTTTTGGTTCTCATTGCTTTCATAGTCAAACTTCTGTATATAAGCATGTGATATAGATCTAAATCTATCCGTAATTATAATTTCCCACAGGATGCTTCTTTACAACCTCTGGAGGCTTGAGGAGTTTTGAGCATCCTATGAATGAATTGAAGCCAGTGCCAAGGGTGGACAGCTCTGGGGAGGTGTGTGGTGCAATCTTTAAGGTGGATGCAGAGTCCCGGAAAGAAACTGGAATGCCTAGAGTCGGAAGTGCTGCTAACTGGTCCCAACACTACTAACCACATACCCTGTTTCCATTGTGGCAAGTCCTTGATTATTATTACTGGGCCTTCCATTTAGTCTTCCTCTCTTGTTTTTCATGTTCACATCTTGATTGTTGCTTCTTTAATGGCACTGACCCTTCTTTATGATGTTATAAAGTCAACTTAGACCTTTGGTGCAGCCATATGTCTCTTTCTGTTTTATATTAAATAATCAGTACATCAAAGTTTGAAGACCTGTGAAGCATAATAATACTTTGAAGAAAAGGTTGTTGATACTTGGAAAAAGGCTTGTTTGATGTATCAATATTAAGTCTTAATTACATGTATTACAATTAAGTTTCTTTTTAACCAGTCGAATTGCAGTATGTGTTTCGTTTTTAAATGGAAAATTGACGATGAATGGCAACAGTGTCTAAATGGCTTCCTATTGTTGTCTTCTATCGGAGGCATGATGCAGTATTGAAATCTAGATACTTCATTTCGTGTAAAGAACAGATGCTAATCTGTCAGAACTTGTGTACTTATCACAGAAGTCATGATTCACTTTGGAACAGGAAAACAAAGCTTTTACCAACATAAGCTGTCAAAAAAAATTATACGAGGTAGTTCTCATCGCCAAAGATGCTTAAACCGGCTGCGTCTACCATTTCTCTGTTTTAGAAGTATGCAGTAGAAGTAGACATTATCAATAGATGGCCTACACACCACAAGCTATCAGTATGAAGTTATGAAATATGAACTACTCAATATAAGCAATATATATGGCCTAGTTCCTGCTGTTAGCTGAGAAGAAAATACAGTTGGACTTCATTCCTTTGCAGCAGAAATTCCACCTGCTGCTATCTGGTGGAATACGTGATTTTGGATCTAATATGAACACCCTTCCACACATTAAACATAGATTACAGTCTCTCTCTCTCTCTTTCTGGGTTTGTCAAATGAAGTGTTTATTAATAATCAAAGCCCAAAGGAGGTTGTTTCAGATTAAATTATTGAACCTTGGTTGGTCATGTAGACTGCCACATTGAATTCCTCCGCAATCTTAATTCGATAGCATCTGAGCCAGTTTTTGCTGCAGAGAGAAACATGTAGGGTAATCGGGAAAGTCGTCACATAAGGAATAGGATCAGTCAATCTCAATTTATAATTGTGCTTTATAAGACATATTTGTGTGGCTAACCCGGCGTTCTACAATTTCTCCTCTTCCTGTAAAATCCACCCGAAAGAGAGCAATAACGGAATCAACAATCTGCAAGTATCAGTCCAGAAAAACATCAGCCCAAGGCAGAAGCCGCATAATGATACTTTTGTTATATTAGAATTGTCAGTCAACTCACCAGAAGTCTGAACGTCTCTTCAGACATCTTGGCTGCTAGACCAAGAAGCAGGTTGTACTGATGCTCACAAGTGTATGCACGAGCATAAATTATCTTACATACAGGTAGAATAGAAACAATCAGTTCCTCCACTTACTAAACTAGTTCAATTGATGGTAAATAAGAAAGGCGGCTGAAGGAGGAGGAAAACAGGAGGATAAAGAAGATGCTTACATTGTCCAGGACAGCTCCTGCATCCACGCAAAACCTATTAGCAATTGGCACAATACGATCTGGTCGACTGAGAGTGCATAAAGTTGAGGACAAAACAAAGAGAAGGAAGTGGGCATTTTCTTAAGTTGTTTCATAAAAGCGACTTGCAGATATACTAATTGAAGAGCTCAAAAGAAGGAAGAACAAACAGCAAGGATCGATACAAAGTTCCTTCAGGATCAATGTAAGCAACCTTTCCTTTCCCCCCTTTCATATAAGTGGGAAGCTGTCCATATACAAAGTTATCGCCCCAAGTCAGTCCAGTATCAGCAACGCAGATCTAAATGCAGATGGATACAAGTCCCATAAAAGAATATTGTAGCAGAAATTTCCTCTAGATTCATTCCAAGAGTATGCACCAGATTATCACTTATTATTAAAGCTTTGATTATTCAAAGTAGTAGTTTACTCCTGTTGTTACATAAAACAATTGCAATCCACTAATAAACTTGGTATAAGATTATTCTCAAACAAGAAGTAGAATATGAATCCAATTTTAAATAGGCATTTAACAGGATTCTAGTTCGCAGGCCCCATTGACAAGTGCCAGTGACACAGTAGAAAAAGTAACCTGTGTTGAGACGCAGAGGGTATGAGCAAGCCGTGTCTTTCCAGATCTGCATTACAATTTGATAAAAGCATTGGTTACAAATGAATTTAGGAAGGTTCTTGAAAAGCACTCTCTTTAAAATTATGACTGTGTGGTTCTCTCCAAAAGCTTCTGTAATTTAGTTGCTTTCTATCCCACCTTTGCATATTCGAACACAGGAAGTGGTCACAACAAATTCTGAAAATTCGAAATCAACGTCCAAGTAAAACAACAAATTAGGGATAATAGTCCCAAGATGCATTTATTACCGCCTAAGAGTTCATCTAGAGCCTAGCCTGGCTTCCAGAGGTTATGCGAATCACCAACTTTCTCTACACGTCCTTGGATAATCAGATATAATATTCAAAGTGAATTCAATAAAATGAGTGTCTATGGAAACTATTAACATGCACCAAACCTTAATGGGCGAATTAAGGAGATATTTATAGGGACGTCCCTGTGGAATACCCTCCAAGGAAGGATATTAGTAATTGAGTCAACTTAAAATTGTATCTTCGATTATACCCAATCAGGAGTATATCACTTGATAAAGTCCGTTTATCATCTTTAATATGTCTAGGATCCTCTAAAAAGTGTTTCGGATATCTGTATCCCCACTAAGGGACTATGGTACCACTCTGATAGATTCCTCATTTGAGTGAAAGTGAAAAATTATTCAATGCCCTAAAAATAAATAAATAGTATACTTCTCTTTCTCATATACAATGTCGGCCCAACAACTGTATTAAAAAAGCCTGGGTTTTAAGCCCTATTTTAAAAAAGGCCCTAAATTTTTTAAAGCGTCCATGCATACCATGGCCTACCAAATATTCTATGAATGAAAAAATATGTGTACATGTGTCTATACATACCATTGCCTATCAAATAACACACACTCTCTCGTTCTCTCGGTAAACCAATCTGAGTTTTAAAGATTACAAGTTTTAATTTGTAAAAGGGTGCTTCTACACTTATTTGAAAAAATTACTCATAAGCTTTACCCTCATAAAAAACAAAGGAGCATAGCCCCACCTCATTTGTAAAATACAAATAAAGTGGGGCCATACTCTTGTCTTTTTTGCAGGTAAGGTTAGTAGGTAATTTTTTCGGGTAAGTTTAGAATTTTTCATTTGTAAAATTACCAAACATTAGATTTCATGACTTTTTAGCTCCCTCTATCTCTCTCTCCATAAACCCTCTCATTAAACTAAAAAAAAAAACTCTTCTTCTTCTTCTTCTTCTTCTCTATCTCTATCTCTCCCTCACACTCACACTCACATTCACACAGTGTTCTCCATCCTCCATCATCAACTAGAGTTTTCATAATTTATTGCAACATAAGGGACATAGCTCAAGTTCTATTATTTCATAATTTAAATTTTTCTTGTTATATATTTTAACTATACTATATATTGTATTTGGTTGTGACTTTGTGTTTATTTGGTTATTATATAGTTATAATATGACTCTTAGAAGACAACTAAGTGGATACGAAAAAATTAAAAAAAGAAAAAGAAAAATAGATCAACTAATAAAATCTCAAAAATGATCTTTTGATAAATTTGTTATTAGTAACAAAAAATTTAGATGAAAATTTTAAAAATAAAGAAGTAGATAATAAAAAATAGTAATACCAAATATGAAAGATTTCATTTAAAAATATTGTTTTAAGTCTCAAGTTGTCTTGAGTCACCCTTGCTCACATAATAGTGAGATCCATAAGTGATGACGCTCTTGTAGACTCTACTGTTATACGAGAGAAAAAAATATATTATTTATTTGTTCTTAGAGCACCGAATAATTTCTCCAGGTGAAGACAGTTGGATATTTCCACACATATCAAAAAGCATTTTGGATGTAGTTGATTGTAGAGAGAGTTAGGGTGTGTTTGATTAGCTCTAAATGCCTCTTAATAGAGGCGGCTCTTAATCGGTCAGAGGCTAATCTTATTTGATAATTTTTTTGTTACCTCTTATTGCCTCTTAATCGGTAAGAGACAAATATGATGCTTAATCATCCGGAGGCACATCTGAACGAATTTATATTTTTTCTGGACAAAAATAACCTTCTTAATTTTATAAAATTCCTCTTTTATCCCTTTCGTTGCTCTTCTCCTTCGTTGCCGCCAGATCTGGGAAGGGGGAAGGGGGTGCCGGGGAGGGGGGTGCCGGGGAAGAGGGAGGAGGAGGACGGGGACGACAGAGATGGGGGAGGAGGAGGCAGGGGATGGGGGAGGCGGGGGTCGGGGGGGATGGGGGAGGCGGGGGTCGGGGGGGATGGGGGAAGAGGAGGGGGACGGCGGGGATGGGGGAGGAGGAGGGGGCGCCAGGGAAGAGGGAGGAGGAGGACAGGGACGACAGGGATAGGGGATGAGGAGGCAGGGGATGGGGGAGGCGGGGGGGATGGGGGGGGAGGCGGGGGACGACGGGGATGGGGGGGGAGGAGGAGCGGGCCGACGGGGGGATGGGGGGAGAAGGGGGCCTGCGCGGGGGGGAGGAGGAGGAGGAGGGGGCCGGTGGGGGGGAGGGGGGTTGGGGAGATGAGGGTGGGAGAAGAAGAAGCAGCAACTGCTGCTTTATCTTCTTCTTTTTTTTTTTTTTTTTTTAATAATATTTTTGTGCATAGGGATAAAATAGTAAAATACTTTTATTCAGACATTTTAAAAAAAATAATTATCAAACAATATTTTTTTATTCAGATACAATTTGATTCAGACGCTCTATATTATTCAGATGTCTAAACTATTCAGATCTTAACAACTAATTTTATCAAACACAACCTTAGAGAGAAATAGTTTGAGAGGGAAATAGGGGGATTTGGTTTGTGTTTTAAATTCTGAAGATCGAGGATTTATACACGAGGGAACTGAAGACTTTTATCAAATTGATTTAAATCCTTTGGGATACGTTTCCCATTGCATACATATACGTACTCCATGCAGTATAGTACGAGTATATGACGTGCTGAAGTTTAAATCAAAGTGAAATAATTTGATTATGAAATTATTTCACTTTGATTATTTCAAAATGCAAAATACTGTATATAATTGTGATTAATTACAACTATTAAATTCATTGATAAATTATTCACTAATTATAATTTGACATAATTTCATAAACTAATTTTTGTTAAAGGAAGTGTAGCAATACTATCTGATCATAAAAATTACTCCTCTTTTAGTTCCTACTTTTATAATTCCTTGTGCAATGAAAAGTTACATACTAGACTTATTGCCTGAGAAGCTGAAACAGCACCACTTATGCATTAATGAATGTTTTAGTTAATTGTTCCTTGAATTTCCTTCCGTTCATAGATATTTCTTGAGTAATTTTTCACACATTAATATAAGAATATAAAAATAGAGTAAAGAGTAGAGATATGTTCTCATTTTATCTTTCATATAAATACACTAAAAAATCTCTTATCGATGTTAAAAATAATGGATCTTATTTAAGTACTTTTAAAAATATAATAAACCTTGTATAATATTTGTTTGAAAAGTATATGTATATATATATGTGTGTGTGTGTGTGTGTGTGTGTAATATATTAATACATTTTTGTGAATTTTTTTTGGTACTTCAATAATATTTTGTTGAACGGAGTGAATAATAATTATTATATTAGTTGATATTTTATATGGGCATTTATACTTTGGATCATAAGATGTGACGCTAGTATTATTAGTTGTGATATGAATTGAATCTGAGTACAAATTTTTATAAATAATTCGGATTCAACTCTGATCTAAGCCAAGGGTACAAAGCAGTCGAAACTTGAAAGAACGGAATAGAGTTAGCTCGAACAAAGCTTGAATTAGTATTTGGAAATTTCCAGATAATTACATGACTTGGGGAAATAAATCTTTCTATTACATTTAAAACTTTTTATTACTCCACCCGTTCCGCAAAAACTGATTTAGTTTTAGTTTTACAGTCTAATTAACTTTTGTTTTAATCAAAATTTATACTATTTCTTCTTCTTTGTAAATATAGATAAAAAAAAACTGTAACCATAAGAAAATAAGATCGAATTTACTACCACCTTCAAGTTTTATAAGATTAAAAATTTAAATAAATATACTTAAGTTTTAATTCTAAAAATTAGTTAATTTGATAAATAAAAAAAATAACATGAGAGATGGAGGGAGTACATTACACATTGCTTGGAAATTGCTTGAAGAGTTTTGGATAGAATGAAAGATTTAATCTATAAATAGGTTCACCTCTCTAACTAGGAATTTGGGGTCACATTTTCTAAGGTTTTGAAGATGCTAGCAGAGTTTGGCCAAATAAAGCCTTAACCTACTTACAGGGTAACACTTCCTTCTTGTACAATTGGGATCGATCCCATTTTCAATCCTACGGTTACAAAGTACAAGAGAGAGTTTTAGGAATATTATAAAGTTTAATACGCACCCGTCAGACATTGAGTAAGCACTAATCGAGCGTCCGCTAATTGCATGGCCTACTCTTAAATTTGGCTAGCTAGGACTCCAGTCCTAACCCTAGATGTTGTAATAATAATAATAAATTCACCGGCGGCCGATTGAAAAAGCCAACATCGTCAGAGAAGACGGACCAAGTGAGATTTGAATAGAGATTATTATTAATATTTGAAATTTAATTTGATATATTTTTAAATTAAAAATTTAAATTAAAATAATTAATTAAAAATTATGATACAGTTTTTTTTTACAATGAGTAAAGTGTTTTTAATGACTTATAATATCCTCATTGTCATGCTGATTAAAATTAAAAAAAATTATGTAAATTTTGATTTTAAAAATATTTTTAATTATTTTAAAAAAATTAATAATTATTTCATATTTTGCAACGGAGATATAATATATATATATATATATATATATATATATATATATATATATATATATATATATATGAGAGAGAGTATGTATATTTATTTCGTTTCAAAATATAAAATAAAAATTAGTAATCTTAAATTTTAAAATGGAAAGAGTATATTATTTATTGGTTTTGGATTGGGTTACAGCTGCGTTCTTTCTCCTGCAGCCTGCAAGCTCTCATCTCTTAATTAGTTATCTAATTAATTCACTGTAAATGAGCCGGCCAGGACTAAGAGAGAATTAATTTTGAAAACTGATAAATTCATACGATTTTTTGATAAATTTATACGGTGAATTTTACGAAAATATTATTATAGATGTATAACGATAGTCAAACAATCGCTATAAATATTTTTGTGAGATCCACAATATGAATTTATTATAAAATTGTGTAAAAATATCAATTCCCTTCATTTTAATGTTGCTTTCTCAGTGTGTTACTTGTATGTATGTAAAAGAGCTAAAAAATAAAGGACCACTCCAGCTAGCCATCAATGATCTCCATGCACCTTCTTCGCGCTGCTCACCTCTCTGCTATACTGTAAACTAACTGGACCACAGTGCTTTCATGATCATCTAGGCTTTATAGGGTTCTTAGAGCTAGATCAAGGAGAGCATGCATCTTCACACACACACACACACATATATGGATGCGTTTATAATAAACGAGATTGCTTAGAGTACTATTACGGTAACCATATGCAAGGGTAAATTGGCTTTAGTCGCTAGAGCTTGTCGCGGCGGGTTAAATCTATTTGCTCCCAATAATTATTTGCTATAGATGCCTTTTATATATATATATATATATATATATATATGATACAATTTCTTTAATTTTAAAGTACGATTACTTGAGAAATTTCCTTTGTAGTTTGAAATGATACCAACCATGAATGGCTAAATTTATTAGAACAATAGAAGATGACCTAGTCAGTTAAATAGCTAGCTAAAGATTTAGTGCAACATGATAATCTTTTATATATTCTATATAACAAAACACAATTATTTTTGAATTTTCCGCTCAGCTAATAAAGTATCAGGACCGTCCAAAGTTTAAGATAAATTCCACCCTTAATAGTGCCAAAAGTACGGATTACAAGCTAAGTATATATATATAATACTCTTTTCGTTTCACAGAAAGATTGTCTTACAAAATTTGTAATTTGTAAATATTAAGATCATACTTTTGTTTTATGTTTAATTATCCCTAGTTCATTAACTTGGTAATGGCAACACGAAACTTAATAATATGATGTCATTTTATATTAAAGTAATATAAAAGGGGGATTATTTTTTTGAATTTTATTTTTTTTTGACAAATGATACTTTGTTTGAATAATTAATATTACGTGCACTCTAATAAAGTTATCAGTTGTGCACATGCTAAGCCACGGGGTACTACTTTCTTTTATTACAACAGGATTCATAATTTTCTAATTTGGAGTTCAACTGCTTGACTATACTATACTATACTATACTATACTATACAATATATACAATGCCGTACTTCATTCAATAACTTTATATAAATATCGGACTTGATCAATTATTAGGGATTTCTGGTAATTGATTGATTATTTTCTTAATATTCTGTGGGTGACATTTTTTTTAATATGGATAGATTCAAATTTCTGCGGATGCACTTTAATTTGGGGTTAATGTGTATATATATTCAAAGGGATTATCACTCAATTATTAAAAGGGCACAAATAAAAGAGAAGAGATCACACCGAACACGCAAACGCCCGAAAAATACTGGTTGCGATGCCTTCACTAACTAGTAACTATGAACAAAAAATAAAGAAAAGGAGCATTTGAATATGCATGGTTCTTGTTATTATGTATATATGTATCGACTGCTGAATATATGTACTTTATTTGCAAATTTTATAGCAATTAAAATTGTTTGTACTAAAATTTGAAAATTTTGTATTGATTTTATCCTCATTTTGGTTAATCGGCTGTCAAAACTTTTATTCGAGGAAATGTTCTTAGACCGGTGAATATCGCTTATTTGGGTGTTTATCATTGGTGATATACAATCGGTTTACGTGCTAAAAAATATCTTTATACTGGAGCTCGTTTTCTATTATTTTTTTCAACCATATCCTTAATGGTAGGTTGATTACACTCACCCCTACAATCGAAATGGAGCTTGAGTATTTCGTGGTTCAAAATTACCATAAATTGACCCCAAAAATAAAAATGTATATAAAAAATTTATACCAACAGAGAATTATATAACACACAGAAATAATAACAACATCACGCTGAAATAATAATCATAGAAATAGGTAATGTATATCATTGCATAATTGTTATTGGGATCACAGGGACAATATATAGATAGCCCACACAGAAGGAAATAACAAGAATACCTAAAATCACCAAGCTGGTATCAAGTACCATGTTACCACGAGGCAGATACAATTAATACACCATTCGATATAAATTATAATATCATTATTAAAATTAATTTGAGTTATTTTTAATTTTAAAATTAAAAAAATAGTTAATAATTATGAAATAATAAATTTTATAATTAGTAGTATTTTTTTAGGAGAAAATTGTAAAACTGTCCCGCATGTTTACACTGATCAAATACAACATAAATACTAATGTTTTAATTTTTGCAATCGCATAGCTAACGTTTCAATTTTTTGCAAAACTATCTCCTCTAACCAATTTTGTTCAAAATAAATGAATCATGTGCATAACATGTGTGAGTTTTTAAAGGGTAAAATAATCTATTTATGCACTAAAGAATGTTCCTTCCAATTGGATAAAATCGAAAACACGATAATAAAATATTATTCCCATTTATAGTGAACTCACACATATCTCTCTCACACAACAAAAGTGTTTATCTCTCTCTCTATCTATTATCTACTAAAACTTTTTATCTCTCTATTCCTTATCTATTTGTTGATAAACAACTGGATTCTAGTTGAATAAGCAACACATGTTCTGTTTGATGCAAGTCAAAATTCACTTATAATTTTTTTTTGACACTAAAATTCACTTATATTATATTTCAAGTATACATTCATGCATGCAAATTAATTGATTGAGCCACACAAATTTCCAAGCTATTCAACTGAAATAAAACATATCATTTATAACAAGTCAGTTACAAACATTCAAAATACATCGAAAATACACATTGTGTTCAAACTAACCTGTTACCCAAAATAAATCGCCGACCGAAGTTTATAAATATTACATGCACAAAACTACCAATATTAGTTTCATATTTTACTCCTTAAATGTACTTAAAATAAATACTTAAACTAAGATAATAAATATTTTACCTTTTAAAAACTCACACTTTTTAGTGCATAAACAAAATATTTTACCCTTTAAAAACTCACATGGTGTGCACATAATTCATTTGTTTTGACCAAAATTGGTTAGAGGGGACAACTTTGCAAAAAATTAAAACGTTAACTATGAATTGTAAAACTTGAAACATTAGCGTCTATGTTGCATTTGAGTATAAACGTGAGAGAATAATTTTGCAATTTGCTCTTTTTTAAGATAGTTTATATACTTTATTTGTCCTCCAAAGGATGTCCAAAATATATTTTGCACACAAATTAAACTCCAAATTAAAAAAGATATAGTAGAGAAAAGAGTATAATTTTTTTTCAAATTTATTCTAAGTGGCCCTACAAAAATACATAAAGTGATGTGTCTTTCATTTTTTTTATATACTAGTATAGCTCATTATATGGCATATTTGTCCCAAAATATATTTTGCACACAAATTAAACTCCAAATTAAAAAAGATATACCAGAGAAAAGAGTATAATTTTTTTTTCCAAATTTATTCCCTCCGTCCTTAAAAAAGATAGTCCAATGTATAACAATTTTTCCAAATTTATTGTATTGATTAAAATTAAATGAGTTTATACCAATTTTTATTTTGAAAATATGTTGTATATATTAGTTTTAAAAGATCAACAATAATATTAAATTTTAAAACTGGAGTTAAATTAATTTTTTCCCACTGAAATCCCAATTTACATATGCATTACTGATTTTTTTTTACAATCACATAACTAAATTGATTTATTTTTTTACAAAATTTGAATTTTTCGTCTATGATTGTTAAAATTTAACGGACTGATGATGTGGCATGCCACGTCACATATCACGTAGACAATTTAACATATAAAAATAAAAATTCTGCTCTAATTTTAAAACAAACTAAAGACAAAAATATATATGTTTCTTGAAAAGAGGGAGTAACATGCATGATGACCATGTTCTGCACCAATCAGGTGTATATATTGAGCAAGTATATAGGATGTATCCAAGAAATGGCAAGTTTTGAAGGAAAAACTATTGACAGTGAAGGAAGAAAAGATGCTAATAAGGTGGGAAGTAAATGCACTTCACTTTTAATTTATTAATCCGTGAGAAAAAAGAGAGAGATTCACATAATTTTGTTTGGTGGGGTGCTCTTTCATTTTCTTCTTTTGTTTGGAAACCTAGCACGCCATGCAAATTGCAGACTATGGTCCCCGCATTACAACTAGTAATTACAATACTGTTCTTTTCTTTTTATTTTAGCAGCCAGAGATGCCTTCTTAAATTAAATACTTCTTCCCAAAATGAGAGTTTTATTGTTGACCAAGCTAGGACTTATAATTCTTTTAAAATTAAATTTTAAACTAAAATTTGTTTTTAGAATTTAAAATTAATATGTTTATAAGTGTAATAAACAAAGTCACACCGCCACATGATATGTATATGTCAATGCATAGATAAAAAAAAATACATATAAACTTGTAGCTCTTCGTATAATAGTGTATAGATATACGGGTGCATACGAAGAGATTTTTGTTGAAAATCGTGTCGGTTGAATTTATTAATAAACGGTACAAGATTAATTGTCTAATAAATACTCTATAATTAATTTTAGCTATAGAGCTTTTGATCGATCACTCTTAGATTTAAATACTGATATATAGAAAGGGATGTGAAGGAAAGGTCCCCCCACCCCTGGCTTCCTCCAACCCTAAAGTTAATAAATGCTAGCTATTAATTACAAACTACAAACTCTCACTAATCTGTCTGTGATCTGCATGGTGGTGGTATTGGCGTGACAATATTCAATTTTGCATCACCACCAGGCCATGGACCACTTTTTTCTTTATCTTTAAATCTTGTTTTATTCTATGATTTTTCCAACGCTTTTTAGACACCAATTCTCTATCTTGTATCAAATGAAAAGATATAAATAATGCCCGGCCCCTTTACATATATATAATCCATTTGTAGCTAGCTAGCCACCTCATTTATCCTCTCTCCTTTCGTTCTTTATATGGACCAGTAGAGATCAACCATTTATATATAGAGAGAGTACAAAACGAAGAGAACCCCATTTAGAATTAGGTCTCTCTCTGTACCATAGCCTAACCAGCTGCTATCATGTACCACTAGGTTTAGCTCCTTTTCTTATCATGCACCAGTAAGAGTTGAAGCTGCCAGCATGATCTAAATCTTCCTTCTTACTTTAATTAATTTAATTAATTTCCTATCGAGGAAAGATTAGATCATGTGGTAGTTTCACCTGTTGTTGGCAGCATGAGAAACCTCATTTCAGCCGCTGCATAATTAATCAGGTTTTTCTTCCAATACTTTAATTCCTAACTATGTATAGAGATATGTAGAGTTTAATTTCCTTGAAATTAAAATTCTCTCTGAAAATTATTTAAGGTATATATAATTTCTCATTTGAGTTCATCTTTTAGATTTCTATGCTATCTTCTTCATCTTTGTTATCTTATAATAGTTCATATATATATATATATGGTATATTTTTTTCTTCTACCTTCTGTTAATACCTAACCAAAAAAAGGTTAACAGGCCTGTTAGCATGTATTTTGACTGACAGGAATTTTTGTGGCTCGACATTTTGATGATTCCAAGATTCCTATATATAAATTAATCTCCTTATGCTTTGGGGATTGAGCCTTTATATGATCTCTCGATTTTTTGAATGGTGTTTTGTGGATATATATGCATATAATACATTTTGCAAATATGTTGTACCAATTTTAATGTACAATGTATGGATTTTTATGATCCTATTTGTTGTTGGTAGTGATTTGGTTCTGTTTTTTCTAAGTCCAATTCAAGCTAGCTAGGTTTTCTATGAGGGGTGTGAGGTCTTTTTGTCCAAATTTATAACATATATTTTACATAGAAAGTTTCCAAAATTTTAGTTATTAATTAAATTTCATTTAGTTTGAAGATTCTAATCTCTTCCTTTTTTCGCTTTTGTTTTCCTATAGATATGATCTGTCCCTGGTTTTCTGTGATGAATGATTTATGTATAATAGATTTTCCTATGAACTAGTATATATAGTAGCTAGGGCATATAAAAAGGTTGGGATCAGTTGGAGAAGGTAAACCTAAACCAAATATAATTTGTTTTCTCACATGTTACTTACATAAAAACCATTAACTACCCTATATATGTGTGTGTGTGTGTGTGTGTGTGTGTGTTGCTTTGATGGAGTTTTTAAGAAGGTTAGGGTTTACATATATAGCGATATATCTAGCTAGAGAAGATCTCCACGGAGGTATTTTTGTACGATTAATGTCAGTACATTAGTAGAAACTATCTATATATTCCCTCAGGTTTGTTATCTATCTTTCTTGCTTTGGCTCTTTTTCCCTAATTCGACTGAGATCTCGATCTCTTTTTTCCACGATCTGCAGGGGAACGGATTACTCATTCTTCCATTAAGGACAGGAGAACGGATTACTCATTCTTCCTTTAGGGAAAGATACATGAACGACAACTCCAAACATCACACATCGCCGCCTAACTACCGTTTCAAGCCCTCCTAAATAAAGTGGGAGATCATGCCTTGATTGAGGTGGGTTCATTAAAAATTCATAGATGAAACTAAATGGATGAATCGTATCAACGTCCAATACACGACATACACGACGCATGAAGCAAATGGAGATTGTTAAACCCTTCCTAGAATTGGTCATTACTCTGTGTTTGCCTACTTGATTCTTGGAATTGTTCATGAAATATAGCAAGGTAGAAATGCTTGAATTAAATAAACGAATCTGAGATGACTAATAAACCCAAAGCTATGTCTTCTTTTAAGATCATGCTAACATACATATTTTAGATCTGTTATATATATATATATATACACGTATACATTCTAAGATGTCTCTCTTTTCAGTTTTATGGATTTATAATTTAACAAAGTGCCCTTATCTACTATGTATCCCTGAAATTCCAGTTCTTAATTTTTTTCTTACGTTAGTATTCTTTTGAAATAAATATGTTCAATCCTTAAAATTCTAAAAATATTGATGTCAATTATTCTTGACACTTAATTCAATTTGTCAGTCATGACTATATAATGTCTAGCATGCATAAAAACTGACAGATCTCAAGCATTTGAAAGTTTGTATTGTCAATTATTTTATATATCAAACCTCTGTGGCTAGCTAGAGGGTATATCGGTGAAGAAGCCCTTCTATATATGTTATCTTGATGTAGAGACAAAACTGACAACTACTAGTATATAAATGTAAGAGGATTTTCTCTCTTAAGCCCTTAATCTATCTTTTTCACTTGGATGAAGTTTGGATTTTCTAGCTTAGTTGTAAGAGGATTTGGAATCCGACTGAGTTTTTATTATTATTATTATTATTGCTTTTTTTAGATAGCTAGGCAAAAATAAAATTGTTACTGAAATAATAAAAGATTTAAATATCAGTTGTATATAAAACAAAACTTGCTTACTGATTACATCAAATAAATGAAAGAAACAAAAATTTGCATCAGCTTTTATCTCAAGTATACATGCATTCAATCCCCCTTACACTAGTAAGCTTCAACAATAAAAGATGTAATAAGGAAACTGACAGAAATTAATTAAAGTTGTCAATTAATAGTTTGATTCTCTGACGTACTATATATTCCCAATAATAGCTGGCTCTCTCACTCATCAGGGAAATAAGAGGGGTACTAAAGATGATCAGTTTTTAAGGGTTTGCTTGTAACAGTCTATTTAAGGGATGGTAACTTGAAGAAAAGAGTCATGTGAATGGACGTTGGCATTACAATGACCTTGTTGTCTTTTCTAGTTCTCGGTTCGAAGAACTGAAAGCGAAAAATATATGTGTGTGTGTGTGTGTATTGGTTTTCATTATTCAAGATATATATCAGTTAAAGAAGTAGCTAGCTAGCTATCAGGGTTGCTTGATTTCCTTGTTGAGAGTTGTAATTGATGTTAGGATCTTCCATTTGTTTGTTTGGTTTGTGTGCATAATTAAACATATTTTTTATTCTTTTTGCCAAGTGTGCAGGACTAAACCTAGAAGTAAAAATTAGACGTGTTCATTTCTAACTCTTCATGCCAGTAATTTTGTTTAATCAGTTAATTGTCCTATCGAGTTTAATTTACTCTGGCCTTAATCATGCATGTTGTTTGCTTTCTAATGGGAATTGATTTCATTTTCCTGGCAAAAGCTTAGTTGCTTGAACTTCAAACCATATAAGTAAACATTTTTCCGTACTGTTAATTTTAGCAAGGTCAAAATGAGGGATTCAAATTGTTGTAATGCTCTAATTAAGATGACTTTCATGAATGTGTTAATTGGAGATGCATGGTTTAATTAGTTTAAATCTAGAATGTCAGTTCAAGAGAATTATTAGTCAAGAGGCTCTAGCTTTGATTTTCACTACGGAAGTATCAAGCTTTCTTCAACGAGTTTATGTATGTGGAGGGAAAAATATTGTGATTTATCACAACTAGTTGTGTTAGAGAGTATTCGGACTATATATTAGCTTGGGTTTGGTATTTTATTGGGTCAGAGGTCCAATGCCTAAAGGAACATCCCAAGGAAGATTAAAGGTCCGAGACTAATATTCCGGAGGCCTGAAGTTGAGACGGGGTCATTGGATTGGTATGGGAAGGGACGGTTTGAGGGCCCACTGACTAAGGCGACAGACAGAACTACACCCGTCCACCCTATGTGAAATAGCTATTCATTTGTCATGATGATTGATGGGACATATTTCATTATCAGAAAAGCCTATAAAGAGGAGAAAGGAAGAAAAATTCAAGTTAGACATTTTTCACATACACGAATATTGTTAATATTCTTTTTTTTTTCTTCGATCACTCATAGTCACATCGGAAGCATTTGACGAAGAAACACCACCTTAGACTACCATGAAAACATATTTTGCAAGTTCGGGTTATAAAGCGGAGTTCCAAGGAACCGACTTGAAGGATGGAGTATCATCAAGTTGTATAAGTAACAACTTAAAATGATGTAATTTTGAGTGTTAAGATGGAGAAATATCAAATTGTCGCTAACCTGCAGATTGGTGAAATTGCAAAATTAGAATTAATCAAATACTCGAAAGTTACCGTTTTGAACTATCAAGTGCTAACACAGATAATCTACATAAATGAAGAATAGTATAGAAGTACATGCATATATATGCTAGCTTATTTGTATTTTGTATGTAATGTGCATGATTTTTTATTTTTATTTTTCATAAACAGGACATTATTAGTTAAAAATTTAAAACAATATATAAGTTAGTCTGATTTTAATCATTGTTGTGATGACAGGTGAAACATGGTTCCTTGACGGTTGAACGTGTCCTTGATGAAATTTAATTAGGATCAAGTACTTAATTAAAGTATTCTGCATGCTTCTCCTTAGCTACCTTGATTTCTTTGCTTTCTTTGAATCTTAACAAATTTAATTACGCTTTCACAATAAAAATAAATAAATAAATAAAATCGATGCTATTTTCATTATGAGGTGGTGCTTTGTAAAATAAAAATAAATTACATGGGCATGCAATTTTTCTGATGCTGAATAGGAATTAAACCTAATTTGATTTCAGGATGATATATATATACGGAAAAAATGTATATACACAGCTATGTAGTGCACAGTCGGCTATGACGACGATTTTTTTGAGCTAAGCCATAGTTCTTTCTGGTCTATGACGACGGTTGAATCGTCACCATAGCCGACTATGCACTACACAGCTGTGTATATATATATATATATATATGGAAAAGATTACTTAATAAAATCACGTAATTTTGTATAAAATTTAAAATTATAGATTTTTTTTAATAAAATTCCAAAGTGAAAAATTTAACCCTAAAAGATAAAATTACGTTGTTTTGTTAAGTTGTTCTAGTCAAGCTTAATTAGAGCATTGTCTTAGATAATATTTTCTCATATATATTCCTATTTACATTATAAATTTTATTAGGATATATATATATATATATATATATATATATATATATATATATATTAATTCCATAGTTATCCTTAAATTTACTGAACGTTTAAATCGATGATGATAACATAATAACAAAACTGTGATGTTTATCTTGAAGTTGAGGGTATCGTATCATTTCATATTAATATTAAAAAAATGTAACAAAATTTAGCATACGGTAAAACATAACAATTTCCAAGCATTATGATAAAGATTGGGTTGTGTTGGCCGAAAAGGCAGTTTGACCAGCATTTAGTGCTAGCCTTCATACATGTTTATAGAATTTAATTTGACTAAAAAGTCATTAAACTTATACCAATCACTAAACTAATTAAAAAATTGGATAGTATATTAGGAAGAAGAATTCAAACCAACTATAATGCTACGTTTAGATTGAAAAAAATAAAATAGATAAAAAAACAAAATAAAGAGTGAAATGATTCATTCTAAATCAATTGAAATGAATTATTTCATACTCTTCCTTAAAAAATAAAATGCATAAATTTGAAAAAAATAAAAATAATTCATTTCATTCTAATAAAATAATTAAATATATTTTTTTATATTTTATAAAAATAAATTATTTTATTTTTATTTTTATTTTTTCAATCTAAACGTAACATAAACTTTTCTAAGATCAAATCCCCTCTCTACTCGTGTATGCTCATCGTACAAGTCGAGCTCAAATAACCTAGAACTTTTTTGACTTGTCCCAACTTTGACTAAATAGTTCGATCCAGGCTTCTCTTTTTTTTTTGGCATAATAAAGACTAAGATAGAAAATTTGTTTTAAAAATTAGAACATTTATTTTCTATTTTTAGACAAATGACGTTTATCTCTTTCACAGTGATATTTAAATCAAAAATCCCCTTCTCATAAGCTAAATGCTGCAGTCTAACATTTAGCAGTCTACTTACATTCTCTCTCTCTCTCTCTCTCTCTCTCATTCAGACAATGTAAGATATTTTTTTCTCTTCTTTATTTTATATTTTTGTTCTTCACTTCTGTTTCTCTTTACTCATCACTCGGAAGGGAACTCTGGGCACCAATTAAAATGCCAAATGCCGCATGAGCCAACTAGCCTTAAAAATAGAAAATGCATGCCATTCAAGAAATTATGTTACAAACAAACTAAACCTCTCTGCTCCTGCTCTCGCTTAAAACCATCCATCTAACATACTATAAAACCATGCAACCCTGCATGAAGCATCATACATGTACGAAGAGGAATCCAGCATTTATGTCGAAACTCCTACAACCCCTTTTTCTATCCTCTCTTCCTCATTGATCGTCACCGTGTCTCTATTACTAACAATAAAACATTACTCTTTTCACATTCTCCTTGAGGGCCGGCAATGGCCGTACTCCAGACTCTCCAGCAGCTCGAGTACTATTGACACCTTGACCAGCACTGCTACCATTCTCCTGCATTTCTGGTTCTAGGTAGAATCTGGCTCGAAATGCAGCTAAATGTGCGTAATAAGCTGGAGGAACTGCACAAGGTCAACAGCTTGTCAGTTATGAGTTAAATCTCACAGTATAAACATATAATAGACGAGACTTCTACATTGGAAGAGAATTTAGATAAATTGAATCAAGGGGTGTACAATTTCCAGCTAAATGGAGAAATGGAAAACAAACCAAGAACAAATGCACACAATAAAACCATGATTTGGTTTTATTATTGCTATTCTTGTGATTATCACCATCCATATGCACGTATTAATACATACTCCCAATATTTTGGTAGTTGATGCTATTTGCCCTTCAAAACTGCCACAATTCTTTTCACTCTAATGTCATGATGTCAAACTTTATGTTTCGGGATAACTTAAAGGATTACCCTATTTTGGTGGTGCAACTCAATTACCCTATTCATCACAAACTTACAAAGGACGGTCTAAATTGCTATACACAGTGTGTGATACCCCAAGTCTTACATTAAGTATGTGGCACAGAGAGTGTGTGTATAATACCCCAATCCCGCATTGAGCGTATGAATAAGATAAGGAGCTTGACACTAGCTCCTAAAAACTAGGCTAAAGCATTTTAATGGGCAGCATAAGCATTGAAGTTGTTGGACTAGTTGGTTCTCAGACTGGGCAAAGAGAGAGAGGGAGAGAGAGGCTTAAGGAACAATCAATTCACGCAACCGTTTGCAAGGAAGAACATCAACCTACCAACAGAAACAGAACGTGTGCACCTTGCGTATGTGTAACAAAGATTGTTTGTTAAAGACTGAATTCCATCTGCTGTAAAATTGTTCTCATCCCAAAGAACATGGTAATGAGCTGGCCGACTTGTCCCCTGCCATAGAAATGAAAGGAGGGTCATTCATTAGATAAGAAAAGATTTTGTAGGATATGTAAAGCTCCTCACAGTACAAACTAATGTTATAATTACGTGCAGTGAAAAAGGTCACTCCTCAACTGTTTCTTTTGATTTAGATATCGATTCGACTTCCACTACCTTTATAGGGGCCACATCAGTAACCAAACTGACTTCCATGTTATCATCCAAAATGTGATAGGTCTGCTTTCAATCAAGGGTAAAAAAACGTCATCATGCAATGCAAATCATTTCCTTAGCTTTTTGCAAAAACAGGTGCATACTAACCATGAGATATATGATGATAAAGTCCACTTTTCACTATCTTGGTTCTTTCCTATTGTGAAGATTCTAAAAGATAGTTTCTTTCTGCAAATACCATGTCCTTTTTTACAAACCAACAAATAGTGCGTATACACAATACAAATTCAAAACAGCAATAAAGTGTTGTAAAGATAAGTTCAATTGAATTGTACTCAAGCATCCTCAGTAAAGTGATTCCAGTAAGATCTTCTTTCAAATAATACTGGTATCATTCTCATTCATCACTTGTGTAGCCAGAATAACAGCATACTTCATTATTGTACTACATATTAGTCACATTTTTTACATAAACTTAAAACAGAATTTAGATTCACCTGGATACCAGCATGGCTGCAGAGATAAAAATCAAATTCTGTTGGATGACAGATTTTAGTATCAACCACAGTGCCTGAGAATACAAGAAATGTCATCACATAAATAAGCAAAGCGCAAGTAATACAATTATTTCCATATACATATATATGGAAAAAGTAATCTAAGGCATACCTTAGTCAAGCTTGGCCAAGGCTACTTAGTAAAACCTTAGTAAAACGACAAAATTTTACCCCCTCGGGTTAAGTTTTCAATTTTGGGGTTTTATATAAAAAAAAATCTTTAATTATAATTTTTATACAAAACAACGTCGTTTTGTTTGCTAGCCTTTGCCAAGCTTGGCTAAGGCATGCCTTAGATTACCTTTCCCCATAAACAGTAGTAGTGTACCAGGTAAAATGTTTCCACTCTTCTTGTCAATGCTGCTTCGATCCCTATGGTTGTTAGCAAACAACCGGGTGTGATGACGTTTTTGCACCACAATAAAAGTCACTGGAGGTTGGTAATTGGGTTCTAAAGAAGCACATGCCTACATAGGAGATTTATTGGTTAGTGCCACCAATTGGAGCTACTTGTTTCAACTTTTCAAGTTAAAAGAGAATAAAAGTAAATTAGAACATCCCTAACCTTTCGAATAGCATCTAACTCATAAAGTAGGACTTGATAAAATTGGCCTTCACTCACACCATCCCTGGACAAATTATTCTCCATAGATAAGAAACTATGGAATATGTTTGACTAATATAATTTTTTGATCAAATGTGAGTCTGATAAACCCAATTAGCCCTTTTAGCACGCAGAACACAAAAGCTTACACATCTTACATACGTAACATGTTCAAATGGGCAAAGGCACATTTATATATGCATGCTTAGCCTATATAAATATAAACACATCCTGTACATGGTGAATGATCAGCAAAGATTCCTCTACCAGATCATGAAGATGCTATGCATGTTAAATTAACCTTGTTCATAAGAAATCTGACTGCCAATGGGCAGGCAGATTGTTAGCTGTGGTATGATGACGATGAAGATAAAAGGAGGAGTCACAATCGAGATAGAAGCAAGACAGAGGTAAAGATGATGCATGGGGATGCGCATCCTCTTAAGTGTAGACAAGTGTTGTACCTGTTAGCACCAAAATATATTCTTTGGTTGACGTGGCAATTGTATGAGGTGATAGAAATTCTGAGAAAAATGAACGGCATGATGGGCAATACTTTTTTCTTTTTTTTGTTCGAAGTGATTGTGATTTTGAAACACTAAAATTGTCATATCATTAGCGCCGCAGAATCTATCAATAGAAGAATAACCTTAATAAATAAGAATAAAAGACTAAACAGGTATTGTCGCAGATTTACATGCAACTAAAAAAACACGAGGACAATTAACCTGTAAAATATAATCCTTAGTGGCTTCTGCCCAGTTGCCTTCCTGAAGGAAACCAAAAGATCCCTGAATAAACAGCAATAGGATGTTAGAACTACATGTATACAAGCCCCCCTCCCGACCCCAAGCCCACACAAAGAAAAAGGAATAGAAAATGAAACTTTTAAAGAGAAGTTCATTAAAAAGAAGAAAAAGATTCCTCTACCGGATCATGCCACCACTAACTGTGCCACGTGTAGGATCTTGCCATGTTTTGTAAAGGTCTTGTATAAGTTCTTGTCTATGAGCTTGAGCACAGACCAGTCCTGCATATTTTGTGACTTCAGGCCAATCCTGCGAAGCTACTACCTACAGCCAAAACAATCTCTCAGCAAAGGTCCTTAATGGTCCATCCAAGAGTAAAGGGTATAAAAATCACGGTTCTAGTCCACTGTACAGCAGCTATTGAGGGGCTTGAGTCTTCTCCATTCTCTGGGTGGGTCACATCTGCTCCAAATATTATGGTTGGTATGTCGCTAACTAATGGTATTCTGCAGCTAATTGCATCCAAAAGAACAGTGTTTCTACCACCCCTCTGCACCATAATATAAATAATTCAGAAGTTTCAAGTTAGCCATCAGTTTAATACATGAAGTTAAGACTAAATTGATGGAACTATATATTGATACTATTTGCATATCGAGAATGTTGTTGACTAGTAATCACACTTTCAGACAATTTAAAACAATATAAATAACTTTGTCAGTGTAAACACGTGCATTTTCATGATAAATCAGGCTCAGGTAGCAAGGATTCTGAATTCACGCCCACAAGATCAAACGTCACCTTAACATTGATCTTCAACGACACATTGGCCAAATATTGCTTGCTAATCTTGAAGACATGTTTCGTCAAACAGCATTGAGAAATCAAACCAAGATCAGTTTCACATATTCTTTTCAATTGTCCTAATTCGAATAAACAGATATACGCTGTAAGTTCAAAAATATATCTTCAGTTTAAAAAAAAGTAAAAGATTCAAGTTCTTAAACACCACACCATACAAGGCCCCGTTATTGTCTGGCAAAATTGCTAATAGAAGCTCTAGTTCTTTTCCTTTTAATTTGTTCATACTTGCATCGTAAACATGCTTCAAAGCTTTCTCTACATTCTCAGGTCTGGCTGTATAGATTGGTATTACAGGTTCAGGATTAAATTCCTGTAAAACAACAGCACATTACAATTTAACTTCATCTTATATTAGGTTGAGTTGTCTAGTCCATATAACATTATACATGAAAAAGGAAAATAGGTAGAAACAATAACCTACCATTCCAGATACTTGACACATTTGAGCAAGTTCACTACAAAACCCGCGAGCAACATTTTCTTGCACGCACCATGAGAAGTTGATGCATGCCCACCGACTAACAGTCATGCCATTGATCATTTTCTGTGATATACAAGAAGACCAATATGTGAGCTGTAACTAAAACTTGCCTTTTTGATGCAACGAAAACAATTTGAACTGTCCATATTACATTCCTCTAACATATCCATGGAATTCATGAAATTTAGACACATTTTGGTTGCTTCAAATGAAACAATTTACAATTCTTAAATTGACTCTCTAGTTATCTAGTATTTTGCCCGTTGACTGATAACCAGAGGTTAATATTGGTATGACTATTATTGCTGCTTACCCTGGGGAAAAAAAAATGTTTAAATATACATTTTTCACATAAGAAGATTACCTTGTTCATCATATTCCACTGACCAACTTGTGGCAAACAATCCTTTTCCTTACCATTTTCATGATATTTCAGCTGCAGATAAGTGCACAATCAAATAGCAGGAAAAACAGATCATGCAAGTGAAAATGAGTGATAAAACGGACAGTCTTACCCAAGGAGCAGGGAGAACTCGTGCCTCCACAGAAGCTAGTTTTTCACTGATTTTCATGCCAAATTCCTTAGCATATGGATCTTGATCGTAGGCAGTGTGTTGAACCGTCTGTAATTGGAGAGTTAGAAAGATTCACAAATCAGCTTAGCCAATTTCTATCAGTGGTAAAATGACCGTAATTCATACACAAGGGGATTACATGGCCTTGATAGACTACAAAAAATGATAAAATAAATAAAAGAAATAAAAAATACCAAGCATATATCTTAATTTTCAAATTACTCTCGGTGATTAGGGATATTGTTGCTTTATTACAACAAAAAGATCAGACATCATGCAAATAAAGTCAAAGATCCAACAATAAAATGCTCAGATTTATCAAGAAAGTAGGTCAGGTCTGTATTCAGTCTACTCCCAATGGCACCCCGAATTTACATGATCAAACAAGGAATAGACATTTTGAAATGCTCAAGCTTTTCACCTATTTATGTTAAAAAGAACTCCATGTGTTTCAAAAGTTTAATACTAGTTTACCCTAATGATTAATTTAGTGTACAAAGTAGATCTTAACCTTTTAATAAAACACTTCTCAACTTAAATATTTTAATGAATATTACTACCAGGACGAAAGATTCTGATCTGCAAATACATAATTTCTGAAAAAATAAATTCTAAAGCACTTCATGTGGTTGGCAATCAATATAGGAAATGGTAAGAAACTTCAGATTTATTAAGCACTTAAGCTATAGAGTGGTGGATAAAAGATTCCAACTTCAATTTTCCTACCAATCAATTAGCAACAACTTACATAAAGCAATGTAGATACATGCTAAAGACAAAAGTTCAACTATAGTGAAGCTTCATCAGAAACCAGCAAAAAAAATATGCAAGTTAAGAAATTGCAAAATAGAACTATGTACCTGCAAAATGTCATTCTCGCGATCCCTTGGTCTTTGGCACGTAACTTTCAAAAGAGCAGTAATTTGCTTATCATTCAACCTTTTGGTGTATCTCTGACCCTCCACAATCTTGCAAACCTGGAAACTCGATGGCATTAGATAACCATAAAAATTAAGGGAAGGAAAACCTAACTGAATCCATCAGTTGGAATTTCAACTGCTCTCGACCTCCAATGGTAGATAATTTGCCTTCCTCTGGCTTCCTACTTGAAGACAGGGAAGATGAGTATGCTGAATCGTGAAGCCGTACATCTCTTGAAAGTATTCAACAACTGACTTCATTGTTGAGTTGTCATCAACAGGAAACCTGCAAAACATTACCGTGAATAATTAATTAGAAGACTTATGTATTTATTAAAAATTCATAAAGAGAAAGTAAAGAGGAGTAAATTTATTCATATTAAGGCTTAAATAAGAAGAAGGCATCAAATTACAAAAGTAAGATAAGGTAAGGCAGCAGAACACTAAAGAGGATATAGCACTCAATGGAGTCGAAGCAGTGCTACTTATCGGGAAAATAAGGGCTGGAGCAAGGGAACATAATTGTAGCCAAGTCCTTTTTTTTGACACAACTCTAATCATTTCTGAAGTTGGCTTTACTTAACATAAAGTGAGATCAGGTCACATAAGAGTTTAAAAGATCATGACAAATGGAGCTTATATGGTATGTAAAAATCTTACACTAGTTCTCTGGTGAGTTGAGTTGTTAATCCTGAAACTCGATACTTTCTTCGTACATTGCCCCTGTGTGTTACTTCAACTTTCACTCCTCTAAGGGCCTTTTTGATCTGGAAATTATTATAATTTCAATATGGATAAGTAAAGAGAATAAAAATCCAGTATACATCACCAAAACAAATAGCAGTATACCTTTACACGGTCAGAATCAGACAATTCCCTTGATAACACATCTTTGCCCAGAAGTTGGGCAACAAAATCTATTACAGGGAGAGCCTCAATAAATGCAGCTGAAGCCATATCTGTCAAATTGAATATATAGAACACGTCATTGGGAATACGTGTTAACAACAATTACTAGTAATATTAATAAGAAATGTTGACTTTTAAGGTTTATTTACCAATATTAAGGGACAATCCCATCTGGGTAGGTCTTATACTTTGATAGAATCCACACCATGATTCCAAGCCCTCACCAAGCCGTTGTGGTTTCCGAATGTCAGGAGAAAAGAAGGATCTCCCAACAGGGCAGTACCTTTTAGGATGCATTGATAGACAAATAAATTTAACTTTGGCACTTGGCAGAAATAATAAATTCATAGAAATCATGGTAAAATTTTAGCAGACACTTTAAGAGAACCTACCTCTTGTTTGAAAGTTCTCTCAATACAATGTCAAGAATTTGAAGAGCTTCCTGCGGAGCATCTACACGCTTACCGGCCAGAAATTGGCCCAAATGATGCAGGTTTACCCTTGCCACAAACTTGATTACCACTCTGTACTCTCGCACTCTTCTGAAAATGTGTATAGATTTTGAGTTATCTCACTTAACGAATAAGAACGAGAGAAACAATTAAAACTCGACAAGTAAATTAAGAAAGACTTTCTTTTATGTATATGTTTCCATTGTCTTTTTGGTCCGAATGTTATAACAGAAATATTTTACTAAATTTTTTCCATTTACCGTGTATGATTCCTTTTTCTCTTACCTTACCTTATCTTTCTCTTCTTTTTCTAAATAAAAAATTAGAGTAGGCAGGATTTCTGTACTGATTTTGTGATGTGATAAACTAAGAACTATACCAGCGAGAGGTGGATAAGCAGATGTAGAGATACAATTTTATGTATAAAAATTTTTTTTTGATAGTGTAAAATTAACAATAAATTCTTACCTAAGGCCATTGCTTCCATCCTCTTCATCTGTAAGTTTAATGTTGAACTCCTTCCACTCAAAAGGAAGCTGACCGGCTGTGTACAAACTCTTTCTGCCATCATAAGCAGGCAATCTCATCCCCAAGTCAGATTCTTTGAACAGTTTTACCAGCTCTGCAATAATAGCTCTGTTCACATTTTTTGATGCCACCTCAGGACTTATGCTGACCTGCAATATAATAAGATATTACAATACGGAATACACACAAGTAGCAGCAATAAGAACAATATTAATGAACAAATTTAAACCTCCACTAATTCAATAAAAGCAAAGGACAAGGAGAAACCAGAAGCCCGTTCAGTTTGATTTGCAATGCAACAGCACAAGTAAGAAGAAATGCAAACTTAAAGGGCCCAATTTGTTTGACCAAAAAAACCCTCTCCTTTTCTTGAATATGAGTAACAGATAAGTTTAACTTTAAACTCATCAACGAAGCTATCTTACATCATAATGGTTCAAGTCCTTCTGTGGTAACTCTGCAAAGAAATGGTTTGCTTTGACAACACATTTTGTCCCAATTTGTCCAAACCCAGGCCTAGTTGTAAAACTCAAAGATTTGCTTGAAGAAGGAAAACCCCTCTTTATTTCAGACAAATTCCCTCCATAATTAACAGACCTAGTTAGCAAATCTGCTTCAACAGTTCCACCCGAATGCGCCGAAGCCGGATTATACTCCACAGTGCAGGGCCTTGAACTCGGTCGCATAAAGGTAAAGGTATCGCCTTGATCAGATTTCTTGCCACCTCTTCCTCTTCTCCTTCCTCTACTTTTTGATGGAGGTGAAGACATGTTATGGGGTTTGGTATTCTGGGTTTCTTGCACGGATGGGCCTTTACCATTTTGAGAAGTTTTGGGTTGCTTTGGAGCTGGATTCATGGAGTTATTCAAGTGGGGTTTGACCAGAAAGTGTTGCACTGAGCCTTCGTTAAGCTGCCTAATAGGCATGATAATGGTTTTTCTTTCTTACTGAACCAGACATGTGATTTGAAGCACAAACACCTTCATAAAGTAAATATTCTTCACCCGATTCAGCAATCAAACACAATCTTCTGCTTTCTAGTTTTACTCATTACTCTCAACAGATTTATAGCTATTCTGTCCTGAAAGTCTAAAAAAAGAGCAGAAATTATGTCAGCAATATTTCCCAAATTATAAAATTAATAAGATGCGACATTTATAGAAAAATTATGAATATATTCAAACATTCACACGGAAGGTGAAACAGTTCAAATTAACTAGTCTTCGTGATTTTATTCAAAAATAATAAAACATCCAATACCCAAAAATGAAAGTCATAGTTCTTTCTGTTAGCCTAGTTATTGCTGGATCATGAAAGGAGAAGGCAAGAATAATGCATAGCAGAAAAGGAAATTATACATGCATTTATAAAAATTAATCTTTCTTCCCAAAATTTCTCCTTTAAATTATTATTGGTATTATTTTTTAAATGTTCAAAATCTCAAAACTGAGAAAAGCAGAGTCTGAACCAGAAAACCCGAAAGGAAATTTGCAGCAAAAATCAGTGAAAAAACATATATGTAGAGACAAAACAAACCATTCCCAAAACTCAAACCCTCTTCGATGCTTCTGTTCGAAACCCAATAAACATGAATCAAAAGAAAAAGAATATCTATGTAGATTCATATAGTACACACAAAAACACACACATACACAGAGAAATACGAAGGTACATAACCGTGCAAACTCCAAAATTACACAATTTATGATTGTAGAGAGAATTAACTCAACAATCGTTGACTTAATTTTCTCTACGATCGTAAACTGTACGATTTTGAAGTTTGTACAGCTATGCACCTTCATATTTCTCTCTCTATATATATATATAATCATGCACATATATTTTAGAAGTAGATGTCCTAGATTTATACATTTATTAGTGAATGAATTAATCAAATAGAGTAAATACTCCAAAAGACAAAATCTATAATATTCAGTTTATATGTACTCGTTTGAAATCATATTTTGATCTAAAAGATTATTTTAGGTTAAGATATAATTTCAAATGAATATATACGAGTCGAATATTTCTAACAACTGATATTAGATATAATTGCAAATGAGTATATATGGTCATGAGCTTGCTTGGGTCATGGATATAGTATAAATTGCGTACTATTCTCGTAGAGGATCTTGGTTGACTCATGATAATAGATATTGAAAAATGTGAACTCGTCATTAAGGAGAGTCGTGATAGGTTAGACTAAATGGGTTATGAATACTTGGTTAATTTTATACTCTTTAAACAAGTAGTGGACTCTCGAAGAGTGTGAGCTCATTATTAGGAAAATACGTTATGGACTAGACTCAATAAATTATGGATTATGTAATCTTTGAGCCACTTCTCAGGGTGGCTCTTGTATTGAGAAATAATCTCATCATACACAGAGACTTGATAGGCTTGACAGAGGTATTTTGTGGATTAGATATTGAGAAATAAGTCTTATCACATAGATAGATTTGATGAGTTTAAAAGAGACTCTTGGTAGATTAAATAAGAGATAGTAAAGAGAGTAGCTTGTCAACTAGAAGAAGTGATGAACTAATAATAAAAAATAGTATGGTTAAAATTTATGAAAAACTTGATGTCAATATAAATGAAAAGATAAGATGTTAAAAGGAAAATTGTTGAAATATAGCGTGATGATAAAGTCCCATATTAAATCATAAGAAATTCTAGTAAATCATAAACTTAATAAATTAAACTTTTAAATTAAAATATAATTTTAAATAATTATATATGAGTCAAATATTTCTAACTGCACCTTGTCCCTAACCAACCTAACCAAATCCAAACTTATATGAGAAAATAAAAAAATGGATAAATAAGACTCTGTACTAGAAGAATAAAATAGATGTGAAAGCCCGCCCTGTTTGACTGCACAACAAAAAGAATAAAATTCCAAGAAAAAAAATAATACCCAAGTAGAGTAAGGTAAACAAATCAAAAGACCAAACATTGAAAACCACACACAGCAAAATCACCATCACCCCCAATTCCATAGAAAATAACTCAGAAACCACATATTTGAATTCCGCTGATACATAGAAAATGGCCCAAAAACCATAGAGTTGAACTAACCAGTTAATGAACTCTGATTCCCTCGTACTGGTAACCATAAAAATCCAATCTTTAATAGAAATTGAATCAATCAAAGATAGCATAATAGTGGGTTTTAATCATTAAGAGAGTGGGAGAGCTGGAGAAGGAGGAGGTTCAAAAGATGCTTATGGGACTCTGTTAAAGAACGTGAAGCATTAGAAAGTGTAGGATAAAACGTGTGGTGTGGTGGGGTGGAGTGACGGGGGTGGGTAGAGGGAAGAGAGGGACTGTGAAAGCGTGATGGGTGATGATGATGATGATGATGAATCTTTTTATACACCACGCATGGCAAGTGCTTGATTTGGAGTCGTGATCACGTGTAAAAGGCTTATTATGAAGGCCCTTGCCCCCTTTTGCCTTTCTTTATATCTTTTACAGTTGTTGTATATTTCTCTCTCCAATCACATTTCTCTCTCCTAACTCTTTCGTTTGGCTACTGGACTGCGCGGGATAAAAGAAAATTGATATACAAGGTTGCAAACAGTTGAATTGATTTGGATTCATAGTTGTTCGGTTATATTTTGTAACGTTAAATTCGTACTCAAATTTAAATTATATTTAAAAAAAATTATTCAGATTCGACTCGACTCGACTCGACTCAAATTTTCAGAATTATATTCAAACTACTTGCGAACTTCAAATTCAAATTCAAAATTGAATCTTCACATAGTAATTAATTTTATAATACATATAACTATTAATTGAACTTATTATTTTACATAAAAATAAGAAAATATAATTATAATTATATTTTATAAATATAAAATTAAAATTAAAATTACAAATAAAATAAATAATAAATAATTATTCAAAATTTATTTAATTGTGTATATATTATAAGAGAATGTATCGAGTATTTATTCGAATATGTATCAATCGAGTATGTATCGAATCATAATAAAAAATTCGAGTAATTTGAATCCTAAATGAGTCGAGTATAACCTTACTCAGATTCTACTCCTATTTTTATTCAAACTATTTTTGAGTTCAAATTTGAATCATTTTATTAACGAATTCCGATCTCATTCAAATTTTTCCGAGTCAAGCCCGAACCGTTTAGTTCAATTTGTAACTTTTTATACAAGTAAAGAAATGTGTGATAAAACTGAATTATAATAAAATAAAATAAAATATTATTATTTTTAATTTTTATATGTGTCATAATTATAATTTAATTAAAAAAAATTATAATATATAGCCGATAATAATGTTTTGATGATAAAAAATTAGATTAAAAAAATATAAAATAAAGTATATAATAATAATTAGTTATAACTATTAGACTCACACATATATAATAAAATATTAATTAATTATAATTCGATATATTAATTTATATCTATTTTTTTTTATAGTCATTTTGCCTCCATAATATTATTCTATGGCAGGACTCTTAATTGATGTATAGTGACAGAAATTGATTTGTTAGCATAAAACAGCAGCAGCTAAGCAAAATCATGACAGGCACAAATGAACACCAGTGATTGATGGGACCAAATTTTTTATAATAAAATTTTTATATATCTCTATTACAAGACTTATAGTAATATTTTTTTGGGTTTATAACGATAATTTGTCCCATTATCGTAGTCCTATTTTATGACGACAGAATAAATTGATAGACCCTAAAAATCGTCACTATAAACCTCATAACAGATATATAATTTATTTTTTATTAAAGATAATTTGAAGCCATAATTGTGATGACAAAGATTGAAGTGTAATTTACTTTACCAATTTCTCTCTATCCAAATTAAAGATATACTAATGCTCTCTCGATTTTTTCTCTACCGTTCAATTTAACATATAGTACCTTGCACATTATACTGTATAATTTATATATATTATTCTCTCTATTTTAAATTATAAAATTATTAATTAATTTAATAATTTGTATAAAATACGAGCCTATCCTAAATAAATTATTAATATTTTTTTATATTGAGAAAGAGATATTTTGCGAGGTAAATGTATAAATTATTTTACTAAATGTTATATTCTTTTTGTTTCAAAATTAGAAATATAATTTGACTTTTGAAATCAAACGACGGCATATTAAATTTTAAAATTAATATGACTCATAAAAGTTTAGAATAAAATAAATTTTGTAATTAATAGTTTTTGTTATATATTATACAATTATAATAATTATCTCAAGAAAAATTAAATAAATTAACATCAATTTATAATTTAATATGTTATCATTTAATCTTAAAAGTCAAATTATATCTCAAATTTTAAAACTGAGAGAGTACTAATAGTTTAAAATTTTTCCTTATTAATACTTTCTTGTTGAAATTTAATTTGCATATTGGGTTGGTTTTCACGGTTGATGTTTTATGATAATGGATTGGGTATATGTATGTTGTTTTTTTTATAATAAAAATGTTATTATACTTTTATAATTTAATTTTAAATTTAAAAATATATCAAGTGAGTTTTAAGAAATCAAATTTAATTCTATATTTTAGAACACAAATAATATCTATTAAGAAGACTATATTTTTAGTTAGTCATAATAACATATACAGTTTTAATTATATTATAGTTTTATGTTAATGATGGTGACATACCATAGAAACTTCAATAATTTTTTTTTAATTTAATGTTAAGCAAAATATGAAATACCACAAAAAAAAAATCTATTAAGAATACTATTTTTAGTTAGACATAGCAACATATACAGTTTTAATTATAAAAGTTTTAATAATAACAATTTGCAAAATAATAATAATAATAATAACAATAACAAATAAAAAAATCTTTTTTCTTTAAAATATAAGATTATAATTAATTTTTTAAAATTAACTGAAAATATTATAAAATTTAAAATATATAACACTAGCCAATAACATTAGTAGTACGGAATATAGACACATGAGGGAGGAATACAAAAAACTTTAACAGCAAAAGTCGATGCATATTAAGATGACTTATCAATTTCCCAAACTCCTACATAATACTGACACTAGCTAATCAATTATCCCAACAAAAGTTATATATATAAAAATAAAAAATAATAAAAACGTAATAATACATACGAAACTCGATCGTTCCAATTCAGCCACCAAGTAAACGGTACTCCAATTATATATAGCATAGATTATTGATTTTTAAAAATTAATTTAAAATATTTTTAAAATTAAAATTATTTTATATAATAATAAATTTTATAATAAGTAATATTTTTTAAATTTTTTATAAAATTTATTACTGTATTGACTAAAATTAAAAGAACTTATGTTAATTTTGAAGTTAAAAATATTTTAAATTGACTTTAAAAAATATGTAAAGATCCTATATTTTAGAACGGACAGAGTATTAAAATTCAAGATATAATATGTACTTGCTTCGTTCCAAAATATAATATCTTTATTGACATTTTCAAGTCAATTAAAAATATTTTTAAATTCAAAATTAACATAAATTCGCTCAACCTTAATCAATATAACGATGAACGTTACAAACTATCAAAAAATACTATTCATTAAAATATTTTTAGTTTCATAATTTTTAATAAATTATCTCATTTATGAATTTAAAAATATTTTAAATTGACTTTTAAGAATCTATAGTAATCTTATATTTTGAGAGAGAATGAGTATTTTTTAGTGTATGCGTAGTTAGTTTAAACAACATTTGGAACATTTATTATGTCATAGTATTTGCATGTCTAAACATACTTACAACTTTGTTTAAAAATATTTTATTTTAATTATAATTTGTTTAATTTATAAATATAATATTTAAAATTCAAACAAAAAATATTATAATTAGTGTATTACGTTTATACCAAACATTACTGTCCTAATTGATAATAACTGAACAAATCTTAAAACTTTAACTTTTAACATTGACAGCTGAAATAAAATATTTAGAATAACGTATATCCATCCCTATGTTCATAAAAATGATAATATGTGGTTAATCCGAAGTATCAATTGATAATATCTTAAGGTTATATTTGTTTTTAAAAAATATGTTTGAATTGAACTATTTATCTTAATTTAATATTATATTGTATTATTTAATCTTTTAATGAGAGAGTATTAATCCTTTAATATTGAACTATTAATTCTATAAAACCATTTAATAGTTTAAAATGAAAAGGATTATTAATTCCAAAATTTTCTCTTAGGATTATAGAATCATACATAAATAACTTTAAGAATAATAAAAAATAATTCATACGACTATTTAAAAGACAATTAATCTCTTATTATAAAATAAAATAATTTAAATTAATTTTAAATTAATATAAATAATTTAATTTTAAATATATTTTTTATAAATAAACATAACCCAATAACACCTAATAAGTTGTCCCTTAATTCTTCAGACTTGCTACTGTGTTTTCAGTATAAAGAGTACTACTAATTAATTGCATGTAGTAGGTAGCTACTAGCTACTCCTCTTACGAACAGAAGCACTGTGTCCCTTAAATTCCTCCTTTTATGCACTCTGCTCTGCTAAGCTGCAAGCCTGCAACGGTCCATTTTACTCCCCGATCCGAACTTTGGTCCTATGCATTTGTCTGTTCGGTTTTATGAACTTTGGGTCCAAGACTACGTTTGTTTTTAAAAATTACACTTAAAATATAATTAATAATCTCAAGTGTATTATTTATTTTTAAATTTAGACTTAAAATTATTAATTCTAGAATTATAAAATAAGTTAAGTTAGGAGATTATTTAATCTCATATTCAATATGGTATTATAATCCCTATCATTTATGATTAAATTTTTTTAAACAAAATTACTCTCAATCTTTTTATAAAATGACCATACTATCCTATTATATTTTAAACGTAATCCAGTATTACGTTGGTTGGAAGCTTTGAGTCTCTCTCTCCACCTCTCCTCTTAACAAATTCACAAATTCAAGATAAATCTTCTCTCTCTTGCTCGCTTTTGGGTGTTTCATGATCAGTTTCGAATTTCTCATACTTTAATTCTACATTTAAGGATGGTAAGCAGTTATCATCAATTTTTATAGAGGTAATTCAAATCATTTTTTTTTGTTGTATTTTTTTTATTGGATCGTGTTTAGTGATGTTTATCGTTTGAATTTCGTATTTTGGTGAATGTTACTTGTAGTGGATCTGATCAATTCGTTATTTGACAACGCTGTTGTGCTTAAGCTTTGCTGGCTGTGTGTATGTGTATTTTTTCCTGTAGTATAATTGTATGGGTTTTTACTAGTAGATTAGTTGTATGAGTTTTCTGAAAATTTCTTAGGGGATTGTCTTGAACCTTAAACTGATGTGCTTTCCCAAGAGTTGGCCCATATTCTTCTAACAAATTACTTGTTATTATTGCTTGAATAACGAAGGTTGCATCCCATGTTTGACTGCCAAAACTCTGCACCAATAAGTTTTAACATTCAATACAGATAGGTGTGCCTGAAGATTATCCGAAAAATAGATGCAACTTTTTTGGACTAATAGAACTTAGTCAATAGAAATTTTATTTGTTTTATAATTGAGTCCCTAAAGTATGAATCATTTTGATATGAACCCCAAAGTTTTGTTAAGTTATTAATGCACACCCAAATTTGATATTAATTCCGGCTTAATGTTTCCGAAAAGTATTATGTCACGCCATCATTTTAGGGCCAGAGGAAGTTAAGTTAGTTGAAAAATGGTCATCGGTGTCCGCCATCAATGATACTTGATAGTATATATAACATCTTCACAAAAACTATATATTTATGAACTTCCTGGTGTTTAAATCTTAAAATGAAACTTATATCAAAATGTAAGATACTTGATTATTTTGTAGCTCACATGATAAGTTGCAACCTTAGGAGTTGTGAGTTAGAATTATTGCCTCACATAACTAAGTTACTAGTTTTCAGTAATGGCGCGATTCATTACTGAAAGTGATCAAAATCTCTAACCTTCGGTATAAGATTTGCTAGCTAGCTAGAAACTTTATTGAGATCGAAATTGTTTATTTATTTATTTATTTCCCTTCATATATATTTGTGCTATTTTTTCCTTTTATCAGTATTATTTGAGTATTTTGTTTGCTTATTATCTTTCTTCTTCTTATTTTTTTCTTAGATTTTGACTATGAGTAACTTGGAAGATTTCTTAGCATTACAACAATTGTTGCTCCATTTGTGTACAATTTTGTCATTGTATTTGCATGTGATGCATCTACTAATTAGTATACATAAAGTTATAGCAACTTCTTCACAAATTAGTAGAGAGAGAAGATTGATTCGAAGGGGTAGAGGGAATGATTATTTGAATGATACCATAAATGTTGGAGACATGACACTCAGAGGGCAACTTCGAATGAATATAGATACATATGACGTGCTATGTCAGTTACTTCGGTGTTCATGATTCAAAACATGTGGATGTTGAGGAACAAGTTTCCTTCTTTTTGCATATACTTGCTGGCCACCATAAGAATAGATTGATCAAACATACATATCGGAGGTCAGGTGAGACTGTGAGCAAGTATTTTAATAATGTTTTAAAGGGGGTTTTACGTTTGGAAGGAGTGTTTCTTAAAAAAGTTGATCCAATTACTGAAACATGCACTGATTATAGGTGAAAATGCTTTCAGGTAAATTTCAACTTAGATACTCAAACTAATTTCATTTGCATGCAAGTGTGTTTGTGTTCTTCTAATTAGTTTTGAATTTAATATTTCTTTTTTTAGAATTGTCTTGGTGCTCTTGATGGAACCTACATAAGGGTCAGGGTCCCCCCGAAAGAGCATCCAAAGTATAGGAGTAGAAATGGTGAGATTGCGACCAACATGTTGGGGGTATGTACACCAGACATGATGTTCACTTTTGTTTTGCCGGGTTAGGAAGGCTCTGCTGCGTATGATAGAGTGCTTAGAGATGTCATAACTAGGAGGAATGGACTAAAAGTGCCTAACGGTAATATTTAGATTTATATTGAGCTACAGAAAAAAAATCATTGTTGTTCTAATATAGGAAAAACTATCTAAGGGCATCTATGGAATTCAGGATATTATTATCTTTGTGATGCTGGATATACAAATTGTGAAGGGTTCTTAGCTCCACATAGGGGACAACGATATCACTTGGCTAATTGGCGAAATGGGAGGCAACCTACCTGTCCAGAAAAGTCCTTCAAGATGAAGCACTCTATGACTCGTAATATCATTGAAAAAGCTTTTGGTGTTCTCAAGCTACGTTGGTCCATCCTTAGGAGTCCTTCATTTTATCCCTACAAAACCCAATGTCGTATTATCACTGCGTGCGTTCTTCTGCACAATTTGATTCGAAAAGATATGGGGGTTGATCCACTAGATGCGGTGCAGGATGATATGGATGCTGCAAACAATCCTTCAACAATAGACTTGGATGCTGATTTGATTGACAATTGTGAAACATCCAATCAATTTGCGTGAAAGGCCACACATCGAATCTAAGATAAAAACTTGGAAAAAACTATGGGGTTGTATCTATGGTGCTTTGAGTACTAGTGGCATTGCGTGGAATGAGAGCCAAACCATGCTGAATATAGAGGATGATGATGTGTGGACATCTTACTACAAGGTAAAACTATATTTATCTATTAAGTAGAAAATGTGTAGGTTATTTGCATTCTATGACTCGTAATGTTTGTTGACTTTATTTTAAGTTTTTTATTTATATAGAAAGATCCTGATATAATTAAGTTACAGAACAAGCCATTGATGTGGTATGAGGACTGACAACAATTTTTTGGTAAGGATAGAGCTACAGGAGAACATGCTGAGACTCCTACTGATGTAGTGGAGGAGTTAGATAAAAAGGAAGCTGAATGTGCTCAATTTTCATGCTCTACGGGTTATTCTAATGCAACTGATAAAAGGAACAAAAAGCTTAAGCGCCAAGATGTGCTCCTTGAAACTGTGGAAAAAATGCATGATAGTCTTAATGGTTTGATCAACACCACTACCCAACACCTTGGACTTATGACCTAAAGGATTGGCTATGACCAGGACTTGGCCAAATCGCGCAGAGATGTATATGGTATCATTGACAACATTGGTACTTTCACCGACAAAGAGAAGATAATGGCTGCAACAAAGATAGTGAGCCACCCAGCTGATGTCGACCTTTTTCTAAGTTTGCCAATTGAGATGAAGAAGCAATATGTGACAATGAAGTTGGCCGAACAGATTTAAGTCATTTTGAAACACCGTTTAATTTTAGTTCTAAATTTTATATCAAAACAATGCTTAAATTTAGTTACTACCAAAAATATTTGTTTTCCTTTCAAGTTAAGAATTGACTATGTTTTATACTTTGGAGTTTGAATGAAGATAGATAGTTTTGGACTTTAAATTTTGGTGGTCAAGTAAAATAGTTAATCCTAATTGTTCTTCTAATTTTAGTTTTGGTCATATGTGTGTGTCTATATATATTAAATAAATTAAATTTCTCATTTAGACAAAATTAGTATATTGATCACACTTTTTCTTAACGAGCATTTAATGTGTTAACAAACACAAAAGTTTTGTAACAATTGTCAAAACCTACGAAATTTAATGCATTGATTTCTAATTTATTAAAAGAATTGTTAATTAAATTAAATTTCACAAATCATGTATTTTGCATTATTTATTTGTTAATTTATATGATAATTTATGTGCTAATTTGTGATAATTAAATTAAATTTAATTGTTCATCATTTTTTGATGTATAAACAAGTTTAAATTATAGTTTAAAATATGTTATTATTAGTAAGGGTATGATAGTGTAACAAATATTTTTTTATCCAATCCTTTAAGTAATTATAAAAAAACAAACATAACATGGAATTATTTTAAGTTATCTTATAAATAATTCCATAAAAAACAAACATGTGATTAGAATTATTTAATCCTAAAATTAATAATCCTGAGATTATAATCCCAAGATTATAATTCTTACAAATAAACATGGCCCTATTGGTATTTTATTAATTTTGTAAATAGACATTCTTTATGTTTTGATTACATTTATGTCTAATTCAGTATATCATAGCATCATATGCGTGAATATATAACCATGTTTTTATACTTCTTATGGTAACACACTAACACGTGTGCGTAATGTTTTGGTTTGTCATTGATATAGGGTACGGTACAATGTAATATGCAATATAATTTTTAAAATTAATAGTTGTACATATATAGATGCAAATATAAGAAACGTTTATATCAAATGTTGATTTTTTTTTTTTACTGTTTTTGTCAACAAAAATAAATAAATCACTGTTGTGTCTTTTTAAGAACTAATGTTTATTTCCTAAATTCTTATCGGATTTTACTAGTTGATTAAAATTATATAATATTTTATTATATATGAAAATTGCGATAAATTATCAAATTTATTTGTTGTTGATCTCCTTTAACAATAATTGTACTTATGTCACTGTATTTTTATTTGTTAAATTTTGATAATTATTTATTTTTGAAAATTTAAAAATTCTTGTATTTGTATTTGATCACATCTCTATCGCATCTGCATGTGCAGTACGTTGTTTGTTATTATGCGATGCAATTTTTTAATATATTATTTGTGTATATGTGAATATAGATACTCCTGATATCCGCACTAATCTGTATTGCGATCTCCCCTAATAGCAAAATGCTAACATTTAAAAAATAATAATAAATTAATTAGGTATATACTCTAAATAAGTACCTTCCATCCGAAAATAAGATTTCACGATTTTTTTTAATTAGTGCATTCATGATTTTAAAGTTAGAAATCTATTATATATACTAAAATGCAGTACATAACACCGTTGATTGACAAGTGACTTTCTCATAATAAAACACATGTCTTACGTATTTAATACCCTCAATCCTTACTACGATTTTGGGAATTTACTCCATTTTTTGTAATTTTCTAATATTATACATTTTATATAATTATACCGTACATATAACTTACTTCCCAAATTACTAACCATAATTACCCATTAAATCCAACTTTTGGAATTTTAAAATATTATATACCATTTATAATATTATATTTTACATTATATCATACATATTATTATTAAATAAATAATAACAAAATTGAGCTGAACCATTACTCATACTTTTCGTATTTTATAATATTATACTACACATTATACCTTAAACAAGTAAAAAAATATAATTTACTAATCATTAGATACCATTTACAATATTATACCACACACAAATAATAACAAAATTATTTTTATAATGTATGGTATAATCTACATGATCACTACAAATTTAAATTTAATTATGTTCAAACATAATTATTATATCCTAAAAACAAAATCAGTACATATCTAAACTGTTTTGATAATCTCAAGTGCTCTGTTAATCTCAACTGCAAAAATGTTATCATTACTAATTTAATTATATTATAGCATAATATTATACTATTTATTTACACTTATATAACAACATTAATTATATTACAGCGTAATATTATATCATTTATCTCAATTCCACGTTAAATCTAAACTTATGCCACGTGTCGCTGTGACGACCCCGAATCCGAGTTACTTTAACCTCGGATCCGGTTCAACACGAGTACTACTTTTTCCTTATTGTTCATGAATTTCAACAATATTATAATTGGTGAATAACCATTTATTTGCAATTTCACAACATCTCTTTCTATTCCAGAATCGAAATCTTTATACATTCCTAGTATGTCTCAATATCATACATGATACGACATTCTATTACAATCAATTTGAGTATCTAAGACTCATAATACATATCAACCAATTCTTATACTACACAATCATTTTACCTGTCCAATTCGGACTGATATCTACAATGGTCGTGCTAGACCTTCAGTGAATGTAATATGCATTCCTGTTTCTTGATCCTTATCAAGACTTCAAATACTTGTACTATCTGAAAATGTTGGTTTAAGCAAGAGTGAGCACGACGGCTCAACAAGTTTAACAGTTACACATAACACATTACATGCTTCACATATACTCTGCAATTTATACTTACATCATGTTTTTCATGCATTTCAGTTTATGTCATACTGCTCATGCCTCACATATAACATCTAGCAATTCATGCTTCATATTTATACATAATCTACATGTAATCATACCTCATGCATATCACAATTATCATCAATATCTTTCTATTAACAATTTAATATCACATCATAACATGTTAAGGCATATAGGAGCAAGTTCTGAAAAACTTGCCTGACAGCTTCTACCATCTACGCTTAGTTGCGTCTCTTGTTCAACCTACAATTTATATATAGAATTGACATAATCATTAGCTACCAGGACTATTAATTAGTCTTAACTTAAGACCTTAACTTCAAATTATTAACTCTTTAGTTGTCCGACAAATGAACATTTAAGTTCCGGACAAAAATCCTAGCCCAAATACAGTTTGAACATATCAGGCATGCTTAACCAGCGTACGCTTTCATTGTACAATCTTTGTACGACACACTTTTAATAAGTTGTCTAAATTAGTCAAAAATGGACTATTTACATTTGTTTAATTCAATTAAACTTTATTCTTTTACATAACTTAATGATTTGGACATTAATAATGTACCAAATACCTCAAAATATTATCTACCTTTGATAATATACAATTACGTTTAAATATTATTAACCATTTAATAATATTTTAATCACTTATTAATATTATTAACCATTTAATAATATTTTACTCACTTATTAATATTATTAACCATTTAATAATATTTTAATCACTTATTAATATTATTAACCATTTAATAATATTTTAATCACTTCTTAATATTATTAACCATTTAATAATATTTTACTCACTTATTAATATTATTAACCATTTAATAATATTTTAATCACTTCTTAATATTATTAACCATTTAATAATATTTTAATCACTTATTAATATTATTAACCATTTAATAATATTTTAATCACTTATTAATATTATTAACCATTTAATAATATTTTAATCACTTATTAATATTATTAACCATTTAATAATATTTTATTTATTTAATAATGTCATTAATTATTTAAGAATATTTTCATCATATACAAATGTTATTACACATTTAATAACCCTTTTAATCTTATACTAATATTATTCATCATTTAATAATATTTTAATATTCTTCAAATATTACCAATAGTTAACTTTTTAATTGTGTTAACTTTAGTCTTTATTTTATACATTTAGATACCATTAAGTCACTAATAAACTTTACATATATGGTTTAGTATTGAAACACATTCATTTTACATGTATTTCAACTTAAATTTTCATTAAAAGCTCATCCCGGACCGACCCGACCCGACCCGGACCACTAAAATTGGTCACTGGCAGAATGTTTCACCGCTGCGGCGGTGGTACATAATTTCCGAAACCCTAGTTTGGGGACTACCCGACCCTCCGACGCTCCGACAGTCATAACTTCCTCATACGGAAACATTTTGGGGTGATTCTTAAGTCCATTCTCATCAGAATTTCCCCCTCTACAATTTCTCTTTAGATCACAAATCCAAATTCCAAACGGAACTGGACTAAAAACTGCTCACAAGGACAAAGTGAAAACTAAAATCACAAATCCTTGGTTTTAATTGTTCAAACTTGAATAAAATAAGCTCTACGCATCCAAATGACACCAACTTAGTGTTGTTGTCTTTCTAACTTCTTGTTTTACAATATTTCATGGTTTGATCACATTTTTAAAAACGTTTGACACGAAATTTAAAGATCGAACCCCTTAGGGTTTTACCGGTAAATCGCAATATGGAATTTTCTTCCATTTATTTGCATACCACACATACCAATACTTGTTTTAAACATACTAAACCATGAATATACCTATATATCATAGATTTAGACTTCTAGAGCATCAAAAAAACTTTTTATCGGTTAAAAATATATTTTGACCGATTAAAACTTATATAGACTACAAAAATGAACTTAGGAAGGTTAAGAATATTTTTTAACCTCTTAGACATGGATGCTCTTCTTCCTCTTGATATGGACTTGCTAAGGACTCCTCCTTGACTATTCTCTAGCATTTTTCCATGGTGGATCATCAATCTCCCAAAAGTTTGCTTGCTTTTCTCTAGAATACTCTCTCTTTTCTCTCTAGCATTTCTAGCAAATGAACTAACCAACATAGCAAGAGAGTGGAGTACTCTATTTATAGTAGTTTGTTAATCCTTCATTAACTTTCCTAATTGGCTAGCATTGGTCAATTTAGTGCTAATTAGGATTACTATTTGATTGATTGATTGGTTGAATGACTTGTTGATTGACATGAGTGGTTGCAACAACTACAACCTTGAGTACAAGTAAAGCAACATGAGAAATCAAGCTACCTCCATGTGGGTCCCATAAATCTCAGCAAAATGGGATTTAATCCCCCATTTTTGCTTTATTTTTATAGCTTAAATATACATATATACATATATATATATATATATATACTTATATATATAAATGTTGACCAATTTTGACTATTATTTGGGCTCCACAATGGACCTATGAATTAAATCTATTGGGCTCATCATTTAATTTGTTTGGACTCAATTTATTTGTTATATTGGGCTAACTTTAAATACCCTATGTTACATTTAATTAAAACAAGCATTGGGCTTGATTAATTATAACTTGAATCAATGTTAAATTAATTACAAGAACTACTAGGTTAATTTATTAGACCTAGTTCAAAACCTCATTTGGACTTATAATATAATCCAAGTAGCTCACACTAATCTAATTACATAATCCAATTAGACTTGCTATCTATAAGTCTATTGGACCTCTAATTGAGTTAGTTTATAAAACACTAACACTTAACATAGCTTGGGTTTAATTTATTAAAACCCTAATAATGCTCATACATACAAGCACTTCAATTTGAATTAAATAACTTATTAATTTTCAAACATTCTGCTCCACCGCTGCGGCGGTGATTACTACCGCTGCGGCGGTGATTACTACCGCTGCGGCGGTAGTTCAAATTTTACTTTCCAGAGAGTTTCACCGCTGCGGCGGTGATTACTACCGCTGTGGCGGTAGTTCAAATTTTACTTTCCAGAGAGTTTCACCGCTGCGGCGGTGAAACCTACCGCTGCGGCGATAGTGCTAATTTTTAAAATTCTAAAACACATTAATACAAGTACTTTGACTTGATTAAATTTACTATCTTTTATCATCAACTTGGGTTTATAATTTAATTACCCATACCCATGTAGTTATTCCTACATTGGGTTACTCAATTAACTTATCCATCTTCATACAAGTATTCCCATATTGGGCTAACACATATAATTCTTTTGGGCTAGTCCACTAGTAGTAATTAAATTACTTGGACTCTCCATAAGGCTTTAATCCATAATTTATTTGGATCTCTCTATAATTACCAACAAGACTACAATAATTAACATATTGAGCTTGTTTTAATTTCACTTTGGAATTCTATACATAAACTTATTAATTAAGTTAATTACTTAACTAATCACTTCACATTATTGTCATCCTAGACAATCATCCTAGCTTTTTCACAACTTCAACTCATAACTAATATAATTAACCTAAGTAATTATACTTCACGACTTTCCTTCTTGCTTCTTAATTAAACTAATTAATTTATTAGCTTAATTGAGTATTAACTTACTCATCCTCTTATTTGGCTAACAAGCTCACTTTAGGTATATATATATATATATATATATATATATATATATATATATATATATATCCACCTTCACTTTTCAATTGAATTTATTTCCTTAACAAATTCTCTACATGCATCAATACAATATTCTCACATTTAATTTCTAACAAATCAATTATGTTAAAAAAAAATGTTTACCCATTTTTTACACATCTTACTTCTCACATTCTAGGTTTTAAACCTTAACCTTTAATAAAATCAATTAAGATATTATTTAAAATCTTGGAAATATCTAGGATATTACAGTCGCTCTATGATGAAAACATTACTGGAAATATTACTCGCAGCTTGCACTTTCAGTGAAACCTTAATACACCCATTTTTTTAATTATTTCACATACACAGAATAATTCAACATATCTTAATTCGATATACATATCACATCTCACAATTGGATATTTCTATATTTTTTCGACTTTCAAAAATCAGACCATACTCACCATAAAAATAATTATTTTTACATTCAGCCTATTCTCACAGACAATAAAATTATTTTAACTCATACAATTCATGCCTATGTATTAAAATTTTAAAAATTAATTTTATCTCACAAAAAAATAATATTAATTCCATAATTACACAATAAAATTGTAATATAACCAATAAATATGTTGCGATTACAAAATTGCATCAAATCCATGTTATGACTGTCATGCAACAATTTCTAATTTTTTTTTACATATAATATTAATTATCTGATAATATTATTAGATCCCCAACTTCTGGCGACTCTCCCAACCAAAAATAAAACTTCTCCGTAAATATTGCATTAGGATTCGAAACTAAATCCATAATTACTTTATCCAATACATTCGGATTTGTACATATAATATTATTGTTTTTTACCTCCCAAAGTTGTTGCAAATAATTCTATCACAAAAAATATTGCATAATTTAAGCAATCTCAATTTGATCTTATCAAATTAATTCAATTTAGAATATTATCCAATTAAAATCCCATTAATTTTAGCAATCTCAAATCCTCAAATCCCATTAATTTAATCTTAACAAATCAGACTATTATCATAAAAAATAGAATGTAACCCATAAATATGACTGTCATTCAATAATTCTAAATTGTTGCAAATAAATCTATCACCTAAAAATGTTGCATAATTTAAGCAATCTCATTTTGATCTTATCAAATTAATTCAGTTTTGAATATTATCCAATTAAAATCTCATTAATTTAAGTAATCTCAAGCAATCTCAAATTGAATATAACACAATCGAATATTATCCAATAAATTGAAAATTCAATATTATCCCATTAAAATATATAAGTATAGCACAAAAAATAATATTAATTTTTTTGTCACAAATCATATAAAATTGCAAAATTAAAGAAATACCAAATAGATAATAATCCAATTTTATGTATGGTTGGTCTACACAATTTTTATAATAACCCTATAAATATATACCACTTTTTTCATTCTAAATCACACCACATAACAGTTTTCTTCTTCATATATTTTGCTTCTATATGGTAAGCTTATTTTTCTTTTGTTATTGATCTTTTTCTATTTCTATTACATTCTGTTTCTTTGCCTCATCATGAATCTGACTTCAAATTTTCTTTCTACTTCTACTTCATTCTGAACCTTTGTCCCACCACGCATCTGACTTCAACTTTTTTGTTGTTTGATTATTTAGCTGGCGCAACTACTAAATACAATTGTGTTGCTAACATCAGTCCCGTAAAGAGAAACGTGGAAAATTAAGGCACAAATAACTAAACTCTGAAATATGCTTTGCTTCTATAAAGGTGGCTACATAAACAGTATTAAGATGATATTGTTGAATAAGAAGATATATATACATACATAAACTTTACCTTTACTATAAGAACTTGATGCATCTACAAATTGTTTACCTTTATTATAACAACTTAACATCTACAAGTTATTCCTTCGTAGAATGGCAGAATGCAAGCCAATATCAAAAGAACACTTTAAAATAAATTTCAACCATTGGTCAAGAAAAATAAAGTTTTTATTATCACCAATTTTGTTGTTAGTCAAAACGGTGGTTCTTTTAAAGTTACCAAACATCCATATAAGATTAATTTCGTATATTCCACCTCATTGCAAGAGTCAGATGATGCTTCAATTCATACATATGGACTGAATTCAGTACATTTAATCAAATACTAGCTAGCGCGATTGATAATTCTTACTTAGTTGGTATGTTTCACAATGATTTTGAAGCCATCTTTTTTATACAAATTTTATTATTTAACTGTATAATTGTAATGTTTTGTGTTTAGATGATATTGTTCAACTAACTGCAATTGGAGATTTACAACTCAGCACAAACAATGGAAAACAATGTAAGAGAGTTAATATTGAATTAATTGATAACATGTAAACTATACATATTGCTCAAAACTACAATTATACAATAGATTCGTATGATTTTTTTGTTCTAATGTTGTATTCATATACCAGTCAAACTATATTGACTTGCCGCAATTTCAAATTTATTTTATCCAATAATTTGATTTTTGAATTGTTTTATTATCTCATTTTTTGCTAATAACTCTCAAGCAAAAAAATATGTTATATTATCCCATCATTGGGCTTTAGAACTTTATTATCGAGTGAATGATTCAAAGTCGCAATATCAACTTAGGTTGTAGAAGAATTTTTTTAACACGATTTTGATTTTGGTTTTTAATTCAATTTTGGATGATAAACATTATTACGCTAGAGCTTTATATTTATTTATTTATTATTATTATTATTGATTAGTTAATATGAAAATATAAATATTTTTATTTAGCAATATATACATAATTTTTATTATTACTTCTTCTATTTCACATAAAAAGTCATTGTTTGATATTATTATTCTCTTTATTCCATAAAAGTGATTTTTCTTTTCGTTGTTATTTTACCGTCATTTTTCTGCTATATCATTATTTTTTCTTGATTTCTCTATTACACCGATATTTTTTTCATTACGGTAAAATTTCACCTATACGCAACTTTAAATCATCCTAGTTTTTTGAAAAACAAAAAATATTTTAGGGGTACTTTTAATATATATATATATATATATATATATATATATATATATATTATCACATATAAATTATATATAAGGTAAATGTTCCAACGATCCATAACAAGTAATTGTTATAGAACAAGATGAAACAAATAGCTTCCATACAATCCATTATAGGGATCAGCTATCGCGATTAAAAAATTAAAACCCATCATCCTTGTGACGCCCCCAAATCTGAGCCCACACAGCCCAAACTTGAGTCGTCAAAAGACTACAACAAAATTATTACAATGAAATACAACGTACAACAATACAGTGGATAATACAACACAACTAAGTCTTCATTATTATTGCCACACTATTTTATAACACGTGAAGACTATGATAGCTATCCCCGCACTCTCACTCCATTCCCCGGCTAGACCCCGTTACGTTCTCATCTCCTGTTGAAAAACAATGGAACGAAAAGAAAGGGTGAGCTCAAATAGCCCAGTAAGAAATATCATGACTAAGATAATGACGAATAATTTATCATTAGCCTTCAACAGTTGAGTTCTTGATAGAATACAATAGACTACAAGGTTTATATCAAAAACTGCAGTTAAATTCTTAAACAACGTTCAGATCAATAATAGCAGCGGAATGAGCAATCTATTAGAAGAATAATGCAGACTATAATGTCCACTCGCTTCTCTTTTTAGTAAAAATATCATCAACTTTTATCATCTGAAATACCATTAGTCAAAATAATACAACTTCACAGTTCCTGGTCATAATCATGCAGATCAACAGTTCATCTTTGCACTACGGGCCAAAGACATTCAATATAACACCAACGGTCATGATTATACCAGATTCAGCCTTTGGTCATAATCATACCAATCAACAGTTCATCTTTGCACTACGGGCCAAAGAGAACATTAACCACGTGCCATAAAAGACACCGAACAGATGTATCGCCTTTAACCTAGTATATCGCCTTTAACCTATCATCTGTTCAACAATTATATCACATCTGTGCCCCCGGCCACAGATATTCACAACAGCTTGATTCTTGATGATTAATACAAATAATAGTGATACAAATGATGAACAGAAGAACAGGATAAACAATAAGTATCAGAAGTTTACTTTGTGCAGATTCAAACAATGTCCAAATTGCCAACATGATGTGGAGTGAAATTTAAAAATGATATTCAAGATCCACAGTTCAGAATAACGATTATAGTTCAATAGAAAGGTTCAGAAAATAGGAAGGTTCAGTTGAAATAATGAAGTTCAACTATTATGGAACATATAATATTTTCAGGAATTATAGAAGCAATAGTTCCATAATAAGTTTCGATTTAGGTGTATGAAAGAAAATAATATCCCTTACCGTAGCAAGTTTGATTAACAAAAGGTGAAGGAAATTAATATCCCTTACTATAGTAAGTTTGAATAATGGAAGATGAAAAAGATGGTATCCCTTATGAGTATAAAGGAAAATAATATCTCTTACGAATATGAAAGAAAATGATATTACAAACGAATATGGAATAAAAGTGTCATGTGATAATTCGTGTAGACAAATTATTTTAACACGAGACAAATAAAAAGGGTTATTCACCAACAGGCGGTAATTCGCGCCGTAAGGTTATTCCTATCAATTTGAATACGAAGAGTTATTCACCAAACAGGCGGTAATCCGCGCCGTAAGGTTATTCCCATCAATTTGAATACGAAGAGTTATTCACCAAACAGACGGTAATCCGCGCCGTAAGGTTATTCTCAGAGATTAATAAGGAATGAATAGAAAAGGTTATTCACTAACAGGCGGTAATCCGCGCCGTAAGGTTATTCCCACAATTTAATACATGGAAATAAATGGCACAAGAAAGAAACGATATTATTTTCGAGAATCAAAGAATGATAATCCCTTCCAGTAAGAAAGAAAATAATATCCATTTATGGTGATGAAAAGAATGATACCCCTTACCTTAACACGTGACTGGATATTGATTTAAATGAGGTTGATCAACCTATATATTTTTAATATAATTAGTAATTACCACATATAAATTTCAAAGTGTATGATAACTCGTATAATATGAACTATCAAAATTATATATATTTAACATAATTTTTGTAGTATAATATAACTACTTTAAAATAGTTTTTAAAATAATATTCCAAAATAAATCTTCCAAAGAAAGCTTTTAAAAATGAATCTTCTCAAAGAAGAGTCTTCTAAAGGAAGATTTGTGAATACCGTGAAAAATAGGAATTTATGAAATTACTACTCTTTAATAAAAGACTTACTTGAAAAATTTCTGCACTCCTTTTGGCTTTCAAACACTCAAAATAACCTTACTATTCTCAGAGAAAACTCATAAAATTCTTATAGAAAAATTTTATGTTTTAGGTGTGATTTTTCTATTCAGCTGAGCAAGCTATTTATAGGAGAAATAAGTTACTATGCGGTAGGTGAGCAGCACGCCAGTGCTGAATTGCAGCAGCAGCCGTCTGGCTGCTTTCTCTTCATTTCACCTAACATCTGCAACATTTTACATGCTTAAATCTCATGTGGCCCCCACATAGGGTCCACATGTTACTATTCACATAATAATTAATTAATATTTTTATTTTTTTTTACATTTATTTATTTTATTTTATTTTTCTTCCTATAGGTCCTGCATATTAAATAAAATAATGCTACAACAATAATGTAATAAACACGTTACAAATTATTATTAATTTAACAACATAAATTACTGTGTATTTGCTACTGTGACAATTATTTGGTTCAATAATTTTAAAAAACAGTGCAGCAACAATTATTGAGTCAATGATATGAAATACAGTGTAATGACAATTATTGAATCAATAATGCAAAATACTGTGCAACAACAATTATTGAATTGATAATATAAAATATTATGCTGTGACAATTATTGATGAAATGATGCGTAACAGTTACGGTGTCAATAATATGAGACACTGTGCAATACCGTGTGCTACTGTAGAATACCGTGTGCCACAATAAAATACCATAAATTACCGTATGCTACTATTCTTTTATCACCGGTATTTTAACAGTTAACACCGTTGACTATTTTTATTTAAAAAGGTTACTTCTGTCGTTTTCTATATCCGACAATTATTCCGTTGTGGGCTCCACCAATAATTAGTTATTTCGGCGCCGTCGTACGACCCGAATATTCCCCGACAAAACGAATATTCCCCGACAAAAAGAATATTGTCCGACAAAATAAAATTTGCACATAACATCCTTAACTTTCAATTTTGTCAATTTAACCATTTACTGTTTCAGGAAAAATATATATGAAGAAAAATTAAATTTTGTATTTCATAAATTCGGGGTCTTACAATCCTAGTAGCGGATGTCGTAAATTCATTTATAATCTTAAACGTTTATTTTTGTATTGAATGATAGAAATTTTATTTGCCTATTTTTAATCTATAGCAAATACTTGCTATGGATAATTCTCATATATATAATACAATACATAAAATTAGGGGATTAGATAAAAAATAAAAAAATCAAGCGATTGGATAAGAAAAAAAAGGAACTTTTTTATATTATACTATACTAATATATTAATTATACTAATAATAAATTAATATTGTGTACAATAATTTTTATGTAAAAAAATATTTTCTTTTGAAATATCCTATTTAAATAATAATGTATAATTAATTATTGGTGAAAAATAAAAAAAAATTAAAAACAATAATAATTATTATTCTACTTATATAATATAAATGAGTATTCCTCTTTAAAATGATTTATTTTTTTCTATATTCTTATATTCATCTATTTATGTAATAATAAAATCTTAATTAAACTCAAATAGCTATACTTATATAATTTAATTAAAAAATATATTATATAATAAAATATTATTGATATCACTAATATACATTTTACAGAACACTAACTAAATTAGGAATTTATAAGAATCGGAGATAATGGTAAGTAGATAATTATGATAGTAAAAATATAAAGAAAAAGATTTTAAAATTAAATAATGGATGGAAAAAATAGTTTTTTTAATTAAATTTTTGCTTTCTATTCTAACATTTTAGGATTATAGAATAATTTTTAAGTTAGAGTTAAGAGACTATTTTATGCTATTTATAATATATATAAATATATATTTTGTTTATAATTAATATTTATTATTAAATTTTAAAATTAAAAGGTCGCTATTTTAAGGTGAAACAAAGATTTTGTCCTACCTATTATATATATGTACTTTAAGATAGAGGGAGAATAATATAACCTTCAAGAAAAGAAACAAAAAGATGAAGCTAATTTCAACAATCTATAATTAGCTATCTAAGAAAACATCAATTAAACAAAAAGTTGAAGATAATTTCAACAATCTATGATTAGATATCTAAGAAAACATCAACTTATGTCAGGAAGTATGTCGTTTCAATGTAAAATGGTGATCCTCCTGGTCCCACGAGAGAGTTTCGTACAGATTGATTATCGAAGATTAGATGAGGAACACTGGTATGTGGTATGTGGTATGTGGTATGTGTTGAAGTACTTGATTTAAGTTTTGATTATGAGTGAATTTAGTGGGGCTGAGAATCATAAGAGTAGTGATCGTAATGCATGCTGGACTAAGATATAAATGGTCCTACCGAGTCGGGTAATAATGGAGTAACACCCCTCCATTATAATTTATCCTCTAATTTTTTATAATACATATTTAACAATATAAATATTATATTTAATAATAAAATAAATATTATTATAAATAATTAATGAAATTCTAAAATTTATCATAAATAATTATATTATTAAAAATATCTCTCAAAATAATATTTAGATCGTTCAATGTATATTGAAAACAATCAGGGAAAAAAAAATATATATATATATATAACAAAAGAGATCAAGACTAATTAGCTAAGGTTGTTAAAATATTGTTGATAGTCAAAAATAACTATGCATTTAATTATAGGAAAACATTATTTTTATATGAGTTTTTAAAATATTTATATGATTTTTTTTCACATGAAAATAATACTTACTTTATGCTCATATAAAAAAAAAATCATAAAAAAAAAATCAAAAATATATGTAAAAATATCAATTTCTTCCACTATTCTATTGTTACAGTAGTTCTAACAACTTGACTCGTGCATTTTAATAAGACTTAATATTCTGACGTCATAAATAACGGTCAGACATGATAATAGAGCATTCATGAATATCTTTAGAACTAGAATACTGTATTGGTTCTACATGCAGGCAGGGGTGGCTCAAGACAATATGAGATCTAAAACGATATTTTTTTTTTTTTTTGATAATGCTAAAGTGATATTTTTAATGAGACCTTCTATGTTTGATACATCTTTTATTGACTTTTATGATCAAATTGATCATTTTTCAAATAAATATATCTTATTATTATTTAATATATATGTAAAAGCCTATAAATATTATAAATTATATAAAATTTAGTACATATCTCAATGTTTACTTTTTTAAAAATCTAAATATATATATGTTTAATTGTTAATTTTAAAAATGGTCAATTTGACTATAAAAATTAATGGAGAACTTTTATTTTGGGACGGAGGGAGTATTAATAATTTTTATTTAAATGAGGTTTTTTTTTATACTGTTATTTTTTTTTACATATTTAATATTTGAATTGAATTATGGGCCCTAAAAAATTATTTGGCTTATATTTTTATAAGACCTTTTTATATGAATTATTTATGATGTTCAAAAATTTGGAGTTTTTTTAAAATAGGGTCTAAAGCGCAGGCTTTTTTTTTTATAGTAGGGCCGGCCCTGCATGCAGGATTCCCATAATTTTATAGAGAAGATAATTCGGAGTGGGCCATGTAATGATTTTATAATAAGCTTTATTTTTCCTTCTCATTAAAGATTTATCCAACAAGCCCGCATCTCTCTCTCCATCCCTCTTTCTCTCATGCATGCTCATACTCGTACGTTGTTTTATTATTATTATTATTATTATTATTATTATTATTATTATTATTATTATTATTATTATTTTTTCGCAGAGCATGCTAATATACATGTTCATTTGACTAAGTGGATACTATTTCTTTTGAGACAGTATATATTGCAGAATATTTGTCTACACGACTACACGTGATAAAGATGATTAAATAGGATATTAGCTGCTGAAAACCCAAAAGAAGAAAAGTTGATCAGATAGATATAGCATGCTACAAATGGAATGAGTGAGCAACAAAAATAAAAGAATTTACCTTTTGTTGGATGATGTTAACGCCTATGAACCTAACACCCCTTAATTTATTTTTTTGGGTGGAAAGTGTGTGTATATTTGAATGAGATATATTTTACATTTTCATTATAAATATTTATTTTTTGACTTGAATCAGTCCAACTTAAAAATGTGGTAATTTGTAACATTTTATCTTAGCTCAACTCTATTTTTCAGTGGGTTATCGGATTGAGATTGAGTTAATAAACTTATATTAAATGATTGAAGAGACCATACACACACATATATATAGAAAGTTAATTCATAACAATCGATTGTTGGTCAGCAAACGATATTTGACTTCTGCAACAATAACTTGTTGCGGCAAAGTCAATTTCAATAACAAAAGCCCAATCAAAATAAACTGTTGCGGCATGTAAATTTTACAAAGAAATTGCTCTTACATTGGTTGCTGTAACAGTATTTCAACAACCGGTTATCACAGGTGGCCCCACACACGCGCGCGCGCGCACACATATATATATATATATATATATATATATATATATATATATATGTAGTGTGGAACCCTCGATGCGGCTGTACATGGGGCTTGTTTTATTTTGTCCAATTTCATTACGGAACATATAATACTTTACGGTAGATAATGGAGGGCTATGAATCTATGATAGATGGGCGACGTTTGTTTTTACTTTGACAATCGGAATTGTTTTTTCTTCATAGATCAAAGTAGCATTTGGGATGAAGTCATAATTGTACTCGACCCCTTTGTCCTCAAAAAAGCCATATTATTTGTAAATTTTATATACATTTTTGAAGTATATTTTTTGTTTCACATCTATTTTAAAATTTTCAAAGTGATTACTTTACTAATAGTGATATAATATTACTTATAATGATAAATTTAAAAATATTATATTATTTTATGTTATTATTATTGAATAATTTTTAAATTTTTTTTTTTTTTAGGGACACAGAAAGTAGCATGGGATATAAAATATATAATTTTATATCGTTCATTTTGCGGTTGTGGACAAAGACGAGGGATATTTAAGGACTATAGAATGGTGAGTGGGGTTTATTAAGATACTAATGAGTGATATTATGTGGAGTTTCCGGTTGTCAATGGCTTTTTAAATAAATCTCGACAAATTAACCACTCACAAATAAATTCATAATGAGTCAAAGATAACTAGATAAAAGAGAGGGAAAAGTGGGTCACATTGCTATCCATCTTAAATAAATTTTAATTATTATGATAAAATATTTAATTATTTTTTATTTTATTATAAATTTATTAATAAATTATTAATATATCAAAATTTATTCTTTTTTAAGTGAGAACAAGAAGAAGAAATAGTGCAGCATGTGGTAGACCATCACCTTCCATGAGAGTACGACTCTTTCTTATGTATCTTATAAATACATGAATAATTTTACACACATTATGATCAAATATTATTTCAAATATTATATATATATCAATTATTAAAAAGTAGAATCTGACACGAATTTCTGTGTCAAGTTCCATATTTCAATAGTTAAAATCAAAATATTGTCATTAGTATTGTGCACTTATATTTATCCTAAATATATTAAAAAAAAGATTAAAAGTAACAGTTGAGTCACAATTTTATTAGATAAATTCACATATTCGAATTTATTATTAATCAGACGCTATAAAAAGATTAAAAGTAAATTTTATCTAAATTCAAAGCAATAAATCCCAACAGAATATACCAGTAAAAATGGAATTTCTTAAATCAAATGGCATAATTTGTTAATTATTTTTGAAATAGTAATGTAGCCCTGTCCAATTGTAAACGTATTTTATGCAACTGAAACATTTTGAGATATATCATATTTAAAAAGAAAAATAAATTTTACAGCTGACCTGTTAAAGTGAGGTATCTTCATTATTTACGCAAAGACAAAAATACACACTAACTGTTCACTCAATCATTACAAATTTACAATTAGCCAGCCTACTGGATTTCACACCAAGAACCATTATCAGAAAATCTTGTTCAAATCGTTTTCTTTTCTTTGTCTGATTAGTAGCCACTTTCTATCTGTATAGTCTTGGTGGGGTTACGTCAAATTTTTTTCCACTGTATTAAACAGTAATATATATATATATTATTAAATTATTATTTTTTATAATAGTATCATTATAATAATTAAATTAATATTTTTATTTAGGTCTGTTAAAAATTAACAAATTACTAACATAACATATCACACCATTAATTTAATATATAAAATATAATATAGCATACTCCATTAATAATTCGTTAACTTTTAATAAATTTAAATAATAAAAAAATTATCAATATAATAATGCGATTGTAAAAAAAATCAATTTGGTAATACATATATACATTATTGTTCAGTTCAGTGAAAAAAGAAGAAGGTGATAATGTCATAATGCATATGTACATTGTTGTGCAATACCATAAAAGCCTAAAGAATTTTGTCATAATTGTCTGGTAATGGATGGCTTTTTTGGTATTTTCCTCCAACAATGAATTGGACCTTGACTCGTATGTCTGCGTCAAACAAAAGCCTTTTCCCCCAAAAACAAAATATAAACTACTTTTAACGCCTACTTTCCTCACCATATCCCAATCCTTTATTAACACCTTCTGGTTGCAAGTATTTGGACCAGAGCATTTTCATCATCCAAACAATTATTTGCTAAATTCGAAAATGATTGTCCTTAGATATTGTTGGGCCCCAACCACCATTCAATATATTATGGGGCCCACTAAAATATTTTTGGAAGTGAATTTGTGATAGAGGTTTAAGGGAAATAAAAACATCAAGAATGTGCAACTTCTTCTCTCAATTTTATTTTTTCTTGTGTTGTGTTAGATATGCTAATTTGAGTTTTGAGTGTATGCCAACTTTTTAATACTGATGACATGTTATTATCTTGTGTTTCATCTCAGACAAACTCAGCATGTGAATCAATTTAATTTTTTTTCCAGTGTTTATATTACTTTCTTTGTTGATTATCACCTACAATGCACATATATTTTAATTTTTTTAATACACATTCAGCGACATAAATATTACATTTAATGACAAAATAAAATTCGATAAAAATAATTAGCGACACAATAAAATTCATTGTAAACAATTGTATAGTTGAAAGTATCACTAAAAACAATGCGTCGTTAAATACTTATTGTGAGAAATTGAAGTATAAGAATAATGGAGGTGATTCTAATATGTTGATTACAGTTAGATTAAAACAACTTTTTTGCCACTGACAATAAAATTGTTAGAATAATTACTCATTATATAAAGTTTGATCAAAATCGCGCTTAAGATCTCCTCTATTATACGTATAATTCATTTTTATCCAATACACTAGTAATATTATTTTTATTGACGATACTAAGAACACAATTATTCTAATAAAAAGGTTATTGGATTTACATTTCATCATGGAATTTAAAGGAAAAGGTCACATTATTGTCGTCAAAAGTTGCACGTGAGGCTAAAAAGAAAGAGAAAGATTCACATTCGATCTTTTAATTATTGGGGATGACAAGAGGTGCTTTTATTTTTATTTTTTTGCTACTCTTTTTATGAAGCTCAAACTTCAGCCACAGGCCCGCATTACCAGGCACCGCCGCTAAAGGTTGTTTTTTTTTTTGGGTCCATGGACAATAGCTCACACCCGTGTGTTGGCCCGTTCGGTGTGTGAGACCAAATTGCTTACCCTTGTATGTGAGTGAGTGAGACGTGCATTATTTGTTTATGTGAGGTGAGTGGTTATAATAAAATTTTGACTGGCAATGTGAATTTATTGTAATTTTAAATAAAAAAATGGCATTAATTAACAAATAGTAATAAATTTTCACTTGTCACTTATTGCTGTATGAATTAAGTTTTGTCGCATATTTAATATTAATATTAAATTTTTTTGTAGAGAAAGAAATAAATGAAAAAGTTATATTTAATATATAATTAACGAGTGATACTTCCCTTAGTAAAAGTCATTGTCAAATATGGATATGATAAAGAGTATTCCCGGAGACTATATCACCATAATCATCAAGGAAGACTCTTTATGAAGTATTTGGGTCTTACCATAATCATTAAGGAACACTCTCGCTTCAACAAGCACACATGTTTATTTACTACTTCATTACCCGTAAAGGCTGAATTAGTTTTATTTTTTTAGTTATTGACTCTTTTTAAAATTGATAATTAAATAAATTTATTTTTATATTTGAACTTTCAAAAATTAAATATTTATTTATAAATTAAACATAATTTCTTATAATTATAATATTTTTATCTATATCTAAAAGAGATGAGATGAATTTTAATTCTAAAATTAATTAATTTGACTTTAAAAAAATATGATACGTTATTAAAACATCATTGATAAAATACTTATATTAGATAAAATATTTTTATTTTTATATCCGTAATAATTTTGATATCGCTTGTGTATACATAACTGTTGTCAATCGTCACATTCACCGGTGTTAATCATATGGTGAGCGCACGACTCACACAACATATATATATATATACCTGTCACAAAAACACATTCTAAATTCCCTGCTGTTCCATGAAAGCCTTGAGCCCAATCTTCGACCTCCCAAACCCATCACCTCTTACAAAAATGCACCACCCAAGTCACCCTCCACCAAATCTATGCCCAAATGATCACAACAGGACTCATCCTCCACACCTACCCCTTGAGCCGGCTCTTCCTCTTATCCTCCACCTTAGCCACCTCCTTATCCTACGCACTGACCATCTTTAACCAAATCTCAAACCCAACCATCTTTCTGTTCAACACTCTCATCACCGAGAAATTATTCCATAGTCTAGGAGCATGATGAGCAATATACTCTCTATCTCACATACTTTTGGGTCCCGCGTGAGGTTTCTTATGTTGGGATCCACATGTATGTGAGAGGAGGAGCATATTGTTCATCAGGCTCCCGATGCATTTAATAATTTTTTCTCATCAACACCCACCAAAACACCCACATAGCTCTATCTCTATACACTCGCATTCTCACTCGTACCAACCTTGGGTCCAATAACTACACCTACCCATCTCTCTTCAAGGCATGTGGGTCACACCCATGTCTCCATCATGGTTGAGCCTTTTATGCCCATGTCTTGAAATTCCTTGAGCCCACCTACGATCATTTTGTGCAAGCCTCATTGCTCAATTTTTACTAAAGATGTGGCCAATTGGGTATTTTTAGAAATCTTTTTGACCAGATTAGTCAACCTGATTTGGCTACTTGGTACTCTATATTATCTGCTTATACACATAATGCTAGTATAAATTATGTTCTTGCCTGTTGGGGTGTAAATTTTTGGAGTGATGACTTATACAATAAAGTAAGGCTAAGTGGAGAGATAAGGAACAAACTCATTGCAAAATAAAGGGGAGAAACATAAGTTATGTTTTCAGGTTTTTCGCAGCAGGGGTGAAATGGCAGTTGTAGAACAGGAGGAAAAGTGTTGGCAAAGGCACGACTGAAAGTCAGAAGCGACGCGGCGACTAGGGCAACATTGGGGGGGGGGGGGGGGGGGAAAAAAAATTACAAGGAGAATAATGGAGCAATTTTCAGTTCTATATCAGTACAATAGTTTCATGGCAATGACACTTGTGTGGAATAACAGTAGCACAAATCCAAAATATCTTTATGGAGACGTTACAAGTAGGAGGCAGCAGTGCAGAACCAACGATGCAGTGGTGGTACTAGCAGCAGGGTAGTGGCAGACAAAACAGAAGGTGGAGGCTCATTATTATATGGAGTATAACCACAATCTAAGTAATCAAAACCTAACAAGACATTGAATTATTTCGATCGGCGGGGTCACGACATTATCATCAGAACTTACTATTGAAGCTTTGATCAAAGTATGGCAAAACATGAGGATATATGGTAATTTCTCCCTCTCAAAGATATAAGGTGGTCTCTCTTGAAGATGCGAGGCCAGACAACAGCCTCCTTAGGGGTCAGGAGCGTTATCTCGGCGATATAAAGATGGGGGGAGACATAAGGAAGTCCGGTCCTCGAACCGACACAATGAAATCAGGTCGGACAACATACATTCATTTATGTTATACATTCATTCATACATACATTCATTAATGCATACATACATGTGGTACAAGGATGGATGACTGACGTAATGATATAAGCTAACATTTCTTTTAAACTACATATTTGTCTCGCATTGTATTATGGCGCTATAAGGTCAGATGGCGTTATAAGCTTGGGCCAACCTCCCTTGTTTCCCTCGGGGTACAGGAGCACTGTTTTGAAGATATGGCAAGCCTCCGTATTTTGGTCTGGCTAGGGGCAGTAATGGCCGTCATTCTTAATTTTCTATCTGAACAAGTTAGTCGTGATATTGCAGATAATTGATATCAGTCTCAGGGTTATATGAGACAACATGATCGGGACAGTCAAGGAGATACAAAAGGCCAATACCAGTCTCAGGGTTATATGAGACAACATGACTGGGTCAGTCAAGGAGATACAAGGGGCCAAATCCAGTCTCAGGGTTATACGAGACAACATGACCGGGTCGGTCAAGGAGATACAAGGGGTCAATACCAGTCTCAAGGTTATATGAGGCATCATGGATGGTTCAATCAGGATAAGTTTTGTGGTTGACAGTTACTGAGTTGGTCAGTTTTGTGGTTCGGGCAGTTTGGGTTCAATCGGCTTATCGGGTCGATTAAGGGGATACAAGGGGTCAATATCAGTCTCAGGGTTATATGAGGCATCATGGATGGTTCAGTTAGGATAAGTTTTGCGGTTGACCGTTACGGAGTTGGTCAGTTTTGTGGTTCGGGCAGTTTGGGTTCAATCGACTTCGGTTGGGCTCGATCAATTTTGGTTCGATCGACTTCAGATTAGTCCGGATAGTTTGTGTTCGGTTGGCTTCAGTTTAGTTCGACCAGTTTGAGTTCGATCGACTTCAGTTTAGTTCGACCAGTTTGAGTTCGATCGACTTTAGTTTGGTTTGGTCAGTTTGGGTTCAGTCGACTTCAGTTTGGTTCGGCCAGTTTAGGTTCGGTTGACTTTAGTTTAGTTCGGCCAATATGGGATCATCAACTTCTGTTTGGCTCAATCAGTTTGCGTTCAATCGACTTCGGTGGCTCGATCAGTATGGGATCATCGGCTTCGGTTTGGCTCGATCAGTAAGGGATCATCGGCTTCGGTTTGGCTCGATCCGTTTTGGTTCGATCGGTATGGTTTGCCCAGTTTGAGTTTGGTCAATTAAATTGTTTGAGTTCGGCAGTTTAGGTCGAGTCAGTAGTTTTGAGATGGTTCGGCAGCTTTGGGTTACTAGTTTGGTTCGGTTAGGCAGGTTCACTTCGCAGTTTGTTCGGCGGGTTCAAAAATTTGTGTGGTTAGTTTGGAAGTCAATGGGTTTGATGGACTTTTGTATTACTTTCCTATTATAAGTTTTTATAACATGAGAGTAGGGGGTAATGTTGGGGTGTAAATATTTAGGTGATAACTCATCATTTAGATATTTGTAAAGTCACATAAGTGGAGAGATGGTGACATTTTTACTTTATTAGATTTTTGGGGCAGTGGGGCACCGTCATAAATATCTTTGTAATAGTTAAACATTATGAGGAGAGAGGTGGTCACTTTATATGTTTTATAAACTGGGAGCCAGGCAAAGAGGAGGGGGATCGAGATCAGCAGAGTGAACATCACACGGAGAAGAGAAAGAAAGAGATTATACATCACACACAATACACAAACACCAAACCCAAAAGAATATTGTAACACTTCTAATATCATTTTCGTGAACTTCGGAGATCTCTCCCCCGTGGTTTTTTCTTGATTTGGGTTTCCACGTTAATTCCTGTGTTCTTATATTTTGAGTTCTTTCTTTACAGTACAATTTATATTTCCAACATGTATTGACGTACTTTTTGGCCTGCTCTTTTGGTGGTTTTGTCGGTGCAAAATTGGACATCAACAATGCCATTAACAATGTTGATACTGATTTATCATTAGAAGTTTTGTATTTGTTTAGTGATATGCAAAAGTCTCTAGTTAGGCCTGATGAAGTTACTCTTGTGGCACTAATTAGTGCTTGTGCTGATTTGGGTGCTCTTAGTCAAGGTACATGGGCACATGCTTGTGTATAAAGCACAATCTTAAGCTTAATCGATTTGTTGTCACGAGCTTAATTGGCATGTATGCAAATTGTGGGTGTCTCAGTTTGGGGTAACATCTTTTGATAAATTGCCACAAAGAGATACCTTCTGTTATAATGCCATGATTAGAGGGTTTGGAATTCACGGTCATGGGCACAAGGCACTTGAGCTTTTTGTGCAAATGAGGCTTGAAGGCTTGGTTCCTGATGATGTAACAATAGTAGTTACAATGTGTGCTTGCTCTCATGTTGGGTTGGTAGATGAAGGGTGCAAGTATTTTGACAATGAATTAGGAATATGGACTTGAGCCAAAACTAGAGCACTACAGTTGCCTGGTGGATCTTTTAGGAAGAGCCGCTGCTCAAGGAGGCCGAGGGAAGGATTCGGACCATGCCCATGAAGCCTAATGCAATTTTGTGGAGGTCTTTACTTTGGGGCAGCCAGAGTTCATGATAATATAGAGATAGGTGAAGTTGCACTCAAGCACTTGATAGAATTAGAGCCTCAAGCTAGTGGGAATTATGTTCTTTTATCAAATATGTGTGCAAGCACGAATCGATGGGACGATGTGAAGAGAGTTAGAAGGTTGATGAAAGATCATGGGATTGAAAAAATGCCGGGAAGTAGTGTTGTTGATATTGATGGCACAATGCATGAGTTCCTCATTGGTGACAAAACTCACCCACAATCAAAAGAGATATATTTGAAGCTCGAAGAGATGAGTGGAAAGTTGCAAGAATTTGGACATAAGCCAAGAACCAAAGAAGTGTTGTTTGACATTGAAGAGGAAGATAAAGAAGATGCTCTTTCATACCACAGTGAAAGGTTAGCTATTGCTTTTGCTCTTATAGTATCTGAATCCAGCTCAATTATCGGAATTATTAAAAATCTGTGGGTATGTGGTGACTGCCATGTGAGTACTAAGCTTATTTCAAACATATATAGAAGAGAAATTATAGTGAGAGATCGAAATCGGTTTCATCATTTCAAAGATGGGACTTGTTCTTGCTTGGATTATTGGTGAGGGTTCATAAGTTGATGACCATGTACTGTTGTACTTGAAACTCAAAACATAATGCACAACAGCTTTTGATGTTCGTATGTTGTTTACTTGATGGTTCTTCAGTAGCCTGCAACTGGCGATTTTTAGGTGATTCTGTTGCAAAATTCTCAACTGTATAAATATCATCTCACATGTTTGGGCTTTGAAGTCTGTTTTTGCCAAACCCAACCCTTTAATGCTTAATTTAATATTTGTTCTAATTCCAAAAATTTTAAATTGAATTGTCAAACTGTTTTTCTAAAACAAGGAAGTCTTTCTAGGGAGGTTTTTTTTCATGTTCACCCCGTGGAGGTGGTTCGATTTGCGGCAATAGGTGAAAGTAGATTTATTTAGATTTGAGTGTGAGGTTATCATAACAGTTTTTTTGTTGCCCGCGTTGAAAAATTATGCAAATCTGTGTACTTTTGTTCATTTGTGTTTTTGTAATTTGATTTATTTATCGGTGAGAATTATTCTATGATTATATTTGTTTATAAAAAACATATGTGGGATTGAATAATTTGTCTTAATTTAACATTATTTCACACTATTTAATCATTTGACGAGGTACAATTAGTCCCTTATACCCTATTAATATGAGATTATTAGTTCTATAAAACCATTTGAAAGTTTAAAATGGGATAAATTATTAATCTCATATTCATTATGATTATATAATTCCTCGTAAATAGTCTTAAGAATGACAAAAATAGTTCATATAACTATTTAAAAACTATGAATTCCTCATTATAAGATAAAATAGTTTGAAATAATATTAAATTAAGATAAATAATTCAATCTCAAATATATATTTACAAATAAACGGTCTATGTTCTTATTCTAGGGCTTTTTAAAAAAAAACAAAAACAAGACAAGGAAGTTATAACCAGTTACTGAATAATGGAAAATTTCTTTTTAAGTTGTAAAGTGGTCCCATTGTACTATCTGAATGTGAATTCTAGTCAACATTCCATATTACAATATTAAACTGCAAGTAACTTTTCAATAATATATTACCTCACCTTGATAAATGAATTATAAAATTGTGTATGAATGCAAAGAGCAGAAAACAATTATTCATATTATCAAATACTGAGTTGAGTTCCATGGCCTTTGACCATCCCGTAGAGACCAATTCAACAAGCCGACAGCGTTAAGGTACAACTAATTGTCCTTAAATAATTGCTTCTGTCCTAATTGGAGATTTTCAAATACTTTTAGTTACATTTAAAAATTAAAAAAAATAATTGAGATTCATTCATTTTATATGTATATATGTTGTTACAAAAAAAATAAGAGATTACAATAATGTAGACATAATTTGTAAAGAAGAATTTGCGGACAGGGGTGGATCAAGACGATATATATATATATATATATATATATATATATATATATATATATATATATATATATATATATATAAAACGGAATTAAAGTATACCTCTTAAATAATATATTTTTATTAAAACGACGCTCTTTTAAATATTTTTTTTAAAAAAAAATAATATTAAAAGAAAGTGTGACATTTTGCAGTCCCACTTATTTTTTATTTATTTATGAAAATACCATTAAAAAAATTTCAAAACGATGTAATGCATGTATATATAATATGAGAAAATTAATAGTTTTTATAATAAATTGTAGTGCATATTTAATATTAAAAAAGTAGTAATTTTTTCTAAACAAATTTAATACTCTATGTGCAAGAAAATCAACCCTAATTTTTTTACGAAGACGGTACAGGGTCATGGGCAGGGCCGCAGGGTTAGTACTAATAAATGAATAATATTTTTGTTAATGAACTCAAATACAAGTTTCCCTTCTATCTACTCAAATATATGTCCATGTGATTAAACTAGCCGTTAGTGCCGTGTAATTAAGTCATATTTGTTTGTAAAAAGTATATTTAAAATTTAATTATTTATTTTAATTTAATATTATTTTAAATTATTTAAGTTATGATTATTTGTATGAATTATAATAATCTAAAAAATTATAATTTTAAGACTATTAATTTTAAAATTAAATAGTTATAATCACCTATTTGTTTTTTATGAGATTATTCATAAAATAACTTAAAATAATTGTATGTTCTATTTTTTTTTTATAATAAATTAAAAAATTAAATAAAAAAATACCGTTTAAACTATTATAGCTTTATCAATAATAGCATAATTCAACTTATTTTTTCTTTTAATCCAACTTGTCAAGTAAATAAATCGCATTTTCAATGACACGTTCTACTAGTTTAATTTGTCTGCAACACTGCTCCACTAGTACTCATTAATATAGTATATATAATCCGTTTCACATATTTAAAGAGTTCTGTTAAATTTTTATTTTAGTCAATTTGTTAATATAACTTTATTTAATTTTAATTAATGCAAGTTAATACTATAAATTATTTTTAAAATATCATTAAGTACAATTTTTATTTATTTAAAATTAACATAAATTTACATCACAATTTAATATTACAATTTTGCAAATTGATTATGATGAAACTCTTTTTTTAAAACGAAAAGAATATATTTAAATTTATAGTGATAGTATTAATTAATATAAATATTTAGTAGAATAATATATATCAAATGAATTCGAGGCATCCAAATTGAACATGTTAAGAGCGGGAGATATGGTGATATATCTCAAGGAGAAATTATTCTCTGTTCTTAGAATATGAGAACATTTTGTTTTTTTTATCTTACGTGCATGTGAAATTTTTTGTCATAAAATTTATAAGGAACTAATATATATGTGAGGGAAAGAATATATTGTTTCCTATATTTCAAGGACAGATAATAATTTTTCAATTATAAGGTCGTTGGATATGGTGTACCAACTATCCAAATGCAATCAACTCAACGATTTTGTCTGCAATCAATTAATCTCAATTGTTCTTCTTTTACTTTGCGCATAAAGTGAATTTGTAATAAATTTAAAAAGTTAAGATTAATTTTGTCTAAAAAAATTTAATTTTAAATAGTTGAGATTATAATACTAGGTTGAATATAATATTAAATAATTTTTATATTAAGTCATTTTATAATTTCTAGACTAATAATTTCAAATCTAAATTTAAAAATAAGCAAGACACGTAGGATTTTTTTTTTTTTTTATTTATCAAAAATGTAATCCTTATAAACAAACATATTCTTAATCTTTTGAGGAATGATTATTAGTCCATTGGTATGAGATTATTAGTCCATAAAATTATTTGATAACTTAAAATTCATGAAATCATATAATTCATCATAAATAGTATGAGAAATTAAAAAAAAAGAGTTATGAGATAAAATAATCCGAAATAATGTTAAAATAAAATAAAAAATTTAATTTCAAGCATATTTTTTACAAATAAACTTAAAGTTTCTCTGATCTCTATTACATGAAGATTACATTTGTTTGCAAAGATTATAATCTCGGGATTATATTCCCAATATTATATTTGTTTATAATGATTACACTTAAGATAAAATTATTAATCCCAAAAATGTCTTGTTTGTTTTTAAATTTAGATTTGAAATTATTAGTTCAGTGATTATAAAATGACTCGATAGTTTTGGGATTATAATCTCTGATTGAATATGATATTAAATAGTCCCTCATATTAAGTCATTTTATAATCTTTAAATTAATAGTTCAAAGTCTAAATTTAAAAACAAACAAGGCAAAAATAAGATTAATAATTTTATTTTAAGTGTAATACTTATAAATAAATATTACTTTAAAATTATAATTTATGTTTTGAGATTATAATCATTACAAACTAACATGGCCGAAAATTAGAAATTTTTTTGTCTATGATTTAGGGATGTTAGATTTGGAATCGAACGGTTTAGAAGTATAGAACGGATAGATCACTTTTCCATATTTTGAAAAAGAGAAAGAAGAAGATCAGTTTTCCACTGTGTGGTACATCTTTGAAATCCAAATAAAGAACTGATCAAAAAAAGAAATCCGAATAAAGAAGATTCATGGAAATGGAATCCAGCAACTAACTGTATATTATATTTGGGTACTAAGTTGTAAGAAGTCGACATTACCCCTCATCTACTAAAATATATGTCAGATGTAATTTGAAATAAGCAAAGTTGTTTGCAACCTACACGTTTCAACAAACTAAACAATCAAATAAAATATAAAAATTCTGAACTCTACACACATTACAATCGGCTATTATTTTAAATACCGCATATATTTTAATTATTAAAAATTAAGATATAATATAAATTTTCGTGTCAAATCTTATTTTTTAATAATTATGATACATCTAAATGTTTAAAATTATGTTCTAAAATTATGTATGTAGACTTATTCATTGAGAAAGTACCATCAGATTCTTTTATTTTAGAAGATGACCCAGAACTCGAGCCTACCAGAAGGATTGGGGCAACAGCTCAGTCCTTCAAAAGCTGCATGAATTCGGTTGCTCCTGCCAAAGATCATCTGTGTTAATTTTAATCACTCCACATGGAGGGGATAACCAACTAACTATTTCACTTCAATAGTGGGTATGAACTGGCTGAGCAGGTGGCTAAAATCCAAATGGAGTAGTACAAAAAACAGTGTCTAGGTTCATCCTCCCGTATTTACCCATTCTGCCCTCAGAGTTCCACCAAACATATGAAAATTGACCTGATTATTACGTATTTTAAAGCTAAAAACAGTTTTATTAGTCCTTATTTTTTATCATTTTATAATATATATAATATTTTAATAAACAATAATTAGATACGATAATCCAAATTAGCACACTCTGTCTTCTTCCATAATTACCCTTCTTTCTATCTCACAGTAATATAACCTCCAAACAACCATTTCAAATACCAAAAGCAGGGGGAGAAAGCTACAATGGCGACCATGGCGGCTATGTTTATCAAAACTCCAAACCCATCTCGTTCATTCCCAAACACCCAGAAAACCCATTTCATCTCCCCCCTCAAATTCTCGCTCCCTCCACGGTCACACCCAAAGACCCACCAAAATAACCGAATTTCTTGCGGGTTGATCGACCCGGATGGCGGCAAACTCGTCGAGCTCATTGTCAAGGAGTCAGAGAGGGATGCAAAGAAGAAACTTGCTTCTTCTTTGCCCCAAATCAAGCTCTCCCGGGTCGATCTTGAATGGGTCCATGTGCTCAGTGAAGGCTGGGCTAGCCCGCTTAAAGGATTCATGAGAGAATCCGAGTTCCTCCAAACACTTCATTTCAATTCGCTCCGACTTGATGACGGGTCATTCGTCAACATGTCGTTGCCTACTGTTCTCGCCATAGATGATTCGCAGAAGAATCTGATTGGCGGGTCGGGTTCTGTTGCTCTTGTTGATTCAAAGGATAAGACGGTTGCGATTCTGGGCAAGTAAGGCTGTTTTTTGTCGTCTTTCACGCGAAGTTAATTTTAGTGGTCCTTTGTAAATTATCTCTGTGAATTTTTACCTTTGTTCCAAAATTAAAGATGCATGGAACAAAATTAAAGATACATTTGACTGAAGTCAATCTGCAGAATCCTAAACAGATATTATGAATCTGTGCAAGTTTAGAAAACAACAAAATTATGATAATTAGTTGTACGTTTTAGTTTGTTTATAGCAATTATAATTGTTTATACTAAAATTTTAAAAATACGTATTGATTTTTAACTTTAGGATTTAGCAAATTGACAAAAAAAAAAAGAAGTAACAATGTATCCCTGATTTAGAACGGAGGGAGTAAGTTTTGTGTGATTGCCAAATCGTGTTGTTTATCGTAGTTACTAATTTGTTTGCCCTCTTACAGTGCGATGCTTTTGTTGTTTGTTGAGTTTTGTAAATCTGAATTTAGCTTTATTGAGTGAAATTGGGATATAAAAAAATGAAAATTTTGAATCTTTTTGTGTATGAAGCTGATGCAGTAGGCAAAAGTGATATTTGTTACTAGTTTGATATTTCTTATACAGAAGTTAGATCAAGCTTTTAAAGTAGCTAGAAAAGAAAGGTCAGTAGATTTTAAAAAATAGTTGGTTACACTAGAATTCAACCATGAACCAGCTTATTTATCCATTATTTGGTTATGGTTCATGGATGAATTCAACAGCATTACAGTGTTGATTAATGGTTAGTTGTTCAATAGAATAGATAGTTCTACTAGCTACTTGACAGAATTTAAACTCACACACACTACTTTGTCACTGCAACGGTTTGAACTCCCACCCTCTTGGTACACAAGGGGTGGGAATAACCATTGGGCCGAGGCCCTAAGTTTTAGGTATATATTTCTGTTCTATGTTTATCCTTAAATTTATTATGTTTAGTTTATAATGACATGATAACTAATTGTGATGGTAAACTTGATGACATTCTATCAAATATAATACTCTCATCAATTGAAATGTGACTATTTTATTGGAACAATTTTTTTTACAAATGGGACTCATTTTGTGGACGTAGGGAGTATTAAAAATAAATTGCAGGGGCTTCAAATTTTGATAGTTTGATGTACCATGCTCTCACCACAATGAAGGTGTCTGGTTTAGAGGTTTCTGATTTATTTAGAAAATTAAGGTCCCACCTTGATTCCAGAGATGTAATGGGGAAGTCCTGTGGGATAATCATTGAATTTTGAATTTCAAACATGCTTCTAGATGTGGGCTCATTTATGCTCCAAGTAATTTCAAGTTGCATTATATTTGGTGTTGATTGATGTTTAGCCATCCAACATGCTTCGTACTTGCTTAATACAAGTGTGATACTGTGATGTATGCCCCATGACCACATCTTTACTTTCACTAGGAATAGTGTCATAGTTTCACAGTTAACTTACTGTTTGAGTTGGTATCTTCATAGTTAATCATGTCAGTTTAGTCTGTTTTTTTAATGAAGTTGTCATTTTCACTTGGATATGTTTTTGAGAAGCTTATAATGCATGAAAGATGATTGTTCATAATGCTAGAGTTGTACTTGGACCAATAAAAGAGGTTGGTAACGTTGGTCAGGGTTAATATTGTTTTGTTTATTTTTTCATTGTTTTCGTAGTTCTTTCTTTTGATCTATTATGGATGCTCACCTCTGTCACACAAAATAATAAACTTTATTTCTTTGTTGTACAACATGCCTGAAAATCCCACTTCAGTTGCACAAAAGAATACTTCCTCCATTCCAAATAAGATCATTGTTGATCTTTTGAGGTCAATATGAGACATTTTCTAACTCGAAATTGACTTTTTGCTTTATTCTTCGGACTTGGATTCTTCTTGGAGATATCATGCCCCTAATATTTTTAAAGCACTTGATATACTCATAAATTTACTCAGATGGAATTTTAGTTTGTGTTCTTTTCATTTTTTTTTCTTTGTTTGTACGTCTACTATACGTATGCTTCTCTGATAATCGATCCTATCTCATGTCAAATATTTCCTTACGTCTTGTTTTATTTGTACATTGTGTGATTATAGTATTGAGATCTACAAGCATAACAAAGAAGAAAGAATAGCAAGGACTTGGGGTACAACTGCCCCTGCTCTACCTTATGTTGAGGAAGCTATAAAAAACTCTGGAAACTGGTTGCTTGGAGGTGATTTAGAGGTTATAGAACCAATCAAATACCATGATGGTCTTGATCGGTTCCGACTATCCCCTTCCGAACTGCGTGAGGAATTCACAAGGCGTAATGCTGATGCGGTGTTTGCTTTCCAGCTCAGGAATCCTGTGCACAATGGTCATGCTTTGCTTATGACTGACACACGCCGTAGGCTTCTTGAGATGGGTTACAAGAACCCAATCCTGTTGCTTCATCCATTGGGAGGCTACACAAAGGCAGATGATGTTCCGCTTACTTGGCGAATGAAGCAACATGAGAAGGTTCGTGTATCTATAATCTATTACCAAAGTTGCCAAAGATGGATTGTTTGTATTTTGGGTAAACCTACTGCACCAATGCCGGGAATTCATGATCTGGATTTGGTTATTTCCCTATTGGTTTATATACCTTAGAAAATTCCTCTTTCTCCATGGCAATCTTTCCTCAAAATCTCTTTTATATAATAATTTATCTCTCTGCTGTTCAAAATATAATACAGTATATAAAAATTGGAAATCATCAAACTTCACTATCTTTTTGTGATGCCACACTACACAGTGATTAAAGCAACAAATTTAGGCCAGTACTAGGAACCTGATTGTTCACTGGATATCAGTAGTCTAATCTGAAGGAATGACTATACTAATTCAGTTTGTAACTCAGGTGCTTGAAGACGGCGTACTTGATCCAGAGACCACTGTGGTTTCCATATTCCCTTCTCCCATGCATTATGCTGGTCCAACTGAGGTGCAATGGCATGCAAAGGCTCGAATTAATGCAGGTGCCAACTTCTACATTGTGGGTCGGGACCCTGCTGGCATGAGCCATCCAGTGGAGAAAAGAGATTTATATGATGCTGACCATGGCAAGAAGGTATTGAGCATGGCTCCTGGGCTGGAGCGTCTAAACATCCTCCCTTTCAAGGTGTGCAAACCACCCTTGCTGATTAGCTACATGACTTCTATCAAGTTTTTATGCAATACCATGTATTCATTAGTTGACAACAACTGCAGGTGGCAGCGTATGACAAAACTCAGAGTAAAATGGCATTCTTTGATCCATCCAGAGCACAAGATTTTCTCTTCATTTCGGGTACCAAGGTATCCTCTCTTCCCATAGAACTGCCGAACTTTTTCATAGTAAGATTTATGGGATTGATTACAGAGTTGCATGACACACACATACATGAAAGATGAAAAATGCAAATCGAGTATAAGTTTTTTTTAATTATATTTTCTGTATATCTTTATGCTGATATATGCTACCTTCTGAAATGCTTGCTTGCATTTTACAGATGCGCACACTTGCAAAGAACAGGGAGAACCCTCCGGATGGATTTATGTGTCCTGGTGGTTGGCAAGTCTTGGTTGATTACTACGATAGTTTGGCTCCTGCTGAAAATGGTAAAGTTCCTGAACCTGTTCCAGCCTGAAGGAATGAAATTTATGAAAACATATTGTAATATGTTTGGGAGAAACCTTAGAAACTCTGACAAATTGCTCAGATTTGGTGAACAGATTTCTAACCAGATCTTTAATAAGTTATGTGAGGCACTGGAATAGAGCAAAAGACTTTGCCTCCCATGTGTAAATTATTGTGCAATGACGGTGTCACGAAATAGTGTGCTTATTATGTATGTGTGCACAATGTAACATATTGTGGATTATGAATTTATGGTGGAAACATATTGTTGGTTTGCTTTTAGAGAATTATTATCTTAAATTATTAGGGAATAGTTCTTTTTAGTAGCCCCCCAACCATCCACTCGCTCACAAAAAGAACAAACAAAGACTTTGAGGTGTCTCCTTCACTGAATGAAGCCATTGTGATGGTCTTTCCTATTAAAATTCCATTGGCCCATAATTTGTTTCTGAATCACGTAAATGGTTTAGATTATGATATCATTTTAGAGGAACATTGTGACGAGTGTATATAGAAATCTAAATGCAATTAAATGACTGCATATTAAGGTTTCTTATTAAACAGCCTTGACAAAAATATTTCAGAATAAGGCATACCTTGGTATGCTTAGATGGAAGGAAGTCTAATGATAAAATATACTGCATTAGATTAAATAATAAATTAATCATGATTTTATTTATTTATTGAAGAACTGGATAATATACTAAATTCTTGCTTAAAAGGCTCTCTTCTATCCGCTTTACTACATCTGGGACGAGAAACTTTGGTTAACGAGACGATGAGATCTCTTTCAAGGGTTTAACAGCAAGGACAACCAATATACCTTCTTTGAGAGAGAGCTCTTGAGCAAATTCATTTTTCATTTTTCATTTTTCATTTGTCGAATATTGACTTTTACTTCCATTCATCAGCTTGATGACTAATAATGAAAGGGGTGATCAGGCCAATAGCCATGGAAAGTCTCGTGTAGATAGTTGTTATGGGGCGTGGGCCTCCCAAACAATAACAGAGGCATGTAAAGGTTTTCTCGGGCCGAAGAGATTGATCGTTAGAGTGCAAAGGTATAAGAGAGTTTGACTGTGACACTCCCAAATTCGGGTTTCATAACCTCGGGTTTAGTGCTCACGATCCAACAACATCAATATATTCTATAAACTATAGCGGAATATAAATAAACATACATTGTTCAAAACACCAGGTTCTATTAATCCCAAGGTCTATTAACCTTAAAATAATTACAATCTATACACTTTAAGTGTTTAAAAACTATACTAACGAATTACAAACATTAATAATTAGCTAGCATGCATACTAATCTACTATTGAACCTCCTCATTGCCCTTGTTTTTCTTAGAGCTTTCTGGCTTGACTGTAAAATATCATGATATAACAAGGGTGAACAATTACTTTGCTCAGCAAGTTTAAATAAGCAGTAAGCACAAATGATGTATATTATGATTGAAAATGATAAATTTATGAGGTTTCAACAAAATATATATTTTTGAGGAACTAGATTCAAATTCAATTTAAAAGAAAGAATTGAGTCTTTATTGTTGAGTGACCGCTAAGGACCATGAACTAATGCTAAGGCATATCAGTCATTCAACTGACCCTTTTATTATTGTGGTATTCGAGGGGATCAACCTCTTGTACCCATATGTGTATGCATAACATTTAAACATCCGTGCGCAGGTTAGAGTCCGCATTAACTATTGGTTTGGATATACTTTAACAATATTCAAATGATTGAATTCATACATGCAAGGTCTAGCTAAATAGTTATCATAGACTATTTGTTAAACAGTTCATGAATGACAAAACTTAAACATTTGACAATTCAATAATGAAACAGTCTTCAATTTGCATGCAAGTGTGAATATTTAACAATAACATCGATGTGGGTTAATTTTCAATAATTAAATCACTTAAGGATCTTGTACATAAATACAAGTCTGGGTATAAGAAACTTGCCTTCATTATTGATCACGGCTAACCAATACAGTTTTAATGTCATTTGAAAAGACATAACATTTATCAAAATTGATCTCTCAATTAGAATCACATATAGGTTCATTTTAATAACTCTTGTATATCTTAATTCACTAACACTTAATCACCAAAATAAACATTTAATGGTATATTAAACACTTAAAAATATTATCATCAGATGAGAATATTTTAATCACATAAAACCAATATTAAACATTTAATATAGTTTAAACTTCTATCTAATATTATTAATCAAATAATAATATTTAAGTCCTTTAATAAAATTATGAATAATTAAACAATGTGTTATCCATTTATAATATTATTAATCATTTAATAATATTTCATTAGTTACTAATATTATTTATCATTTAATTTTACTTTATTCAATTTATAATATTATTATTCATTTAATAATATTTTATTGAGTTTCTAATATTATTAATTATTTAATAATATTTTATTCATTTTCTAACATTATTATTCATTTAATAATATTTTATTAATTTTCTAATATTATTATTTATTTAATAATATTTTATTCATTTTTTAATATTTTATTCATTTAATAATATTTTATTCATTTTTTTATTTAATTAAGTCTAATAATTATATTATTTAGTTTGCATTTTTTCTGACCTATTTTGGTCTCACAGACTCGACCCGACTTGGCACCCATGGTCTGACACGACCTGGTTAATAAGATTTTAAATTTTAAAATTTTAGATAACCGTTGCGGCGGTCCCCTGGCAGTATGTTTCACCGTTGCGGCAGTCCAACCTAACGGTGCGGCGATCCAACGTAGCGCTGCAGCGGTGGTTTAGTAATCACAAACCCTAATTTTTTTTCACTTTAATTTATTTGATTCAATCCTTCATAAAATGTAATACACACATCCAAAAGACTCCAAATTTATTTTGTTAGTTTCGTAACTTGATGTTCTGCAATATTTCATAGATTGATCTCATTCTTGGAAACGTTTTTGTCATATGAATCATGATCAATCAACTCGGGTTTTAAAAAGACCTCTTTTGGTACAACAACCATAACTTGTTCATTTTATCATATTTTTCAAAGATTCAAGTTGAATTATTTTTTTATAACCTCTAAAGCTATCTTTAAAGTTATAGAACTTACAAAAATGATATCCACAACTCATAACACAAATCAACAAACCAAGCACTTTACTAGGGTTTTCTACTGGTAAAAATGGTTACCAACATATCTACATACATTTTAGCATGCACAGACCTATATTTCATCAAATGACCACATAACTCATAGATCTACACATATATATGGATACATAGCCATATAGATTAAAGAAAATAGGTTTTCTTTTTATAATATGAACATATAAATAAAAGAAAACTACAAGACTAAAGGAAAGAACACTTTTCAACCTCTTGATTTTGAATGCTCTCCTTTTGCTCCTTCCAAAATATGAAATCAAGCTAGATGGCATGCACCTTGAATCCTTCAATCTACCCAAAAAAGTCTAGCTTTCTAACTCTTAAGTGTTATTACATTTTTTTCTCTACAAACTTTCTTTAGAACTCTATTTTTCTTTACTTGATGAACCAACAAATGACTAGTAAACTTTATATGCTTGGTGATGCATTCTATTTATAGGGAAATGGTAAGTGAGCTTAACTTCCTTAAGCAACCAACACATAGTTGATTAAGTCACTAACAAAGCCATAGACAAGATCTACTTTTTAGGGGACTTGATATGCATTAGGGAGGGAATTGGGGGTGTTCTTTTTAAGAAAAATTGTGGAGCTTTGCACCCCATTGGGCCCCTATTTGGTCGGCAGCTCCCTCCCCTTTCCCCCCTATTTTTGGTTTATTGTTATATTGCCAAATTGCTTATATATACATACATATAATATATACACCAACTTGTATAATTGTTGACCAACATTTGATTTGAGTTGGGCTACTCACTTGGGCTATAGAATTAATTTAGTTGGGCTCCCAATCAAATCCATTTGGGCTCTCATATTAAATCCTATTGGACTTAGGTTTGGCTACACCAATTAAATTAGTTAGGTTAGTCATTTACTTCAACTTGGGCTAACAATACAACTTGCAAGGCTAGCAATTTAACATAAGTGTTGAGTTAGGTCACATTATTTCGTTGGACTTTAACATTTATTTTAATTGGGCTAGCCCATTAAATTAATATTAAACTAGGTTAATTCTTTACATGGATTAATATATTAAATGACACACTTAGGTTAATTAATTAATTAATCAAATTAGACTTGCATTTGTTAAATTAATTTCTACTACCAACTAATTGGTTTAATCTCTAAACCCTAACACACATTACAATGGCTTGGGCTTGTTTAATTAATTCCTCAATTACAAATTCTGTGACGCCCTCAAATCCAAGTTCCTCAAACCACGGGTTCGGTGCTCACTATCCATCTCTTAACAAACATTCATAAACTAAATCTTCAATAACTAGCGAAAAATAAACATAAATTTGTTACAAAACGTACCCTCAATCCTAAGTTCCACTAACCTTAAATATATCACAATTACCTTATAACCAATAAGGTTTTACAGCATAAAAATATAACTAATTACTTCTACTCGTTAGCCTTTCATTTGCCTTTGTATTCCTTAGATCACTCGGGCTTAGCTGAAAAATAGTTCATGATATAGCAAGGGTGAGTAACTACTTTGCTCAACAAGTTTAAATAAACAATAAGGGATATATCATGAATGAAAAATAATTAACTTTTGAAACTTCAACAATATTTAAGAATTGTGAATACGTGCAACTTTGAATAACAACTTTCAATTGATTTAACATACTGCTTTTTCATGCTGAAAGGTCACAAGATCATGAACATACGTTTTGAGTATTTACAATACCCTGTAGATATAAGACTGTCATTTCATTTTGAATATTAACAATCATTTCAATTGCAATATCTGAAGATGGGTACTTTAGGTGATCAGCCTATCGTACGTTTATATTATGCACATTATAACCATCCAATTTCATTTTGACCGGAATTTATTCCATCAAACCGTAATTTTATTCTTTCATAATGATTTGTTTATTTAAGCTTTTTTCATCAGATTCTGCACCACAATAATATGGTTTGGACTAGTTTCAACAATATTTAGATTTATAAATTTAATACATACATGGTATAGCCGAAACAATTGGCATAAACATTCCTCTTTAAATAGTTCTGTAGACACCCAAATTTTGCACTTCTCTACTAACTCTGGCAGGAGAGCAAAGTCGTCACTTAACCCGACATGCGAAAAGGAGGGTGGACCCCAACACGAAGCCACCCCAACGATTTACGGTCAAAGCCGCCACAAACGGACAACGAGCATCCGGTCACTTGAGGCAAGACAAACAGTTGATCCAGAAAACCTGAGTTGATCACAAAAGGCGACTAATGGCCACTACGCTTACGATATTCGGGGGTCTCGCTCCCCGGTGAGCGAGCGGCTGCCCAGCTCGCCGGTGAGATGGCGGGGGTGGAATGGGGGCAGCGCCCCCTGGAAGCCAAGCACAATTATCAAATTCTATATCAAGTCGCAGCCCTCCGAACTAGCCTCCCAGAACAATATGGCACGTTTCCTAGGGATTTCCGGATTGCAAAAATACAGCCTTTCAAAATAATACCGCAGAAATTGGCGATTTAAGACCACGTGGCACGGAAATCGAGAAAAGCAAGTCGGACAGCCGCGGATGCACCTGCGGCCACCGACAAACGGGACAGTGCGCGGCTCGAGGACGGCACATGGCAGCCGAGGCGGCGGCTCAGACGGCCACAGCAGGCAGCTGCAGAGGCATCTGCGGCTAGCCGCAGATGCACCTGCGGCTGCCTGGAGATCAGCTATACATCGCCATTGTTGCGTCCGAGAGCGAAAAAAGAGAGTTTTGAAGGTTTTAGAGAGAGAAAAATGGCGGAAATAGAGAGAGAAACCTTCGGGTTTTGCCAAAAAATGTGAGGATTTGTCTCATTTTGTTCAATCTTTACTCCCTACATTGTATCCTACATCCGATTCGAGTTCTAGTGAGTGATTTCCATCAATATCAAGGCAAAGATTTCAATCTCTCTTAGTGTTGGTGCATATTTTGTAGTTTTTATTAGATTTGATCTTTTATCTTGCTTTAGTAGTTTAATCGGTAAATATTCATTTATTTGTGCATTTGTTGGGTGGATCTACTGTGGATCCGAAAATATTTGGTGCATTGCTATTTAAATAGTTTGATATAGTGTATTTGGAAGTTAGACCCAATGTAGTCGATATTTGTTTTGGGATCTATGGATTAGGGATGGTTAGAGAGGATTTATTGCGGATGGAATCTCCTCCTAACCTCCCGATGATATTCTTTTAGTTTATTGTATGTAGCAATGACGATGCATTTGTATTGTAAATATGTAATTTCCGGGCCTTAAAGCGATGTCGGATCGAAAATCGGGTTTAAGGCCCCATAATAATAAAGATATGTGACTGTGGGTGTTTGGGGTTGTCTAGATGGCTCACATGCCCATGGATAGCCCCGACACATTTTGAATCTTTGTTTGGAGTTACAACGCAAAAAACGGTTTCCCAAAATAAGGCAAATAACAAAGATTTTTTAAAAAGAATCAAATTAGGATATTAGATACACGAGGTTTAAAAGTAAAGAGTTTTGGCGAAATTTTGATCCTTGATTGACGAAAAGGCTACATTTGGTTTTTAAAATGTCATAAAAGATGTTTTCGAAAAAATAAATAAACGTTTTTATTAAACTTTGTGCATATGGTTAAAGAGTTCTAGAAGTTGCCTTCATTTTATTTATATTTACTGTTAGAAGGCAATGTATAGTCTCGATTCCTATTTGACAAAAGTTTAAAAACTATTGTTTTCTGAAAATGACATCTAATAAAAAACCCTCATCGTTTTCGAAATTAAAATCAATCTTCATTATAAAAAGCGAAGCCTTGTCATTTGGGTCAAAAGACGTCTAAAACACTTTCTTGATAAAACACATTTGCCATATAAAATCAAAGCAACGTTTATGAAAAAGGACACCACAAACATCCACTTAGGCACACACACACACGCGCGCGCCCACACACATTTTAAGATTTAAAAGGATAGGAAAACATCGAGATTGCGGTAACCGTATTTCACGGAAGTCGGGGGGTGCCTAACACCTTCCCCTCGCTTAAGCAAGCCCCCGAACTCTATGAATCTCGGTTTGCGGACCATTTAAAACGGAGTCACATATGAGCCATTACGATTACGAAAACAAAATTCGGATGAGTTGGTACATCCATTTCAACAATACCAACTGACGACTCTGGTCAATTAGCTCATAAAAATTCGACATTTCAAAATCTCGTCGACACTAAGCCGACCCTTTTCAAAAGTCACATCTTAATCTAAAGGCTAAAATTGGAAAGGGCATTTTAATTATTAAAAAACGAAACGACGAAAATCCCGGCGTCGACAAGTTCATAATAAGAACAGTCATAATAACACAAACAATATTTAACAAAAATAAATAACTTAGATATTTCTCTTTAAATAGTTCATAACGTAAACAGTCATGTAAATGCACATAAGTGCGATTATCAATAATAACATATATATGAAATAATTATTAATAATCATTTCATCATGTACTACGAAACTAATTTCAACTTCTACATACTTAACATAATAGAAACAAGTATATGAAACTTGCATAATGAAACGAGTTTGGGTTTCAGAATAACTTGCCAAATAAATACAAGTTAAGGTTCAGAGAATTTGTCTGTTCCGCTGATTACTGCTATTCAACTTAAAATAAGTTCCTTTGGATGACCTAACATTTAACAATATTTAACAACATTGTTCCTCCAATCAGCATATATCATACATGTTTATTTTACATTAATAACCTTAACATATATGTCTTAAATAATCTAATACTTAATCATAACCTTAAAATACTTAATAATATCATCAACCTTTGATAATATTTTAATCACATAACTATCACTTAATCACATCATAATATTATCACATTTGATAATATATTAACCACAAATAAATATTATTAATCGTTTAATAATATTTTAACCATTTACAAATATTATTTCGATAATATTTCATTTAATCATCAATATTATTAATCATCTAATAATCCTCTTAATTATTTCAAATTCTTAGTAGCATTATTAATAATCAAATAATGTCTTATACTCTTTCCAATAATATCCCAATCCTTTATAAATATTATTAACAATTTAATAATATTCTACCCTCCTAATATTTTTATTAATCTTTTAATAATATTTTAATTATTTGTTAATATTATTAAGAATTTAATAATATTCTATTCACTTATAAATATTATTAACCATTTAATAATATTCTATTCACTTACTAATATTTTAACCATTTAATAATATTTTAATCCTTCATTAATATTATCAATCATTTAGTAATATTTTATTTATTTATTAATATTATTAACCATTTAATAATATTTTATTCACTTACTAATATTATTAACCATTTAATTATATTCTATTCACTTACTAATATTATTAATCATTTAATAATAATTTAATCAGTTATTAATATTTTATTCACTTATAATATTATTATCCATTTAATAATATTTTATTCATTTTCTAATATTATAAATCTTTTAATAATATTTTATACCTTTGCTAATATTATTATTCATTTATTAATATTTAAATTATTTAAATTTTGTCTAATATTATTATTTTATTAAATCACATTTTTTGATTCATTTATTATTCAAAAGATTCGTCCCGACCTGTTTTCTATGGCCCAACCCGGTTTAATAAAAGTTAATTTTTAAAAAGTCCAGTCAACCGCTGCGGTGGTGATGTCCACCGCTGCGTCAGTGATGTCCACCGATGCGGCGGTGACTCGCAGAAGATTTCACCGCTGCAGCGGTAGTTTACTTTTGTCAAAACCCAATTTTTTCCAACTTGATTTCTTTGGTTCAATCTTTCATAAAACATGCAATACTTGATCAAATGATCTCAAATCTGTTTTGTTAGGTTCCTAACTTTGTATTCTTTAGATTTTCAAGAATCAAATAACTTTCAAAATCATTTTTGACAACAAAATCAATATCAACCATCTAGGGTTTTCAAATGACATTTTATATCAAAATCACACAACTTCTTCGTTTTAACTTCGTTTTCGACGATTCAAGTTTTGCTACGATCGAAACTAACTCATCTAGCATACAAGACACATACACAACTTATATATCACAAGGCACACATAAACAACCTAGGTATCTGTGAGCCCATGGATAAAATTAGGGCTTACGTTTGACCCAATGAATTTAATGAAATAAAATGAATAAGACGAAAATTAATGAACAACGAATAAACGAACAAAAAACTAACATAACTTAAGAGTTGTTATCCCGAGTCCCAAGGCAGAAGGTTCGTGGAGGCAACTCATTTTGGGAATCGGTTGAGGGATTGGATTGGTGGCTAGAAGAATTGGATGATTTGGGTATTACCCGAGTAACCGGGGGTATTTTAGGAATTTCCCTATTGTAAGGGTATTTCTGGAATTTCCCTTCTAACATGTGCCGACACATGATATGACCCTATAAATACCCCTTCACTTGACAAGTGAAGGGACTTTTGGAGACTTGGAGAAATCTAGCCATCTAAACCCTCTCTCTCTCTCTCTCTCAACAAGTGGAAATGAATTGGGAACTAACTTGTGATCGACTCTGAATCGAGTGAACGAAAGTGTTGGCTTGCCTATCTTGAGTTCACTCGAAACACCTGTCACGGCTCTTGGACACCAGCGGTTACGCCGTGATCCTGAGAGTTCTGTCACGTGTTGCTTTGGTAGTTGCTCACCGGTTCTTCTCCCCTCTCCAATCTTTCAACCGATTCCATACTCTTTCCGGATTTCTCGCCTCCACCATTACTACGAACCCTAACCTTAACAAGGTACGTAATTTATGTGCCTATAGTATCTAACTAAGGTTTTTACTTAAAACATATTCATTTTCATCTTTCATCCATATTTTCACATACTAAATATATCAAAACACTTATCATGTATTTTTAACCATAGACCTTCTTCACATAGATCCTTCCATAACCAAGCTTGCTTAAACTCATACATAAAAAAAATAATAACTAAAGTTTGAGAAACTTTTAAACTTTCTATGAAAATCTTATTCTTGAAAATGGTTGGAGCTCCTTCTTGATCTTCTTGTATAGACCAAAAATAACTTACACTTAGTAACACTCAAAGTGTTTGCTTCTCTAGAACTCTCACAAATGCTCTAACTTCTCTCTACAACTTCCTCTATCTAAAATTTGGTGAATAGAGTAAATGAACCAATATTTGCACAAGTGTTGGACATTTTTATTTATAAAACTCTAGGATTTCACCATTAGCTCTCATAATCAACTAACATTAGTTCATTAAGGCTCTAATCTTGCTTACTATTGCTTTGAATGACCATTTGAGTGACATTTTGAATGACTATATAAATGACTAGGGTAGGTTGGGAGTTGTTAAACAACTTTGTACCCAAAATCACTAAACAAGCAAGTTTCACATCAATGTGAGGCCCAAAATTCGGGAATAACATTTTAATTACTCCAATTTAACTTTATTTTTAAGTCCTATATAATTCTATAAGTATCCATATATATATATATATATACACCAATAAATGTATACATATTCACCTATATATGTACATTGAGCTCCACGTTTGGACCTTTGAATTAATTATATTTGGACTTTGAATTACAATTGTTTAGGCTCAACAATTTAATTTATTTGGGCTACTATATTAACTCATTCAAGTCATTAACACTTGGGCTGTGACGCCCCCAAATCTAGGCCCACACAGCCCAAACTTGAGTCGTCAAAAGACTATAACAAAATTATTACAACAAAGCACAACGTACAACAATACAGTGTATAATAATACACAACTAAGTCTTCACTATTATTGCCACACTATTTTACAATACGTGAAGACTAGGATAGCTATTCCTCGGACTCTCACTCCATCCCCCGGCTAGACCCCGTTACGTTTTCATCTCCTGTTGAAAAACAATGAAACAAAAGAAAGGGTGAGCTCAAATAGCCCAGTAAGAAATATCATGACTAAGATAATGACGAATAAATTATCATTAGCCTTCAACAGTTGAATTCTTAAACAATGTTCAGATTAATAATAACAGCGGAATGAGCAATCTATTAGAAGAATAATACAGACTATAATGTCCACTTGTTTCTCTTTTTATTAAAAACGTCATCAACTTTTATCATCTAAAATACCATTAGTCAAGATAATGCAACTTCACAGTTCCTGGTCATAATCATGCAGATCAACAGTTCATCTTTGCACTACGGGCCAAAGACATTCAATATAACACCAACGGTCATGATTATACCAGATTCAGCCTTTGGTCATAATCATACCAACCAACAGTTCATCTTTGCACTACGGGCCAAAGAGAACTTTCAATATAATACCAACGGTCATGATTATACCAGATTCAGCCTTTGGTCATAATCATACCAATTAACAGTTCATCTTTGCACTACGGGCCAAAGAGAACATTCACCACGTGTCATAAAAGACACCGAACAGATGTATCGCCTTTAACCTAGTATATCGCCTTTAACCTATCATCTGTTCAACAATTATATCACATCTGTGCCCTCGGCCACAGATATTCACAACAGCTTGATTCTTGATGGTTAATACAAATAACAGTGATACAAATGATGAACAGAAGAAACAAGATAAACAATAAGTATCGGAAGTTTACTTTCTGCAGATTCAAATAATGTCCAAATTGTCAACATGATGTGGAGTGAAATTTAAAAATGATATTCAAGATCCACAGTTCAGAATAACGGTTACAGTTCAATAGAAAGGTTCAGAAAATAGGAAGGTTCAGTTGAAATAATGAAGTTCAACTATTATGGAACATATAATATTTTCAGGAATTATAGAAGCAATAGTTCCATAATAAGTTTCGATTTAAGAGTATGAAAGAAAATGACATCCCTTACCATAATAAATTTAAGAGTGTAAAAAAATAATATTCCTTATCGTAATAAATTTAAGAGTATGAAAAGAATGATATTCCTTACCGTAATAAATTTAAGAGTGTGAAAAGAATGATATTCCTTACCTTAACACGTGACTGGATATTGATTTAAATGAGGTTGATCAACCTATATATTTTTAATAAAATTAGTAATTACCACATATAAATTTCAAAGTATATGATAATTCGTATAATATGAAATATCAAAATTATATATATTTAACATAATTTTTGTAGTATAATATAACTACTTTAACATAGTTTTTAAAATAATATTCCAAAATAAATCTTCCAAAGAAAGCTTTTAAAAATGAATCTTCTCAAAGAAGAGTCTTCTAAGGGAAGATTTGTGAATACCGTGAAAAATAGGAATTTATGAAATTATTATTTTTTAATAAAAGACTTACTTGAAAAATTTCTGCACTCCTTTTGGCTTTCAAACTCTCAAAATAACCTTACTATTCTCAGAGAAAACTCATAAAATTCTTATAGAAAAATTCTATGTTTTAGGTGTGATTTTTCTATTCAGTTGAACAAGCTATTTATAGGAGAAAGGAAGACACTATGCGCGGTAGGTGACAACAGGCGTGATGCACGCCTGTGTTAAAATTTCAGCAGATGGCGGCTGCTGCTTTTCTTTCTCACCAACTTCAGCAATTCCTGCACATTTTTGTGCAAATTTTTTTTCAGGTGGGTCCTACAGGGGCCCACATGTTACTATTCACGTCACTATTCACGTTACTATTTCAAATAGTAAAATTAATTATTTTATTTTATTTTTTATTTATTTATTTATTCTTCCTGTGAGTCCAACATATAAAATAATGTTACCACAATAATGTAAGAAACACGTTACATATTTTTATTAATTTAATAATATAAATTATAGTGTATTTGCTACTGTGACAATTATTAGATTCAATAATTTTAAACTACAGTGCACCAACAATTATTGACTCAATGATATGAAATACAGTGTAATGACAATTATTGAATCAATAATGCAAAATACTGTGTAGCAACAATAATTGAATTGATAATATAAAATATTATGCAGTGACATTTATTGATGAAATGATGCGTAACAGTTACGGTGTCAATAATATGAGACACTGTGCAATACCGTGTGCTACTGTAGAGTACCGCATGCTACAGTAAAATACCATAAATTACCGTATGCTACTATTCTTTTATCACCGATATTTTAACAGTTAGCACCGTTGACTATTTTTATTAAAAAGGTTACTTCTGTCGTTTTCTATATCCGACAAATATTCCGTTGTGGGGTCCACCAATAATTTGTTATTTCGGCGCCGTCGTACGACACGAATATTCCCCGATAAAACGAATATTCCCCGACAAAGCGAATATTGTCCGACAAAATAAAATTTGCACATAACATCCTTAACTTTCAATTTCGTTAATTTAACCACTTACTGTTTCATGAAAAAATATATATGAAGAAAAATTAAATTTTATATTTCATAAAATTCGGGGTCTTACATGGGCTCCCAACAATTAAATCAATTGGGCTAATTATGATACTTGAAATATAAACAAGCATTGTGCTAGTTTAAATTAATTTGGACTCACCATATATTTCATATATGGTTCACTAATTAAATCATATAAGACTACCTCACTGGGCTCATTAAATAAACACATTAGTTTAATTACATAATCTAATTAGACTTGCCATTTATAAGCCAATTGGACTACTTAATTGAGTTAGTTTACAAAACACTATCACTTTTTAATTTTTGGGTTTGTTTTAATAAAACCATAATACAAATTAATACAAGTACTTCGATTTGATTAAATTTAATTTATTAACTACCTCTTATCATCAACTTAGGTTTATAATATAGTTACTCATACACATACAATTATTCCCCCATTGGGTTATATTAAACAATTCACTTATTTCTTCTTTCTTATTATTCATACAAGTAATTCACTTGTTCATTATTAAACTTATTATTTGTCATTCAAGGCCAACATTCAAGTTTTGTGTTTTCATCACATAAGCTCTCCTGCATTAATTTCCCTTCTTTTAGTTAATTCAAATAATTTTAATTAACCAATTTAATATAACTCATCATATAACATGTATACATACATAATACCACTTCACACATCATATTTTTCTACAAAATTAAATACATAATAAAAAAAAATTAAATTCGTAATTTTTCAGGTTATTACAAATTCCCCTACCTTGTTACCTTTAATCGATGAGGAATTAAACATACATACATATCCATGCATTCCATCACATAAAAATAAAAATTTAATTCACATTAAAATCTTCCTTCATTGATAATTAATTATTAAATCTAATTACAATGAAAATTTAAAGTTTGTGGTCATTACATTGATTGCAAGAGCAACTCGCCGAGAAAGGACAAAAGTCGGCCTTTGTGACCCGACATTGCCAAATAGTCTAAAATTATAATAAATTAGTATAAATAATCACATTACACCCATTATTTTTTACGAACAGAAGTACTTTAAAAATATTAAGTTGTTAGTTTATATAAAATTATGATGAAAAACGTAAAGACATGAAGTCATTTTATTTTATTATTTATAAAAAGAGAATTATTTATGTGAAGTAATTTTTTCCGGTTGAAAATATGGCCTTTTTTTTATAAGACAAATAGAATATATATATATATATATATATATATATATATATATATATATATATATATATGTGTGTGTGTGTGTGTGTGTGTGTGTGTGTGTGTGTTAGAAAAGGGGCTCTTATAATTTGGTTTGAAATGAAGTAAGATATCCTCCATTACACTTCTTTCTCAATTCTCCAAGTATATATATATATAAAAACAAAATTTACTTTTAACAATAACACCAACAACACAATTATTTCGAGTAATATTACTATATCACTAAATAATATTTTGGTTGCTTAAACCTAAAATTGACATTACCTGGTTCATTTACGTACCGAACAAGGTTGAAACACCAGTTGTGCACAACAATGCCAAATAACTGCAGCGCCACTATTCCATTTTCACAATCAAATGAAGAACAACCTTAACGTCACAATTAGCTCAATCAAAGGGCCGCCCCACAATAACCCACGTTCATTTTCAAATGAAGAACACCCTTAGTTTAACATTAAGACAAAAATTTCGGGTTAAGAGTTTCCCTTCGTGAATTTTTCCTTATTTCTTCTTGTTCTTTAAATTATTGCTTTCTTGTTTGAATTTTTTACGATCAGTTTTCTATTTACTTAAATTTGACATCAAATTAGTTTATGGGTAGCCTGTCATCTTATCTGTTTGATACAATTACATATGACAAATAGTATGTATTGTGATTAGAGAAGGTCTATGTTCGAAAAAGGTTTTAATGTTTTAACTAGGATTTTAGGGAGCCTACTAGCCATCAAAGATATCAGCTTTTTGTAGCTATGAGCTTCCTGATCAAATAAATTTGAATTCCTGTAAACACCATTAACTATTTTGGCTTCCATTCCAAATGGGAAATACTTTATATACATATTCGTCAAACTTCAACCACACAACAATCTGTTAAACATAAAAAATAGCTAATGAAAATGAAAAATTGGTGAACTCCAATATATCTTAGTACTTTGATATGGTTTCTACCTTATGTATGTGTTCTTCAAGCTGTTCCACTTGAAAAAGCTAAAAAGTGGTTTCTTAGGAACAATTATGTACTTTACCAGCCAACTGATAGGCAAAGATATAGCAGAGATTCCGATACATGCTCCCCATTGTCCCCAATTCAACTTCTCTGTATCTGCAAACTTCTTTAGAAATTCCACCATCACCACTTGAAGAATGATGGTTATCCCAATAATTCCCAGAAATAACTTGTTCTTATGAATTCCCTCAAAAACATTCTTCTTCTCAAGCTTCCCTGCGTTGAATTCATTGAAAACTTGACACAGTACAAAAGTATTGAAGATCAAAGTATGTTTTACCTTCTCACTAACATTGAAGATCTCTTCACCTTTGAACTGTAAGCTCAAGAGGATTACTATCTGATATAAGGCTTGAGCCATTAGATTCCTCCACATAATGTTGCTGATAAGTGGCTCTGTACGTCCCACAGGCCACTTTTCCATGAGCTCATTTGTGGGTTGCTCAGTGGCTAGAGCAAGAGTGCCCAATGTGTCCATAATTAGATTTACCCACAATAACTGGATTGCCGTTAGTGGCATTTCATCGGCTGAAACTGTTGCCACAAAGTTAATTACCAAAGTTACCACATTTACTGTGAGCTGGAACTGAATGAATTTCTGAATATTGCTGTAGACACACCTTCCCCATCTCAAAACAGTAGCAACAGATGCAAAATTATCATCCAATATTACAATATCAGAGCATTGTTTCGCAACTTCAGTGCTCTGGATCCCCATTGAAAGGCCTATATCAGCTTCTTTTAGTACTGGTGCATCATTTGTGCCATCACCAGTGACTGCAACCACATGTCCTTTCTGTTTGAGGCATTGTACCATTAGAAGTTTGTCGAAAGGAGAGGATCTTGCCATCACACATATTCTATCAACTTTCTCCATTCGCTCCTCTGGTGTGTAGTTCCGAAATTCCACACCTTCAACCACTGCCCCGCTATTTGTGTCTTGATCAGGCCCAAGTATGCCACACTCCGTGGCTATAGCTCCTGCAGTGAAAACGTTATCACTAGTTATCATTTTTACGTTCACGCCAGCATATTGACAATCTTGGACAGCTTTTCTCACATCAGGCCGACATGGATCCTTTATACCTATCAGTCCCAAAAAGGTCAAGTCTTTGTCTTCTATTTTTTGGTGCGCCTGTCCTTCGTCTTGCTCCTCTTCTGACAATTGTTTATGTGCAAAAGCAATGCATCGTAGGCCACTTGCAGCCATACCTTGAATTATTCGATCGAATTTCTCTCTTTCAGTATCATCCAAAGCTTTAATATTTCCAAAGGAGTCGTAATAGTGAAAGCAGATAGCTAATATCATCTCTGCAGCTCCTTTCCAGTGCACATGGATTGTGTTGTCCCCATTTTTCTTCATTAATATCCCACTTCTTTTCTTCTCTGAATTGAATGCTTCCACGTGCAGAAGATTAGAATTCCGTTTCTGTTCCTCCATATCCATACTGAATTCCAGGACACCCCAAGAAAGAATTGCTTTTTCTGTAGGACTTCCTGAGAACTCAAAGTTAGTTCCCAAAGTGGACTTGTAAACACTGCCAGTTGTGTTCAGACCGACTCCTTGGTGGAGCAACTCAAGAACATTGGAAGCAATGGAGGTGGAACTTCTTTCTTCCATACATGTTTGGCCGAACCAAAATTGTATCACTTTCATTTGATTCAACGTGAGGGTACCCGTTTTATCTGTACAAATGGTGGTGGCAGAGCCCATCGTCTCACAGGCAGAAAGTTTCCTGACCAATGCCTGATCACCCATCATTCTCTTCATAGAATAAGTAAGTGTAAGTGTAACTGCCAATGGCAAGCCTTCAGGAATCGCTACGACTACGATTGTAACTGCATTAGCAATGATTCCCACCACAGCATTGATCACATCATCAGCTTTTGTCTTGCTCCCATTGAACTCTTTGTTTCCATTATCATCTTTTGTATTCCCTGTGAAATAACGAACTAACAACACCACAAGTACGAGTAAAGCAACCGACAAACCAACCTTACCTATTGATGATGTTAGCTTACTAATCCGAGCTTGGAGAGGTGTTTGATCATTATAATTATGACTAATTGTGCTCATCATCTCTCCCCATGTTGGTTTCATCCCTACAGAAGTGACAAGCATTCGAGCATATCCATCAGCTACCTTGGTACCCGAATACAAAAATGGATTTTCGTTGTGATTAACTTCAACATGGTCACTTTCACCTGTCATGCTAGATTCATCCACTTGTAATGAGTGGCCATCCAAAAATAGTCCATCAGCAGGCACTTGATCTCCAATCTTCAAGCAAGCAACATCTCCAGCCAAAATGTCGAATACTGAAATATGTTGCCGCCTCCCACTTCTCACAACTTCTACTGGAACATTGTTGCTGACTTTAGACAATTTGTCAAATTGTCTGTCTTGCCAGAAGTTGCCTATAGCTGAGACAGACCTGACAAGAAAGACTGCTATGAATACGCTTCCACCATCATACCACCATTCTTTTGGCCCATCTTCTTTAATGCCAAAACCAAGAGAAAGTCCAGTAAGTAGTAGGTCAATAAGAATGGTTGGATCTTTTAAAGCCTCCCAAACAAAGTGGAAGAAACCATTTGTAGGGGGCTTTGGATACGTATTCGAGCCAAATGCTTCACGTCGATGAGAAATATCTTCAGGATCAGCATTTATGCCATGCTCAATGTCTGTTTTGAGAGCTGAAACTAAACCTTCAACGCCATTACATTCAACTAGCTGGTCTAACTTTTTTAGCTTGACAAGTTGTGTGAGGCTTGACCGATCAATGTTGGGGAAAAACTGGTGTTTTTCATCTACATAGATAACTATGCTATCGAATGGCACGATGGGTGAAACTTTGGCCTCATAATTATTTTTCGCAAAAGTTTTCTTGAAGTGAGAAAACAAGGCTCTTGAACAATAGATTGTTACAAAAGCCTTGTGCCATCTCTTTTTGTTATGCTGATTTATGGTGGTGGAGACTTAAGGTAAAGATTCCATGCAATGCAAGTTCGCATACAATATAATAGACATATTTTTAGAACTAAGAAATGCAGAATATGATAGTTTGAATACGGTATTTAACAAAAGCAGAGGCAAAAAGTTAAAGAAGAAGTGTGAAATTCAAAAAACAAAACAAATAATTTAGCAACAAAAAAAAAAAATACAAAAAAAAAAACCAATATGCAGGCTTCTGATATCGCAAAGTGTCAATGTCCAAATATATGATTATAATCTATATTCGAACAGAGGCAGAGGCAGAGGCAGGAGGAAATATAAGGAGGGGGGAAGTTGGCAATTGTTATGTCTCACAAGATAGCATGCAATTGGACCAGATAGATTGCTATTGTTTTATGATTTTATCAACTGATAATGGTTTTACATGTATATATAGACGTTTACTGCCCACTTATAAGAGCGTATCTGACAAGCAATCTGCATCATCCACACGTCATACGACTCATAGGTATATATAGACGACACTTACTGCCCACCTTTACAAGCACAATAGAAAGTGTAAAAAGATAGCATGCATATACTTGTTGTTCGTTACATTGTATGGAAGCTTCTTGTAAAGAAACAACCTGGAAGCTTCCATACAATGTAACGAACATTGTATTATTTTTTGTAACCTGGAAGCTTTCATACCTGTCTCATACCGGCTAATAGACTAGTATATATTTAACGAAGTAAATATTATTTTTTGTGATAATACCAACATTCAATTATTTTTAATAAAAATTATTGTATCACTAAATATAATATTTTGCAACTAAATACGTATTTTCATGAAAATTGGAATTCTTCGTTATCAATTTTCCCTGAATTGGCAGGCCACTTTTAGTTCATATTAATTTGTTATATTTTTTAATCCAATATTAATATACATGCATTTCATTTCACTCAATAGAATGAATGAATATTCACAATTGTAAATTTTAACTTAAAAGTATTACTAATAATATAATTTGTTGTTTTTAAAACTTAATTAGTTTACATTGATTTAAATTTTAATATTTTGTAAATTAATTTTTTAAAATCAAAATGAAATTCTTCCCGCGGGACCGAAGGTCAGAATAACACATTTTAACATATTATGCAACGCATAACCAACACAAATTTATTTTTTACCAGGCCTATACTTGCGGCTGTGATCTGTTTTGCTTCTTTTTACCATTTTAAGTTTTGGTTGTAGAGTTGCAATTTTTTGGATGTCATGGGTTTGCGAATTGGTGCTTGTCGGTCTTGTACGGGAGAGTGCATGTTTGTTTATTACCTTTTGTTTTGCATCTTCAGTGGAGAAGGGCAGGGTATGGTCTTCCATTTTTGTAATTTTTTATTTTTTGGGTATGGTGCTTTTGTTTTGGAGATTGGATGTATGGGGAGGTTAGGTGGAATTTGGTGTTTATGATTTGTGTGTTTGGAATTATCATGTTACATATTTTAATAATATAAAATATTTTTTACTGATAAAAAAAAAGAAAAAGACAAATAATTCTGGTTCTATAACCTGTTTTTACAAATGAGATCCATTTTTGTCTATCCATGTGAATGAAATTCATTTTTGTTATATTTAGCAGTTTTATATTTAGAAATTCATCTATAATAATCGATATTATTTTAATAATTATATCTTATACCGTTTATTATAATAATAAATTATATTGATTAAAATTAAAATTAATTTTGTCGCTAAAACTTTTAATGATAATAATTTTTTTTTAAAATTGACTAAGTTATTAAAGCCTTCAACAATAATAACATTTATAAAAAGGTCATTATCGCTGATGACGCTATCGATAAATTAATTTTAATTTTAATTCACGTTATTTATTATTATAATGAGTAATATCAAATGTCTCAGTCACTTCTCCTGAAATATTACTCTAAGAACTTATGGAAAAAGTCCGCTTTATCGACGTACGAAATATTATATTACTTTAACGACTCATCGAAAACTTTTTCCAGGCCAAGTGACTGAGGCATTTAACTTTGTCGCGTAGACTCGTAGCTATATGTAGGTCAACCAGTTCTCCCACCTATAGTTTTTGGATAACTCCACTTGATCGACGTGCGTATCGGGGTTTGCGGGTCCAGTGGTCTACCACCTACGTACCTTGTCATTTCTCGCTAGGAAATTACTACGTTACAAGTTTGTCCCAATTGTCATCGACTCAAAATTCAAAAATAGGCTTCCAAAAAGAATATTAATTAAATCATCTTTTTTAGCAATTAATGTAATTTATTCAAATTTTTATCAGCGTTAACAAGAAAAATGTACCATAATAATTCGTCGAAAAAATATAATGAAATTTCCTTAACGCACTAGGATGGTACAGGATAGATGCATGTTGGAAAGGGAGCAACAAAAAAGCAAATGATGTACAATTGCACAGCTTCTCTTACCCTTTTGTGCAACCAATCTCCCTCTTTCTCTCGGTCTATATATATATATATATATATATATCCAAAACTGTGACGTGAGTCATTGACTTTAACGTAGGAATCTAACAAGTAAAGTATATACTAGTGGCGAGAAATTACTTGGTCGCGAAGATTAAATTAAAAGTGCTTTTCAGACCCGTTTGTCTAGAGGTAAATTATTGTTAGGAAGGACAAAAGGTCATCCAGGTGCTTTACACTCACACGCACCATGTCTAAACACGGCAAGAAAATAGGAATGTTGTGAAGGAATATATAAATTTAGAGACAAAAAAGTACTAGCGAAAGAAATATGTTTCACAAATTAAAATTTTTCTCTCACAAGATTGAGGTGGGAAAAAAATAAATTAAAGCTTATTTTTTTGGTAAAAATATTAATAAGGTAAATATTATTAATGAAGAGACTTTTATTCACTATATATATGTAGAAAGGAGTTTTTCTGTGAACTAAAATGCAAAATCGTCTATTCGGTTTGTATCATTTTTATAAAACTTTTCTTTGATTATTTTTTTGCAAAACTCTCCTTCCGATTTGTATTAGTTGGGCAAAATAGACCCTTAACAAATATGTAATTAAATAAATGATTAATTATGTAGTTCTTAATAATATTAGATTATTTGAATAATTTTATCTCATCTCTATTTTTAGAAAAAATATAACCAGATAATATTTATTTTTAAAAATTATGATAAAATAAGATTATTTATACTAATCTATTATCACTTCGAATTACTCATCTCATGATTAATTTGTTATTAAAGTTTATGGGTTGTCTTTGAGCATTTTTAAGACCATTTGATAAATAATTATAACTTTAAGTGAAAATATGATATTATATAATTTCACTTTTAAGGTATCAAATGACATTAGAAATGATTAAAGATAATTTCACTTTTGTCAATTTATTTTCTTATTTGTTTATTTTTAAACTCAAAATCACCATAAAAATGAATAACCTCTACCGCAATGCCTTATTTATCAACTAAACAAATAATAATTTAATATTTCATCCTATTTTTCAAAGAAAATTGCAATTATTCAATATATTTCCTATGTTCTAAAATATAGAATTAAAATTAATTTTATAAAAATTAATATAAAATATTTCTAAATATTACAAAATAAAAAATAAACTTCACATAAAAAATAAATAAAATAAAGATATAAGTATCTATTTTATCCAACTAATATATCTTCGAGAGAGAGTTCTATCAAAAAAGTTCGAGAGAGTTCTATAAAAATAATACAAATCAAAAAAATTTTTGCCAAAAAATACTCAAAAAAGAATTTTATAAAATTAATATAAATTTAAAGGACCATTTTGTATTTCAGTCCTTTTTGAAGAGTTAAACTCATTTTGTTGAAAGAGTTGGTACCTTTTTTTATTATTTTTTTTTTGTTCCTTTTTCCTATTTAGCTCATCGGTGTTTTAATGAGATCAAACTATCTATAGCCTCTTTTTCTGTCTTAAAACTCAGAGATACCATCTTTTCGATCCATGCCGAGCCTCTCTATTTGTTCAAAAACCAATAGTATAATTCCATCTCTAGTCTTGACTGAGCCTTTCTTCTTCCTCATTCCTACCTATCAATTTACTGTCGCTTTAAACCCTACTTCTTAAAAATTAAACCCAAAATTGATAGATATAAAATTGCATAATCGTAATGTCAGGAGGGCTCATCGATCGATCTTCCAGCGCTCCACTGAATACGGTTTTCTCCTTCGTCAAGAATTGGTGGACGACCCGTACAGGTTCTTTCTCTTCCCTATATATATAGACTCTATTCTCCGTCATATTTAAAGTTAAAATTACTTGAGCTTCTTGTTGTACTGTAAATCAAATCAGTCTTAATCAAGTTACAATTAATTGCATGTTCAAGTTGCTGTTTTTTTATTGGATTGATTAAGTTGGATTTTTTATTTTTATTTTTATTTCGTAAATTTTGGAGGATGGTCTAATTAACTAGCATTGAAAGAAGCTATTATACGTCCAATGTTCAATTCCACACTTCTTTCTTTCTTACTTCTTTAGCTGTTTGTTGATGAAATTTCGTTTTCATCTTCTTTGAGGATTTGTGGTGCATTTGAGGTGTTTGAAGGAATGTCACAGTTTTAAATTCTTAGATATTACTATTTTTCCTTTTTAGAAAGATATGGTGTCCTACTTTCTGTATTTATTTTGTTATAGCATCTTCATGGCATAATGATAAACTATTTTTGTTTCTCTCAACTTTTTTGGGAACCATTATGCAGTAGTAGTATCGATGAAGGGTTGGGTATCTTGTGGTCATTAATTAAATATTATTATTACTATAATAATTATTATTAGTATAATTATTATTATAATAATTATTATTTTTATTAATATTATAATAATAATAATAATAATATTAATAATAATAATTATTATTATTATTATTATTATTATTATTAGTACTATTATAATTAATATTATAATTACTATAATTATTATTATTAATTTTAATTATTATTAGTATAATTATTATTATAATAATTATTATTTTTATTAATATTATAATTTTAATTATTATTATTTTTATTTATAATAATAATAATAATAATTATTATTATTATTATTATTATTATTATTATTATTTTTATTAATATTATAATTATTATTATTATTATTATTATTATTATTATTATTTTTATAATTATAATTATTATTATGATTATGATTATTATAATTATTATTATCATAATTATTATAATAATAATAATAATAATAATTAGTACTATTATTAATATAATAATAATAATTATAATTATAATTATTATTATTTTTACTATAATTATTATTATTAATTATAATTATTATTATTAATTATAATTATTATTAGTATAATAATAATAATAATAATTATTATTATTATTATAATGTTCAACTGTTCATATGGTTAAAATGGTAAAATACTGTTATTCAGATATCTAAAAAAATTGATTATCAAACAACATTTTTTTATTCAGATACAATTTTATTCAGATGCTCTATATTATTTAGATGTCTAAATTATTCAGATCTTAATAGAGAATTTTATCAAACACCACCTTACTCTATTGAAATATTAAAAGCATGGATCATGTTGATTGTTCGTATATTATATATAGGAATAAATTACTAAAAACATTCTTTTTTTTTTATATATTTATTTATGTATTCCCTTCTACATTTATTTTCTTGAGGGACACTTTGGCTGGTGTCTTTAAAGTGAGATTGCTGTAGTTTTTATATATTTACAAATATATTCAATATATTTATATATTTACTAACACTTAACTCTAGCATTTGATAATGTTTTATTTTTGTTATCACTTAGGGTTAACAACTAACCCAACAATTGTTAGTTCTCTACAACATGCAACCTAATGTTACATACCAATTCTATCTTGATAAATTATATACATACATAATTTTATCTATAATATTGTTCCACTAATTAACCTATTTAAGGTTACTATCTTATAACAACTAACCTAAGATGGAACTACCAACCTCACATTGGTTAACTCTCATCTATCATGTATATATATAATTATATATCTACACATTTTGCTAGCAACTAACTCATGCATAGCTCTTGTCTACCAATTAAGGTTATTCAATTAACCTTATATTAGTTAATTCTCTATACTCAACAATATTTGCCAATATTATTTCATTGGATTTATATTAATTATCTATTGGACTATTAATTGACATAATATTTGGGCTTATTATTTAATTACCCACATTCATGCAAGTATTCCCATATTGGGCTAACACGTATCATCCTTTTTGGGTTAGTCCACTAATAGTAATTAAATTACTTGAACTCTTCATGAGACTACATCCTTAAATTTATTTAGACCTCTTTATAATTACCAACATGATTTAAAATAATTAACATATTGATTTGCTTTAATCTATTATTGAACTCTATATAACAATTTAATAATTAAGTTAATTACTTAATTAATTAATTTTTTAATATTGTCATTCTAGGCAATATTCTAACTTCTCTACTTGCTAATCTTAACTTTAATTCATGACTCATATAATTAACTTAGTTAATTATGTTACATGACTTTCATTCTTACTCCATACTTAAACTAATTAATTTATTAGTTTGATTGAGTATTAGTTTACTCAACTTTTTATTTGGCTAAAAGCACACTTTAGGTATATATGTATCAATATAACTACCTTCACTTCTTAATTGAATTTATTTTCTTAATAAATTCTCCACGTGCATCCTTATAATATTCTCACATTTAATTATTGAAAAAAATGTTTACTCATTTTCTACACAACTCACTTCTCCAACTCTAGGTTTTAAATCATAATATTTAATTAATCTTATCTACAAATCTTGTAAATATCTGGGATATTACAAAGTTTATATTTAAAAAAAATCCCTACATTTAATAATATTATGTCATTCTCCATAAATGTTTTACATTTAAAAATATTATGTCATTCTATATTATTATAAAAAATATATATATTTTAGAGAATAAAAAAAATATTAAAAAATGATATTTTTTTAGAATATAGTAAAGAGTAACCAAGTAATTGCATCAAATATGAAGAAACCTTATAGAGTTCGAGTAATAAAAACACAGTAATCAAGAATAATGTCTCATCTACACATGTTAAGTTGGTATTATGATATTGGATAACAATTTACTCCAAAATATAATGGTTGCAGATTATATCAATGAATTTGGAATCAATTAAAAAGGAAGGAGACAGAGATAAGAAAAGCAAAAATGGTAGAACAAGAAAGTGGCAAGAAGTAGTATTGAGAATCAAAGCTTAAATTGAGAGTTACAAGCTTAAAAGAAAGAAAAGAGTACAATAACAACAATCTAATACTTCTTCCTCCCTCTATACTGCTTATAAAGGAAGTTAAATTCTTAACTAACTCTCCCGTTCACATTATGTTATTTATAATTTGAATTAACTATGATGTCATCAGTTTCTAACTGATTATTTGGCAGTTAGCCTAACTAATCTTTAAGTAGCAAGCTATTGTTCTCTCTTATTCCTTCTTGTACTAGCTAATGCTTCAAAAGTCATAACATAGCCTCCATGTTGAAAAAAATTTCTTGTCCTTAAGGATCAATCTACCATTTTCATGGATTGAAGGAAAATTCTGAAAAACTAGAAACCATTTGTTTAGCATCCTCCCAAGTAGCATCTTCTTCAAGACTGCCTGCCCAATGAATCAAGTATTCACTTTTTGGTTTATTATGATATTTAACCATTATCTTGGCCAGCACCTTATTAGGAATTACTTTGGGTCTTCCATCCTAAGCTATAAGTGGTAATGTGGGAGAAATTATAGCATCTGAACCAATTATTTTCTTTAGTAAAGAGACATGGAATACATCATGAATCAAAGACCTAGAAGGCAGTTTTAGTCTATAGGTCATAGTTCTAATTTTTTCCGAGACTTCATAAGGTCCATATAACCTAGGTGTCAATTTAAAATTGGATCTCTTTGATTTATTGAATTGTTTGTAAGGTTGTAGCCTTAGGTACACCATATCCCTTTTGACAAATTGTGTCTCAGTTCTGCACATATTAGCATATGTATTCATCATGTTTTGAGCCTTAAGCAATCTGTGTTTTAACTCTCGAAACATATTAGCTATTTCCCTTGTAAAAACATCAAGAGCTGGTACTTTTGTATTCTTCACTTTCTGAAAGTTTAATTGAGGGGAATCAAAACTAAACAAAGCTTTAAAAGGTGTATATTGTAAAGTTGAGTGGAAATTAATGTTGTACCACCATTAAGCCAAAGCTAGCCAAATATCCCATTTCTTAGGTTGTTCACTACACATACATCTTAGATTGCATTTAAGACATCTATTCAGTCTTTCAGTTTGTCCATTTAATTGAGGACGATATGCTGAGCTTAAACACAATTTGACTCCCAACTATTGAAATAGAGTTTGCCATAAAGTACTAAGAAAAATTCTATCCCTATCACTTATAATAGTCTGTGTTAGTGCATATTTATGTTCAAACGTATTTTGATTTAATGATGATTGCTGAAAATAAAATTCTGACAAGTTAAATGTATATTTGTACTCAGAATTGAAAACAGGTAATTTTGTAAAGTCCTTAAAGGAATAACTATTGTAGAAGGACTTAAAGATCAAACTTGTTAGGTTGATCTAAACTACAAATATAAATTATGTACAGTCCTTAGATAAAAAATGTTGTAATCATTATAAAAGGACTTAGGGATTAAATAATATTAAGTTGATCCATTTAATTGCCATAAAACTTATAATAGATTAGGAAGTCCAAGTTTACAGATCGAAGATATTCAGAAAGAAATCAGATAAGATCAAACAATAGAGCAGAGAAGAGTTCAAACAACACATTGAATAAGAGATCAGAAGACATTGAATAAGAGTCTGAAGGGTTGAGTCTTAACTAGTTACTCTGAGACCGCTTAGTAAACTAAGCATCTGGCAAAGATGTCGAGCATAATGCAAATGACTGAGAGTTTGTAGAATATATAGAAAGACAAGTCAAAAATCGTAGAACGACTTTAGACAACCAAAACGTAGAGTCAGTTAAGATCGTCAGTGAAATATTTAAACCTTGACTCTAAGATCCATGACTCTTAAATCGTAGAGTGTAACCTGGGAAGTTACTGTTGGACTCAAAGTTTCCTCGACACACCTTCACATTGAAGATCTTTTGAAGTGTGATGACAGATATAGAAAGGTCTAATCATACCGCAACTTCAACAACTATATTTGGAACAGACAATCTGCTACAAAGAAGCCTAACATAACTGATAAATCATTTTAGAGAATAAACCATTCCAGTAGAATAAAAATTCATTTAATCTCTTTAATTTTTAATTCATGAAGGTGGTAGAATAAAATTCATTCCAATAGAATATCTATATATATGATAATTTTGTTATTATATTACACCAACCACCACCAATAACCAAACACACACTTGAAATAAATTATTTCATTTTATCTTTCATTTTATTCTTTCAATTCAGACATAACTAGATTTTAGAAAATTCTATTACTCCTTTTTGATCATTTTATAATATATAATATTTTAATAAACATTGATTAGATGATAATCCAAATTAGTACACTCTGCCTTCTTCTATAATTACCTTTCTTTTTACCTCGCAGTAATATAACCTCCAAATAACCACTTCAAAAACCAAAAGCAAGGGGAAAAGCTCCAATGACGACCATGGTGTAAGGATCTAAGAACTCAATAGCTGGTTTACCTTAACTATGGAGCACAATTGTAGCTGAATTGGACTATAGTTAGAGAATTTCACAGAAAGAAGGAGATAGAAGATTTCAGAAAGAGAGAGATCGTAGATTGAGAGGAAAATAACAAAATTCACTTTATTCCACATCATTCCAATTACAAGCAGTTCCAACATTTATACTAATTCAACCAACAAATCACTTAACAAAACTTGCACGAGAAAAGACAACCCTTACCAACTAAATACTGAGTATTAACTAATTAACTAATTTTATTAATCATCTATCATTCCTTACAACCCCCTCTTCATGAAATCAACCTTGTCCGCAAGGTTGAAAATGAGGAAATTTCTGATGAAGCTTATCCTAGTCCTCTCATGTTGCATCAGTAGGAAGGGTATTGGACCATTGAATCAACACCTCAGCAGCTGCAACATTATTCTTTTTGACCATCCTTTTAGCTAAAACAACTATTGGTTCCACCAGGAATTGACTATACTCATCTAGTTGTAGCAGATTAGCAGAGATGGAATAATGAAGACCTATCTTTTTTTTTTAGTAGAGACACATGGAACAGTACTGGGTGAACCTTAGCATCCACAGGCAATTGGAGTTGATAGGCTACTTTGCCAATTTTCTTTGTAATATAAAATGGACTAAAATACTTAAGGGCCAACTTCCCAAACTTAGTATGAGATATAGTGGATTACTTGTAAGGCTTAATTCTCAAATATACTAAATCCCCCACCAGCAAAATCCTCTCACTTCTAGATTTATCAGCATACTGCTTCATTATTGAATGTGCAACAATTAGATTATGCTTAAGTAATTGCATAAAGTAGTTTCTATCTTGACAAAAAGACCTAGTAGTAGGATCCACCACTTTTTCAAATTGAGAAAAATTGAGATGTGGAGGCTTGTAACCATACAAAGCCTCAAATGGAGTAGCCTTTAAACCCCCGTGGTAGTGAGTATTATACCATTACCCAACCAAAGATAACCAAGAAGTCCAGCTGTAAGGTTTTTAAGCAATCGTATATCTCAAATAGCATTCCAAGAACTTATTGGACCTCTTAGTTTACCCATCAGTTTGTAGGTGATAAACAGTACTTAAGTGTAATTTAGTACCCACCAACTTAAAAAGAGACTGTCAAAATATGCTAATGAAAACTTTGTCCCTATCTAACACAATTGTAGTAGGGAAACTATGAAGTTTGTAAACCTGTGAGATGAACAAATGTGCCAAATCTGCATCAGTCTTGAGTGCTATAAAATGGCCATATTTAGTAAACCTATCAATAATTACCCAGATAGATGTGAAACCATTGGATTTAGATAACCCCTCAATAAAATCCATGGAGATATTAGCCTAGGGTAAATCAGGAACATGTAGAGGTTGTAATAAATCTAGCATAGCTACAGTTTCATGTTTCATCTACTGATATATATCACATTCTTTAACAAAATTAGTAACATCAGCCTTCATAAAGGACTATGGAAATATTTGCTGAATCTTTTATAAGATTATCTAATTCCAAAATGCCCCCCCCCCCAAGTGATGAATGAAACTCAGTCAACAATTTATGCCTTAAAGCCATATCTGGACCTACTACCAGCTTACCTTGAAACTTAAGTTTGCCATGATTAAAAGAATAACCAGGCACAGATTGTGGATCCAACTGTAACTAAGCAACAATGTTTATTAATTTTTCATCAGATTCTCATGATTTTGACAATTCCAAAATCTATTGTGGTGTAACTACAGAAATAACTACACAACTGTATTATGGTTCCAGGAATTCAGGTTGTCTAGATAAGCAGTCAGCTACCACATTTTTCCTACTCCTTCTTATAAGCAATTTCATAATCCAACCACATCAATTTAGTGATCCACTTTTGCTGATTAGTTTTAGTAACCTTTTGATCTAACAGATACCTTAAACTGTGATGATCAATTCTAATTAGTACCTTTTTGCCTAACAAATAATGCCTCCACTTTATAACAGTATAAACCATAACCATTAGCTCCTTCTCATAAATGGACCAGCCTAGATGTTTAGGGTGCTATAGCCTTGCTTAAATATGTTATAGGTTTCCCTCGTTGCATTAAAATAGCTTCCAATCCAAGATGAGAAGCATCAGTTTCTAAAACAAAAGGAATGCTGAAGTTGGGCAAGGCTAAAACTAGGGCCTTAATCATAGCATCCTTGAGAGCCATAAAAGAATTTATGGCTGCTTCATTCCAACAAAACTTGTCCTCCTTCAGTAATTCAGTTAAAGGTCTACTGATAATGCCATAGTTCTTTATGAACCTCCTATATTAGTTAGTCAAACAAAGAAATCCCTTTAAACTCCTGATATTGTGAGGTAAATGCCATTTAGTCATGTAATCAATATTATATGGGTCAGATGAAACTCCAGAATGATTAATAATATGGCCTAAATATAATGACCAAGAATTTTGTAAGAAATATTAAAATAATAAAGGGAAGAATTATTTGAAATTTTATGTGCACTTATGTGTAGAAAGTATGTAAAATTAGTTAATTCAATAAACTTGAGGTAATTATGAATTAAAAGAGAAGTGAAGATAAATAATTCAGTTATGAGAATTATGTGACAAACTTAAATTATGAATTAATTAAGCTTGAAGAATGAGTCTCGTGTGGCAAGGTAAATAATTAAGGTGATAAATTAATCAAGTGTGAAATCAATTTATAAAAGAGGATTAAAATAAATCCAATGTGACAATTAGATGGTTTAAAAATTTAATCCATGACGGAGATAAATAATTATACCAAAATAATTTGTGATTTAACCTAGTATGGAATTAAAATTGTATTGGATCAAAAATATGTGTGCATAATGGGAAATGCAAGAAGTCCAAATTCACATTTAACTAGTGAGGCATATAGAGTATTAACATTGGCCCAATTACTAGCCCAAGTTAATTAAAGGAGAGTGCAACACATACTCCAACCCAAGACCAAGAATGCCCCAATTGAAAAAAAAATTAAAAAAAATATCAAATATATATATATGTGTGTGTGTGTGTGTGTGTGTGTGTGTGTGTGCGCGCGCGCGCGCGCGCGCGTGTGTGTGTGTGTGTGTGTGTGTGCAACACATAGTCCAACCCAAGACCAAGTCAAGTCCAATGTTTGACCTAAACCAAGAATGCCCCAATTGAAAAAAAAAATTAAAAAAATATATAGCAAATATATATATATATATATATATATATATATATATATATATATATATATATATATATATATATAGGGAAATATTTTGGAGCTTAGTGTATTGTAAAAGTTCCACAAAATCCTCCCCAACGCACTATTTTTTCCTTAATTTAGGGAGCAATGTTGACCTAGTTTAATTTGTCTAATGAGAAAGTGTTGGGAGAATTATAGAGGCTAACCATGATTAGCATTCTCCTATAAATAGAGCCCTCCAATATCAAGAAAGAAGGTTACACAATTTTTCTAAGTGTGAGAGCTTTTAAGGAAGAAAATAGATAAAAAGAGAAAAAATAACGAAGTGTGGGGAGACTCTTGCTAAATTGAAGTAGTAAGGAAGAAGAATGATTCATAGTGGAGGCCCTCTAAAGGTTTTTAGCCAAGAGAAATAATGCATCAATGTGGTATAACACTCTAACCCTAAAAATCTTTAAGTTTTATAATAGATCTAATTATATATGTTTAGATCATGTGTTGTTCTGGGAGTTGTTGTTGTATTGAGGAACCATGGAAGGTCCAGGAGGTACAAGGATGGCTAGTGATGGAGATTTTATGCTTACAATGTATCTTGATATATAAAACATGCATATATGTTAAGCCTAAGTAGTAACCATGACTTTGATGAAAATAATTTTTGTAAAACTTGTATATCTTGAAGATCTATGACTTGAATATGCTAGATCTATGAAATACGAAGTCAACCCAAGTGGAACGAACTAAATCGGAGCTAAAATGAATTTTTAGTGATTTTCTTGTAAAACATGTCATATGTAAACTCTAGCTTGGTTGAGCCAAAATTTTGGCTATTAAAATATTTTTGAAAAATAATTAAAAATTATTATATTGTAAATATATATGTTTACTAACCAACAAACTTAGTTTGAACTCATTTGGATGTAAAATGAACAAGTTATGAAGGTTGGAATCAAAAGGGGTCAAAAATCACAAGGTGAAAATGGATTGCGCCGAGGCACAGTCTGCAGTGTATAATACTGTGCTGGGGTGCAGTACCTATTTTTTAGTTGACCGGTCTGGACCGGGTTTGACCAGGTCAAACTGGGTTAACACGTGTCAACCTAGATCTGAAAAAAAAAATTAAATTATAAAAATAGTAAAATAAAATAAATATAATTAATTAATAAATCAAAATAAAATATAAAATAAATAGATAGATAATGAGGAAGCTAATGAAATAATAATTAATTATTTTATTTGACTAATGATGAATATGTAGGAATTTCGGCACATAAAAGCAGCGAAATTACAACTTTTCAAAACAATTTTCAAAATTCTAAAATAGGATCCATGCGAAAACATATTAATTCATAGGTTTAGATTTGTTTTGCCGATTATCTGAGCTTGAATAGAGACGATGGAAAATTTTGAAACAACTTCGAATCTTCAATGCAATCCAACATAACTGCGCATCTACGGTTGTTAGAGTTTATGCCCTAGAGGCTAATTATTTGATGTAATTGCTTAACATTTTTGATATTATATTTGATTGAATAAATGGATTATTTTATTATGATTTCATTTACTGCGTTAAATAAATGTTAACGTAATAAAAGCCCTTAGAATAATGATACGAATTATATAGCTTTAAGTATGTGACTTGAACATGAGATTATATAATTATAATTAGTATCATTACTCTTAAATGTCCCTAGTCGAGTATCATTGTTAATGGGACAACAATGATGCATTGAGACTAGTATGTGGATTGACTGATGGCCAAATCTCATTGGTCATAAATATATGAGATATTTGAGTCAATGCATAGGTACATGTTAGAGAACAATGTACTGGACTGACCCACCATAAGAATTCTACATGGAGCATTATGCAAAGTGTCATAAGAAATTCTTATAGTGACAATGATGTAATGATCCTCCGACCTGAAGTCACTATATTATTACACGAGAATTTATGTACTTTGATATCATCAAATGTCACCTTTAATAGGGTGGACAATAAAGGTGATCATTGGGTACATCATGAATCGTGTGAGGAATATGAGTGATCTAGATGGAATTTAACCCTCCTATATATTAGGAGTGATATCCATAGGCCTCTTGATTGAGTAGGACTATGAAATGCATGGCCATGCTCAAATATTGATTTGTTTCATATAGTCTACTCATTGATCAAGAAAACTCAGATTAAATTATGAAGAGTATGACACATTCCATGCCTCGAGTTTAATCTAGGATATAAGGTTAAAAGGATTAAATTACATTGAAACATTGGTCACGAAAAGGTTGTATCGAATCACCGATCTTATTATTATTTGGGTAGCAGTGATGCATTGCTAGATGCCGCTCACTGTTTATAATTTTATAATATGATTTTAAAATTATTGCCAACATAATAATAACCTATAGGGTCACACACTTAGAACGTAATTAAAAGGGAATTAATTTAAATTGTAAGTATTTTAAATATGTCAATATGATTGATAGTATTTAGAAATTACGAATTTAAATTAATAGGATAATTTGTATATATGTATATTAATTAAGTAAGACTTAATTAAAATATAATATATATAAATTCGGATTTTATTTTTCTATTTATTTTAGGTTTTAGTTAATTCCTATTAACTACTATATATATGATATATCAGTAGTCTAAAAGTCACGTAAGGAAAAACTAAAACCCTAGCCGCTTTCAGAAAGAGGCTAGAGAGAAAAATAGGTTAGAAATCCTGATCTTGGTGGCTAGTACCGCAGATCCCTTTCGCTGCAGATCGTGTGACGGTTCGCGGATCGTTCGTGTGGATACCGTAGAGACGTAGTCGCTGGATTGCGTTGAAGATTCGAAGCCGTTCCAGAATTCCATCGTCTTCTCAACATCTCAGATAATCGGTAAAATAATCTAAACCTCTAATTAATCTGTTTTCGCATGGATCCTGTCTTAGGGTTTCAAAAATTTTTTAAATTCCGCTGCTTTCACTGTGTCGAAACCCTAACAGTGGACGATGGAGAGGAGACACACGTGAACGAGGAAGGTCCAACGAAGCTACTATTTTGAAGACCTTTTACCACCATAGACTGACCTTCAATCTTTTCATTAGCTTGAAAGGATTGACATAGGGTTGGGCCATAACTGTGACACGTTTAATTTTTGCACTTTATTTATGCTTGTATACGATATGCTATGATAAATAACGTGCATGCTTAATAAGATTAAAATTGGTGAGATCTAAATTAATTAATAAAATCCCTCATAAAATTATTAAGTCTAAATCAGATGCCTTCCAATGAATGACACTCATCAAGACCTTGATCAATGAATGTAGGTTTGCCAAAGCAAAGTACCCCATTTATCTTGGTAAGATGCGATAGGATAATTGTGATATCCAAAATGTTAAAAGCATTGGGCCCGACTTAACTAAGTTATCTCAATAGGATTGTGGACTTAGAGGCATAGAGTTTGGCAGGTACCATTAGATGGACTAGAACAAATGTTGTTCACCAAACTATCTAAGAGTTATATATGATATAATTGACAAATGGTTGTCTACCTAAATAATTATGTTTTAAGAGATTAGCCAAAGCTAACTTAAGGCGTAATGAAATATGGATCTTAGCTCACTAGAAAGATTTAATAAAAATGCTTTCCGAATTAATGGTGAGGGCTATTAATTTGATTAAAATAGTGGGAGTATATTTGGAATGTACTATTATCAATTACATAATATCAAAACTCTGCAATTTGACTTATTATTTTTGCACTTATAAATTGTAGATATCAATGGCAACCAACAACACAAATAGTCTTTCACTACGATCAGTCCTTGAGAAGGAAAAGCTGAGTGGAATTAATTTCCTAGACTGGCATAGGAACTTGAGGATTGTCCTCAAACAAGAGCGCAAGCTCTATGTCCTTGATGGGCCCATTCCTGCAGCACCAGCTAACACTGCACCACGTGCAGAGCATAATGCTTACAAGAAGCATCAAGATGATGCTCTAGACGTGAGTTGTCTCATGCTAGCAACTATGAACTCTGAGCTTCAGAAGCAACATGAGTTAATGGATGCTTATGAGATGATCGAGCATCTCAAGAAATTGTTCGCAGGGCATGCTCGACAGGAAAGGTATGATACAAGCAAGGCGTTGTATCACTGCAAGATGGGTGAACGTGATCCAGTTGGTCCACATGTTCTTAAAATGATTGGGTATATTGAGTACCTTGCTAGGTTGGGTTTTCCGATTACTGCGGAAGCCCAAACTGATCTAGTTTTGCAATCTTTGAACAGCAGCTACTCGCAATTTGTCATGAATTATCTCATGAATGAAATTACGAAACCACTTACTGAGTTGTTGAGCATGTTAAGAACTGCCGAGAACAACATGAAAAAGGCAGGACCCGATCCCATAATGATGGTGCAAAAGGGGAATGCTAAGGGAAAAGGGAAAGGCAAGAAGAAGATAGGATCTAAATCTGGTGCCAAACCCAATTTCAAAAACAAACAGGCTTTAAAACCTAAAGGTGGGGTAGCTAAAGAAGGTGATTGTCACTTCTGTGGAAAACCTGGACACTGGAAGAGGAACTGTCATGCATATCTGGAAGAACTGAAGAAAAAGAAAGGAAGTACGACTTCTGATTCAGGTATATATGTTATAGAAGTCAATTTGTCTACTTCTACATCATGGGTATTAGATACTGGATGTGGTTCTCACATTTGTGTTAATGTGCAGGAACTCCGAAGGAGTAGGACTTTGGCGAAAGGAGAGGTTGACCTACGAGTTGGGAATGGAGCAAAAGTTGCTGCACTAGCCGTAGGAACTTATCATTTATCTTTGCCCACTGGGCTAGTATTAGAATTAGAGGATTGTTATTTTGTGCCTGCTATGAGCAAAAACATTATTTCTGTTTCTTGTTTGGACAAGAAAGGTTTTTCGTTTTTAATAAAGAACAACAGTTGTTCGTTTTACTTAAATGAAATATGTTATGGTGTTGCACAATTGTTTAATGGTCTTTATATTCTTGCTTTAGAGATGCCTATTTATAACATAAATACAAAACGATTTAAATCAAATGATTCAAATCCGACATATCTCTGGCACTGTCGTTTAGGCCATATAAATGAGAAACGCATATCCAAACTCCATAAAGATGGGTTTTTGGATTCATTTGATTTTGAATCATATGAGAAATGCGAATCTTGTTTATTAGGTAAGATGACTAAAGCCCCTTTCACTGGTCACAGTGAACGGGCTAGTGATATATTGGGACTTATACATAGTGATGTATGTGGACCCATGAGTTCATTAGCAAGAGGTAGGTTCTATTACTTCATTACATTTACTGATGACTTTAGTAGATATGGATATGTGTATCTTATGAGACACAAATCCGAATCCTTAGAAAAGTTCAAGGAATTCAAGAATGAAGTTCAAAACCAATTTGGCAAAAGCATAAAAGCCCTTCGATCCGATCGAGGTGGTGAATACTTAAGCCAAGATTTTGATGACCTTCTAAAGGAGTGTGGTATTATATCACAACTCACTCCACCTGGAACACCACAATGGAATGGTGTGTCTGAGAGGAGAAATCGCACCTTGTTGGACATGGTACGATCAATGATGAGTCATGCATATCTTCCAATAAGCTTCTGGGGTCATGCCCTAGAGACAGCTGCATTCACACTTAACCGTGTTCCTACAAAGACGGTTCAAAAGACACCATATGAGATGTGGACTGGGAAACGTCCTAGTATGTCGTTCATGAAGATTTGGGGTTGCGAGGCGTTTGTAAAACGTCTGGCTTCTGACAAGCTCGGACCCAAATCTGACAAATGTAATTTTGTGGGATACCCTAAGGAAACAAAAGGGTATTATTTCTACAAACCTTCTGAGAACAAAGTGGTTGTTGCTCGAACTGGTATTTTTCTAGAAAGGGAATTTGTCTCTAAAGGAAACAGTGGGAGGAAAGTAGAACTCGAAGAAATTCGTGAACCACAAAATATCATTGAACCTGAGTTGGAACATGAGCAGGAACCACAAGATATTGTGGAAAGTGAACCTGCTCAAATTACACAAGCCATTCGTAGATCTAGTAGGACACGCCAAGAGCCTGAGAGATATTATGGATTTCTTGTGACTCTAAACGGTGATGTGATGCTCATAGATCAGGATGAGCCTGCTTCCTACCAAGAAGCTATGAATGGACCAGATTCTGAGAGATGGCTTGAAGCCATGAAATCTGAGATGGACTCCATGTATACTAACCAAGTATGGACTTTGGTTGATCCACCCGAAGGGATAAAACCAATCGGGTGCAAATGGGTTTTCAAGAAGAAAACCGACATGGATGGTAATGTACAAACCTATAAAGGCCGACTGGTAGCAAAAGGTTTCAAACAAGTTCAAGGTGTTGACTATGATGAAACCTTCTCTCCAGTGGCAATGGTTAAATCCATCAGGATCTTACTTGCTATTGCAGCCTTTTATGATTACGAAATCTGGCAGATGGATGTCAAAACTGCTTTCCTTAATGGAAATCTCCTTGAGGATGTGTACATGACACAACCTGAGGGTTTTGTCACTCCAAAGGATGCTAGAAAGGTATGTAAGCTGCAGCGATCCATTTATGGATTGAAGCAAGCCTCTCGGAGTTGGAATCTTCGATTTGATGAAGCAGTCAAAGAGTTTGGCTTTATAAAAAATGAAGATGAACCTTGTGTATATAAGAAGGTTAGTGGGAGTCAGATTGTATTCCTGGTATTATATGTAGACGACATATTAATTATTGGGAATGACATTCCTTCCTTACAGGCTGTAAAAACATGGTTAGGAAAATGTTTCTCCATGAAAGATTTGGGCGATGCAACCTACATTTTAGGTATCAAGATCTATCGAGATAGATCGAGAAAAATGCTCGGCCTAAGTCAAAGTACATATATTGATAAAGTGTTGAAACGGTTCAGCATGCAAGAGGCAAAAAGAGGACACTTACCCATGACTCATGGTGTAAAGATCTCTAAGGCCCAATGTCCTAAATCACAAGATGATGAGGAGCGTATGAGAAAGATCCCTTATGCTTCGGCAATTGGATCTATCATGTACGCAATGATATGTACTCGTCCGGATGTTTCGTATGCTTTGAGCATGACGAGCAGATACCAGTCGAATCCAGGTGAAGGTCACTGGACAGCAGTCAAGAATATCCTCAAGTACCTGAAAAGGACTAAGGATTCATTCTTGGTATATGGAGGTGAAGAAAAACTGGCAGTAAAGGGTTACACAGATGCTAGTTTCCAGACTGACAGTGATGACTATAAGTCTCAGTCAGGTTTTGTGTTTTGCGTTAATGGTGGTGCTGTTAGCTGGAAAAGTTCGAAGCAAGAGACAGTAGCCGATTCTACAACAGAGGCTGAGTATATTGCTGCTTCTAGTGCAGCCAAGGAGGCTGTATGGATTAAAAAGTTCGTCACTGAACTTGGTGTTGTTCCAACCATTGTTGATCCAGTTGAGTTATACTGTGATAATGATGGAGCCATTGCACAGGCTAAGGAACCCAGATCTCACCAACGATCCAAGCATATACTTAGGCGGTACCATCTCATCCGTGAAATCATTAATAGAGGAGATGTACATATATGCAGAGTGCCAACAGATAATAATGTTGCAGATCCACTGACCAAGGCTTTGTCGCAGCAGAAGCACGAAGGTCACACTAGTTCCATGGGTATTAGATACATGAGTGACTGGCTCTAGTGCAAGTGGGAGATTGTTAGAGTTTATGCCCTAGAGGCTAATTATTTGATGTAATTGCTTAACATTTTTGATATTATATTTGATTGAATAAATGGATTATTTTATTATGATTTCATTTACTGCGTTAAATAAATGTTAACGTAATAAAAGCCCTTAGAATAATGATACGAATTATATAGCTTTAAGTATGTGACTTGAACATGAGATTATATAATTATAATTAGTATCATTACTCTTAAATGTCCCTAGTCGAGTATCATTGTTAATGGGACAACAATGATGCATTGAGACTAGTATGTGGATTGACTGATGGCCAAATCTCATTGGTCATAAATATATGAGATATTTGAGTCAATGCATAGGTACATGTTAGAGAACAATGTACTGGACTGACCCACCATAAGAATTCTACATGGAGCATTATGCAAAGTGTCATAAGAAATTCTTATAGTGACAATGATGTAATGATCCTCCGACCTGAAGTCACTATATTATTACACGAGAATTTATGTACTTTGATATCATCAAATGTCACATTTAATAGGGTGGACAATAAAGGTGATCATTGGGTACATCATGAATCGTGTGAGGAATATGAGTGATCTAGATGGAATTTAACCCTCCTATATATTAGGAGTGATATCCATAGGCCTCTTGATTGAGTAGGACTATGAAATGCATGGCCATGCTCAAATATTGATTTGTTTCATATAGTCTACTCATTGATCAAGAAAACTCAGATTAAATTATGAAGAGTATGACACATTCCATGCCTCGAGTTTAATCTAGGATATAAGGTTAAAAGGATTAAATTACATTGAAACATTGGTCACGAAAAGGTTGTATCGAATCACCGATCTTATTATTATTTGGGTAGCAGTGATGCATTGCTAGATGCCGCTCACTGTTTATAATTTTATAATATGATTTTAAAATTATTGCCAACATAATAATAACCTATAGGGTCACACACTTAGAACGTAATTAAAAGGGAATTAATTTAAATTGTAAGTATTTTAAATATGTCAATATGATTGATAGTATTTAGAAATTACGAATTTAAATTAATAGGATAATTTGTATATATGTATATTAATTAAGTAAGACTTAATTAAAATATAATATATATAAATTCGGATTTTATTTTTCTATTTATTTTAGGTTTTAGTTAATTCCTATTAACTACTATATATATGATATATCAGTAGTCTAAAAGTCACGTAAGGAAAAACTAAAACCCTAGCCGCTTTCAGAAAGAGGCTAGAGAGAAAAATAGGTTAGAAATCCTGATCTTGGTGGCTAGTACCGCAGATCCCTTTCGCTGCAGATCGTGTGACGGTTCGCGGATCGTTCGTGTGGATACCGTAGAGACGTAGTCGCTGGATTGCGTTGAAGATTCGAAGCCGTTCCAGAATTCCATCGTCTTCTCAACATCTCAGATAATCGGTAAAATAATCTAAACCTCTGATTAATCTGTTTTCGCATGGATCCTGTCTTAGGGTTTCAAAAAATTTTTAAATTCCGCTGCTTTCACTGTGTCGAAACCCTAACAACGGTATCTACACAAACACCCCGCGAATCGTCACACGATCTGAAGCAAAGATAGCTGTGGTACTAGCCGCCAAGATTTGGATTTTTTTGGAGTTTTTCTCTCTAGTCTCTTTCTAAAAGTGACTAGGGTTTAATTTGATTTTTTCCTCTCATGCCTAAAACGGCTGATATATCATATATATAGCAGTCAAAAGGAATTAACCAAAATCTAATCTAATTAGAAAAGTAAAATCCGAATTTATATATATTATATCTTAATTAAGTTTTACTTAATTAATATACATATATACAAGTTATCTTATTAATTTAAATTCGTAATTTAAATATTATCAATCATATTGACATATTTAAATTCTTATAATTTAAATTAATTCCCTTTTAATTACATTCTAAGTGTGTGACCCTATAGGTTATTATTATGTTGGCAAGAATTTTAAAATTATATTATAAAATTATAAACAGTGAGCGGCATCTAGTAATGCATTACTGCTACCCAAGTAATAATAAGATCGGTGATTCGATGCAATCTTTTTGTGACCAATGTTTCAATGTAATTTAATCCTTTTAACCTTGACATCCTAGATTAAACTCGAGGCATGGAATGTGTCATACTCTTCATAATTTAATCTGAGTTTTCTTGATCAATGAGTAGACTATATGAAACAAATCACTATTTGAATATGATCATGCATTTCATAGTCTTACTCAATCAAAAGATCTATGTATATCACCCCTTAATATATATGAGGGTTAAATTTCATCTAGATCACTCATATTCCTTACACGATTTATGATGTAGTCAATAATCACCTTTATTGTCCACTCTATTAAAGGTGACCTTTGATGATATCAAAGTACATAAATTCTCGTGTAATAATATAGTGATTTCAGGTAGGAGGATCATTACATCATTGTCACTATGAGAATTTTTTATGACACTTTACATAATGCAACAAATAAAATAATAATTAAATTATTTTATTTGTAAATCATAAAGAGAAAATTAGATGAATAAAAATTTAAACAAATAAAATAATAATTAAATTATTTTATTTTTAGATTAAATAAATAACATTTATAAGAAAATAATTCTTAAATTATTTTATTTGTAGATTAAATGGATAAGTTAAACAAATAAAATAATAGCAAATATTATTTTATTTGTGACTATTGAAAAGGAATTAATTGAGTTAAGTTAAACTAATAAAATAAGTATAAATATTATTTTATTTGTGAGTTTTAAAGGTAAATTAGATAAGTAAAGTTTAAATAAATAAAACAGTGAAGTAGATTATTCTACTTGTGAATTATAAAGAATGATTAAAATAAATGAGACCTAAACAAATAAGATAATAAAGATTATTTCATTTGTGTATAGTGAAGATAAATTAAAGGAGATAGAATGTAAACAAATAAAATAATAATGAATATTATGTTATTTGTGAAGGATTAAATAAAAAGAATTGGGCAAATAAAATAAGAAGAATTATTTTAAATTAGAGACAAATCAATATAAGTAAGAAACAAGGGAGATATAATAGCAAAGAATAACTTGAATAAAGATAAGTGAACCATCTATAAAAAAAAACTAAAGACGATGGAACATGAGACCAATAATTAGGCAAGGAAGATACCAATGAAGATTGTCTAAATTAGAAGACAGGGATGTGGATAAACTATAAGGCAAGTTGAAGGTGAGGATAAAGGAGCTGATGGACGAGACGTTAAAGGATTAAGAAGAGTTAGGTAATGGAGACTTACAATTGAGAATAAATAATAGTTCAATAGAGACTAACATATGGATCGAATTATGACTTATGTAGGTCCAAGAAGAGTCGATAAGCTAGAAAAAGAAAAATCGGACGTATCAGATAAGTATCCCTTACTTGTACACTTTATTTGCTTCACACAAATTTATAATGTATGCTTAGACTTGAATTGTCATTAATTGAATGCGACCTTTCATATGTGAACGCTCAGAAAGATTCCCCAAACAATAAATTATAAAAGACGAGAATTTTAAACACAAACAAGTTGTTTGAAGTCTATGCCACTTTATTCGGCTAGACAGATGATGACATAGATTGTCAATATTATTTATTTGAGAAAGCTATCCTAGCCGAATAATAATTGCTTTGGTGCAAACTCTATTATGCTGAGATGAACAACCCTGATAAAGGAAAATTACTTTTAAGTCATGGATTCGACTTGCGCGCACACAGATACTAAACGTTATGCATTATGTAGGGTACAACGGGGCTGATCGTCTCATGTACTCGTTTTATTTGAGGATCTTCAGTTAAATGTTGTTAATCCTCTGATGGTTCAATGGTCCTTAGTGACCACTCAATAACAACTGATACTCATGCTTGAAAGTTTGGAGCTCTTAGTAAGGACCAATGGTCCTTAGTGACCATTTCCTTAGTAAGATACATATTGATTGATCATTCCTAATTCACTCTGATTATTGCATATCCTAAATTTGAGATCACGATATATCACTCATTATTGATTCATTGGCTTACATCACGACTTACGTGAAGCTATTAAACCCTTGAACTTATGGGACCTAAATTAAATTATTAATTACTATTGTTTATATATTTGCTGAGCAAACTTGTTGCTCATCTTTGCGTTATAACCCTATTTTCAGTGAAGACGGAGAAAATCAGTAGCTCCAAAAAATGAAATCATATTTTGTATTAAACTCTGATTATATTAGTATTTTGTACTCAAGACTTATGATGTGTTATTAAAGGTTGTTTAGACCTGGGATAATCATTATTAATGTTATGTATTATCATATGCTTCTATATATCGAATATGTAGTTATGTATTATGCTCATATGGTATCGTGAAGCACTATATTCGAGGTAAGAGTACCCGAATTTGGGGGTGTCACACTAAATACTAAACATGTTCAGTTGCAAACACATATTTGGATCTTTTGACAAACAAAGTGTTTTCCTGCAGAATCTACAATGCTACTTATTTAATGCTCTAAATGCTCCTCATAACTCTTGCTATACACGAAGATGTCATCAAAGAAAACCAATATGAATTTCCTGAGATAAAGTTTGAAAACCTGATTCATTAGAGACTAGAAAGTGATTAGTGCATTGGTTCACACGTTGGTTAGCCTAAAAGGCATTCCCAAGAACTCAAAGTGATCTGTGTGAGTCTTAAAGGCAGTTTTTTGAATGTCTGGACCATGCACTCTAATCTGATGGTACCCTGATCTTAAGTTAAGCTTAGAGAACCATTTGGTTCCATATAACTCATCTAACAACTCATCATTGGCTAGAATAGAAAATTAAATTTATCCTTAACAGTCATTTCATCGAAGGACCTGTAATCTACACACATTCTCCAAGTACCATCATGTTTCTTGATAAGCAAAATTGGAAAGACATAAGGACTGTTACTTGGTTGTATTACCCCAGCTTCAAGCGATTCATTAACAATCCTCTCAATTTCCTCTTTCTGAACATATGGATACCTGTAAGGCCTCAAACACACTAGTTAACTACCCTCTTTCAAATTAATATGATCATTATGTGATTTTTCTAGTGGTGTGGGTTCTTTGGTTCCTAAAAAATCACATAAAACTTTACCAATAGAGAGTTTAACTGAGGGAAGTGCTCCCTTCCTGTTCCAATTTTTGTAAGGTTATCATTTTCCTTATTTTCATCAGCACCAGCATCTACATCCTGGTACAGCCCAAAGATACACCTAAAATAACCATGGGTAGTGGCACTGAGAGTCCTCCTAAACTCCCCAAAAGACATTAATTGTACAGTAAGAGCAACTGTATCAGTTTCACCTTTCAAGACAACAGATTTTTCCTCTTTCACAAAAGTCAATTGTAATTGATCAAAATTAAAGGTCACATGATTGAAGTGTTTAAGCTATTGAACACCTAACACAACTTCAATTCCTCCTAAAGGAATAATTCTGAAATTAATTACAAATTCCTCTCCTTGCACTATCCACTTGCAACCTAAACTTTTTGTTTACTAGTGACTTTTAATCCATCTGCCACAGACACTGCAATAGGCCTAATATCCTTTAGAATAACCTTAATTCTTCTAGTTGCATGAGGATCCATGAAATTTTTGGTACTTCCACTATCAATCAATATTCTCATAAGCTTCCCATTTGTCATTCCAACTATTCTGATGGTATTATTCATGTTATGACCAGACAAAGCATGCAAAATAATATGAGCTTCTTGTAACTCACCATAAGTCTCCTCTACACAAACTTCCTCTTTACTACACTTTTCTATTTCACCTTCGTCAGTACATTCTTCATAAGGTAGTATCATAAGGAGATGAGGTTTCTTACATTGGTGACCCAACGTGTGAGGTTCATCACATGAATAACGTAGACCCTTGCTCATTTTCTCAAAAATCTGTTCCCTGGTCAGACCTTTAATTAGCAAATTTTTACTGGATTATGTATTAGTTAGCCCTACAGCATTAGTTCCCATTGATCCCAACCCTGTGGCATAACCATTGCCAATGGTACAATTTTTTGAGCTCCTGTAATCACAGTCCTTACACTCAGTCTACTCCTTTTAATCCATGCTTCTAACTTGGTTTCCTCCACCCTAACCAACTTGATAAGTTCCTTAAAAGAAGTAACCTTCAGCTCTTATATTCCTAATCTAATCTCCTCTTCAGACCTCCAACAAAACAATCCATAAAGAAAACTTTATTCAAAACTGGACTTCTGGTTAGAGACCAATTTTTCAATTCCTCAAACCTTTTTCTATATTTAACCACTGTTCCATGTTGCAGTAAATTTTTGAGTTCACCAATAGGATTAATTTGAGCTTTAGGACTAAATCTAGCCACAACCTCTTCTACAAACTCTTCCCAAGTCAATTGCATACCTTCCTGGATGAATCTTGAGTACCATTCCTCAGCATCTCCCTCTAAATTCATAGTAGCTAGGTATAATTTCTAATTCTCAGTAACCACATAGTAAGAAAAAAGCTTATTACACCCTCTTATCCAGGATGCATACCATCAAACTTAGGGAATGCAAACTTAATTATTTTGAATATATTTTTGTTAGTGTTTTCACTAGTTGAACCAGCTTCAAATGACCTTAAAATTGAGCTTAATCGATTATTTGGATTATCTGTATCAAACTGTGGATTCTGCAACCCAGCAGACAAATAAGCTTCAAATGCTTTCATCATTTGCTCCAATTTCTCATCAAATCCTTATTTCAGATTGCTCACCGATTCATGTGACTGAGTTTGGAGCTGCTAAATGCTAATTTTATGTTCGTTAACATGAGTCTCCAGATTCGAGAGTCGCTGATTGTTGTTGCCATTGTCAAATTTAAATGCTCTGATACCATTTGTAAGTATCTGAGACCTCAATAGCTAGTTTACCTTAACTATGGAGCACAATTGCAACTGAATTGGATTGTAGTCAGAGAATTTCATAAGAAAAAAAGAGATAAAAGATTCTCTAGAGAGAGAGAGAGAAAGATCGTATATTGATAGGGAAATAACATAATTCACTTTATTCCATATCATTCCAATTACAATCAGTTCCAGCATTTATACTAATCCAACCAACTAACCACTTAACATAACGTGCATGAGAAAAGATACTTATACCTAGTTATGCACAACAGGTCAGCCTGGCCTGGGCCTGTCAGGTCTTGACCATTGACCAGGTCGAGCCGGGCCTTTGGCTTTCAGCCTACAAGCCAGGTCAGGCAGGGCTTGACGCTTGAAAAGGGCGCCTGCTGAGACCTATAGGTTAGGCCAGGCCAGGCCAAGTTGATCCGATCGGGTCCATTCAATTTTTTTTATAGTAATTTTAAATATTATAAAAATACCAATTAAAATTTAAAACTTAATTAATGTATAAATTAAAAGTAATGTATTACAACTTATAAATTAAAATATTATACAATTTTAAAGATATTGTATTATTTTATATCATCATTAATAAAAAAAATATTTTTTTAATGAAAATTATCTTCTTCTTTTTTTATTATTATTTTATAAATTACTTTCAAGTTTTTAAGCTAAGTATTTATTAAAATAAAGATGCAATGAAAGGTTTGCAAAACGTGTAAGTTGCTAGCTAGGTAAGGAAAATTCTTATATATTACACTTTCTAATGTATTTTCATTGATTTCTTTATTCGTATATTAACAAACATGCATGAATGAACGTATTAAAAGACGCTAATTTTATTTGGTTTATTGAATGAGTTGTCACAAAGAGGAAGTCTTCTTCTGCACTAGAAGAATTAAAGTAGCAAAGAAAGAAAATTGACAGGTCGGACCGAGCTTTAGGTGAACCAGGCCAGACCTCAGACTAGGTTAGGCCTCAGACCAAGTCAAGCCTTAGGCCAGGCCAGACCGGACTTGTTGGCAAGCCAGTCCAAGCCGGATTTGAGCCTAAAAAATGTGGTCTATTCGTGCCAGACAAAACTGGACAAGCCCTTGAACAGACCGGACTTTGATCAGGCCGACCATTTGTGCACCATTAATTATACCCTTACTTGCCAACTCAAGTAACTACTGAGTATTAGCTAACTACCTAATTTCATTAATCAGTTATCCTTGCTTACACATGGTCGCTATGTTTATCAAAACTCCAAACCCATCTCATTCATTCCCAAACACCCACAAAACCCATTTCATCTGCCCCCTCAAATTCTCGCTCCCTCCACGGTCACACCCAAAGCAAAGAAGAAACTTGCTTCTTCTTTGCCCCAAATCAAGCTCTCTCGGGTCGATCTTAAATGGTCCACGTGCTCAGTGAAGGTTGGGTTAGCCCGCTTAAAGGATTCATGAGAGGATCCCAGTTCGTCTAAACACTTCATTTCAATTCGCTCCGACTTGATGGCGAGATGATTCGCTACCCCGCTCAGTGAAGGCTGGGCTGGGCTGTTCTCGCCATAGATGATTCGCAAAAGAATCTGATTGGCAGGATGGGTTCTGTTAGTCTTGTTGATTTGAAGGATAAGACGGTTACGATGCTGAGCAAGTAAGGCTGTTTTTTGACGTCATTTACTCGAAGTTAATTTCAGTGGTGGTAAAGTATATCTGAGAATGTTTACTTTGTTCTAAAATTAAATATATATTTGACTAAAGTCAATTTGCAGAATCCTAAAGAGATTATGAATCTGTGCAAGTTTAGTAAACAACAAAATTATGATAATTAGTTGTTAATAAGTAGGTTTTTATATCTATTTATTAGGTATTTTATGCTTAATTATTTGTGAGTTTTTATGTATTTTTAGTGTTTTAGGTAATTTATTTTATTTTATATATTTTAATTATTTTTAGTGTTTTTATATTATTTTATATTAATTTTATTTTGTTTTATAGGTAAAATAAAGAAATTAATCATCAGTGGCAATTCTGTAATTAACCAAACAAGATAGACCGCGCCATGCGCGCTAAGAAGAAGCAAGGGTCAGTAGTATCCATGGGACGACACCGTTTAAATGAAGCAACAGATTAGAAGTACCGCGCAATGCGCGGAGATGGTTTGGGCAGCAACAACGCGCGCCATGCGTGAGGACGGGCCAGAGAGGAAGAAAAGCACACGTGGCTGCAATTTTTTTTCCTTCTTTGTTTGTTTTCACGCTGGGGTCCCATTTCCTTAGTCAATCCCTCTTTCACGCACAGATTTAAGTAACTTGTTGCAATCTGTGTGGGCCAGCTACAGGGTAAATTAAAGAATTAAATAAATTCAATTGCAATTTAGAATAGGATAAATAAATAAGATTTTATATTTATTTTATTTTGTATTTTAAATTCTATTAGGATTTAGAGAGTGTAATTCCTACTAGGGTTAGGAGAATTATGTAGCCTATAAATAGAGGGCTTGAGATATAATGGAATATACAACTTTCATTAGAAAAATTCTCTCTTTTATTTTTAGTGTTTTTTTTATAGTTATGTATAGCTAAATTATTTTTCTTGGATTAATTGATTTATTCTTGCATCAATGATCAGTTGTAAATTCTTGATAGTGGATGTTAACTTAGACCAAGATTTTTTCTTCTTATTTATTTCATTATATTACTTGCATATTTATTAATTTTAGTCAATTTAAATTATTTCTTTAACCCCTCCCCCCCCCCCCCCCCCCCCCCCCCCCGCCCCCCAATTTTTGGTTTACAAAACATAAAATTAAATTAATCATTCTCTGTGGGATCGACTCTTACTTGCACTATTACATTAATATTTTTTTAAAGTAAGATTTTATTTTTAAGTGCTTGAGACATTACACCAAATTTTGACATCGTTGCTGGTGACTGATTTTAATTTAATTTTGTAATTTTGTGCTTTTGTAAATATTTATTTAATTTAGTAATTTTGCTTAGATTTTATTTTTCTAGTTTTTCATAATTTAATTTAGTTGTGTAGGTTCAGGATGGAAGTCATACATGATTATGTCAATGAGGTAACTATTTCTTCTCCTGAGCAACACATTAATGATCTAACTTCTTTTGTTTATCAATTGGTTGCAGGTAATGCACAACCAATGGAAGTTTGTAGGATTTGTGCGGTGGTAGGATATCCAACTAATATGTGTCAATCCTTCGAGAGGAGTCCTATGAACAACTTAATATAAAAAGTGGTTTTCCTGGTTAACCCCAATGAAAATATGATCCCTATTCAAAAGTGTATAATTCTGGATGGAGGGATCATCCTAATTTTGACTATAAGAATCCACAAATGAATCCGCCCGCAAATCAGAATTTTTCAAGTTGTCAATAATACATTCAGTCATACCCCCAACAACAACAGGGCCAATCATTTAATTCTAATATGTCTTTAGATGATATGATTAAATTAATTGAAATTAATAATTTACAATTTCAACAAGACACTTTGCAATTTCAACAAGACATGAAGGCAAGTATTCAGAAAAATAATGCAATTATTCAGCGTTTGTGTACTCAAATGAGACAAATGAGAATCGCAATCGATCAATTGGAAGAGCAAAGTTCTGCACAAGTACCTTCTCAAACGGTGGATAATACAACGGAGAATACAAGTGCACAAGTGTTAAAAAGTGATAACGATGTAGAAGATCTAGAAAAGACAATCCCTCCATCACCGAAGCAAGAGAAATCAAACAATATCAATGAAGCGGACAATGTTAATGTAGACGATGATGTTATTTTTGATGATTACATGCCTAAAGTGGCGGAAGTTGTTGAGAAAATAAACAAGAAAAAGTTAGAATTTTGCAATTACCAACAATTTGGAGTTAGAGAAAGAAGAAGCAATTGAGCTGAAACAAGATTTGAAGGAAGATGAAGCTCCATTAAATTCTTTGCCAATGATTTGTGATAATAATGTAATTATTTCCATTCCATTGTCTGTTACTCATAATAAATTTTTTATCTTTTGTTTTGCAGGATCCCATTCTAAATTTAAAGAATCTTTATAGTCATCTCCCATATTTATTACTTGAAAAGGGAGTTGAACATTCATGTCGAATGCAAATGAGATTGAATCTACCGATAAAGAATAATGTAATGGATAGGGTACTCAAAATTCATGAAATAGGAGTGACGTAGTGACTTGGCATGCTGTCAAGCCAATGACAATAAACAAAGGCGCTGCTTGAGAGACAACCCAAAGGAAGTATAATTTTCTTTCTTTTAAATTTTTGCATTTATATTTTTAGTTATCTATGCCTTTTTCTTTGCATTTTATTTTTTATTAGGGACAATGTAAATTTTTAAGTTTGAGGGAAGGGATTCAAAAATTTTGTTATTTTTAGGTCATATTTTTATAATTTTAGGAAATTTTAAAAATTTTAAATTTTGTGAGTAAATTCACTGTAAACCCTCACGAGACAAAACTCGTCCATTTGGGGTAACCTTGGAGTTTAAAGTCTTGTTGCACATGTTAAGTGTAATTCCTACGAAAAATGGGGTAGTTTTTTATTATTATTTTTAGGATGAGTTACTTGAGCAATAAATTAATTGATTTGTAATTTTTTTTAGCCCATGATAAAAATTTTGATTTTTATTTAATAACTCTTGAAAAAATAATAAATTTGTGCTTAGTCTGAATTTTAACTTATTTTATGTTAATAGAAACGTGAATAGTATGTGGACCCACTGTGGGGCCCACAAGAAATATGAAAATGTGGAAGAGTTGGTAAAGGCGTGCTGAAAATTTTTTCAATACTGGCGTGCTTCACCTACCATGCATAATACCATCTTTTCTCCTATAAATAGTTTGCTTAGCTGAATAGAAAAATCACACATAAAATATAAAAATTTTCTATAAGAATTTTATGAGTTTTCTCTGAGAATAGTAAAGTTATCTTGAGAATTTGTAAGCCAAAAGTAGTGCAGGAATTTTTCAAGTAAGTCTTTTATTAAATAGTAGTAATTTCATAAATTCCTATTTTTCACGGTATTCACAAATCTTTCTTTAGAAAACTCTTTCTCTAATTTATGTTGAAAAACTTCATTTGGAAGACTATATTTTTTATACTGTGAATAGTAACCCCGTGAATGAATAGTAACCTCGGGATGAATAGTAACTCCGGGATGAATAGTAACCCGTGAGTGAATAGTAACCCGTGAATAGTAACTTCAGGAATAGTAATTTACTTTTACGTTTTTATTATTTTGTTATTATATTATACTATTTGATCAAATCACTTTTAACAAATTTATGATATACGAGTTAGTATACACCATGAATTTTTATATGTGGTATTTACTGATTATATTATAAATATATAGGTTGATCGACCTCATTTTTATCAATATCCAGCCACCAGATAAGGTAAGGAATATCATTCTTTTCACACTCTTAAATTTATTAACAGTAAGGAATATCATCTTCTTTCATAATCTATTATTTAAACTTACTACGGTAACGGGTATCATTTTTTTCATCATCATAAATGGATATTATGTTCTTTCTTACTGGAAGGAATTATCATTCTTGGATTCTCGAAAATAATATCATTTCTTTCTTGTGCCATTTATTTTCATGTATTAAATTGTGGGAATAACCTTACGACGCGGATTACCGCCTGTTTGGTGAATAACTCTTCGTATTCAAATTTTATTAAATTATGGGAATAGCCTTACTGCGCGGACTACCGCCTGTTGGTGAATAACCCTTTAAATTTATTTCTTAGTTGTCTCTTGTAGAAATAATTTGTCTACACGAATTATCACTTGACACTTTTATTCCATATTCGTTTGTAATATCATTTTCTTTCATATTCGTAAGTGATATTATTTTTCTTTATACTCATAAGGGATACTATCTTTTTCATCTTCCATTATTCAAATTTACTGTGGTAAGGGATATTATTTTCTTTTACCTTTTATTAATCAAACCTGCTACGGTAACGGATATTATTTTCTTTCATACACCTAAATCGAAACTTATTATGGAATTATTGCTTTTATAATTCCTAAAAATATTATATGTTCCATAATAGTTACACTTCATCATTTCAATTGAACCTTCCTATTTTCTGAACATTTCTATTGAACTGTAACCGTTATTCTGAACTGTGGATCTTGAATATCATTTTTGAATTTCACTCCACATCATGTTGACAATTTGGACATTATTTAAATCTGCAAAATATAAACTTCTGATACTTATTGTTTATCATGTTTCTTCTGTTCATCATTGATATCATTCTAATCATCCAAAATCAAATTGTTGTGAATATCTGTGGTCGGGGGCACAGATGCGATATAATTGTTGAACAGATGATAGGTTAAAGGCGATATAATAGGTTAAAGGCGATACATCTGTTCGGTGTCTTTTATGACACGTGGTGAATGTTCTCTTTGGCCCGTAGTGCAAAGATGAACTGTTGTTTGGTATGATTATGACCAAAGGCTGAATCTAGTATAATCATGACCGTTGGTGTTATATTGAATATTTTTGGCCCATAGTGCAAAGATAAACTGTTGTTTGGTATGATTATGACCAAAGGCTGAATCTGGTATAATCATGACCGTTTGTGTTCTATTGAATATCTTTAGCCCGTAGTGCAAAGATGAACTGTTATTTGGTATGATTGTGACCAAAGGTTAAATCTGGTATAATAATGACCGTTGGTGTTATATTGAATGTCTTTACCCCGTAGTGCAAAGATGAACTGTTGATCTGCATGATTATGACCAGGAACTGTGAATTTGTATTATCTTGACTAATGGTATTTCAGATGATAAAAGTTGATGATGTTTTTCCTAAAAAGAGAAGCGAGTGGACACTATAATCTGCATTATTCTTCTAATAGATTGCTCATTCCGCAGCTATTATTGATCTGAACATTGTTCAAGAATTTAACTGCAGTTTTTGATATAAACCATGTAGTCTATTGTATTCTATAAAGAACTCAACTGTTGAAGACTAATGATAATTTATTCGTCATTATCTTAGTCATGATATTTCCTACTGGGCTATTTGAGCTCACCCTTTCTTTTTGTTTTATTGTTTTTCAAAAGGAGATGAGAATGTAGTTGGGTCTAGACGGGGAATGGAGTGAGAGTCCGATGGATAGCTATCGTAGTCTTCACGTGTTGTAAAATAGTGTGGCAATAATAGTGAAGACTTAGTTGTGTATTATTATTCCTTGTATTATTAAACGTTATAATAATTTTGTTGTAGTCTTTTGACAACTCAAGTTTGGATTGTGTGAGCCCAGATTTGGGGGTGTCACGCCTTAGCCACTAATTAATTGCATGTGTGACGACCCTGAATCCGGGTCCCTCGAACCTCGAATCCGGTTCAACACGGGTATAACCTTTTCCTTATTGTTCATACTTACAACAATATTATAATTGCCAAATAATCATTTCTTAACAATTTTACAACATCTCTTTCTATTCCAGAATCGCAATTTTTATACATTCCTAGTATGTCTCAATATCATATATGATACGACATTCTATTACAATCAATTTGAGTATTTAACACTCATATTACATACCAACTAATTCTTATACTACACAATCATTTTACCTGTCCAATTCGGACTGATATGTACAATGGTCGTGCTAGACCTTCAGTGAATGTAATATGCATTCCTGTTTCTTGATCCTTATTAAGACTTCAAATACTTGTACTGTCTGAAAATGTTGGTTTAAGCAAGAGTGAGCATGACAGCTCAGCAAGTTTAACAGTTACACATAACACATTACATGCTTCACATATACTCTGCAATTTATACTTACATCATGTTTTTCATGCATTTCAGTTTATGTCATACTGTTCATGCATCACATATAACATCTTGCAATTCATGCTTCATATTTATACGTAATCTACATGTAATCATACCTCATGCATATTACAATTATCATCAATATCTTTCTATTAACAATTTAATATCACATCATAGCATGTTAAGGCACATAGGAGCAAGTTCTAAAAAACTTGTCTGGTTGCTTCTACCATTTACTCATATTTACGTCATTTGCCCAATCTACAATTTATATAACAAATTGACATAATCATTAGCTACCAGGACTTTTAATTTGTCTTAACTTAAGACCTTAACTTCAAATTATTAACTCTTTAGTTGTCCGATAAACGAACTCTTAAGTTCCGGACAAAAATCCTAGCCCAACAAACCTAGTTGGACATGTCGATAAACTTAACCAGCTTATTAATATTATTAATTATTTAATAATATTATTAGCCATTTAATAATATTTTAATCACTTATTAATATTATTAACTATTTAATAATATTGTACTCACTTATTAATATTATTAATCATTTAACAATATTTTAATCACATATTAATATTATTAACCATTTAATAATATTTTAATCACTTATTAATATTATTAACCATTTAATAATATTTTAATCACTCATTAATATTATTAACTATTTAATAATATTTTAATCACTTATTAATATTATTAATCATTTAATAATATTTTAACCACTTATTAATATTATTAACCATTTAATAAGATTTTAATCATTTACAAATATTATTCACCATTTGATAATATTTTAATCTCTTATTAATATTATTAACTATTTAATAATATTTTAATCACTTCTTAATATTATTAACCATTTAATAATATTTTATTCACTTGTTAATATTATTAACCATTTAACAATATTTTAATCACTTATTAATATTATTAATCATTTAATAATATTTTAACCACTTATTAATATTATTAACCATTTAATAATATTTTAATTTCTTATTAATATTATTAACCATGTAATGATATTTTAATCATTTACAAATGTTATTCATCATTCAATAACTTTTTAATCATATACTAATATTATTGATCATTTAATAATATCTTAATAATTTTCAAATAATACCAATTGTTAACTTTTTAATTGTGTTAACTTTAGTCTTTATTTTAAACATTTAGTTACCAATTAATGATTAATGGATTTCATATATATTGGTTTAATAACCAAATACATTTATTTTACACCTATTTCAACTTAATTTTTCAAAGAAAACTCGACTCGGACCGACCCGACCCGGACCGACCCGATCCGGAGCACAAAAAATCTGCTTAGCAGATTGTTCTGGCGCAACTGCGTCAGTCCGTGACGCGGCTGCGTCAACCATATCTGTCCGGAAGTCAACTTTTTGACTGTTCGACTTTCCGACGCTCCGACAGTCATAACTTCTTCATTTTAAAATATTTTGTGGTGATTTTTGAGTCTATTCTCATTAGAATTTTCCCCCTTTACAACTTCTCTTTAGATCACAAATCCAAATTCCAAACGTAACTAGACCAAAAATTGCTCACAAGGACAAAGTGAAAACTAAAATCACAAATCCTTGATTTTAATGCTTCAAACTTGAATATAATAAACTCTACACATCCAAATGACACCAACTTAGTGTTGTTGTCTTCCTAACTTCTTGTTTTACAATATTTCATGGTTCAATCACATTTTTGAAAACGTTTGACACGAAATTTAAAGATCGAACCACCTAGGGTTTTACCGGTAATCACAATATGGAATTTTTTTCCATTTATTTGCATACCACTCATACCAATACATGATTTAAACCTATCAAACCATGAATCTACCTACCTATATATCATAGATTTAGACTTCTAGAGCATCAAAATAACTTTTGATCGGTTAAAAAAATATATTTTGACCGTTTAAAACTTATATAAATTATAAAAATGAACTAAGGAAGAGATAGAACACTTTTGAACCTCTTGGACATGGATGCTCTTCTTCTTCTTGATATGATCTTGCTAAGTACTCCTCCTTGACTATTCTCTAGCACTTTTTCTTGGTGGAATCATCAATCTCCCAAAGTTTGCTTGTATTTCTTTCCAAGAGCTCTCTCTTTTCTCTCTTTTCTCTCTAGACTTTCTAGACAAATGACTAACAAACATAGCCAATGTGTGGAGCACTATATTTATAGCACATCCTTAATCACCATCAACTTTCCTTAATCAACTAACATTGGTCAATTAGAGGCTTAATTGAGATTACTATTGGATTGATTGACTCTTGGATTGACATGTTGATTGACCTACATCAAGTTTGCTTACAAGTTATAGGTTGAGTAAAACAAAAGCAACTTTCTCCAACACTTAACCAAAGTGTGGTTAAGGCCTTTACTCTTGTAACCTATGATAACTCAACTATCAACCATGGTTCAAGCTCATCAATTAAACATACACACATTTTCCACCAAATAACTCAAGTAGGGTTAATTCTCTACAATCAATTATACATATATATATTCAATATATTTATATAATTACTAACACTTAACTCTAGCATTGGTTAAGGTTTTATTTTTTTATTACTACTTAGGGTTAACAAGTAACCCAACAATGGTTAGTTCTCTAAAATATAAACTCATAAGAATTGACCATCTTTATTGACTAGGGTTGGTGAACCACCCATTGGTTAATTCATTTAACCAACATTGGTTAACTCTCTACCAATTCATATACTTACTGCATATATATCTCTACATATTCACCAATAATCTTTTATTTAAATTACATCATAGCTTGAATTAACCAATTTAAATTGAATACAAGCTACATACATTTTTACTCAATCTTCAAGTGGGACCCCATGTTTGGTCAACACTCCACCTTTTTTTCTTTATTTTTATTATATATACATATCTATATATAATACTTGTAATTTCTACTAACAATTAACCAAGGTATAGTTAATTCTCTACAACATGCAATCCCATGGTTACCTACCAATTCTATCTTGGTGAATTATATACATATATAATTGTATCTATAATATTCTTCCTACAACTAACACATGCATAGTTAAATCTTTAATTTATTTACTACCTAGGGTTACTCAATTAACTCATCCATAGTTAATTCTCATTATCACATTCATTCACCTAGCAATTAACCAATGTTTGGTTAATACTCTCTCTTGTCTACGAACTAGGGTTATTCAATTAACCATACATTAGTTAATTCTCTACACTTAACAATACTTGAACTTATTCTCTCAACATATTGACCAACATTTGACTTTTAAATTTGGACTCAATATTTGGGCTACTAGTTTATTTTGCATTGGGTTCCCTTATTTAATTATTTGGACTATCTAACATAACTCACATCTCTTTCATAACTTGGGCTAGGTAATTAATTTAATTGGATTACCACACCATTATATACAATACTTGTAAATATTATTTAATTGGTCTTATATTAATTACCTCTTGGACTATTAATTAACATAACGCTTGGGCTTAATATTTAATTATCCACCTTCATGCAATATTCTCATATTGGGCTAACACATATAACAACTTATTAATTAAGTTAATTACTTAATTAATTAACTTCTTAATATTGTCATTATAGGCAATATTCTAACTTCAATACTTATTAATTACAACTTTAATTCATGACTCCTATAATTAACTCAATTAATTATATTACATGACTTTCCTTCTTACTTCATATTTAAACTAATTAATTTATTAGCTTAATTGAGTATTAACTTACTCATCCTTTTATTTGGCTAACCATCACACTGTGGGTATATACGTATTAATATAATTACCTTCACTTCTCAATTGAATTTATTTTCTTAATAAATTCTCTACATGCATCATTAAAATATTCCCACATTTAATTTCTAACAAATAAATTATATTAAAAAAAATGTTCACCCATTTTCTACACATCTTACTTCTCAAATTTTAGGTTTTAAACCTTAACCTTTAATAAAATCAATTAAGATATTATTTAAAATCTTAAAAATATCTGGGATATTACAGCATGTTCCAATTAATTATATGTGCGCATTAATTTCTCTCAATAAGGTAATATAAGTGAGCAAGAATCTTGCTTTGCTAATTAAAATATATTATCCTTACATGCAATCATTCATTTAACCAATCTTGATAAGTAAATGCTAGACCCAATCAAGTTATCGTTATATTATTTCACATTTACTAATTAAGGAATCATGTTGTACTAGTCAGTTCACAATATCTTCATTCATCTTTGTTTATGGAATGAAGTGTATCACTTAATTAGTCCACTTTTTAATTTGCTTGTTAAGTGAACAAGTGAATCAAATAAGGATATTTAGTAATTGGTAGGTAATTTTCATATAGAAGGAAGTGAATCAAATATTATTTTCATTTAAACAATTCGTAAGTCACTTGGAATAAATTTAGGAATAATTAATATACAACTTTAAAAATATTTTCATATAAATTTTGAAAGCCCAATTAATTGTTTCCATAATTAATTAATTACATACATGATTACCCAAACAATATGATTAATTGAAATGAAGATATGAAGAAAAAAATTGCTCAATTAATCAAGATAATTATAGAAAGTTAAATTAATATAAATCCCAATTCTAAAATTTAAGGTACTAGATTAAAATCTATTTTCAAAATAACTCCTCTTATTCTGGGAAGAACTAATTAATTAGTTTTTCAATTTTTCAAAATTGATTTGATAGATATTTATTATATAGCCCAATCAATTATGAAAATATAAAAATTGATTTATTCAATCAATTAACTAATTTATGGAAAGCTCAATCAATTAAGATATTATGGAAAGCTTAAATTAATAATGAACAACCCACAAATATTATTTCCATAAATAGATCCCATTTTATCCAAAATAATTGATTTGAAAGATATCTATATTAATTAGCTCAATCAATTATTATGAAAATCTTAACCAATATAATTTAGCTCATTTAATTAAGGAAAAATTAATAATTAGCTTTACAAAATAAGGTATTATTTTCTTGTTAAACCAAGTTAATTTTGAAAGCTTAATTAATTATTTCCATAATTATTAATTAATTACTTTCATGATTATGTCTATGTAATGTAATGCTAGAGCTTTAATTGAGACATAAATAAAGATAAGATCTTACATGATATCCTAGATATCCAAATCTGATTTTTGTTCAGGCACTTAAATTCTGTAATAAATACGGCTTGATTATTCAACCTGCTGCATGATAGTCAACCACTTGAATTATATAGTAAATACAACTTGTTGCATGACAGTTCTTTGTCTAGTTTAATTCAGTCTTGTTTCTCAGCTTGCAGGATGGTGTATGTTAGTGTAGTAATCCAGCTCTCTATCTAGTTTACTGCATTATTGTGACGCCCCCAAATCTGGGCCCACACAGCCCAAACTTGAGTCGTCAAAAGACTACAACAAAATTATTACAACAAAGCACAACGTACAACAATACAGTGTATAATAATACACAACTAAGTCTTCACTATTATTGCCACACTATTTTACAAAACGTGAAGACTATGATAACTATTCCTCGGACCCTCACTCCATTCCCCGGCTAGACCCTGTTATGTTTTCATCTCCTGTTGAAAAACAATGGAGCAAAAGAAAGGGTGAGCTCAAATAGCCCAGTAAAGAATATCATGACTAAGATAATGACGAATAAATTATCATTAGTCTTCAACAGTTGAGTTCTTGATAGAATACAATAGACTACAAGGTTTATATCAAAAACTGCAGTTAAATTCTTAAACAACGTTCAGATCAATAATAGCAGCGGAATGAGTAATCTATTAGAAGAATAATGCAGACTATAATGTCCACTCGGTTCTCTTTTTAGGAAAAACATCATCAACTTTTATCATCTGAAATATCATTAGTCAAGATAATACAAATTCACAGTTCCTGATCATAATCATGCACATCAACAGTTCATCTTTGTACTACGGGCCAAAGATATTCAATATAGCACCAACGGTCATGATTATACCAGATTCAGCCTTTGGTCATAATCATACCAAACAACAGTTCATCTTTGCACTACGGGCCAAAGAGAACATTCACCACGTGCCATAAAATACACCGAACAGATGTATCGCCTTTAACCTATTATATCGCCTTTAACCTATCATCTGTTCAACAAATATATCACATCTGTGCCCCCGGCCACAGATATTCACAACAGCTTGATTTTTGGATGATTAGAATGATATAAATGATGAACAGAAGAAATAGGATAACAATAAGTATCGGAAGTTTACTTTGTACAGATTCAAATAATGTCCAAATTGTCAACATGATGTGGAGTGAAATTTAAAAATGATATTCAAGATCCACAGTTCAGAATAACGGTTACAATTCAATAGAAAGGTTCACGTAAATAGGAAGGTTCAGTTGAAATAATGAAGTTCAACTATTATCGAACATATAATATTTTCAGGAATTATAGAAGCAATAGTTCCATAATAAATTTCGATTTAGGAGTATGAAAGAAAATAATATCCCTTACCGTAGCAGGTTTGATTAACAAAAGGTGAAGGAAATTAATACAAAGGGTTATTCACCAACAGGCGGCAATCCGCTCCGTAAGGTTATTCCCACAATTTAATAGAATTTGAGTACAAAGAGTTATTCACCAAACAGGCGGCAATCCGCTCCGTAAGGTTATTCTCAGAGATTAATAATGAATGAATACGAAAGGTTATTCACCAACAGGCGGCAATCCGCTCCGTAAGGTTATTCCCACAATTTAATACATGGAAATAAATGGCACATCTTATGAGTAAGAAAGAAACAATATTATTTTCGAGAATCAAATAATGATAATCCCTTACCATAGTACGTTTGAATAATGGAAGATGAAAAAGATGGTATCCCTTACCGTAGTAAGTTTTAATAATAGAAGATGAAAGAAGATGACATTACTTACCATAGTACGTTTGAATAATGGAAGATGAAAAAGATGGTATCCCTTACCTCAACACGTGACTGAATATTGATTTAAATGAGGTTGATTAACTTGAACAGTACACGTATACTTATAGATCTTCACAAATACTCAAGATGACTTAAGCACACTTAGAGAGAACTTTCACAAGAAGTATTTAGAGAGAGAAAGAAAGAACAAGTAAGGAAGTTTATGAAAAATCCTTAAGTTAAGGCTTCTATTTATAGCCAAAAATCTTATCATTCATTTAATCTAAACCATTCATTTAAAGATCATCTTTTAATCTACACCATCCATTTCAAATATTATATTATCTTTAATCTACACCATTCATTTCATATCACCTAATAATCACCTAACTTTATATTATAAACAAATCAATTTAATTATTCAACAATAATTCACACTTTAATCTACACCATTCATTTCATATCACCTAATAATCACCTAACTTTATATTATAAACAAATCAATTCAATTATTCAACAATAATTCACACTTTAATCTACACCATTCATTTCATATCACCTAATAATCACCTAACTTTATATTATAAACAAATAACTTTATCAATTCAATTATTATGACTAATTGTTATAAATACAGTATAGTTAGCTCTTAGATATCAAGTCAATAAATTAATGAAATACAACTGTTTAAATAACATCATAATAGAGATAACAATAATGTAAAATAAAGCATACGTTACTGTGTAATGACAATTATTGATTCAATAATGTGAATTACTGTGCATATGTTACTGTGACAATTATTAGGTTCAATAATTTTAAAAACAGTGCAACAACAATTATTGACTCAATGATATAAAATACAGTGTAATGACAATTATTAAATCAATAATGCAAAATACTGTGTAACAACAATTATTGAATTGATAATATAAAATATTATGCAGTGACAATTATCGATGAAATGATGCGTAACAGTTACGGTGTCAATTATCAGACCAAAAATATGAGACACTATGCAATACCGTGTGTTACTGTAGAGTACCGAGTGCTACAGAAAATACCAATAACTACCGTATGCTACTATTCTTTTATCACCGGTATTTTAACAGTTCCGTTGACTATTTTTATTTAAAAAGGTTATTTCTGTCGTTTTCTATATCCGACAAATATTCCGTTGTGGGGTCCACCAATAATTTGTTATTTCGGCGCCGTCGGACCAAACGAATATTCCCCGACCAAACGAATATTCCCCGACAAAGCGAATATTGTCCGACAAAATAAAATTTGCACATAACATCCTTAACTTTTAACTTTATCGATTTAACCGCTTACTGTTTCAAAAATATATATATATGAAGAAAAATTAAATTTTGTATTTCATAAAATTCGGGGTCTTACACCCACTTCATTTCATCTTTAACCCAAATGAGTGAGCCATACTTATTTGTCTTATATGCCGATAAGAAAAATGAGTAAGAAAAGTGCACAAGTCTAGAATTTTCCTAATGACATTAGAGGGGAAAAAGAAATAGAATTTTATTGGGATGAGGATTGACGATCCCTTCCATTCAAATCAATTTTTTCACATACATGTTAAGTAACAAAAAATTATTTAGTGATATTAGTCGAAGTACGTGTGTTGCAATTGTGTTATTCGAGTTATTGCTAAAAGTAATTTTTGTTTTTTATATATATACTAGTAGAATTGAGAAAAAAAGTGTAATGAAGGACTTCATTTCAAACCAAATTATAAGAACCCTTTTTCTAACATATATATATATATATATATATATATATATATATATATATATATATATATATATATATATTATATTTGTTTTTTTTTTAATAAAAAAAAGATCATATTTTCAAAGGGAAAAAATTACTTCACTGAAAGATTTCTCTTTTTATAAATAGTAAAATAAAATGACTTAATACTTTTATGTTTTTCGTCATAATTTTATATTCACGTCAGTAGATTTATACTAACAACTTAATATTAATAGAGTACTTTTGTTTGTAAAAAATGATGGGTGAAATGTGATTATTTATATTAATTTATTATGATTTTATATTATTTGACACTGTCATATCACTAAAGTCGACTTTTGTCTGTGCTCAACGAGTGACTCTTGTTAATTTGGTCACATTCCGTTCTTTGGTTTTGATGATGACTTTATCCTTGTGTACTAAAACCTTGAAACTGTATGATAAGTTACATGCAGCAGGATAATTGTAAGACCCCGAATTTTATGAAATACAAAATTTAATTTTTCTTCATATATATATATTTTTGAAACAGTAAGTGGTTAAATCGATAAAGTTAAAAGTTAAGGATGTTATGTGCAAATTTTATTTTGTCGGACAATATTCGCTTTGTCGGGGAATATTCGTTTGGTCGGGGAATATTCGTTTGGTCCGACGGCGCCGAAATAACAAATTATTGGTGGACCCCACAACGGAATATTTGTCGGATATAGAAAACGACAGAAATAACATTTTTAAATAAAAATAGTCAACGGAACTGTTAAAATACCGGTGATAAAAGAATAGTAGCATACGGTAGTTATTGGTATTTTCTGTAGCACTCGGTACTCTACAGTAACACACGGTATTGCATAGTGTCTCATATTTTTGGTCTGATAATTGACACCGTAACTGTTACGCATCATTTCATCGATAATTGTCACTGCATAATATTTTATATTATCAATTCAATAATTGTTGTTACACAGTATTTTGCATTATTGATTTAATAATTGTCATTACACTGTATTTTATATCATTGAGTCAATAATTGTTGTTGCACTGTTTTTAAAATTATTGAACCTAATAATTGTCACAGTAACATATGCACAGTAATTCACATTATTGAATCAATAATTGTCATTACACAGTAACGTATGCTTTATTTTACATTATTGTTATCTCTATTATGATGTTATTTAAACAGTTGTATTTCATTAATTTATTGACTTGATATCTAAGAGCTAACTATACTGTATTTATAACAATTAGTCATAATAATTGAATTGATAAAGTTATTTGTTTATAATATAAAGTTAGGTGATTATTAGGTGATATGAAATGAATGGTGTAGATTAAAGTGTGAATTATTGTTGAATAATTGAATTGATTTGTTTATAATATAAAGTTAGGTGATTATTAGGTGATATGAAATGAATGGTGTAGATTAAAGTGTGAATTATTGTTGAATAATTAAATTGATTTGTTTATAATATAAAGTTAGGTGATTATTAGGTGATATGAAATGAATGGTGTAGATTAAAGATAATATAATATTTGAAATGGATGGTGTAGATTAAAAGATGATCTTTAAATGAATGGTTTAGATTAAATGAATGATAAGATTTTTGGCTATAAATAAAAGCCTTAACTTAAGGATTTTTCATAAACTTCCTTACTTGTTCTTTCTTTCTCTCTCTAAATACTTCTTGTGAAAGTTCTCTCTAAGTGTGCTTAAGTCATCTTGAGTATTTGTGAAGATCTATAAGTATACGTGTACTGTTCAAGTTAATCAACCTCATTTAAATCAATATTCAGTCACGTGTTGAGGTAAGGGATACCATCTTTTTCATCTTCCATTATTCAAACGTACTATGGTAAGTGATTATCATTATTTGATTCTCGATAATAATATTGTTTCTTCCTTACTCATAAGACGTGCCTTTTATTTCCATGTATTAAATTGTGGGAATAACCTTACGGAACGGATTGCCGCCTGTTGGTGAATAACATTTCGTATTCATTCATTATTAATCTCTGAGAATAACCTTACGGAGCGGATTGCCGCCTGTTTGGTGAATAACTCTTTGTACTCAAATTCTATTAAATTGTGGGAATAACCTTACGGAGCGGATTGCCGCCTGTTGGTGAATAACCCTTTGTATTAATTTCCTTCACCTTTTGTTAATCAAACCTGCTACGGTAAGGGATATTATTTTCTTTCATACTCCTAAATCGAAATTTATTATGGAACTATTGCTTCTATAATTCCTGAAAATATTATATGTTCCATAATAGTTGAACTTCATTATTTCAACTGAACCTTCCTATTTACGTGAACCTTTCTATTGAATTGTAACCGTTATTCTGAACTGTGGATCTTGAATATCATTTTTAAATTTCACTCCACATCATGTTGACAATTTGGACATTATTTGAATCTGTACAAAGTAAACTTCCGATACTTATTGTTATCCTATTTCTTCTGTTCATCATTTATATCATTCTAATCATCCAAAAATCAAGCTGTTGTGAATATCTGTGGCCGGGGGCACAGATGTGATATATTTGTTGAACAGATGATAGGTTAAAGGCGATATAATAGGTTAAAGGCGATACATCTGTTCGGTGTATTTTATGGCACGTGGTGAATGTTCTCTTTGGCCCGTAGTGCAAAGATGAACTGTTGTTTGGTATGATTATGACCAAAGGCTGAATCTGGTATAATCATGACCGTTGGTGCTATATTGAATATCTTTGGCCCGTAGTGCAAAGATGAACTGTTGATGTGCATGATTATGATCAGGAACTGTGAATTTGTATTATCTTGACTAATGATATTTCAGATGATAAAAGTTGATGATGTTTTTCCTAAAAAGAGAACCGAGTGGACATTATAGTCTGCATTATTCTTCTAATAGATTACTCATTCCGCTGCTATTATTGATCTGAACGTTGTTTAAGAATTTAACTGCAGTTTTTGATATAAATCTTGTAGTCTATTGTATTCTATCAAGAACTCAACTGTTGAAGACTAATGATAATTTATTCGTCATTATCTTAGTCATGATATTCTTTACTGGGCTATTTGAGCTCACCCTTTCTTTTGCTCCATTGTTTTTCAACAGGAGATGAAAACATAACAGGGTCTAGCCGGGGAATGGAGTGAGGGTCCGAGGAATAGTTATCATAGTTTTCACGTTTTGTAAAATAGTGTGACAATAATAGTGAAGACTTAGTTGTGTATTATTATACACTGTATTGTTGTACGTTGTGCTTTGTTGTAATAATTTTGTTGTAGTCTTTTGACGACTCAAGTTTGGGCTGTGTGGGCCCAGATTTGGGGGCGTCACAGTTGGCATCAGAGCTTAGGGATATGGTCTTTAATGGAGATCTGGGGTTAGAACTAGGAGGGGAGAGACGAATAGAATCAATCACTAGTGTGTCCTACCTAAATTAGATTTTTTTTTTTATCTAATGAATCGATTTGAATGTAGGAACATGAAGAGATGAGTCAGTTTATTTGAACTAACTTTTATTTTGTGACCACAGTTAATTATGGCATCTGGAAATCAGGAGGTTAACTATGAAATTACCGAAACAAATGTAGCTGCAAAACAAGAGGCGACGAATAATCTTCTTACAAACTCAGAGTTGAATCATTTGCCTAAGGCAAAAATTATGCGTGTTCTATCCAGTAAGGATGAAGGTGAAAGCTCTGCTACAGTCGTTCCAGATCCATTCTTAGAAGCAATTAAAGGAAGTAACGAACTTGCGGAAATTATTGCCTTTAATTTACTCACTAATTGGGAGAGTGATATCACCTGGTTATGCTCTATAACAAAGGATCAGAATATATGGACTTTTCATATTAGTCTTTGGGATTTATGGTGTTCCAGCTATGATTTTCAAGATTATTTAAAAATGATGTTTCTATACTTTTGGGCGTTACAATTTAGAGGAATTCAGGTTAAGTTAGTCACTATCGTGGAAACTGCAGTCTATCGAAAATACTATTTTAATGGAAATCATTGGTACCTTACTACTGATGAAGTTGATGAATCCGAGAAACAGTTTGCTAGAAAATTATTCAGTGGTATTCCCATGGTTGAAATACGTGAAGATCCGAATGAAGTATTCGGGATTCGATTTGACGATAACAGTCAAGAAACCGAATGAGGTGATAACCGGTAAGCTATTCATAAATTCTCGTGAAGTCTACGCTTTGTTAGATACTGGCTCTACCCATTCTTTTATCTCACCTGCATGTGCTCAGCGTTTAAACTTAACTCCTGAAAATTTGGACTTTGACTTATCAGTTGAAACCCCATTAGGAGAAATGACCATTACATCTACTGTCTATAAATCTTGCCTAGTTCAAATCAACAACCTCACATTACCTGTTGACCTTATTTCTTTGGATATGCATGAATTTGATGTGATTTTAGGAATTGATTGGTTGACTACCCATCATGCTAAAATTGATTGTTTTCATAAGATTATTAGTTTTCATATTCCTAATCAACCTGTCATGCAAATTCAAGCAACTAAACCATTGAAATCTATAACTGTTATTTCTAGCCATAAAGCCATTCGTTTATTGAAAAACGGATGTCAAGCCTTTTTAGCTCATGTCACTGATTTGAACAAAAATACGTCAAACTTGAATGATATTCCCATTGTTAATGAGTTTCCTGACGTTTTTCCTGAAGAACTTCCTGGCTTACCCCCAAACCATGAAATTGAATTTTATATTGATCTTGTACCCGGTACCAAGCCCATTTCCAAAGCTCCATACCGAATGGCTCCCATTGAACTTCAAGAGTTAAAAAACCAACTACAGGAATTGTTGGATACCGGTTTCATTCGTCCGAGTGCATCACCTTGGGGTGCTCCTGTTCTATTTGTGAATAAGAAAGACGGGAGTATGAGATTGTGCATTGACTACCGAGAATTGAACCATGTCACCATCAAGAACAGGTACCCGTTACCTCGGATTGATGACATGTTTGATCAATTGCAAGGCGCTCAACATTTCTCAAAGATTGATCTCCGTTCTGGATATCATCAGTTAAAGGTTAAAGCTGAGGACATTCCAAAGACTGCTTTCAGAACTCGTTATGGGCATTATGAGTTCTTAGTCATGCCTTTTGGACTAACTAATGCTCATGCAGCTTTCATGGACATGATGAACCGGATATTCAAGGAACATTTGGATCATTTTGTGGTTGTCTTTATTGATGACATCCTCATATACTCCAAGAGTCGCGAGGATCATGAACAACATCTGAGATTGATACTACAAAAGCTCCGTGAAAACAAATTATATGTCAAGTTGAAGAAATGTGAGTTCTGGCTTGAGGAGGTCGCGTTTCTTGGGCATGTGATTTCTAGTCAAGGAATATCAGTCGATCCTGCGAAGATTGAAACGGTACTAAATTGGGAACAACCCAAAACAGTAACCGAAGTCCGAAGTTTTCTGGGTCTAGCTGGTTATTATCGGAGATTCGTAGAAGGATTTTCTCGAATCGCCACTCCATTAACGCAGCTTACTCGGAAAAGCACAAAATTCATATGGAGCGAGGAATGCGAGAAAAGTTTCCAAGAACTCAAGAAGAGACTGGTTTCAGCTCCTGTTCTGACCATACCATCAGGATCAGGAGAATTTGTTATCTACAGCGATGCTTCTAGCAAAGGTCTAGGCTGTGTCCTTATGCAACATGGAAAGGTTATAGCCTACGCCTCTCGACAACTCAAAGATTATGAGAAAAATTATCCTACTCATGATCTAGAGTTGGCAGCAGTCGTTTTCGCGTTGAAGATCTGGAGACACTACTTGTACGGAGAAAAAGTGGATATCTATACGGATCATAAAAGTCTCAAGTATTTCTTCACCTAGAAGGAACTCAACATGCGACAACGACGTTGGCTTGAGCTGTTAAAGGATTATGACCACACAATCCAGTATCACCCGGGAAAGGCGAACGTTGTAGCTGACGCTTTGAGCAGAAAATCTTATGCAAGTACAAGTGCACTGCTGACAACACAAAAGTGTATTTTGTACGACTTGCAAAAGATGGAGATAGAGCTAAAGACACCAGGGACCCACTCGAAGATTGCTCACGTGCGAGTAGAACCAACTTTAATCGATAAAATTAAAGCTGCTCAAGCTACCGATCCGGAACTGATAAACATGATAAAGAAAGTACAAGAAGGTGTCATTCCCGAAGTAAGAATCGACGAGAAAGGAATACTTCGAGTCAACTCTCGACTCTGTGTTCCTAACGATCCTGAATTAAAGCATAAAATCATGATGGAGGCACACAACACGCCGTTTGCAATCCACCCAGGAGGTACCAAGATGTATCGAGATCTTCGACATACATTTTGGTGGAACAATATGAAAAGAGAGATTGCGGAGTTTATCTCAAGGTGCCTAACTTGTCAACGTGTCAAGGCAGAGCATCAAGTTCCTAAAGGTCCATTACAATCACTTGAAGTTCCCGAATGGAAGTGGGAACACATCAATATGGACTTCGTGACGGGTCTTCCAAAAGTTTCTCAAGGCTTAGATGCAATTTGGGTGATCGTAGATAGATTGACCAAATTTGCTCATTTCTTGCCTATACGAGAAAACTTTTCACTTGAACGTCTTGCCGGTATGTACATAAATGAGATCGTGAGATTGCATGGCATGCCAGTTTCCATAGTTTCTGATCGAGATCCTAGATTCACTTCACGCTTTTGGATCAGTCTACAAAAAGCTATGGGCACTGAACTACGTTTTAGTTCTGCATACCATCCTCAAACGGACGGACAATCGGAAAGGACGATCCAGACCCTCGAAGATCTTTTGAGACTTTGTGTATTAGACTTCAAAGGAAGTTGGGATAAGTACTTGCCGTTGGTGGAATTTTCTTACAACAACAGTTACCAAGCAAGCATAGGCATGGCTCCATTCGAGGCATTGTATGGAAGGAAGTGTCGCTCTCCAATATGTTGGAATGAGGTAGGAGAAGCAAAATTGTTGGGACCCGAGTTGGTACGCTTGACGACCGAAAAGATCCAAATGATCCGACAACGAATACAGACCGCACAAGAACGACAAAAGAGTTATGCTGATCTTCATCGGAGAGACGAAAGTTTCAACGTCGGAGATCATGTATTCTTACGTGTTTCTCCATGGAAAGGGGTTACGAGATTCAGAAAGAGAGGAAAGCTCAACCCTCGATTTATTGGCCCATTTGAAATCCTCGATCGAATAGGAACCGTAGCCTACAGACTAGCCCTACCACCAAGTATGTCTCGCATCCATAACGTTTTTCACATATCTATGTTACGTAAATATGTGAAGGACCCAAACCACGTCATTGAGTTAGAACTAGACGTTATAGCAGATGATTTAACATACGAGGAGGTACCTGTTAAGATCCTGGATAAGAAGGAGCAGATCCTACGCCCAAAGGTTATACCTCAAGTTAAGGTTTTATGGAGGAACCAAGATACTGAGGAAATGACCTGGGAGCTAGAATCTGAGATGAAATCTAAGTATCCTTACCTCTTCGATATGTCAGGTACGTCAATTTCGGGGACGAAATTTCATAAGGAGGGGAGGTTGTAAGACCCCGAATTTTATGAAATACAAAATTTAATTTTTCTTCATATATATATTTTTTTGAAACAGTAAGTGGTTAAATCGATAAAGTTAAAAGTTAAGGATGTTATGTGCAAATTTTATTTTGTCGGACAATATTCGCTTTGTCGGGGAATATTCGTTTGGTCGGGGAATATTCGTTTGGTCCGACGGCGCCGAAATAACAAATTATTGGTGGACCCCACAACGGAATATTTGTCGGATATAGAAAACGACAGAAATAACATTTTTAAATAAAAATAGTCAACGGAACTGTTAAAATACCGGTGATAAAAGAATAGTAGCATACGGTAGTTATTGGTATTTTCTGTAGCACTCGGTACTCTACAGTAACACACGGTATTGCATAGTGTCTCATATTTTTGGTCTGATAATTGACACCGTAACTGTTACGCATCATTTCATCGATAATTGTCACTGCATAATATTTTATATTATCAATTCAATAATTGTTGTTACACAGTATTTTGCATTATTGATTTAATAATTGTCATTACACTGTATTTTATATCATTGAGTCAATAATTGTTGTTGCACTGTTTTTAAAATTATTGAACCTAATAATTGTCACAGTAACATATGCACAGTAATTCACATTATTGAATCAATAATTGTCATTACACAGTAACGTATGCTTTATTTTACATTATTGTTATCTCTATTATGATGTTATTTAAACAGTTGTATTTCATTAATTTATTGACTTGATATCTAAGAGCTAACTATACTGTATTTATAACAATTAGTCATAATAATTGAATTGATAAAGTTATTTGTTTATAATATAAAGTTAGGTGATTATTAGGTGATATGAAATGAATGGTGTAGATTAAAGTGTGAATTATTGTTGAATAATTGAATTGATTTGTTTATAATATAAAGTTAGGTGATTATTAGGTGATATGAAATGAATGGTGTAGATTAAAGTGTGAATTATTGTTGAATAATTAAATTGATTTGTTTATAATATAAAGTTAGGTGATTATTAGGTGATATGAAATGAATGGTGTAGATTAAAGATAATATAATATTTGAAATGGATGGTGTAGATTAAAAGATGATCTTTAAATGAATGGTTTAGATTAAATGAATGATAAGATTTTTGGCTATAAATAAAAGCCTTAACTTAAGGATTTTTCATAAACTTCCTTACTTGTTCTTTCTTTCTCTCTCTAAATACTTCTTGTGAAAGTTCTCTCTAAGTGTGCTTAAGTCATCTTGAGTATTTGTGAAGATCTATAAGTATACGTGTACTGTTCAAGTTAATCAACCTCATTTAAATCAATATTCAGTCACGTGTTGAGGTAAGGGATACCATCTTTTTCATCTTCCATTATTCAAACGTACTATGGTAAGGGATTATCATTATTTGATTCTCGATAATAATATTGTTTCTTCCTTACTCATAAGACGTGCCTTTTATTTCCATGTATTAAATTGTGGGAATAACCTTACGGAACGGATTGCCGCCTGTTGGTGAATAACATTTCGTATTCATTCATTATTAATCTCTGAGAATAACCTTACGGAGCGGATTGCCGCCTGTTTGGTGAATAACTCTTTGTACTCAAATTCTATTAAATTGTGGGAATAACCTTACGGAGCGGATTGCCGCCTGTTGGTGAATAACCCTTTGTATTAATTTCCTTCACCTTTTGTTAATCAAACCTGCTACGGTAAGGGATATTATTTTCTTTCATACTCTTAAATCGAAATTTATTATGGAACTATTGCTTCTATAATTCCTGAAAATATTATATGTTCCATAATAGTTGAACTTCATTATTTCAACTGAACCTTCCTATTTACGTGAACCTTTCTATTGAATTGTAACCGTTATTCTGAACTGTGGATCTTGAATATCATTTTTAAATTTCACTCCACATCATGTTGACAATTTGGACATTATTTGAATCTGTACAAAGTAAACTTCCGATACTTATTGTTATCATATTTCTTCTGTTCATCATTTATATCATTCTAATCATCCAAAAATCAAGTTGTTGTGAATATCTGTGGCCGGGGGCGCAGATGTGATATATTTGTTGAACAGATGATAGGTTAAAGGCGATATAATAGGTTAAAGGCGATACATCTGTTCGGTGTCTTTTATGGCACGTGGTGAATGTTCTCTTTGGCCCGTAGTGCAAAGATGAACTGTTGTTTGGTATGATTATGACCAAAGGCTGAATCTGGTATAATCATGACCGTTGGTGCTATATTGAATATCTTTGGCCCGTAGTACAAAGATGAACTGTTGATGTGCATGATTATGATCAGGAACTGTGAATTTGTATTATCTTGACTAATGATATTTCAGATGATAAAAGTTGATGATGTTTTTCCTAAAAAGAGAACCGAGTGGACATTATAGTCTGCATTATTCTTCTAATAGATTACTCATTCCGCTGCTATTATTGATCTGAACGTTGTTTAAGAATTTAACTGCAGTTTTTGATATAAACCTTGTAGTCTATTGTATTCTATCAAGAACTCAACTGTTGAAGACTAATGATAATTTATTCGTCATTATCTTAGTCATGATATTCTTTACTGGGCTATTTGAGCTCACCCTTTCTTTTGCTCCATTGTTTTTCAACAGGAGATGAAAACATAACAGGGTCTAGCCGGGGAATGGAGTGAGGGTCCGAGGAATAGTTATCATAGTCTTCACGTTTTGTAAAATAGTGTGGCAATAATAGTGAAGACTTAGTTGTGTATTATTATACACTGTATTGTTGTACGTTGTGCTTTGTTGTAATAATTTTGTTGTAGTCTTTTGACGACTCAAGTTTGGGCTGTGTGGACCTAGATTTGGGGGCGTCACAGTGGGACTACATTCATTTGTTTTATATGCGAATAAAAAAATTGAATAAAAAAAGTGGATAAGTGTAGAAGCACACGTGTCATTAACATAGATATTAAAAACCTAAAATTGACATTACCCGGTTCATTTACATACCAAACAAGGTTAAAACACCAACTGTGCACAATAAAGCCAAATAACTGCAGCGCCACTACTCCATTTTCACAATCAAATGAAGAATAACCTTAATGTCACAATTAGCTCAATCAAAGGTCTGCCCCCACAATAACCCGCGTCCATTTTCAAATGAAAAACAACCTTAATTCAACATTATGTTAAACAAAAAATTCGGGTTAGTCAAGAGTTTCCTTTCGTGAATCTTTCCTTATTTCTTCTTGTTCTTTAATTTATTGCTTTCTTGTTTTAATTTTTTATGATCAGTTTTCTAATTACTTAAATTTGGCATCAAATTAGTTTCTGGATAGCATGTCATCTATCTGTTTGATACAATTACATATGACAAATAGTATGTATTGTGATTAGAGAAGGTCTATGTTTGAAAATGGTTTTAATGTTTTAACTAGATTTTTAGGGAGCCTACTAGCAAGCAAAGATATCAATTTTTTGTAGTTATGAGCTTCCTGACCCATTAACTATTTTGGCTTCCATTCCAAATGGGAAATACTTTATATACATATTCCTCAAAATTCAACCATACAACATTCTGTTAAACATAAAAAAATAGCTAATGAAAATGAAAAATTGGTACACTCCAATATATCTTAGTACTTTGATATGGTTTCTACCTTATGTACATGTTCTTCAAGTTGTTCCACTTGAGAAAGCGGGAAAATGGTATCTTAGGAACAGTTATATACTTCACCAGCCAACCAATAGGCCAAGATATAGCAGAGATTCCAATACATACTCCCCATTGTCGCCAATTCAACTTCTCTGTATCTGCGAACTTCTTCACAAATTCTACCATCACCACTTGAAGAATGATGGTTATCCCAATAATTCCCAGAAACAACTTGTTCTTATGAATTCCTTCAAAAATATTCTTCTTCTCAAGTTTCCTTGTATTGAATTCATTGAAAACCTGGCATAGTACAAAAGTATTGAAGATCAAAGTATCTTTTACCTTCTTACTAACATTGAAGATCTCTTCACCTTTGAACTGTAAGCTCAAGAGGATGACTATCTGATACAAGGCTTGAGCCATTAGATTCCTCCACATAATATTGCTGATAAGTGGCTCTTTACGTCCCACGGGCTGATTCTCCATTAACTCCTTTGTGGGTTGCTCAGTGGCTAGAGCAAGAGCGCCCAATGTGTCCATAATTAGATTTACCCACAACAACTGGACTGCTGTTAATGGCGTTTCACCGGCTGAAACTGCTGCCACAAAGTTAATTACTAAAGCTGCCACATTTACCGTGAGCTGGAACTGAATGAATTTTTGGATATTATTGTAGACACACCTTCCCCATCTCAAAACAGTGACAACAGAAGCAAAATTATCATCCAATATTACAATATCTGAGCTTTGTTTCGCAACTTCAGTGCCCTGGATCCCCATTGAAAGGCCTATATCAGCTTCTTTTAGTGCTGGTGCATCATTTGTGCCATCACCAGTGACTGCAACCACATGTCCTTTCTGTTTGAGGCATTGTATCATTAGAAGTTTGTCGAAAGGAGAGGATCTTGCCATCACAAAGATTCTATCAACTTTCTCCATTCGCTCCTCTGGTGTGTAGTTCCGAAATTCCACCCCCTCAACCACTGCCCCGCTATTTGTGTCTTGATCAGGCCCAAGTATACCGCACTCAGTGGCTATAGCTCTTGCAGTGAAAATGTTATCACCGGTTATCATTTTTACATTCACGCCAGCATATTGACAATCTTGGACAGCTTTTCTCACACCAGGCCGACATGGATCCTTTATACCTACCATTCCCAAAAAGGTCAAGCCTTTGTCTTCTATTTTTTGGTGCGCTTGTCCTTCCTCACGCTCCTCTTCTGACAATTGTTTATGTGCAAAAGCAATGCATCGTAGGCCACTTGCAGCCATACCTTGAATTATTCGATCGAATTTCTCTCTTTCAGTATCATCCAAAGCTTTAATATTTCCAAAGGAGTCGTAATAGTGAAAGCAGATAGCTAATATCATCTCTGCAGCTCCTTTCCAGTGAACATGGATTGTGTTGTCCCCATTTTTCTTCATTAATATCCCACTTCTTTTCTTCTCAGAATTGAATGCTTCCACGTGTAGAAGATTAGAACTCCGTTTCAGTTCCTCCATATCCATACTCAATTCCAGGACACCCCAAGAAAGAATTGCTTTTTCTGTAGGACTTCCTGAGAACTCAAAGTTAGATCTCAAAGTGGACTTGTAAACACTGCCAGTTGTGTTCAGACCGACTCCTTGGTGGAGCAGCTCAAGAACATTGGAAGCAATGGAGGTGGAACTTCTTTCTTCCATACATTCTTGGCCGAGCCAAAATTTTATGACCTTCATTTGATTCAACGTGAGGGTACCGGTTTTATCTGTACAAATGGTGGTGGCAGAGCCCATTGTCTCACAGGCAGAAAGTTTCCTGACCAAAGCCTGATCACCCATCATTCTCTTCATAGAATAAGCAAGTGTAAGTGTAACTGCCAATGGCAAGCCTTCAGGAATCGCAACGACTACGATTGTAACTGCATTAGCAATGATTCCCACCACAGCATTGATCACATCATCAGCTTTTGTTTTGCTCCCATTGAACTCTTTGTTTCCATTATCATCTTTTGTATTCCCTGTGAAATAACGAACTAACAACACCATAAGTACGAGTAAAGCAACCGACAAACCAACTTTTCCTATTGATGATGTTAGCTTATTAAGCCGAGCTTGGAGAGGTGTTTGATCATTAGAATTACGACTGATTGTGCTCATCATCTCTCCCCATGTTGTATTCATCCCTACGGAAGTGACAAGCATTCGAGCATATCCATCAGCTACCTTGGTACCCGAATACAAAAATGGATTTTCGTTGTGATTAACTTCAACATGGTCACTTTCACCTGTCATGCTAGATTCATCCACTTGTAATGAGTGGCCATCTAAAAATAGTCCATCAGCAGGTACTTGATCTCCAATCTTCAAGCAAACAACATCTCCAACCAAAATGTCGAATGCCGAAATATGTTGCCGCCTCCCATTTCTCACAACTTCTACTGGAATATTGCTGCTGACTTTAGACAATTTGTCAAATTGTCTGTCTTGCCTGAAGTTACATATAGCTGAGACAGAAATGACAAGAAAGACTGCTATAAATATGCTTCCACCATCATACCACCCTTCTTTTGGCCCATCTTCTTTCATGCCAAAACCAAGAGAAAGTCCAGCACATAGTAGGAGAATAAGAATGGTCGGATCTTTTAAAGCTTCCCAAACAAAGTAGAAGAAACAATTTGTAGGGGGCTTTGGATACGTATTTGAGCCAAATGCTTCACGTCGATGTGAAATATCTTCAGGATCAGTATTTATGCCATGCTCAATGTCTGTTTTGAGAGCTGAAGCTAAACCTTCAACGCCATCACATTCAACTAGCTGGTCTAAGTTTTTTAGCTTGACAAGTTGTGCGAGGCTCGACTGATCAATGTTGGGGAAAAACTGATGTTTTTCATCTACATTGATAACTATGCTATTGAATGGCACGATGGGTGAAACTTTGGCCTCACAATTATTTTTCGCAAAAGTTTTCTCAAAGTGAGAAAACAAGGCTCTTGAACAATAGATTGTTACAAAAGCCTTGTGCCATCTCTTTTTGTTATGCTGACTTATGGTGGTGGAGACTTCAGGTAAAGATTCCGTGCAATGCAAGTTTGCATACAATATAATAGACATATTTTTAGAACTAAGAAATGCAGAATATGATAGTTTGAATACGGTATTTAACAAAAGCAGAGGCGAAAAGTTAAAAAAGAAGTGTGAAATAAAAAAAAAAGAAAACCAATATGCAGGCTTCTGATATCACAAAGTGTGAATGTCCAAATATATGATTATAATCTATATTCGAACAGAGGCAGGAGGAAATATAAGGAGGGGGAAGTTGGCAAGTGTTATGTCTCACAAGATATCTAGTATGCAATTGGACCAGATAGATTGCTTTTGTTTTATGATTTTATCAACTTCTAATGGTTTTACATGTATATATAGACGTGTGCCACTTTTGGAGAATGCTCTTACTTGCATCCATGTTTGCATTGCGATAAGAGCATATCTTACAAGCAATCTGCATCATCCACGACATACTTATGTGTCATCCGGCCAGCCAATTGATGCCTAATAGGTCCCCCGGCTGGATTTGTTTGTATGCAAGCTTCCAGGTTGTTTCTTTACAAGAAGATTTAATGCAGATAAAATTAAAGACGCTTGGAAACTTTTGGTTAGTGTAACAAAGACTAAAGCTTTAGACGTGGCGCGTGTGTGTTTAGTGTGTTAATTACCTGGAAAAGTTTTTACTTTTTGTTCCGCCTAACAATAATTTATCTTTACACGAATGCGTTTCATAAATGTCAAGGCATACCGTTACTTTCGGTATTAATTTTAATTTAAAACGCTGGTTTGAAAGCACCTTCAATTTAATCTTCGCGATTAAGTAATTTTTTGACTCTAGTATACTTTACTTGTTAGATTCTTATTTTTAAAGTCTGATGATCGTATCACAGTTTTGGATATATATAAATAAATATAAGTACATAACATTTATCTTAATTATTAAAAAATAAGATATAATATTTTATTTTATTTTTTAATAATTAAAATAAATATAATATATAATTTTATTTTTCTAGACTTATCCTAGACATATATATATATAAACAGAGAGAGAGAGAGAGAGAGAGAGAGAGAGAGAGAGAGAGAGAGAGAGAGAGAGAGAGAGAGAATAAATAGTAGGTCCTATGCTATCCTTGTAGGTAAGGCTGCAAATCGAACCAAACAGTTCGGACTCGATTCGGACTCGACTCGAAAAAATGTGAAGGATACTCGAATTCGTTACTAATATGATTCAAATCTAAGCACAAAAAATAGTTTGAATAAAAATACGAGTAGAATCTGAATAAGGTTATACTCGACTCGTTTAGGATTCAAACTATTCGAATTTTTAGTCATGATCCGATACATAATTGATTGATACATATTCGAATCTATACTCGATACATTCTCTTATAATATATACACAATTAAACAAAATTTTAATAATTAATTATTATTTTATTTTATTTTTGTAATTTTAATTTTAATTTTATATATTTAAAGTGTAATTATAATTATATTTTTTCATTTCTAAGTAAAATAATAAATTCAATTAATAATTATATGTATTATAAAACTAGTTATTATATGAAGACTCGAATTCGAGTTTGAATTTGACGTTCGCGAGTAGTTTGAATATAATTCGATCCGAGTCGAATCGAATTCGAGTAACGAAAATTCGAGTCGAGCCGAATCTGAGTAAAGTTTTTTTAATATAATTCGAATCCGAGTCGAATTCGAGTACGAATTTAACTTTACGAGTCGAATCCGAGCAGTTTAAAATCCGGATCGATTCGGCTCGTTTGCAGCCTTACTTGTAGGTTAAGGAAATTTCATTATATTTTTTCGACGAATTATGGTACATTTTTCTTGGTATAACATAGATAAAAATTTGAATAAGTTACATTAATTGCTTAAAAAGATGATTTAATTAGTATTCTTTTTGAAGTCTATTTTTGAATTTTGAGTCGATGACAATTGGCGCAAAATTAAAAAAATGTTATGCGTAATGATATTTTATAATGATTTATGTAATGACTTTTATAAAAAATAATAGGACATACTATGTAAGTGATAGATCCTATCATTTTTTATAAAAATAAGTATACAGATAAATGTATGGATCGGTGTATATAGCAAAGCCCCACAAACTAGTAACGTAGTAATTTCCTAGCAACAGATGCCAAGGTACGTAGGTGGTAAACCAATTGACCCGCAAACCCAGATACGCAGGCTGATAAACGTAGGCTCGATGACGTCGATCAAGTGGACTAACGGCTAGCGGGGTCTATAGGAGTCGTTGTTAAATCTGATTAAAACTGGGAGCCAAAATTTTCAGTTGGATAAATCTCCCTGCATAAAATTCAACAATAAACTAATTATTATATTCATCTTAATTATTAAAATTTAAAATATAATATAAAATTTTACTTTTTAATAATTAAAATTAATTTTTATAATTAATTTTGTGTACTTATTTTTATTCTTTCCGGTCAAAAGAAAAAGAAACATAGCTGGTAGCCGTTGATTTTAGTCAGGCAGCGGACGATTAGTAACTGTTCCAACACCATATTAATATTATATTATTAATAATACTTTGAAGTTAAAATTTACAATCGTGATATTCATTCACTCTACTGAGTGAAATGAAATGCATGCATATTAATATTGGATTAAAAAATATAACAAATTAATATGAACTAAAAGCGGCCCCGCCAATTCATGGAAAATTGACAAGGAAGAATTCCAATTTTCATGGAAATACGTACTACTTAGTGACAAAATATTATATTTAGTGAAACAATAATTTTTATAAAAAATAATTGAATGTTGATATCATCATAAAAAATAATATTTATTTTCTTAAATTTATATTAATTTATTAGTCCGTGCGAGACACATGTTTTGTTTCGTTGTTATTTTATAATTTTTTTAATAATTTTTATGTAAAATTAATTATTAAAATTTTGTAATCAAATATGTAATAAATAATAATATAACAATTTATAAAATTCAAAATAATTTAATTAAAAATAATAATAATTATTTAAATATATAATAATAGTAAATTTTTACTTTGTACTCAGCGTAAGTTTGTTACTCACTCCATTCCCATTTATTAAACGTTTTACGGAGTTCAAAATTTTCCTATATACTTACGTTAGCAAATTTTTAGAAAGAATTAATTATAATTTTTTCTATATTGCCCTCAAGTATCTTCTTTCATAATTTATCTCATATTTATCCAGGCAACTTCGTACATATTTCTTTAATTCATGCGAGGATTGCTGTGATAATACATATCAATTTTAATAATAGAATTATAGCAATAAATGACATACTTAATAACTGTGATACACTTTAAAACGTTAAAGACATTTTTATATACATAATATTTAAATATAAAATTAAATATTATATTTATTTTATTATTAAAAATTAAAATATGACATGTATTTTAATATCATACAATACTTTTTAATAATTAAGATAAATATTATGCACTAAGTGGTTGTTTGATAAAACTAAATGAAACAGTTCTGAATGTTGAAGTAATTTGAATGACTTAAATGAAATAAAATTCTGAATACTAAATAAAAAAAATTATTTGAATAATTAATGTCTAAAATATCTGAATAAATGTATTTTATAATTTTAACCGTCAAAGATATTTTAAATTAATTTGTTTAATAATTTAAAACATATGCAACATAAATATATATTATTTAAATATGAAAAAATAAAAACTCAAAATATATATAAAAAAATTCATACTTATCTTTTAAATATTGAAATAAAAGTAATATTTTAAATGATTTTTTTTTATATTCATATTTTAATTTTTTTAATCTAAAATATCCAATATTTAAAAAATTAAAATGATTTCTTTGTTTGAATGCAATTGTTTCTGGTGCGGTGGTGCCTATCCATTCCCTGCTTTTGGAGCCCACACGGAACTTCCATTTTTGCCGCAAATTAAAGACTCTCAATTTTCAACTTCACCAAACCACCATCTTTAAAATAAAATAAAAAAAACTCTACAAACTCAGTCGTGAGTGTCAAGTCTCCGTAGACCAAATTAAATTTTACCATCAAGTTTAAGCCGCCTCCACCGATCAAAACAATTATGATTCTTCAGATATCGCTAATATATGAAAAAAAAATTCGGTCCAATCATAAATTGCTGCTCATCCAAATCTTTAGCGCAAGAATATCAATCAATCGTGTTGTCGTATTTCACAAAATTCGTTGATGCTTTGTTCTGCTTCAGGTAGAAGAAGAATCATTTTATCTTTCTTATCTGTATTGTAGATTTTTTTGACAAATGATGGTGAATGGATTGAAAGAAGGGTAATAAGTGTAAAAAAATTCATTCAGTGGGTAAGGACAAATTCAGCCAAATTTTTTTAGCTTACCGAATCAGTGCTTGATTCATAAATACGAAATTAAATAGTGTATTTAATTTTTTATCAAATAAATTTAATAATTGACCGATTTAAAAGTATTCAAATTTATTAAGTGCTAAATAAACACCCTGATACTTACTCAAATGTCAAATAAATGAGACTGGAGAGAGTATATTTTATACAAGGCCATGGTAATCTCTTACCAATATATTCATGAAATTAGAAAAACAAATAGACATTATATGTCTTATTTAAATATAATATTATTTTTATTATTAAAAATTATATTTTTATATCAAAATTTATGTTATATAATATTTTTTTATAATAAAAATAATATTATGTTTAATTTATATATATTTATATTTTTCGCATAAAAATTTAAATTATTACTCAATCTCCCATCCACTTTTCTATTGTACATTTACTATATTTGTTGTAGGATTTTTTTAATGTGTGTCCTTATGCATACACTAAATGTAGAAAATAATGTATAATATTATTTGTTTATGTAGACGCATTAAATTTAATATATAAAAAAATAATATATTAATTGATCTCATTGAATTCAGTATAATTATATAAAAAAATAATTTTTAACGAATTCTATTTCTTATTTTTTGTATTTATTGTGTACCCTTAACACACGCATTAAGCTGACCTTTGTTGCATAGAGTCAAGAAAATGACTAAGAACCGACGAGGCATAAACTATAGGTGGGGTAGAACTGCTTGACCTACATTACATAGAGCTACAAGTCTACGAAAAAGTTAAATGCCTCGGTCACGTGGCCTGGAAAAAGTATTAGATAAGTTGTAAAGGACAAAGACCAAGACAAAGGGCGGGATATCATCTGTAACACATTGACAGATTATATATGTATTTATAATATAAAATAAAACGGCTCAAATTTTAAAATTTTAATATTTAACGATCTCAAATTAATTTAAATTTTAATATTTAATGGTCTCAAATTAATTTAAGTTTCAATATTTAATGGTCACTAATCTATCTCTTATTTTTCTTCCCTGAATTCAATATCTTTTTTTCAAAAATCTATTTCTTCATATTTTTCGCCTAAATCAAATTTACCACTACACTATAATAATAATTAATATAACAATAGTAATAATCATAATAATAATAATAATAATAATAATTATTATTATTATTATTATTATAATTATTATACTAATACTAATACTACTACTACTACAAATAATAATAATATTAGTAATAGTAATAATATAGTAATAATAATAATAATAACAATAATTATTATTATTATTATTATTATTATTATTATTATAATTATAAAAAAAAATTGAATGTAAAAAACATGAGTCGCCCTTTTAGCATTTACGCCCTTTTCTTATTTTTTGGGTATTACGGTCGTTATGCTTCCATATGCAAATTAATTTGGGCGAAAAATCACATGAACGGTTCAGATTCATTCTAATTGATTTACAAGTTATTTTAGGTTGCAAGGAGTCTTTAGATAATAGAGTATTTTTAGAATTTTAATCTATGTCGTGCCTTCAAGCACGAGCAATTACATGTCATCTCTTTAGTGTTTTTGAGGACTATATCGAGAGCTCATGGTATGAGAATCTTTTGTCCAAATTCAAGAAAAAAATATAGAGGAGAAAATGTTATGGTGATGCGATTTAGTTGGTGTTATGACAATACTTTTCTGTTTGGACTTAGAGAACTCATTTTATACTTTTGAGAATATCTGTAAAAGCCTTTCTTTTGAATTTTTACATCTTTTTTTTCCCTTATTAGATCACACCAAATGACTTGCAGTACTACCATTTTTTCATAGGAAATACTGTCCATGGATCATATTGATCGATGGTTAGAGATACTGGAGACAAATAAATGCTGCCAAATTTCTCATTCCGTTTTGTCAATAAAGAAAATGTGTGTGGGATACATGAAAATACTATATTACACAAATTTGAGCCCGCTATGATTAATCAATTAATTACTCAAACATGTCAAGAACTAATTTTAAGTTGGGAATAAGTAGCACATTAATGAAAAAAGAAACTATGATTAGATTGAGTATCAATCTTTTTGTATTAATGGTTGGACTCTCAGTTTTATTATAGAACTGAGAGTTAACAACAGTTTTAGATTTTTCAATCTAAATATATTGGATACAGTAGTACTCAACTGTTATATTAGTTACACCGTGCCTTTAGGCACGGGTTATTCCTAGTGCATAAACAAAATGCGAAAAAATTCATTCATAACAATTAATTGTTAAAAATATTATTTTAATAATTATATTTTATATTATTTATTACAATAATTAATGATATAAATTAGAATTAAAATTAAAATTACTCATTTTATTAGATTTTTTAGTAACAATTATTTTTGTATAAGAGTTATTGTCATCGTTAGAGATTTTAGCGATATGATCAATTTTTAAAAAAAATTATTATTATTAGAGACTCTAGCGATATGATCAATTCTAATTTAAATTTACGACATTTGTTATTATGATAAACAATATAAGATATAATTATTAAAATAATAATTTTAACAATCGATTGCTATGCATAAATTCTTAAATATAAAACTGTTAAATATAACAAAAATGAATTTCATTCACATGGATAGACAAAAATGCATCTCATTCGTAAAATTAGGTTATAGAACCAGAAGTATTTGCTTTTTTTTTTTTTATCAATAAAAAATATTTTATATTATTAAAATATGTAACATGATAATTCCAAACACTTTCAAATCATAAACACCAAATCCCACCTCACCTCCCCATACATCCGATCTCTGAAACAAAAACACTACACCCAATTAAAAAAAAAATTAATATTTTCGTAAGTTAATTTAATATTTTTATAAATAGATTTTATTTAATTTTATAAAAATATCAATTTTATATGAGAATTGATATTTTCATAAGCTAATAATTAAGTGTAACTAAGTGATGTGGAAAAATTAACCCTTAGACATTTAATTATTTAAATACTCCATAAAGTTAAAAAAAAAACATCTGTTTTCTGAAATAGGTTTGGTAGAGACAACTGGCACTGCTGTAATCACAAGGGAGAATGATATGGAATATTTGAATCGGAAACCACCAGTCTTTGACAGGAAATCGAGTCATCAGCAGTTTGGTGCCATTATTGCAGTTACTATATATAATTTGTTTAGTGACTTTTGCGATTTATTTGATAAAAATAGTTGGGCAACCTAAATGGCATATAAATATAAAGAACCTTGTAGTTGGTCTTGTATAAATTTACTGTTTTTCTTTTTAGCTATTAATAGTATAATATAAACTCTCTCTCTCTCTCTCTCTCGGTCAAATAGCTCATTTTTATTTTACTCATACGCCATACGTTTCATATAAGAATCTAATCTATAAAAATGAAAAAAATGCTATCTTACAACAACATTTAAAAAATAGAGTTGATATTTTTACAAAAAAAATTGACATTTCCCCAAAATTTTATTCACACGAAGGTGAATCTCACTTACTATTCATATAAGTGAAAACTTACGAAACTATCATTTTTTCTAATAAAAATATCAAATTCTATAAGCAAAAAGCATATCATTATACGTTATGAATTCGAAAAACTGCAACTCTACAAGCAAAACTAAAAATGCAACTCTACAAGCAAAACTAAAAATGGCACACCAAAACAAAGCAAAAAGCAGCAAAACAGATCACAACCACAAGTAGGCCTAGCAAAAAATGAATTCGGGTGGGCTATACGTTACATAATATGGTTATGATTTCATTGAAAACTAAAACTACATAATATATTTTTATCATGAGTTGTGTGGATTGAACCCAAATAATTATAAATCCAATATACGTTGACTCACTTTTTAAAGAAACAGGAGTAAGAAGCGATTCAAGAGAAGCAGGCGGTGCTATGTTACGACACTTTTAGTATAAAAAGTAAGGGTGTAAATGAGTTGAACTTATCTGAACGAGAACTACTCGGATTCGACTCATAAGATTAAATTCTTGCTAAAATTCGACTCGGATTCAAATTATATTTGAAAATTTTTACTCAAATTTGACTTAACTCGAATTTTCGTTATTCGAATTCGATTCGACTCAGATCGAATTATATTCAAACTACTCACGAATTTTAAATTCAAACTCGAATTTCTAGTCTCCACATAGTAACTAGATTTATAATACATATAATTACTAATATAAACTTATTATTTTACTTAGAAATGAGAAAATATAATTACAATTATACTTTACAAATAAAAAATTAAAATTAAAATTAAAATTACAAAATAAAATAAAAAATAATAACTAATTATTAAAATTTTGTTTAATTGTGTATATATTATAAGAGAATGTATCGATTATTGATTCGAATATGTATCAATAGAGTATGTATCGAATCATGATTGAAAATTTGAGTAGTTTGAATTATAAACGAGTCGAGCATAACTTTAGTCATATTCTACTAGTATTTTTATTCAAACAATTTTTTGTGCTCAAATTTGAATATCATATTATTAACAAATTCGAGTCTTGCTCACATTTTTTTGAGTCGAACCCGAATTGAGTCTGAACCGTTTGGTTTGATTTTCAACCTTCACAAAAAGAAGTAACTGATAAATTATAAAGTGGATCGAAATATGATTAATCGGTTTGGACCTATTTTTCCTTTTGAAATATGAGTTCAAACTTTATTAACTCAAGTGAAAGAAAACAGTTAACCAACCTAAATAGTTCTAAGGAATTTGAGTTGACCCAACGAGTTATAACATATATTGCCAAGGTCTAACCACAGTCGCCCAAAAAAACAAATTAAAGTCCCTTGCACTCCCGCAACAGCTATCAACTGATGGTAGAAGCAAATATGAGGTCTTTGCTTCTTATACACAATTATGACAGTTGAATGAAGCAATTTGTTTTCCTTCCCTAAAGAGGTGAAAACAAGAAAACAGTAATTTTTTTAGAACGAATGAAGTATAATCATAATGGCAGCAAATTGATTCTCTTAGTACAATTACTCAGCTGGTCAGTTAAGCCCCAACAGTAGTCCACCTTAGTGGCAGATTGAATTGTAGAGTGTATGGCAAATGAAAGAATTGTAACAAATTAAGATGAGTGACATTAAGTTCACTAGATAAAATATCTACAAGATTGAGATAAATAGTTCTAAGAACTCAATTCTCTAAACTGAACATTTTCAATTATGGACACCATTAATCTTATAACCAAATTTCTAGAAATTCGTCTAGATTCCACAATCTTTTTTTAACAATAAATTTTCTTACATCCCCCTAAATAATAACTTGATTATATACCCATCTACATTGTAGTTTAATACTGTCAAATATTATGCACACTTCAATGTTCTTCTACGATACCATGTCTATAATTTGTTGTAATCCACGAATCTTATCAGTTGATCTTGTCACTGAGCATCATCTCAATACTTGTATTCAAATTTCTTTTTGAGTAGCCTATTCTCAACACATTGTTACTACCCAAAAGAAGATTCTTTTAGGAGAATTCTCATGTGTTTTGTTGAATTCTAAAAGAAAGTCGATAACCTAATAGCTGCTTATAATTAATGGCCAGAATATATATATATATATATATATATCCTTAGATAAGTGAGTTTTATTTTATAACTAAATAGAAGAAATATACTCCCTAAAAAATGAGATCATTATTGATTTTTTAAAATTAATTTAAGATATTTTTAAATTCAAAATTTATATGAGAAATATCTCGAGTAAATTATAAACAAAAACTGATTTCTAGTTTCAAGGAAATTTTCTACAAAATTTAATATTGTTTTCATACCACAAAAAGGGTTTTACAGGTAAATTTTACAAAAAAAGTCATCTATTTATTGATTATAGTATAAAATAACATAATATTTTCAAGAGTAACAATGCAATTTTACGACCATGCCACTACTATTAATCTAAAACTAAAACTTGGATAATAGAAGTCCTAATTAACAGAAGATACTCCCTCCTTGTGCGTATTCACAAAAACAACTATGGGTGTTCTATAATTTCCCCTCATTGACTACTCAAAAAAAAAAAAAAAAGTCCAAAGAAAGGTATAAATGAAAAGTTACACAATCATTATAAAAAATAAAACCATAATCATAATTCGAGAATTGAGAAGATATATTTTGGAACGGATACATAAAGAAGAAAAGTTTGATCTTTAGTCTCCATAAATTTTACAACTTAGACTTTATAATTAGAACATGGGAGTATATATTAGTCTCTTTCCACTATTGTTATTAGTATTAAATTCATTAGAACCTACATAATAAGAATCATATATAAATAGGAGAAACTCCTTAAGCATACACAAAAACATCAACGGATATTCACTGATTCTAACCTCATTGACAAACCAGAAAATTTTCCCTATGCTCCGAAGATTAAAATGTATTCGTATAATTAAATTGTCATTGTAAATGTCCAAAAAAAATAAAAATCCTTCGTATGCAAGCGTAAGGCCTTGATAATCTACTCTCTCCATGAAGCTCTCTTAGACCGTTGGAATTTGTGGCATGGGGAGGTTGAGGTTTATTAATTCTTTAAAAAAAATTTAAAAAATTGAGGAAGTTGATATCATTAACAACTTTTCTAAGTATAAATAAATACAGCTCTAAGTTTGATAATTAGAATCCTGAATATTATTTTTTGTAGCACCTTTTCCACAACATAATTGAACACCCAATTAAATTAAATTATCTAGTCTAATATTATTAATAATAATAATTCAAATTTCGTTTCATTTTTTAGCAAGCTTGTTGGCATATAGCTTAGTTAACTTGACCAATTAACTTTTAAAATATCTAATTGCTCAATTTCAACTAAAATTTATTGCCTAAAAAAATACAATCAAAGATTGTTATATTATTTTTAGCACAGAGCATCTCATCCAAAAACTTGACAATCAATTTAGTAGACGAAGAAACTGAAGAATAAAAAACATAAGATGCATGCACTTGCCATTACAATATATATGCACCGTTAATTAAGAACAAAAAACGTATAAAAGTTATAAGTCCAGCCTTAAATGTCTAGAAAATATGAATGAATGAGCAATCTACAGTTAAACACATATTTCAAAAATAAAACTACCTACATTCTTATGTCATTCATTACAGTTTCTCCCTGTTATAACAAATTGCTAACTTGAGGCTCATACTTAACTAAGGAACTCTTATACAATCTTAAATCTCAGCCCTCATCCCAAAACAGCATTTTTAATTTATTATTGGTTTAGCTGGGCAACTAAGTTGTACTTGAGAAAGTGCTAAAAAAACACTTTCTCAAAATCATATTTAAATTAACCTATTAATTTATCTGTTACCGAAATATGAAACTCTTCCTTCGTTGTAGTGCTTTTGCAAAATTTGTACAACTAAAACTTGATCTAGCAATTCTTTCCCATGTTGCTCAAGGATTATTTCTCTAAAAAGCACGGTTCCATACTTATGCATGATTGAACTGTCTTATTACATGACTTCCTTACCTGTCGTATTCGATGTTACTCAGGATTGTAAAAATAAGACATAGCGACAGTCTACTAAAGCTTACCTTAAATTATCCTCTTATATTAGATGAGAAATGTCATCAAACATTTGATAAGTATGAGAACCGATCTCTGACTATACTTTATCTTGATGACTTATGAGCATTAAAAACCGACAACCTTTAGTTTCATAAACCAAAAAACTAAAATGAAATTTGTAAAAATTAGAGACAATTTTACTGAGAAATTGCAAGCCAGTAAAGTGAAACAAATGCTTAAAAATATCAAAAGTTAAAGTTATTCGTGTGTGCACATGAATTAATAAGAAAATAGGGTTTTTATAATAAGAGAGAGGAAGGGAAGCCTTATGATCCGAGGCAACTCTGGGGCATTTGACAATCGAAGGAACAAAAGTTAGCAAATCGGACATCGGAGTCTAGGGGACGAACGACGGTGTGGCGGCACATAGTGAAGAGGAAACATATTCTTCCCGACTTTGTGAAGAAGAGGGCGAGGAATCTAAGTTTCTGATTCACAGGGAAAGGGGATATAGTGAAGAGGAGAGAGATCGTTTATGGGTGAGGATGAGAAAGAGGAAGAAGAAGAGGAGACGATCGTTTCATTGAGATTGGACGAATGAAATTGACTCAATTGGGATCGACTCTCTCTCGCGTTATTATATTATAGTATTAATTAGTTGGGTTAAACGAAGAATGAAATCTCATATAACAGCGTAAAATTAGAAAGACCAAAAAAGAAAGAAAAGAAAAAGATTGACATATTCAAATAAATAAGCATCTCAAAAAGAAAAAAATAAATTCATACAAGTTGATTTAGACGCTGCGCTGCAAGGATAATAAACTCATCCCAATAAGATGAACAAGTACTTTGTTAAACTCATCAATACAAAGAAGTAGTATTCAATTTCATCAATGTTTATGAAAATAAATCATCCCCTTTGTTCTCCAACATTATTGATGACTCCATATCTATTAGCTGAAAAATCTGGACCAGCTTTCGAGAATATTAATGGGGTTGAATCTGTAGCTTCTGCTCGCTCTCAAAACCAAATAATTAAGAAGGTTTGAAAGATCCAACCATTCTCATTCTCCTGGTGTGGGTTGAACCATCTCTTGGTTTAGGCATGAAAGAAGATGGGCATAAAGAAGGATGGTATGATGGTGGGAGCATTTTCCTACCACTCTTTCTTATCATCTCCGTCTCACCTGTGATTAACTTAATTCAAACAAAACAAACAATTTAATTGACTGACAAAATATATCTAAATTTGAGCTGCAATATATATACAATTACAAGTGATTAGAGAAGCAAATTTCGATATTAATTAAGACATTGTGGTTGAAGTATATACCTGCTGACAGATTGTTCTTGATTCAAGCGGTTAGGCACTAGAATTTGGTTGCAGACTTTGGACATTTTGTGAACATTAATTGCCTATTTTGCCTCGATGCAAGGAAATTATAACCGAGACGGAGATTACAAGAAAGAGTGCTAAAAATTAAGCTGGTAAATTTCCATCATACCATCTTTCTTTATGTCCATCTTCGTTCATGACTAAATCAAAAGAAAGTACAGCACAAACTAGGAGATTGAGAATGGAGGGATCTTTCAAAACTTCTTAATTAAACAAACTGAAATAAAAAACTCATCTTCCCTTTTTTTTTTTTGGGTGGAGGAATTGGATATGCGTTTTTGAGCAGCTGAAGCTAAATTTATGAGTGACAACCCCCATCAATTTCAAAAGCTGGTCCAGGTTTTGAAGCTTGAATGGAAAACAATAGGGGATTTGGAACTACATTGATTACCAGCTGCCGAAGCTATACATACACAGACATACGTACATATATATATATACAGGAAAACTTAACATGTAACCTAAAGTCACACAATTCAAAAGAATATTATCTTGAATTGTGTGCATATTCTCTTAATTTTTGTATTTGCATCAAGTTCAAAAGAATATGCACATAATTTAAAAGAATATTCTCTTAAATTGTGTGCTTAAGACATATATTAAGAAAACCCATGTGTATATATATATATATATATATATATATATATATATATATATATCGTGGGTTTGGACGAGTTAGGCCTGCCGCCGCGGTTGACTTTTCTTTTGGTGCACGTTTACTTCATTACTACTCTCAATTTTAGAAAAAAAAAGGAGTTTAATTTGCACCCCAAAAAATGCTTTAAAAAATCAACTTTTTTAATGAAAATAAAATGGCATAATATCATAAATTTTAGCAGCACAAATTCATTATTATATTAAACAACAAATTCAGAAATAAATAAAAAATAAAAAATATTATTTTGAAAATGGAACTCTTTTTGTTGCGTGGGTTATTAGTTTTGTTAAGTTTATTCCCATCTTCCCACTATAAAAGAGGGAGGGAGGCCTTGTGAAACGTTGGCCCGGCAAACGTGTGGTGAATAATAATCCACGAAAAAAACGAGAAGCTGTCATCGTACTCCTTTAGTTTAATTTTTTTTTATTAAATTAATTAATTTTAAGATTAATAATTAAATAAATTTATTTATATTTTTTAACTTTTAAAATTAAATATTATAGAAAATTAAACGTAATTTTTTATACTTATAATCTCTTTATTTATATTTCAAAGAAAATAAAATAAATTTTAATTTTAAAATTAATTAATTTAACATCAAAATTTAAATTAAATCAATTTTTGTGAGACGGACGGAATATCTATTAACTTACTAAAAAGAATAACTCTCGTGCTTCCCTCTAGGCTTTTTCTGTTGTTGTTAATTTAATATAAAATTTAAATTTACACACATTATTTTATCGTTGTAAATATTTGAACTCTTATTCTTTTAGGTTATATTTATTTATAAAAAATATACTTGGGATTGAATATTTATATTAATTTAACATTATTTCAAATTATTTTATCTCATAATAAGGGATTAATAATCTTTTAAATAGTTTCATGAACTATTTTTTTACCATTCTTAAAACAAATTATGTAAGATTATATAATTATATAAAAAAAATTGAAATTAATAGTCTCTTTCATTTTAAACTATTAAATAATTTTATATAATTAATAATCTCATATTAAAAAATTAATAATTTATCGTCAAAAAATTAAATAATATTAAATTAAAATAAAAATAATTTAATTTTAAATATATTTTTTATAAATAAAGATAACCTTAATACCGTGCGGAGAAAACCATCGGGGGAAAGCCCGTTGGTTAATTCCCGCACGGCTTCCCTCCTGCTTCCTCCTTTCAGCAATTTTTTTTAAAATCTCAACCTGCATACTTGCTGTGTTTTTTCTCCCTCCCTCTCTTGCTTTGTTTGGCAGCCCAAGGCTTCCCCACAGCCGGCTTTACTTCTTTCCCTTATCTCTTCGCAGCTTTCCGTACCGTACGCCAGCTGTTTGGTTTCAGCTTTCCTATTCCATTTACTTACAAAATTAAAGATATTTTTTCTTTTTATGGAATTAATTCGTTATGGCTATATTTATTTATAAAAAATTTATTTAAAATTAAATTATTTATTTTAATTTAACATTATTTCAAACTATTTAATTTTTTTAAAAAAAAAATATTAATTCTTTAATATGAGATTATTAATTCTATAAAATTATTTAATAATTTAAAATATTAAAATTATTAATCCTATATACATCGTGTATAATACATGAAGTTGGAGGCTCTGACAACTCGAGAAATTATTGACTATTCTCGAAACAAAGCTATAATTTATTCCTCCTTCTCATCCTGGCACCTCCATGTATTTATATGGCTTTCCACGAAGCAATGTCGGCATTATCTTTCTGTGTTGTATGTAATCAATTAATTATTCTCTCTTCGCTTTCAGTGACCTTTCATTTAAACTTTATTTTTTAGGGTACCCCTAGAGCAAAAAATAAAATAAAATATTTTAGGAAGAATTGCGTGGTATTGATTTAGGATTAATTAAAAGTCTAAAATTCGATATTTGCCTTATTATATTTTATTATTGATTGATTGATTATTAATATATCATGTCACTTTTTTAAAAAAAAACAACTTTTCTACACCAATCTAATTACTCCTTTAATTTAAACTTAATTATTATCATGGCTTCTTTTCCATTTATTAAACCCATAATTTTAGTCTACTCATCTTTGTCTAAATACATTTATGTTTCTCTTTATTTTACATATTAGTTTTTATTTCTTGAATAAATGATGATTAGGTGCATAGAATTTTTTATAATATTATTAAATAAGATTTTCTTTCATAACTTGTTTTTGCCTTTTATAGACGATGAATTATAATTATTATATTTTAACTTTCCTTTCCCTTACAATTTAGCCTTCTTTAACTAGTTATTATTTTTAAAATTAAACAATTTGCATAAAATTTAAATTTTTAGAAATATACCAAATTAAATGAAAAAAGAAGAAGATGGTATTGACTTTACAATGGAAACAGTAACTTTTAATTTTTAAAAATACAGCAAATTGATTAAAAAACAAAAGATGGTATTAATTTTATAACGAAGAGAATAGTTTTAAATGATATTTTCTCCATTTTACAAAAAAAAATAAAAATTTATAAATTTGTAAATATCTACAATATATTTTTTTTATTAATAATAAGTTGTTATTTTTTATAGTAGTGGCAGGTATTAATAGAATTATGATTAAAAACTATTAAATATAATGTGTAATGATTTGACTGTCAAAAATAGAAAACTATTTTTATGTACAAAAGAAATAAACAAATGAAACTCTTTTTTAAAATCGAGAGAATAATTAGTTGCATATATTTTTCACCTTACGTTTTAAAATTGAGGGAATATTTTTTTAAATAATAACTAGGCACGTACAAATTCTTTTTTTAATATTTTATTAAAATAAGTCATCATATTTCTTTTTGTTAAATTGCATCATATTAAATGTTAGCATATTAACCTCCAAGCAGTATCACTATAATTTATTCATAAATAGATTGTTATTTTCAAAATCTTTACGAATTTATAATATTTTAGTAGAAGGAAATAACTAATATCTATCTGGACAAGTTTACATACACAATAATTAAACACTACATTCATCTATATTATTAAAAAGTGAGACATTACATGAATTTTAATGCCTTACCCGATATTTTAATGATATAGATAAATATAGTGTTTAATTATTGTATATTATAGTTACTCTATTTATAAACTTTCTTCTAACATAAGATTAACATTTCGATCTAATAACGTAGCAATGTTGTCATTTAAAAATTTTATAAATGGCAATAATATATTTTTCTAGTCATGCTTACCATTCAAGAGCTTCTTTTTTTTTATTATAATATGACTTTCTAATATTTCTTTGGTTCACAAATTTACACTTTTGCTTAATTAAAATTAGTATATTTAAAATTTTCTTTTCCAATTTAGTCTTTCAACATTTTAAATTATTTATTGTTTTCGTTCTTAAAAAAATTGTATTAATTTTCAATTTAAGAAAATTAATTTAAAAAAAATAGTATTTACTTTGTAACAAAGAGACGAGCTGTAAATGTTACTCTCTCTTCGCTTTGCAAATATATATATATATATATATATATATATATATATATATATATATCAAATTAATAAATATTAAGGATATATTATTTATGAAATTATGATGAAAATTTTGAAGGCAATGTCTCATTTTATGCTGTTATACAAACTAAAAAAAATCCTTTTTTTAAACAAAAAAATTGATAATGATACTATTTTTTTTTAAAACATTGGGAATAATTAGGTGCATAATTTATTACATTACATTTTAAAATGTAGGGAAAATATTCATTATTTAGGTGCTTAAAATATTTTAAAAAATTAAAAGATTATACTTAGAAAGTTTTTAAAAAAACATTTTAACAATATGTTGCATATGTTTTAACAAGATAATGGCTTATTTTAGTAAAATAAATTCATTCTACATCATTTGAATCAACTTTAAAGATATATTTCGTCACGATGGTCTAGGAGAGAACCCGGAGAAGGGGTTAGAAAGGAAATTTTTCGGAAAAATTTCCTTTCAATCTGTAACGCATGCTTTTTCTGACTTTAGCTAAGAGGCAGATTCGCATTTTTTGACATTGTATAATAAATAATTTTTTTTACCATTAGGTTATCTCATCTTCCTTTAATTCAAAAATATTTTTTTATTTGTCAAAATTAAATAAATTATATAAACCTTAAATAACTAAATACGTTAAAGATTACCTACAATACCTAATATAAGAACCACAGCATGGTATTACATATGTAATTTATTTTAATATGATTTAAATTCATTTTTTTTGTAAATAAGACAACAAAAAAAAGATTACCAAAGATTATCAAAACCAAAACATTTAATTGTAAGGCAACATAATAAACTAATAATCTCCTCCATTCTAAATTATAAGATCAAATTAAAATATTAAAATTTAAATTTGACGTGATTTATTGAATTTTATAAATAATTAAGAGTTTTACATTTTAAATTTTACTCAAATTTTCTATTTGTGCTATTCAAAATTAAATGAGTTTATGTAAATTTTCAAAATTTCAAGCAACTTTTAAAAATTAGAAATTAATTTTATACTTTAAAATAAATATTTATTATAGGATTGAATTTGCAAGTATAAAAAACCCACGCACACGAAGCGCGTGGGGTCTACCTAGTCTTTCATAAAAACCATCTCATTTCTCTTTTTTTTCTTCAGTAAAAGAAAATTTCTTTTTTCGTTTAATGATATTAGTATAAAATAATATAGAGTATGGTACACTCAAGTTTGTTATCATATTTTTATTATTACGTTATTATTAGTAAATTAATAATTTATTATTTTTAAAAATACACTTATAGCAAAATACATATTCAATATTCATAAATTTTACAAATAAAATTATTTTTGTGAAGCAAAAGGAGTATTATCTGACAAATCTACTCCCTCACTCCCAATTTCAATTTTAGCTAAAAGTTTGTTTAGCCCATTGTGCACAGAAGTGGATAATCCCTCCAAAAACACTACTGTTCTGCTCCCTGTATTTCTTTCAATATGTCCATAAATTAGCCGTAAACTGTTCTTACGGGTAGTAAAGGGGGGTATTTTTTTTAACTTTTGTCTTGTGGTCGTTGCCAGACATTATTTTTGAGGCCAATCAGCAGCCGCAACTGACCACCCACCCTTCTGAATTTATCTGATGCTCTGCTCCTTTAATTTTTAACAGCTTTAGCCTTTAGGCATTCTGATGTCTACATTGATACCGAAACGTGACTTAAAAGAACACATTTCTAACACCACGTCTTCATTTAATAATATAAATGACAAATTTTATGAATTTTTTTTTTTAAAAAATTATAATATTTTTCAATATCAATATAGATATTAAAACTTTACTTATTTGAAACTTCATAATTCTTCGGTTCCAAAATCACAACTTTTACTTTTCATCTTATCTCAAAATCATATATTTATTATGATTCATTTTAATACATAATTGTGAATATAAAATTTTCAACTATAATATAATATCATATTCATTTCCTTATATGTTTCATTGTAACCCAAACCGGTTAAATATAATACATTAAGCCATTTCCTATTATATATAATCTTTCATGTAGTATCTCAAACGTAATCGTTTTCAATATAATAATCGATGTAAAGTATGTCACTCAAGTTTAAAACAAATACTTTTTATTTGAATTCCAAAGTTCAATACAACTTAGTTGACTTTCACTACAAGAAGTCATTATGAATCAAACTCAATTAATTAAAGAAAATAATTAACATATGTTTTCTAGACGAATTTCAGTTCTCTTTAGTCTTTAGTTAAACTGTAAAAATATTTGCAAGAATAAGCGTGATAGCTCTGCGAGTCTAACAGTCAACACATTTCATACTTCACATAGCATATATGTCTGCATTTTATTCATGCATGGTGTATTTTATATTATGCATTTTATACATCCATTCTACGACCCATAATATGCATCACTACATGCATCATTTATTTCATGCTGTGTAATTAGTACATATTTTGCATTTTTCATACTTCATATTCCATCACGTAACATTTAATACATGTTCATCACATAACATACTCATTGTATTCACATTATAGCACAGATCTCAAGTAATGACAAGTTTACACATAACAAGCAAAACTGAAAAACTTGTCTCAATTTTCGTGTATTATGATATGCTTAACTTCTAGTTTATGAATTAGGTTAATCCAGTTTGTTCTGACCTAAAACTTTAATTCAAATTCACAATTATTATACTAACACTAAACACCAATATTATACTATAAAAATATACTCAAATTCTCTCGATTAATTCTTGACCCTCGTGTAAAAAGACCAACTCATTGGCTAGTCAACACACGTTACACGTTACGCTCATTGGCTAGTCAACACACGATCCACAACGTCTCGACACCTCATGAGTCCACTAAATCTTCTAAAGTTTTTAGAATATTATTTTAGGCGTTTTGACCAATTTTTATATTTTTTGGATTGTTCGACAATTTTCTGTAATTATTTTTATTTATAAAAGTTATCATTTAATAGCTTTAAAATAGAAATAATAACTCAACATACTTGTATATCCTCAAAATACCACCAATATTTATCTTATATTATTATAAGATTTTTTACCAAGTTTCATAATTTTGCACCATTCACATAATTTTCTATGAATTTCCACCATTTTCGCTTAACTTTAAATGACTTTAAAATATAACAAAGACTTATGCTCTTCAATAATTCACCAAACATTTTAAGTAATTCTTAAATAATATTATAAGATTACTGTAAAAATATTTTAGCTCAAAACAATTTTCTGGTAATTAATTATATTTTTTTCAAAGTACTAAAACTTCAAAAATTCATAGAAATTAAACCGCTTCTCCAAAAATTACGAATTTTATATCCATTTCAAATGAAATTTAATTCTCTACAATGTTCTTTTTTTTCTTCAGTAAAAGAAAATTTCTTTTTTCGTTTAATGATATTAGTATAAAATAATATAGAGTATGGTACACTCAAGTTTGTTATCATATTTTTATTATTACGTTATTATTAGTAAATTAATAATTTATTATTTTTAAAAATAGACTTAGAGCAAAATACATATTCAATATTCATAAATTTTACAAATAAAATTATTTTTTGTGAAGCGGAAGGAGTATTATCTGACAAATCTACTCCGTCACTCCCAATTTCAATGTAAGTTAAAAGTTTGTTTAGCCCATTGTGCACTGAAGTGGATAATGGTACTTTCCTGAATTGGATAGAGGCGCTGCCCAAAGTTTTGGACTTGGATCAGTTAAGTTTGGGGGGAATGGTTGCATGGGGTATTTGGAGTCAGAGAAATCGTGGTACATTCGCTACGATTTTTGTGTGATTTTAAGGTGGCTCATTATTTGATTCACAATTTCAGTATTCTAAAAGATCCGCTAGACCTCTCTAAATGGAAAAAATCGACGAAGTCGGTTTTTAAAATTAAATTGCGATGATCGAAAATATTTGACCCGAGTGATTCTATCTATATTCAACTCATGATAATTAAGAGATTGAGAGATCGAGTCTGTTCAGTCTAAATTAGTAACAAAAATAATAATAATAATTTGAATCGTGATGTTAGTACCTGAGGTAATATGATGATTGGTTTAAGGGATTACGGTTCACAAAAAATATTGAATTCATGAGGTTAATTGTTGGAAGTGATGATCAAGCATTTCATTTATTAATATACTAGGGATAACCCGTGCCTGAAGGCACGGTACAATTAATATAACAGTTGAGTACTGTATTTAATATTTTTAAATTGAAAAATCTAAAACTGTTGTGGCCAACCATTAATACAAAAAGATTCGTACTCAATCTAGTCATAGTTTATTTTTGAGACAAACATTAGTGTGCTACTCATTCCCAACTTAAAATTAGTTCTTAACAGGTTTAAGCAATTAATTGATTGACGATAGCGGAGTCAAATTTGTGAAATATAATATTTTCGAGTATATTACACACCTTTCCTTTAATGACAAAATAGAATGAGAAGTTTGACAGCATTTATTTGCTTCTAGTATATCTAACCATCGATCAATATGATCCATGAACAATATTTTCTGTGGAAAAATGGTAGTACTGCAAGCCATTTCGTGAGATTCAATAAGGAAAAAAAAAATATAAAAATTCAAAAGAAATATTTTTGCATATATACCCAAAAGTATAAAATGAACTCTCTAAGTCCAAATAAAAAAATATTGTCATTACACCAATTAAATCGCATCACCATAACATTTTTTTCTCTATATTTTTTCTTGAAATTGGACAAAAGATTTTCATAGCATGAGTCAGAACTTACTACAATAGTTACTTTCAATATATCCCGCAAAAACACCAAAGAGATGATACGTAATTATCCGTGCCTAAAGGCACAGTGTAAATTAAAATTTCAAAAATACTCTATTACCTAAATACTCTTTGCAACATAAAATAACTTACAAATCAATTAGAATGAATCTGAACCGTCCCCGTGATTTTCTACCCAAATTAATTTGCATGTGTAAATATAACGACCGCAATACCCGACAAGCAGAAAAATGACATCAATGCTAAAAAGGTGACTCATTTTATTTATGTGCAATTTTTTATTTATTATTATTATAATAATTATAATTATTATTATTATTATTACTACTACTACTATTATTATAATAATAGTAATAATAATAACAATAATTATTTTTATTATTGTTATTACTACTATTATTATTACTATTATATTAATTATTATTATTATATTAATTATTATAATAATAATAATAATTATTATTATTATTATTATTATTATTATTATTATTATTATTACTACTACTATTATTATTATCATTATCATTATTATTATTATTATTATTATTATTATTATTATTATTATTACTATTACTATTATTATTATTATTATTATTATTATTAATATATTAATTATTATTATTATTATTATTATTATTATTATTATTATTATTATATTTATTATTATTATTATTATTATTATTACTACTACTACTATATTATTAATATTATTATCATTATTATTATTATTATTATTATTATTATTATTATAGTTTTGAATTTGATTTGGGTGGGAAATGGGAGTGGGTAGATTTTTGAAAATTAGAATTTGAATTGGGGGAGGGAAAAATGAGAGATAGATTAATCTCAACCGTTCTTTGTTGAAGCCATGAGATGATTTGAAACCATTAGATATTGAAGATTCATTTTTCTCTCTCCGCTCTGTTTTATATAATAGATATATATATATATATATATATATATATATATATATATATATATATATATATATATATATATATATATATATATATAGGAAAATTTTCAAAAGCGAACTTTAAAAAACGAACTAAAGACGAACCGTCGTCTTTGGTATCTATGGCGACGGTTCAACCCGTCGTCATAGAGTGCTTGGCTATGGCGACGGGTCGAACCGTCGCCATAGATATCAAAGACGACGGTTCCTCTTTGGTTCGCTTTTTGAGATTCGTTGGAGAAGGGGACTATATATATATATATATATATATATATATATATATATATATATATATATACATGGGTTTTCTTAACATATGTCTTAAACACACAATTTAAGAGAATATTCTTTTGAATTATGTGCATATTCTTTTGAATTTGGTACAAATACAAAAATTAAAAGAATATGCACACAATTCAAGAGAATATTTTTTTGAATTGTGTACTTAACATGTGACTTTAGGTCACATGTTAAGTTTTCCTGTATATATATACTAGGGATAACCCGTGCCTGAAGGCACGGTACAATTAATATAACAGTTGAGTACTGTATTTAATATTTTTAAATTGAAAAATCTAAAACTGTTGTGGCCAACCATTAATACAAAAAGATTCGTACTCAATCTAGTCATAGTTTATTTTTGAGACAAACATTAGTGTGCTACTCATTCCCAACTTAAAATTAGTTCTTAACAGGTTTAAGCAATTAATTGATTGACGATAGCGGAGTCAAATTTGTGAAATATAATATTTTCGAGTATATTACACACCTTTCCTTTAATGACAAAATAGAATGAGAAGTTTGACAGCATTTATTTGCTTCTAGTATATCTAACCATCGATCAATATGATCCATGAACAATATTTTCTGTGGAAAAATGGTAGTACTGCAAGCCATTTCGTGAGATTCAATAAGGAAAAAAAAAATATAAAAATTCAAAAGAAATATTTTTGCATATATACCCAAAAGTATAAAATGAACTCTCTAAGTCCAAATAAAAAAATATTGTCATTACACCAATTAAATCGCATCACCATAACATTTTTTTCTCTATATTTTTTCTTGAAATTGGACAAAAGATTTTCATAGCATGAGTCAGAACTTACTACAATAGTTACTTTCAATATATCCCGCAAAAACACCAAAGAGATGATACGTAATTATCCGTGCCTAAAGGCACAGTGTAAATTAAAATTTCAAAAATACTCTATTACCTAAAGACTCTTTGCAACATAAAATAACTTACAAATCAATTAGAATGAATCTGAACCGTCCCCGTGATTTTCTACCCAAATTAATTTGCATGTGTAAATATAACGACCGCAATACCCGACAAGCAGAAAAATGACATCAATGCTAAAAAGGTGACTCATTTTATTTATGTGCAATTTTTTATTTATTATTATTATAATAATTATAATTATTATTATTATTATTACTACTACTACTATTATTATAATAATAGTAATAATAATAACAATAATTATTTTTATTATTGTTATTACTACTATTATTATTACTATTATATTAATTATTATTATTATATTAATTATTATAATAATAATAATAATAATTATTATTATTATTATTATTATTATTATTATTATTATTATTACTACTACTATTATTATTATCATTATCATTATTATTATTATTATTATTATTATTATTATTATTATTATTACTATTACTATTATTATTATTATTATTATTATTATTAATATATTAATTATTATTATTATTATTATTATTATTATTATTATTATTATTATATTTATTATTATTATTATTATTATTATTACTACTACTACTATATTATTAATATTATTATCATTATTATTATTATTATTATTATTATTATTATTATAGTTTTGAATTTGATTTGGGTGGGAAATGGGAGTGGGTAGATTTTTGAAAATTAGAATTTGAATTGGGGGAGGGAAAAATGAGAGATAGATTAATCTCAACCGTTCTTTGTTGAAGCCATGAGATGATTTGAAACCATTAGATATTGAAGATTCATTTTTCTCTCTCCGCTCTGTTTTATATAATAGATATATATATATATATATATATATATATATATATATATATATATATATATATATAGGAAAATTTTCAAAAGCGAACTTTAAAAAACGAACTAAAGACGAACCGTCGTCTTTGGTATCTATGGCGACGGTTCAACCCGTCGTCATAGAGTGCCTGGCTATGGCGACGGGTCGAACCGTCGCCATAGATATCAAAGACGACGGTTCCTCTTTGGTTCGCTTTTTGAGATTCGTTGGAGAAGGGGACTATATATATATATATATATATATATATATATATATATATATATATACATGGGTTTTCTTAACATATGTCTTAAGCACACAATTTAAGAGAATATTCTTTTGAATTATGTGCATATTCTTTTGAATTTGGTACAAATACAAAAATTAAAAGAATATGCACACAATTCAAGAGAATATTTTTTTGAATTGTGTACTTAACATGTGACTTTAGGTCACATGTTAAGTTTTCCTGTATATATATACTAGGGATAACCCGTGCCTGAAGGCACGGTACAATTAATATAACAGTTGAGTACTGTATTTAATATTTTTAAATTGAAAAATCTAAAACTGTTGTGGCCAACCATTAATACAAAAAGATTCGTACTCAATCTAGTCATAGTTTATTTTTGAGACAAACATTAGTGTGCTACTCATTCCCAACTTAAAATTAGTTCTTAACAGGTTTAAGCAATTAATTGATTGACGATAGCGGAGTCAAATTTGTGAAATATAATATTTTCGAGTATATTACACACCTTTCCTTTAATGACAAAATAGAATGAGAAGTTTGACAGCATTTATTTGCTTCTAGTATATCTAACCATCGATCAATATGATCCATGAACAATATTTTCTGTGGAAAAATGGTAGTACTGCAAGCCATTTCGTGAGATTCAATAAGGAAAAAAAAAATATAAAAATTCAAAAGAAATATTTTTGCATATATACCCAAAAGTATAAAATGAACTCTCTAAGTCCAAATAAAAAAATATTGTCATTACACCAATTAAATCGCATCACCATAACATTTTTTTCTCTATATTTTTTCTTGAAATTGGACAAAAGATTTTCATAGCATGAGTCAGAACTTACTACAATAGTTACTTTCAATATATCCCGCAAAAACACCAAAGAGATGATACGTAATTATCCGTGCCTAAAGGCACAGTGTAAATTAAAATTTCAAAAATACTCTATTACCTAAAGACTCTTTGCAACATAAAATAACTTACAAATCAATTAGAATGAATCTGAACCGTCCCCGTGATTTTCTACCCAAATTAATTTGCATGTGTAAATATAACGACCGCAATACCCGACAAGCAGAAAAATGACATCAATGCTAAAAAGGTGACTCATTTTATTTATGTGCAATTTTTTATTTATTATTATTATAATAATTATAATTATTATTATTATTATTACTACTACTACTATTATTATAATAATAGTAATAATAATAACAATAATTATTTTTATTATTGTTATTACTACTATTATTATTACTATTATATTAATAATTATTATTATTATTATTATTATTATTATTATTATTATTACTACTACTATTATTATTATCATTATCATTATTATTATTATTATTATTATTATTATTATTATTATTATTACTATTACTATTATTATTATTATTATTATTATTAATATATTAATTATTATTATTATTATTATTATTATTATTATTATTATTATTATTATATTTATTATTATTATTATTATTATTATTATTACTACTACTACTATATTATTAATATTATTATCATTATTATTATTATTATTATTATTATTATTATAGTTTTGAATTTGATTTGGGTGGGAAATGGGAGTGGGTAGATTTTTGAAAATTAGAATTTGAATTGGGGGAGGGAAAAATGAGAGATAGATTAATCTCAACCGTTCTTTGTTGAAGCCATGAGATGATTTGAAACCATTAGATATTGAAGATTCATTTTTCTCTCTCCGCTCTGTTTTATATAATAGATATATATATATATATATAGGAAAATTTTCAAAAGCGAACTTTAAAAAACGAACTAAAGACGAACCGTCGTCTTTGGTATCTATGGCGACGGTTCAACCCGTCGTCATAGAGTGCATGGCTATGGCGACGGGTCGAACCGTCGCCATAGATATCAAAGACGACGGTTCCTCTTTGGTTCGCTTTTTGAGATTCGTTGGAGAAGGGGACTATATATATATATATATATATATACATGGGTTTTCTTAACATATGTCTTAAGCACACAATTTAAGAGAATATTCTTTTGAATTATGTGCATATTCTTTTGAATTTGGTACAAATACAAAAATTAAAAGAATATGCACACAATTCAAGAGAATATTTTTTTGAATTGTGTACTT